>CM062812.1:156139383-156739383 GCA_031772625.1 Pinus tabuliformis
CCCCATTCACTCCCAAGTCTGTTTTGGTAGGACATTTGCATCGAACCCATGTACTGTCTTCCAATTGTTTCCCCTTGTCATCTCTTGTTGCGATTCCACTTCTGGGCACTATATTTACATTTGGATCTTGCTCGTGTGGCTCAGACCTCATCATCTACAGGTTCTGAGTCGGCGGAGGTGGTAGTTCCCCTTTGTCACGTATTCTATCTATAATCGTAGGATAGTCTTTTGTTTCATGATCAAACAACGTGCAATATTTGCATGACGGACGTGTTGGATTAGTGCAATCATGGACATAGTGTCCTGGTCCTCTGCAATTGTAGCAAATAAACTGTCCTTGACCTATGTCAAGTCCTCCTTCGCCTCGGCCTTGTCCACGCCACTTAAATCATATCCCCGCCATCCCTACATTCTGGTCAAGGGGCCGCATTTCGGCCTGAGCCCTATAGGCGGGAGTTCTATCCATCATCAATTCATATCTCCTACAAGTATGCTCATCATGTCCTACCGACCTACAAAAGTAGCAGAACAGCTGTTGCAGTGCTTGTACATACTTCTATAGCAAGTGATAGTTATCTGTGGCATGTTTTCCAACTACCTGACAGATAGTGCACCATAATGCATGCCCCGCACTAGGTCCTACTTGAGCTTCTGGCCTTAAAGGCATCGGTCCTCCTCCTGCAATGTAGTTTGCAAAGACTGGGCAATGGTCTTTATCATGACATTTACTCTTGCATTTCAAGCACCATACCTCCTCACATACCTCTAGATGAACTGTCCTTTCCTGCTTTAGACTTTGCATCTCAAGGCACAGATTCTTTGGCTGCACATGGATTTGTTGAACTCCTTGATTAAGATCTTGCATCAGAGCCTCATGTAGTCTCATGGCACTCTCCAAGGCCTTTGCCTAAGTTGTCTTCTACTACAACATTGCACTCCTTAAGTGTGGTAGTAGCGAAGCCACAAACCACTCGCGATGATGTCCATCTGTCAAATTCAAGTTGGCTACGCCGATTGTACATTTAATCCTCTAATCTAGTTCCCAAGGCATCTCACCTAGTTGCATCACGATCTCTTTGAACCCCATAATCGATTGTGCCTCATATTTAGGCCTACTAAATTCCCTAGTTAGTGTTGCTTGGATTTCTGTTACTCCAGCATTTGGGTTATCATTAGAGTACTTAATATACCAAGTTAGCGTGTGATCTTCTAGAGCACTAACCAGTGTCGCCTTCTTTATATGATCATCTGTAACAACTTGAGCTTTCCATACAGCCCTCATAATGAACCAGAATTGGTCCGGGTCCAAATTTCCCAAGCCTTTGAACAAAGGCAACTTCACTGTATTTGCCATACTAAAGTGCGGTGGAGGTGGAGGTGGTACGGGTGAAGTTGGAGGTGAGGGTGGTGAATTTGGAGGTGGTGTGGCAGATATGGTATTTGTGGGAATCCTTGTCTTATTAACTGAATATCACTTCGCAGAGAAATCTTCGCTATCCCTTCTTCATCACTTCGCGGAGGTGAAATCAAGGGGCTATACTCTGGACCCTGTTTCCTTCGTTCCTGTAATTTTTTCCACTTCGCGTAGTATCGAACATCAAGGTAGCAACATAACCCGTTTTTCGTACAACAACATTTTAATCCAAGTATTCAAAGATTTTACGTACTTACCTCGTGGTCCTTTGAAAAAGCATCGCTCCGCATCGCTATAGCTGATTGAGGTGTCGACTGCGAATTCAGTCACAAATCCTCCTATGATGCGATCGAACCAATGATCAACAGTGCGGGCGATATTATCCTCCAATGATTCCAAACTTCGCACTAGCTCCGGGGTTCACACAATAGGACCATCAAGTTTCCACCTTCCTTGGCTATCTGCTAGCTTTGTGATCCACTTGTATAGCTCGATAGGGAAGGAGTAGAAGAAGATCTCGTGGATCTTTGTATATAGGTATTTGTCCAACCACTGTTCTTTTGTTAGTCGCAGGTTTCTGTTATCTTATGCTACGAATTCTTGGATTTTTCTATCCAACCAATCTCCAATCTCCTTCTTAGTTGGATTCTAGTGATACGACATCACACATCTCTTATGCAGATTCCAGTCTTGGCAACGGAACAATTTGTTGGCTTGAGGGGCCTAACCTAGGTTTAACGTTAATTAGCAAAACAAATCCCTACACTACTGGCCCTTTCGGCATCAGCCCGTGGAGCGTAGACTGAAGTCTCAATGAAAGTAGTATGGGGGAATGTTGGAACCAAGTTTTTGCACCCTGAGATGGTTGTGATGTCATTTGATTTCCTCTATCCCTACCTTCGCGCAGGTGATCCCGCTCTAGGGCTTGTAAGACAAAACCTCTATTCTAGCTTTCAATACCTTTGCGAAAGTATACGATCGGCCTTTGCGTAGCACTAACCTATGGCTCAGGGACTTTTGCATTGTTATGGCAATGCACTATGCAGATTCCTTACTTACCCTAAGTGATTTGCTTATTTTTCTAAATACTTAAAGTTATCACCATGTAATCAAATATTCGTAATTGCATTTAATTATTCAATGTAACTGTATTAATTCACGCATCATAGAAGCATAATAAAGGAAACTCATACACAAAATATCCAAACCCATCAACAGAACAAATACACAGAAATTGCAGAATAACTCCTTTTATTAATATCTTCTAAGTGTTACAAACTCTGTCCACCCTGCGCACACAGCTGTAGGGGTCTGCACACTTAGTTGCGGACTTCTACCCTAGGCCTCTGCACACTCAGCTGCAGAGCCTCTACCTATGCTACAACCCAAGACTTAGACTTCTTGCTCGAAAGCTATGACTCTCTTACTTGTTTTCTGCCTCTAACTACTTAGAGCTTAGCTCTTTTTATACAACCCCATGGTCCGCGGACCATGGGTAGATTTCTTATAGCCGACTTTACTTTACAAAACTAAGGGTGAACTACCATTTATGACACATAACACCTTTGCGCTCCATGACCACAAAATGCGGAGTCTTTACAATAATATTACAAAAAATGACTTAAACATGCAAGTTTAGCCCCAAAACTGCCCTTGGGGGATCCCGCTCCCAAAAGAGAAAAAGGAGAAGGGTAGATGCACCTGAATTCCCACCTGGGAACAAGCCCATGGACATTGTCTGGAAGGACATTCCTTTCAATCTGGTCGAGAACTTGAATAGACTATCACAGTTCACAGGAGCATATGCATCAGCCACTATGGACAAGGATACTAAGGTCTCTACTCTATTAAGGGAGAAAGAGGAGAGAATTGCGCAGCTCAAACAAGAGCTCGAGGCAGAGAAAGCAAGTGCAAACAGGTAGGTGGTGGAGCAACTAAAGCAATTGTAGCAAGACATGGAGGTCCTCAAAATAAGCCATGAGGCCTATATATTGGCCAAAAATATACAACTCCATGAAATGCAGCAATCCATGGAAAGATACAAGGACATTCCCACCACTGAGGAGTTCATCAAAGATGCCTTGAAATTAAATTCCTTTCTGGTGAGATAGCAAGAGTATTTTGCCTAGAAGATGTCACATATTACTCCCTATATGACTACTAGCAACCAACTAATAGATAAGGCAATCAATTAGAGAACTAAGCTTAATGATTTAAAAACTAGAATATCTGAGTTCATTCACTGGCAGGAAACAAAAGATGGAAAGAATGCCAATCTACCTGAGATTGAAGAAACTCATAAAGACATTCTCTTTACAGATTGGGATGCCAGATTCAAACAGGCTGAGCTAAGAGTCACAAGGGAAGTTGGAGTATCAAAGAATATCATCAAAGCAATGAATCACATCCTGTTTGCCACCAATATCATCAAGGAAGGCAATACGAAAGAAATGCCCGGTTTAACTACTCTGTATAAAGACTAGCAACAAAAGGTGGGGAGTCAGAGAGAGGAAATTACAAAACTAACCACGACCAACTAGGAGTCATATTGGTAGTATTTGTTTAAGCCACATAGCCAGATTATGACTCTCAACTGTTACCTTCACATGACTCAAAGGATGTTACCACCACTCACCGATGTGATCTTCAAAGGACAGCTCAGGACTCATTTCGGGCCACCTCCTCAAATTCAACCGATGACTAGTATTTGCGATTTAAAGGAAAAGCTGGTAGACAGCAAGTCATCCTCTTAGTTTTGTTTGTTTAGCCTTTGTTTATTTTTGGATTTAGTTACCTAGTTAGGAGGAAGGTTGTTTGAAACCTCCTCAAATTTTGTATAATCTATTTTTGCACATTTAGTTAGAGTAGTATTTATACCTTTCTCGTGCATTTAGAGAAGGGTCCAAAGTTTTATCAAAAACATTTGAAAGAATGCACTATTGTAAGTTTGTGAATGCTTTGGTGAAATAATGGAACATGATTGTTTCTTTTAGATATCAGACTACTTTCTTTTGTTGATGCACTTTTGTATTCTTAGGAGACAATTTCATTTGAAGAAAGAAGTTGTTCTATGTAATTTATCAAATGAGCAAGACTTCACACATATGGTACTATTATCGTGTATGATTGATTCTGTTTACATTTAATTAGTGGAAAAAATTTACTTTCATGGATTATATGTGAGATTTATTATTTATGTTAAGCGTTAATTGCACTTTTGTATGATGCCTAGCTGAAGTTATGATTTTCATATATAACTCATCATATATGTGATATATTTTATAAATTACTTTGACTAACTATTTAGTCAAAGGGGAAGGACAAAGAGCAACCGGAATTTTGATCCAGGATTTACAGGGTTCCGTAGATGGCCAACGCAACGTTTATCTCTTGCCATGGGAATCAACTCAATGCCAATATGGCAGTTGGAGGCGGCGAGGCAGGAGCGGCCACAGCCATAGCGCTCTTCAGGAGCGGCCTCAAGAACGCAAAGCTGGGCTATTCGGACCCCCAAGCAACCGGTGTGGTATTGATCTTATGGCCAAACGCCAGGAAAATCCTTGACGGCCTCGGCGTAGCGTTTTCGCACGAAGGGCTAAACATATCAAAGGAAGATCTGAAGTCGAAGTCCGAGAAGTGTAACGAGATTAGAGATCTGCAGACAATTTGCGTTTTTGGGTTCAGATCCCATTTCGGGGGCAGAAAATCGTTAGGTTATGGCTTGTTTTTTGCAGGATCTGTCAGCCTGCCGTCGATCTGGTCTTCCTCCCTGCAGTTGCCCCTTGCATGCAAAGATATGGGTCTGCATGTAGCATATCTGCCTCATCACACATCTGCATGGCCCATTCTTTGTAGCCACAGGCTGGATCTACCCTATCTGAGCAAGTCTCAAGCTTACCCAGAACCTAGGCAGCGGATCGGTGGGGAAATGCATAGTTTGAGCAGAGGGTATGTAGACCCTGTCACGCAAATGGAAGATCGAACCAACAGGAGGCCAGATCTCAATGGCAGCTCAGATCTGGAAGAACGCTGACAACCAGATCACAAGGCAACCAGCAACGTCACCGTCCCAGGCAGAGTAGGAACTCAGCATAATTGCAGACATCAGGTAACCAATAACCGTTTCCAGATTTTCATTAATACCCCTGAAAAGAAATCTATCTTAATCTGGGTAAGTGGAGATAGCGATGTTTCGCTGTTAAAGCAGCAGATCTGTGCATTGACTGGCTACCCCGGCCAGATCCAACATTTAGTCAGTGGCAGGAGGTCTCTCCAGGACAATAGAACCTTGGGGAGCTACGAGATCAGCCCAGGAGAAACTATTGTCTTGAATCTCAGGCTGAGAGGAGGTGCACCATCTCAGGGACAGCCGAGCAACACAGGAGGGGAAAAGGGGAAAACAGCACCCCAGCAAAATTCTAAAGGAGCTCCATCCTATAAAAATATTCTCCAAGGCAACAGAGAAACGAGATCCTCCCCAGATCAAGGCGGATACACACCTCGGCCATACATAGTAGATCAGCTAGGGCAAACCCCAGCCCTAAATGTTGATCCCACAGGGTTGGATAACTATGTTGAGACATATGAATCGCAGGCCCTAATATGCCGATTCAACAGCTTTTGGCCAACACCTACGAAGCTATTTCATTGGATTTTTGTCAATTGGACCATGGAATGCGAGATACACCTATGCTCCAAAGGTTTCTTCATAGTCAGATTTGCATCCAGGGAAGCCAGAGATACAATCCTCAATGCTGGGCCTTGGTTTTGGGGAACGGCGGGGCTGTTCATGACCCCATGGTTTACAGATTTCGATCCAAACAAAATGACAGTCTCCAAAATGCCGGTCTGGGTCCGTTTACACAACCTTCCCCTACACTTCTGGAGCGAACGAGTATTAGAAGGAATCGGGAACAGCATAGGGAAATACATCAAAACAGATACGGAAAGGATTGATGAAAGGATTTTCACTTATGCACGAATTTGTGTGGAAGTGGATCTAAGTAAAGGGCTACCGGACAACATAAGGCTGATCTACAAACAACAAAACTGGCTGCAAACATTAGACTACGAAAATACTGCTTTTAGGTGCAGACTCTGTAGACAAACAGGGCACCTGCAAAGCACATGTCCAGAAGCTAAAAAGTAAACAGCAAAAGGAAGCACAAAGGAAAACAGAAGAAAGGATGGCTCTTTTCCCCTCCGGTCTCAGAAGATGAAGAATCAGAAGCCGAAGAGGAAGATACCACCACAGAAAAAGGGGAGGTCTCCCAAGAAATGGGAAATCAGAAGGGAACCACACCAGACAACAAGACATCACAGCTTTATCCAAATCAGGCAGAAAAGACTACTGACGACCAGATCATGGGAGGGATAAAGCGGCATCATCAATCAGACACATCAGATTCAGACAAGGAATTAGGCACACAGAAAGTAGAAACACAGCTAGTCATAGCCTCGATCGAGCCCACTCAAGGAGAGTGGCGCAAGGTCGAAAAGAAAAAAGGAAGGAAAACCTGAAGTGATTCTTAGTTTTCCTTTACTTTCACTCCTCTCCTCTCTCTCTCTCTTCTTTTCTCATCATTTTTTGCTCGTTAGTTCTATAACGTTGCGAAGGGTGCCATGGCACTTGAGCCCACTAGGCAGCTTACGGAAATGCATCATGCATCTGCAATTGTAACTTTTCATTTTTTAATAAAAGGTTACAGATTTTTTCTTTGGAAAAAAAAAACTATTTAGTCAAAGGGATTGTCTTTTACGTTATCATCTGTATTTAGTTGTGTTCAATATTTATTATCACATGGTAAATTGATATCCTTGTAGATCACATATCACACAAGAACACCTGGGTTTATATTAGAATAAGTTGGTTAGAGAAATTGCATGGTAGAATAGGTCACTTCGATTATCATTATTCCATTGCGAAGCATTCATAAACCACCCACTCTCATCTTAAAACCCACACTGGAAAACTAGTCCCACTATCCCTAGTCGGAGCCACCACTTTAAACCGAAAAGGAGTTGTCTTAAGGTCCAAACCGGGTGGTTATCCCCCATGTTTCGGCAGCAGATTTTTAAGGCCGCAACATTTTGGCACTAGAAGGAGAGAATTCAACCATGAATGGAAGATGAAGCTAAAAATCATTTGGAAAGCATTCATAAGATTCAAAACCCATCCACCATTTCTACCCCTTCTCAAACTCGTTCAGAATCTCCTGATCAGAATTCTTAAGTTGTAGAAACATCTCCCTCGTCTCCTAAAGTGGTAAGATGACCACATTCCCTAGATTACACTCCTGAGTCTCCCAAAGTTCATTCTTTGATACAGAAATTGGAACAAATATCCATTTCTGTAGAGAAACCATAGAGACCCGAAGTATCTGAAGAAAGCGTTACCTCCTTATTACAACAAACTGGTGTATTGACTAGACTGCATAGTGAGAGACTTGGGGTTACCCCTTTCGAGTTCCCCATTCCTACATGATGTAGGAAAGTCACTTCATAAACATTTGAATCAGATACTAGTGAGATCACATCATCTTTCCATCCATTTACTCCTCCATCCACTTCCATTCAATCCACGACGTCTCAAATACCTGCTTCTCCCATTAGTACTACAATTATCAGTACTAATTTAGTAGTAAGTTCTTCACCATCTATACCTACTTCTGGACCGACCTTTCCATTTTCTCACTCCCCAACTCAAGTTATGGCCAACCAAACTTGGACAAATCCTGGTGCTGTCCTAGTTGCAAATCCAAATGCATTCCTAGAAAACCTAGAAAAATGGTTGCCTAAGTATAATCCTGACGATGCTCTCTTGGCTGAAGAACATCTAAATAATTTTATGTTAGCCATGAATCTCAGTGGGGTTGCACATGAAGATGTTGTAATCAGATTGTTTCCTTATACTTTCCAAGGATCTGTTGGGTCTTGGTATTTTTCCCTCCCAACAGGTTAAATTAGAGACTGGGATACTTTTCAAGAAGTGTTTCTTGCCAAATTTGGTGATGATAGGACCATAGCATCCATAATCAATGATCTTTCTAATTGGAAAGCTAATGTAGATGAAAATATCAAAGATTTCAACTTCAAATTTAACAAATTGATAAACAAAATCCCAGCTACCTCTAAAACTACTGTAGATGTACAAATAGAATGGTACATATCATCTCTACCCTCTAATATTGCAATTTTTGTAGATAGAACCAATAAGGCTACCCTTGTAGAAAACATGAAAGAAGGCTTTTCTGTAGAAAGAAGAATCATAGCTTTGGAAAAAAGATCACAAACAGATGAAAGGAAGACCAAAAAAGTAACAATTAAGGATGACTCTGAGAAGAAGGCTTCAAAATACCCTTTTGATCCTGAAGGCCTTCCAAAAGTGTTAAAGACAATGTCCAATGAAATGGTCGAAATTTAAAAACAAGTCACAAAATCCTCTTCTCCTAAAAAACCTTTTTGATCATTCAAAAGGAACCCTTCTTCTACGTCACAACCCCAAAACACCATTTCAAATGCTGAATATGACCAAGAACCAGAAGAAGATTCACCAAACGAAGAGGAAGCTGAAACAGAAGAAGAAACTAAACTAAATGGGATGTGGGATTTTATTCTCCCAACTGAAGAAGAGGCACGAGTAATGCCAGTGACTACAAGAAGAAAAAATTCTCTTGACATGTTTATCACAAATCACAAGCAGAAAGTTGTTACTCCTGCAAAGGAGAAAACAATAACTAAGAAATATAAGACTAGCCAAATCGATCCTATCCCTCTAGATTCCCCAAATGCCTCAAAACATTAGTAATATCAGATAAGATCGAATACAATATAGTGGAAGACATGAAAAAGACTAGAGTTGACATCTCACTGCATGAGCTCACTAAACTCAAACTGTAGCAGAAGATTTTATTAAGGGAATTGAAAGCAGTTCCAGTATCCCCTATGCTATCTATTGTAGTTACTCAAGCTACCTACAATATGGGAAAACCTCCCTCATCCTCAAACAAGGTAGATCCTTCAAATCTAGTTCTGATTGGTGATAGGTCTATTTCTCATGTTCCTTCATTTCTACTCACTTATGGAATTTTCAATAGGAACGTTCACAACTTCCTTGTTGATTCAAGAGCCTCCTCAAATATAATGCCAAGGGTTGTGTGTACCAAATTGAACATTACACCTCAAAAATCTGTAGTGCATATAGTTCAGCTAGATAGGAAAAAAGTCGAGGTGCTTGGAGAAATAACATCAGTCTCAATTAGGCTTTCCTCTAATCCAAAAGTTTCACAAATAATTGATATTCTAGTGGCCGATATCCCTGAATTTTATGGTTTAATTCTCCATAGGGATTGGTCTGAAAAGTTGCACGATAATTTCGCAACTGATTGGTCTCACATGTGGTTGCCACACAATGGTAAACCTAACCAAATCAAGGTAGACTGAGAGAAATTCATGAAATAAACGGTCACTGACCTCGACAGAAGCAGAGAACCTATTGTGTTCACTAATAATATCATCAGAAATTACTCAACCGAGTCCTCTTTAGGATCCTTTAATGCTCAGAGGTCTCCCTTTTTAGATAACATTGTAATCTCTCAAATCGAAATTTTTTCACAAAGGGATCCTTCCAAATGTCTAAATTTAGTAGATAAAGTTTCTAATAACTCTTTGTTCTGGACTCTCTATTTTGATGGTTCTAAATCAGAGGATGGTGCAGGTGCAGGATACATTTTGATCAATCTGCAAGGAGAGAAAACCATGCTAGCCTGCAAACTTGAATTCCAGTGCACTAACAATGTCGCTGAATATGAAGCACTAATCCAAGGACTATATAAAGCCATCGATCTTAATGCCAAATACTTGCAAGTCTAGAGTGATTCGGAGATAATTGTGAAACAGGTGAGAAATACAATTCATTGTGTCTTTGGGCACCCTAAACACTATCAATCTTTAGCTCAGAAATTGACTTCCAATTTTTTTGTTTTCAACATATCTTCAGTCCTTAGATTATAGAACGCAAGTGCTGACTTACCTACTAATGTGGAATCCAGGCTTATACCCTCTGTAGACTTTAGTCCAGACAGATTTTCAATAGAATTAATATTTAGGCCATCAATTCCTGACAATGTAACAAATTGGAGAGAATTCAACAACGATGCAGATATAGTTAATTTCCTTACATCAGAGGGATCGTATGAAGAACATATCATAGACAGACATGAGCATGATCTAGAAATAAAACTTAATCATAATCATAACCCAATCCCAAAGTCTGTGGTTAAAATGGAAGATATTTATGATCTAAAGGATAGATTTAAGAAAATTACTAACTCAAAAACTCAAAGTTCTACTTTGAGATTTGAAGTAGTAAACCTAGGGTCAAATGAAAAACCTCAAAATGTCAACCTAGGTTTAGGCCTATCATCTGAAGAAAGAATATCATTCATCAGGTTGTTGAAGACATATAAAGGCGTTTTTGCTTTGGATTATGCAGATCTCAAAACTTATGATGCCTCTATAATTCAACATACCATACCCATGACTTCAAATGAAAAGCCAGTTCAATAGAATATTCGTCAAAATTCACCCAAACCCTGAAAGTAAAATCAAATCTGAATTGAACAAGCTTTAGAAAGCTAAAGTAATCTTCTCTATTAGACATTCTAAGTGGGTATCAAATATGGTACCCATAAGGAGAAAGAATGGAGATATCAAGATTTGTATTGATTTTAGAAACCTAAATCAAGCCTGCCAAAAAAGATAATTTTCCCTTGCTCACCATGGAACAAATATTGCAATTAGTTGCAAGTTCTGAATTAATGTCCTTTCTAGATGGATTCTCAGGATATAATCAAATACTTTTCCATCCAGATGACATATTAAAGATAACATTCAAGACTAAGTGGGGAACATATGCCTATCAGAAGATGCCTTTCGGACTCATTAATGTGGGTGCCACATTTCAACATACTATGGACATTTCTTTCAGAGGTCTAATCAATAAATCGGTGGTTATTTACTTGGATGATATCACTTTCTATTCCAAGGATAGGAACAATCATTTAACCTAAAACACATTTTCGAAAGATGCAAGAAATATGAAATTTCCTTAAATCCTGAAAAAACTTATTTTGCTTTACCAGAAGGAAAACTCCTTGCTTTTATAGTATCCAAGAAATAAATTTACATTGATCTTGATAGAGTCCAAGATATTGAAAAAATCCCCTCCTACACAACAAGAAAAACATGCAATCATTCCTAGGCCAAATAAATTTTGTAAAAAGATTTTTCCGAGTTTTTTCACAAATTTTTCTACCCCTTCAAGCGATGATAAGAAAAAATGCAGTTTTCAGATGGAACAAGGATGAAAGAGAGTCATTCGAGTTGATTAAAAAAGCTATTATTAATGCTCCCTCATTAACAACCCCGAACTTTCTCAAACATTTTGTATTATTTACTTTCTCATCTGATACATCATATGCAATAGTTTTGACATAGTTGAACGATGAAAATGTTGAGGCGCCCATCTCCTTTTTCAGTTCTAACTTACAAGGTGACAAATTAAATTATTCAGCTGTAGAGAAACAAGCATTTGTTGTTTTTAAAACTTTGAAACATTTCAGACCTTTTCTTCTTAAAACCCATACAAAGATAATTGTACCCTACCCTGCAGTAAGACAACTATTGATCCAAAGAGAAGTAGGGGAGAAAATAGCTAATTGGGTAACTGCACTCCAAGAATATGATGTAGAAATCCGGCCAGCTAAAATTTTCAGGGGCCAAGGTTTTTGCAGGATGTTAACAGGAGCTTCTTAGTTACCACCAGAAGAAGATCAAGGTAATGAAGTATAAATATCAGAGGTAAGCCTCAATGAGACGCAATCACAATATGTTGATTTGAAATTTTATCTAAAAAATGGATATGCTCCTATGCATCTTAATTATAAAACAAAGTGATATCTAAGATTGAAATCAAATCAGTATGAGCTAGTCAATGATGTATTCTTTAGGAATAATTATGATTCAATATTGCTGAGATTCCTAGAGAAACCTGAAGTCGAAAAGGTCATACAGGAATTACATGATGGACCAGCTGGAGGACATTTTGGAGGAAATACCATGGCTCAAAAAATCCTACATGTAGGGTATTATTGGCCAACGGTATTTAAAGATGCACATGAATATGCAAGGAAGTGAAAAACTTGTCAAACTATAGCCGAAAGAGAAAGAAAGCCAACATTCCCTTTACAACCAGTTAACCTCCAACAACCATTTGAATAATGGGGATTAAACATAATTGGTGAGATTTTCCTAACTCTTCCAAACAACACAGGTACATCCTTACAACTACTGATTACTTTATTAAGTGGATAGAACTTGTTCCATTAAAGATAGTTAATACAAAAAATATTACAGATTTCATTGATCAGTACATAATTACTAGGTTTGCCTTACCCTCAGCGTTAAGGGTAAGGCAAACCTGGAAATACATTGTATGGAAAACCTTACAATGCATCTTACTTTTCTGGAAATACAATGGTAGAATTTGCTCTTAAGCAAGGTTTCAAGTTGAAATATTCAACCAATTATTATACTCAAGGTAATGGATTAGCAGAATCAACAAACAAAAACCTCATTAGAATTACTAAAAGGGCTATTGATCAAAATCACAGGAATTGGCACAAAGCATTAACATTTGCTCTATGGGCAGACATGATTACTCAGAAAGCCTCTATTCATTCTTCTCCTTTTTCTTTATTTTATGGAAAAGAAGTTCTTCTTCCCACAAACGTAGCAATCCCATCTCTTGACCTAGTGCAATTTATTGATGAAAACCCTTCATCTTCTCTCCAAGCTAGACAATTTCAAATTCTCAAGCTTGAAGAAGAAAGAGAAAAGGCTAAAACAACCCACTTCCATCACCAACAATTAGTCAAAATTTCTTTTGACACAGATTATGCTAGTCATAAAAATCTTCAAGTAGGTGACTTGGTTCTGAAATGGGATAAAAAACACGAGGAAAAGGGTAGACATACCAAATTCCAAAAACTATGGCTTGACCCTTTTGAGATCATTGAAAAAATTGGACAATCAATGTTTCTTTTAGAAGACTTGTTAGGTAAGAAGGATTCTTTGCCCGTCAATGGGAAAATTTTGAAAAAGTACTTCTCCTAGGAGATAATATCTTCCAATTTTGTAACATATTACTTTCTAGGAAAATAATGGTCAAATAGTATTTGTTTTTGGCTTTTCAAAATAAAATCTTTGATAACATTTCTGTTTTTTGCTTTTAGAAGAAAGTAAGAGTCAAAAGGAATAATCAGGGCATTTGAGTACTAAAGTAAACTTGATTTCTTTGGAAAAACTTGATCTTGCTTAAAAGAATTATTTTACAAACAAACGCTTATCCTTATAGAATATGAGGGTTTTGTTATCAGTCAAGAAAAGAATATTTTACCTAGTAATGACTTTTTGCAAATCGACATCTTAAAAACTCTATCATTATCACCCAAAACTCTCAAAAGAGCCAATGATCCACCCCATCTGTTAGAATTTTCCTTTTTCAGAGTGTAATTCTAAAATATAAAAAACTTAAAATATAAAATGTCTCATTACGAGCTTGTTTACCATGTTCATAGGGAAGTGATTAAACTGATATTACCAATACTGCATACCAAACAAGGTAATAGCTAATGGTCTCCTTGACCAAAAGACAAGGGGTCTCATCAAGAGCCAGCTTGTTTAGTTTAGTTACAACCAGTGAATGGAATTGTCATTAATAGGTTACCACGCCTAGACAATGTCTTTCAAGAAACCAAAAAAGAGCAAGATTACATTCAAAAAAAGGAAAAATGGGACAAGGTCTAAGTGATATTCAATCCAAGTAAATATCATTTTGAAATTTGAAAATTCAAATAGATGGAACAATGAATCATCGTTGGTTAAAAGATAACCCTGTTGAGGCTATGAACGCCTACTGGTAGCATACTCAGCTCTATCTGTGATAAATGAGTAAACTACAAAAACTAATCTGCAAAAGACACCTACTATATTTCTTTAAACTTTATTAGTTGATGAAAAGGGTTATACTTCTATCATTACAAGAGTAAAGTAATTAAGTAAATAAGTTGAGAAAGTATTGATGATTCCAGAGACATGTTGTTTACCTTATAACTCATGTAATCATTATTCTTATAACCCTAATTACTTTGAAAGTTTTTATAAATTTCAGAAAACTACTTAGAGATAATTGGTTCTCCCAAGTGAATCACCAATTTTTGTACTACGAAACAACCCCCCCATTTATAAGAAACAATAGCTAGGCTTAGAGTTGTAAATGGGGACCATTTTAAATTTTTAGGCTTAGGATAATAAAACCCTAACTCTTAGAAAATTCCTAGCAAAACCTTGCAAAACTAACTAAGGATGAAATCCATATCACAAATCACAAATCTCACTTTCCACAAGACCATGTTAAAAAACCTTTACAAAATTGCGATATGTGATTATGTCTCCCACTGCGATAACATCACCTCCTCATTTCGCAATCTCATTTCGCACTTCACATAGTTCGTGAGAAACTTGACCATGCCATTAGAACAACCAAAAACAATTTGCAAAATGCGATATTGTGATCCCCGCAATTGCATTTCGCTTAATGCATCCGGTAACACTATACTATATCCCTTTTAAGACCACGATGTGTGATTAAGTCCGGTAAAATGTGTGGAATAATTACGTTTTAAATACCAAAACAAACGAGTTGATAGGTTATTAAATATTTAGCGACCCGAGGAAGGATAATCATTTTCCAGGTTATGGGTAGTTATAATTGAGTATCTCATTAAAACCTTTCTCACGATCCAAAGTCATTTCACATAAGCTTTCAATCTTAATTACTAGATATCGTCTGCACTAATATATCTTGTCTATTTTAGGAAAGCAACAAAAGACATGTCACTAAGAAAGGTGATGCAAAAATAGAGCAACCAGACCATTGTTGAAGCTGATTTTACAAAGATGGCTCTTATCTTTACTGATACAGTTTGTGATGCTGTCAGGTGCAACAACTTGGTAAGTAAATTACAATAGGCTGGAGGACAAGCATCCTAAAATCACTATTACGAGAGAAACAACTGACTCAAAAAGGCTTTTAGAACTTCAATGTAGAGATGCTTCATGTTCATTACTTCATAGGATAGGAGCAAGAGCTAAAATACTCCCCTATGCAGATATGATCAGGTGGGTGATTCAAAACCTTATCATTGAAGATAGCCAGTTCAAGAATTCAAAGACATAGCTCATAGGGTTGTTCATAGTAGAGGATCTGAAGAAGATGTACCACAAACCTGATCCCTAAGATATCTACAACAACACATTTATGGCTAACTTCGGAAAGAAGAACCCAGACCCCTTCAAGCTAATTCAGGGTTGGAAGGTGTTGGACAACAAATTTAAGTATGAAAAATCAGGTATGTATGCTATAGCCCCTTTGGAAAATCCCTACAACTATGCAGCAACCATGTTATGTAGATTGTATGAGATACCCAATAATACTAAGTTTTCAATTGAATGGATTCTTTTGATTGATGCCTGTGTTAATTTTCATATCATGAATTGGCATTCCATCCTATCTGACAACCTAGCCACCACCATTACCAAATACTGACAGAAGAAAGCCTCCTTTTCAGATAACCTCCCTCCCTTCTATTTTAGTGCATACATTATGGATGCTATCCATTTTTGCACGACATTTCCAACCATGGGTTGGAAATGGACCTTACAAAATCCTTACCCAATCCATCTCAGTCATAAAAAAATATGGGAGTCACATTACATACCCCACTTCTATAAGATATTCCATGCTGTTGTGTTGCCCCTACATCAAATGATTTTCAATAAGAAAGTCCCTAGGTTTTCCCAAGAAGTTGCAGTGGACCTACCTACTGTCGACAAGTATTTTATTGAAGAGTGGTTCACCTATATTAGGGTTTTTGGTAGCACAGATGATCCACACGTCGTTCCTTTATATGTTTCTGATAAGTTATTAGCAATAGATATTTCCTACTAGACTGTGGGAAAGGGCTTGACTAAAGTTCTCAAAGACAGAAAGAAGTCATTATGGCCCACTTTCCCTGTCAAACGCGGTTCTTTTGTTTTAGCCAATTTTGTTCATGCCAGTAAGGAATCAACACATATGGAGGTCCTCAGGCTTCATACATTGCCTAAGAGGCAATTTGATCCAAACAAAGTGGCATATAATGTTAGTACTAGAGTAAAGCTCAAGCCATACAATCATGATGATAATTATTTTGAGGATTTGTTATAGTCATCCATATCCTTCGAACAAGCATCCGAATGGGAAAAATTGAATTTGAAACCTAAATATTTTCAAAGATTTCAAGAATTTAGAGATAAGAGGCTTCGAGTGATCCCAATGCATCTATTAAAACCCAAGCATAAGTCTACTCCAAGTGTCACTGTTGATAGTGGAGTTCCTAGCTCTCAAATAAACTCTCAAGTAAACATTGAGAAGACACCAGACATAGGGAAGCCCCAAGATGCCGACAACACAACTGAGTCCTACAGGAAGTCAGCTGAGAAGCAAGTGATGAGCAACCTAGCTACAGAAATTGGTTCAAAGACCAAAGGCGGTAGTTTGGAGCAGGAGTGGGATCCATTTAATTAGAAATTACAAGGCACCCCCAAAGCTTCAAATGCCCAAGAAATAGAGGAATTCAAAACTCCTCCCCATGTTCATGAAGATACAGAGCCCAAGTCTGTCGATGAACAATCTACACCTATGGAGGAACAAGAAACAACATCTCAAAATACTGAAATTATCCCTGCTCTGCCCACATCAGAGATTTTTATGAAGGTAACTGAAATACCTCCACTTGATGTTTTCTATAGCCCTCTCCACAAGGTTGTAGTTAGAGGGCAGAGAAAAAGGAGAAGGGTAGATGCACCTGAATTCCCACCTGAGAACGAGCCCATGGACATTGTCTGGAAGGACATTCCTTTCAATCCGATTGAGAACTTAACTAGACTGTCACAATTCACGGGAGCATATGCATCAACTACTATGGAAAAGGCTACTGAGGTCTCTACTTTACTAAGGGAGAAAGAGGAGAGAATTGTGCAGCTCGAACAAGAGCTTGAGGTAGAGAAAGCAAGCACAAACAGGAAGGTGCCAGAGAAACTAAAGCAATTTTAGCAAGACATGGATGTCCTAAAAATAAGCCATGAGGTCGATATATCGGCTAAAAATGTACAACTCCAGGAAATTCAGCAATCCATGGAAAGATACAAGGACGTTCCCACTAATGAGGAGTTCATCAAAGAGGCCTTGGAATTAAATTCCCTTCTGGTGAGACAGCAAGAGTATTTCTGCCAGAAGATGTCACATATTACTCCTTATCTGACTACTAGCGACCAGCTAACAGATAAGGCAATCGACCAGAGAACAAAGCTTAATGATTTAAACACCAAAATCTCTGAGTTCATTGAGTGGCAGGAATCAAAAGATGGAAAGAAGGCCAATCTACCCTAGATTGAAGAAACTCATAAAAACATTAACAACGTAAACTTTGAAACGGGAATTGATATTGTTACCTGTTTCGTAGAGATAGCAAAAAAGTGACCCGATTTTGAAAAAGGGCAATGCAGAACTCACATTTTTTTTTAGAGCGTAGTTTTTGGCACTTTAAATAACTGATACGATTATCAGTTTCGTATAGATAGCAAGAAAGTGACCCGATTTTGAAATGTGGTGATGCAGAATACACTTCTTTTATTTTGGAGCATATTTTTGACACTTTAAATTTTCTTATATATCAATTATAAATATTTGTTCTTAAATGTTAGTGATTTTCATGCTAATTTTGAAACGTGTTGATGCAGCGTACTTTTTTTTTAGAGGACTTATTTTTCACACTATAAAATTTATTATGTCCAATTTTTAACTATGATTACTTAACGAATTTTCAAGTTGTTTTATTTTTCTTTTTTTAAATGTTGATTACTTAAAAAAACAAATATAAAAATATATATAAAAAAAGACAAAAAGAACATAAAAAAAAAAAGTTAAAAAAAATAAAATTATCTCATAAACCATAAAAGAATTTGGAAATATATATATATATATATATATATATATATATATATATATATATATATATATATGTAAAAATAGAAAAAAAAAACAGTAACAAAAACTAGAAGAAAAAAAAAAACAAACAAACAAACAAACTAGATTAAAACAAAATAGAAAATTAACAAAAAATAAAAATAAAAAACTTGTAAAATTAAGATTAAAAACATTTTAAAAAATAAAATAAAAAAACAAAGATAAACTCAAATTATATATATATATATTCAATTAAAAAAAAAAAAAATCGAAAAACATTTAAAGTTCAAAAAAAAAATGTATTTTTTATTTTTTTTTTTTAACTTTTTTTTTTATTAAGCCTTGTATTTTTTTATTTAAAAACAAAATAATTAAAAATTAAAAACTTTTAAACCATTATTTTTACAAATTTTTTTTTATTTAAACAAAAAAAATTGACCCTCTCAGCCACCCGTGGTGGCACAGCCCTAGGTGGAGGGAATGCATGCAGCACCCTTCGCCAGGGCCGCACCACCACAGGGAGCTGGGCGGCGGAGAGGGTCAAATTTTCTTTTCTTTTTTTAAATAATTGTAAAAAAAAATGGTTTAAAAGTTTTTAATTTTCAATTATTTGTTTTTAAATAAAAAACTACAGGGTTAATAAAAAATAAAAAGTTTATTTCTTTTTTAATCAAAAATACATATTTTTTTTTTAACTTTAAATTTTTTTGAGTTTTTTTAAATTGAATATATATATATATATATATATATATATATATATATATATATATATTCTGTCTTTTTAGTTTTTTTTAAATGTTATTAATCTTAATTTTACTAGTTTTTAATTTTTTTGTTAATTTTCTATTTTGTTTTAATCTAGCTCTTTTTTTTTCCTAGTTTTTATCACTGTTTTTTTTTTTTTTTTTTCTATTTTTACTTACTTAATCCTATATATATTTTATTTTTTTTTTTGTTTTTTTTCCAAATTCTTTTATGGTTTATGAGGTAATTTTTATATATATATATATATATATATATATATATATATATATATATATATATATATATATATATATATATTTGTTTTTTAAGTAATCAATATTTAAAAAAAGAAAAATAAAACAACTTGAAAATTCCTTAATTAATCATAAGTTGAAAAAAAATGGACAATAAATTTTAAAGTGTGAAAAATAAGTACTCTTAAAAAAAGTTACACTGCATCAATACATTTGTTTATAATTTTTAAGTTTTTTTTTTTTGTTTTTTAATTCTTATCTAAATTTTGTTTTTTTTATACTTTTTTATGATTGATTTTTTTTTTGTTATTCTTTTTTATGAGTTCATTTTTTTTGGCATTTTTTTTTAATTTGATTTTTTTTTTTGTTTTTTTTTGTTTTAGTATATATTTTAATTAATGTTTTGTTATTCTTTTTCACTTTTTTTTTGTTTTGTGCTTTTTCATTGTTTCAATTTTTTTAATTTTTTATTCTATTTTATGTTTTCATTATTCTTTTGAAATTTTAATGTTTTTCAGGGTCATGATAAAATCTTTTATGCCATTATTTAGAAATGTTGAAATTTTACCCTTGAAAAAAAAAGGGTATTATTCCAACGTCAACACTTTTCGTTTTGACGGTGTGTTTTGCACAAAATTTACCATTGAAAAAAAAAATGTTATTCGAATATCAACACTTTTCATTTTGAGAGTGTTTTTTGGACAATTTTTGCACAAAAAATTGATTTTCACCGCCATTTTTAAAACATGTTGAAAATTTGCCCTAGAAAAAAAAAGGTGTTATTCCAGCATGAACACTTTTTGTTTTTAGCATTGTTTTTTATGTTTTTATAGGGTTTTTTGGCCAGAGTTCCCGTTTTGAGTTTATAGTTCTCGTTTCAAAGTTTACATTGTTCATTCTCTTTATAGATTGGGATGCCAGAATCAAACAGACTGAGCTAGTAGTCGCAAGGGTAGTTGGAGTATCAAAGAATATCATCAAAGCAGTGAATCACATCCTTTTCGCCACCAATCTCATCAAGGAAGGAAATACGAAAGAAATGCCCCATTTAACTGCTCTGTATAAAGACTGGAAAGAAAAGGTAAGGAGTCAAAGAGAGGCAATTACAAAACTGACCATGACCAACTGGGAGTCATATTGGTAGTATCTAGTTAAGCCACATAGCTAGATTATGACTATCAACTGTTCCCTTCACACGACTCAAAGGATGTTGCCACTGCTCACCAATGCAATCTTCACAGGACAACTCAGGACTCATTTCAAGCCACCTCCTCAAATTCAACTGATGAACAATATTTGCAATTTAAAGGACAAGCTGGCAGAGAACAAGTTATCCTCTTAGTTTTGTTTATTTAGCCTCTGTTTATTTTTGGAGTTAGTTACCTAGTTAGGAGGAAGGTTGTTTGAAACCTACTCAAATTTTGTATAATCTATTTTTATACATTTAGTTAAAGTAGTACTTATACCCTTCTCATGCATTTAGAGAAGGGTCTAGAATTTTATCAAAACATTTGCAAAGAATGCACTATTGTAAGTTTTTGAATGCTTTGGTGAAATGATGGAACATGATCATTTCTTTTAAATATCAGATTGCTTTCCTTTGTTGATGCACTTTTGTATTCTTGGGAGACAATTTCATTTGAAGAAAGAATTTGGTCTATGTCATTTGTCAAATGAGCAGGACTTCACACATATGGTACTATTATCGTGTATGATTGATTTTGTTTACATTTAATTAGTGGCAAAACTTTACTTTGATGGATTATATGTGAGATTTATTATTTTTGTTAAGTGTTAATTGCAATTTTGTATGATGCCTAGCTGAAGTTGTGATTTTCATATATAACTCATCATATATGCGATATATTTTATAAATTCCTTTGACTAACTATTTAGTCAAAGGGATTGTATTTTACGTTATCATCTATATTTAGTTGTGTTCAATTTTTATTATCACATGCTAAATAGGTATCCTTGTAGATCACATATCACACAAGAACACCCGGGTTTATATTAGAATAAGTTAGATAGAGAAATTGCATGGTAGAATAGGTCACTTAGATTATCATTATTCTATTGCAAAGCATTCATAAACCACCCACTCTCATCTTAAAACTCACACTGGGAAACTGGTCCCATTATCCCCAGTTGGAGCCACCACTTTAAACGGAAAATGAGTTGTCTTAAGGTTTGGATCGGGTGGTTATCCCCCATGTTTCAGTAGCAAATTTTTGAGGCTGCAACAAAGCTGTACCTCATCATAAGCCAACCCTTTGGGTTGGATAGTCAATAATGCAAATTTACAGGTTACAAGGAAATGCTTATTCAGGTTTGGCGTTACAGCAAAATTCATTGCTGAAGTTGAGTTAGATGTAGTTCCACTTGGCATCTTAGGATTTATTTTGGGAAGCTTGTATTTATATGATAGGAAAGTAGTATTTTATTGCCATGAGAAAAAATATCAATTGCTCGAGGATGGAGTGGAGTACATTGTGAGATCCCATTGCAAAAAGTTAAACCTTTCTTTGGTTAATGCAAGGCACATGAAGAGACTAGTAAAGGCAAGTAAAAATTTTGTGCTTCTCATGATCAAGAAAAAGAATGATATAGATTATGAATCTTTTGAAGGTTGTGATGATAAGTTAATATCTGATTTGTTTGATGTGGTAAGCAAGCATGGCGATATGTTTCAGGAACAAAAGGGTTTACCACCCAAGAGGGGAATTCAACATGAGATACAATTGCAGCAGGATGTTCCACTTCCAAACATTGGCATGTATCGTATGTCGATCATGGAGACCATCAAAATCAAGAAGAAAATTCAAGAATTTTTGAACAAAGGTATCATATGTCCATCTACTTCGCCATGTGGTTCACCAATTGTCTTGGTCCCAAAGAAGGACAAGACTTGGCACATGTGTGTGGATTTTCGTGCACTGAATAAGATAATGGTAAAGAATCGTTATCCACTCCCAAGAATTAATGATTTTCTTGATCAATTGAGGTATGCAAAGTATTTCACTAAGTTAGACTTACGAAGTGGTTATCATTAAGTTAGAATAGCTGAAGAGGAAATTGGAAAACCGCATTTAAAATTAAACAAGGATTGTTTGAGTGGCTTGTTGTGCATTTCGGTCTTACCAATGCTCCAACTACTTTCATGAGAGTTATGAATGATGTATTGAGACCATTTCTAGATGATTTTTTCATTACTTACTTAGATGATATTCTCATATTCAGAAAATCTAGAGATGAACATGTCATGCATGTGAACAAAGTACTTGATGTCTTGAGAAAAGAACAGTTATTTTTAAAGATGTCAAAGTGTGAATTTGGAAAGACTTCTTTAGTGTATTTGGGACACATTGTTATAGG
Organism: Pinus tabuliformis; assembly: GCA_031772625.1. NCBI lineage: Eukaryota > Viridiplantae > Streptophyta > Pinopsida > Pinales > Pinaceae > Pinus > Pinus tabuliformis. Next base: position 156,162,299 of record CM062812.1, read on the forward strand.
AGGTGAGCTAAAGATAGACCCCTCTAAGGTTGAGGTCATTGTGAATTGGCCCAAGCCCAATAAATTTACAGAGGTAAGAATCTTTCTAGGGGTAGCACAATATTGGAGGAAATTATTTGCTAATTTTTCTTCCATTGCAGCTCCACTACATGCATTGACTAGTGTCAAGAAATTCTTCCATTGGGGAAATGTACAACACAAAGCATTTGATGCTTTAAAACAAAGATCAGTTCAGCACCGACATTGGCTCTTTCAGATCTTATACATCCATTTGAGATTCAAACGGATGCTAGTGATTACACCATGGGAGCAGTTCTCATGTAGCATGGTAAGTCCATTTCATTTCATTCTGAAATTTTTAATGATGCTATGACTAACTATCCCATTTATGACAAAGAAATTTACGCATTGGTACAAAGTGTTAAAAAATGGAAACACTACTTGATGGGGAAGGAGAACATTATCCATACCAACCATCAACCATTGCAGTAATTACAATCACAGTCAAAGTTGCAGAAATCATGACACTTCAGATGGATGGGTTTTCTACAACAATTTCATTTGGTTATCAAGTACAAAAAGGGAATCTACAATAAGGTAGTTGATATTATTTCTAGGCCTATTGTAAATTCATCTATTATACTCAAGCACAATTATGTTTTACATGAAAGTTACATTGAGCAATATGCATATGATAATGAATTTCAAGATGTGTATGCAAGCTTGAAGCAAGGAAACCAAATTGAAGAGTTAGATTACCATGTACATAACAGTTTGTTGCATCACTTAGGGAATTTATGTATTCCACAAGGAGAAAGAAACAATATCATAAGGGAGGCACACATTTCATTGATTTCTTGACATTTTGGTGTAGGCAAGGCAATAGCGAATCTCCAAAGGTATTGTTATTGGCCACGCATGTTTTTATAATGTATCTCATTTCATTAGAGGATGTTCTTTGTGTGCAATAAGTAAGCATATCAATAGGAAACTAGGATTTTACACTCCACTTTTGGTACCTTCACGTCCATGGGATAGTACCTCAATGGATTTTGTAAGAGGTCTTCCATTGTTAAGGAAAGGTCATGATTACTTGTATGTAGTTGTAGACAGGTTCAGCAAGATGTGTATTCTAACACCATGTAAAAAGAAAATTATAGCTGAGTAAACAACTCATCTTTTCTTTCAAAATGTTTGGGTTCATTTTAGTCTTCCTACTTTCATTGTAAGTGATTGAGATTCTCGATTTGTTGGGAATTTTTGGTCAAATTTGTAGGACATGATGGAAACTAAGTCTAAGAAGAGTACAACATTTCATCCACAAATAGATGGACAAACCGAGGTGGTCAACAAGATAGTCATTCATCTTCTTAGAGGATATTGCAGCTAACATCCCAAGTTGTGGGATGAATAGTTGCTTTACATACATCATGCATACAACAAGGAAAATCATTCTTCCACAAACACATCGCCATTTGAGGCATGTTTTGGGTACTTTCCAAGATCGCCATTGGACTTCATCTTTAAGAAAGATGTCACTATTGATGGTCATAGTGACATCAATCAGGAAAGGAAGTTCATTAAGCAACTTCAGTTGATACATCACACAGTGCAAGAACAATTAGAAAAGAGTCAAAGCAACCACAAGGCAAGGCATGACCAACACCTTGTCAATCATAAATTTCAAGTTGGAGATGAAGTTTGGTTATATATTAGCAAAGAGAGACATCATGGGGAAGGTAAAAAATTGAAGCCAATTTGTTATGGTCCTTTTAAAATTCTGGAAAAGATTGGTAACAATGCATTTAAGCTAGATTTCCCTCCTTATATGCAGATATATTCTGTTGTTAATGTTGAGATTTTGAGATTGTTTGAGCCTCCTTTGATTGATGATCAAGGGGAGAATGTTTAGCTTCCATCAATAGATGATTTCTCACCAGGATATCTTGATGAACTACAACAAGATCTCATACTTGACAGAAGAATGAGAACTTCAAAGAGAGGGAATGTTGAATACCTTTGAGTGGGACTCAAGGAACAAAATCCTCCTAAGGCCAAATGGATGTAGATTGAGAAGGTGAGGGATATTTACCTTCACCTGTTGAAAAATTTATAGTATCTTTTGGAGTCCAGAAGGCTTCCAGTGGGGAGGAATGATCAAGTGATCAATATTTAGCTCAAAAATAAAAGTGCTCAAAATCACTCAAACACTAAATGATCGCGTCTGTCTTAGCGATATGATCCAAACACAACTCATTTCACTCAAAACAGAGTTCATATGAGAAATATAGTGACTTCCATTCACTTTTCCAAACAAAAAAAATTTGAAAAAAAATGTACAGTCATTGCATAGTCAATAGTCCGTACTACTGACATGGGAGGTGATTGTGCAGGTCAAAATTTTGGTCAACAACCAGTGAGGTCATGCCAAGTGGTGCTTGTTTGATTGGTATACAATTGATGAATTGGAATTTTTTATTGGACAGGGGAGGACCAATGAGAAGGAGATATGTTTCAAGCCCAGAGGCCACCATGTGTCCCTCCCCAATGGCCTATCAGCATCGACGTGTAGTGCAAAATTTTATTGGCAGGTCGGCGAGTCAAAAACGTGACCTCGCCCACACAAATCGAAGGTCTCACCACTATGTCGCGCCATTATTACTTCATACAATGGTTGCAAAATATATTTAATGTGATATATGTGGTGGGTCGGGGGAGGAGAGGGCCAGCCCTATGGGCCAGCCCCCTCCGCATGTGACCAACACCACAAAACCAAGAGCCAATGCTAAACAATTAATCACATGCTTAACATGCTAAGTGAAGATTAACGTTAATTAAACCCTGCTTATCCATTAATTAAGGCGGGATTAACTTGGCGGTAGTTTTGGTGGGTCCGATAAATTCGGCATTTGCTCCATTTTTGGTGGGGTTAACTGGAGTCTCTCTAGTTTTGGTGGAGTTTTCCTAGGGAAAACTAAAGAGGCCATAACTTTTGCAATTTTCGACCAATTTTGGCTCAGAGAATCATTCCTGTATGATTTTGATGTTCTGAGCACATTGAAGCATGTTTTAGGAGCAATAGAGCATTCTAAACAACAATTTTTTTCCATTTTGAGATAATATAGAGGCCCAAGCCATGGAGGCTGGACCAAGGAGATGTAGCCCAGGAGGGGTGAACTCCTTCATCAAAACACTTTGTTAAGTGTTCATTTTGATGGTTTGCTGTATATTTATTTGTTGTTGTTCAAAACTTTATTTACATGCTATTTCTCTCATGAATTTGACATAAAACTTGATAAATTTACCTGTTACATTCACAAACACCATAAGGAAATCTATGCACATAAAGCAAATGATGAGAAATTGTTTTTATTTCTGAAGTTGAAATTAGCACAACAAAACTAACATTCAACAACATATTAATATGTGGATTATAAAGGAACTTTATTTTAATTCCAAAGGAAGGAGGAAGGTGCTTTGTACCTTTATAATATTTTATTGTCATTAAATTATTAATTCCAAAAATAAGGTGTTTTGGTCACTTATTAAAGGGGATAATTTATGTGAGGAATTTGTAAAGTTTAAGAGTTATTATTATTATTTTAATTAAAAAGATAAAGATGGCACATAGAGCTAGAGGAGCCAGAGGAGATGGAATTGGTCGAGGAAGACCAACTGCAAAGCAAGTTCTACTTGATGAAGTAAGACATATTAGAACCAGATTGGATGCATTGGAGACAACACGTCAAAGAGATGTCGACATCGGTGATATCAGTGAAGTGGAAGAAAGCTTAGAAGAAGAAGTTGAAGAAGAAACTCTAGAAGAGAAGATGGTCAAGATGATCATGGGAATAACTACCAAGCCAAGATTGGACATGCTTATGTATGAAGGAAATTTAAATCATGAAGAATTGATTGAATGGATCGGTACCATGGATAAATATTTCGACTATGAAAATGTAGCTGATGAGAAGAAGGTTAAGTTCGTGGTGACCAGATTAAAGGGACATGATGCACTTTGGTGGAATAGTGTGCAAGTCGAATGGAGATATAGAAACAAAGGGAAGATCACTAGTTGGGATCAAATGGTGGCCAAGATCAAAGGTAAATTTCTTCCTCGTTATTTTTAGTTAAATCAATTTCGTCGAATGCAAAATCTCAAGCAGAAATTTATGTCTGTAAAAGAATATATAGAGGAGTTTTGTATATTGAGTATAAGATCTGGTTGTATGGAAGTAGATGACGAAAAACTATCTAAGTACATTAATGGCCTAATATTTCAACTACAAGATGAATTGGATGTTTTGTTTCTAAAAACTGTTGAAGAAGCTTATCAGATAGCCCTTAAAATTGAAGAAAATTTGGCAGGGAAGCAGAGTCAAAGAGGAAGAGGACAGTCATGCATAGGATCATTTAGTCAAGGACAATCAAGTAGAGGATATTCAAGTGGAACATTTCCCATTCAAAGAGGATAAGACAACAATTCACAACAGGAAGAATCATTAAGAGGAGACTTTAGAGGGCAAAGACCATATCAAAGGGTAGAGGTCGATCTTTTGTGGTAAGATGTTATACCTTTAACAAAATTGGTCATAAATCTAATGAATGTCCTAAAATAATTCCTAGTCAAGGAAGCACACATATAATAAAAAATGATACAGAAAGTGTACAATCCTCCACACATGAAAATGCACCTGAAACTGGTGAATCCCTAATGATGAAAAGAACTTTATTAAAATCTGTTGAAGAAGTAAAAGAATCTACACAAATAAAAACATTATTCGGAACAATCTGTAAGTCAGGAGGAAAATTTTGTAAAGTTATCATTGATAGTGGGTGTCGCACGGAATGAGTCGATCTTGCAGACAAGATATACCTTCCTAGAATCTAAAGAAGACCTAATGACAAGCAAACCAAATAGACACTATCTTTCTCTAAATATGCTTTGATAAACAATAGCAAACAAGTGTTTTTAGGGCCTACCTTTGGTCCAATGCAAGCTTGTGGATGCCCTCGCTCCTTTGATCCAAATGAGCTCCTTTTCGTGAATCTGCAAACACAAACAAGGCAAACAAATTAAATAGCACCTGAAAAGCCAATTGCATAAAACATATTTAACATGAAAGTCAAGGAGTCCATGAAACAAATAACATAAGATACTTGTCGAGAAAAATGAGTTTGATTGTATTAATTCAAAAGAAGAATAACTTTACAACCTTTGCCTTGACGCTGTACAAGCTCCTCCCAGGGTCCAACAAGAAGTCTCCTCTACTTTGACAAGTTTCACTCACTCCCCAATGAAGCCAGAAAGGTATGTGATCTCTCCTCTTAAGCTCAACTAGGAAGTCTTAATTTCACCAGCATTTACCCTCAAAATGTTCAGCTTCTAACCTCCCTAGTCCTCACCCCAATGCCTATATTTATATTGCAATGGAGGGAAGTTACTAGGTCCTCCTTCAAAGGGATAAAGCCCTCCTTCAAAGGGATAGCTCCTTTAGTCACGGGATTAGCTCCTTCTCTTTTGGGATGCATGAACCACCTCAGAGCGAACAATCCACGTCAAAATTCCTTCTAGAAAACTCTAGAATTAACCCAAAGTGAGTTTTTTAAGATAAAACTTGCACCTTTTGACTTCTACAGGGGTCCGCACCTACACCGTTAGGGACAGAGCAGGTAGGTATGCAGCTTTTGTACACAGAAGGTGCGGGACCGCAGGTGACCATGAGAGAAAGTGCGGAACCAGAGTTACATTGATTTTTAATGTCTTTCTCCCATTTCCAAAGATTGATTTGAAGAGCTGAGGTCTTATACTTGCTTAGGAGGATAGTACAAGTGATGATGGACCCATACTGACTGCAAATAATCATGGTGACGATATTTTTGTGTAACAGATTGCCCCCTAAAGTGCAAAGTCTGTAGTAGATGAGGATTTCATTTATCATATAGGAAGAGTGGAGTACTTTATCATTTCGAGGATCATCTTGTGGAGAGCCCGGTCAAAACCTGTAAAAACATTCAATGCAAGATATATATATGAGATCATATCATCGCTGAGGTAGGCATTCCCATACTCAGATCAAAACTAACTAGAAAACTATCTACTGGTATGATATAGGAATGATCTTGCAAAACATCACAAGTATAGACTCGTGTGAACACAGTATGGACGCAGCCATCTGTTTATGAATAGTCCACAACATAATGAATACAAAATTCCTCGCAGCCTGGATGGTGGAAACTAGATCCAGAGTCTTCATTTCTACTTCCCGAAATAGTACGATTATATCCATGCGAATAAATTTGTTGAAGTCGAACATGGTAGAAACCACTTGATTACCAGTCAATGATGTAAACCGTTAACAAGTGTGAGAGAAACCACCAGTGATGTCAATGGCTCTCAAAGTACCCAGTACAATCCATGAGATGTGAATAAATGTGTTGATGTCGAACATGTCATGGAATCCTTTGATCGAAAGTCAATGATGTAAACTGTCATCAAAGGCGAGAAACCTGCCATTGAGGCATGCAGATCTCAAGGTATTGACGATTTCTAGATCATCTTTCTAGATAATGTATTGATGTCGATAGAAAGCGATCCATCATAGGCAAGCCCACAACATGAAATCATAGATCAAGTTGAAGAAATTTAGTTGCAAGGACTGACTCAGGGATGGTCAAGATGGATGACAGATATTTTGCAGATGAATGGCTTATTGGAAGTGACCTCTTGAACACATAACGACACGACAGATGGCTTGGTGACAATTGACCCAAAGTTAATACCCAGAAACCGGCCGAAGACTTTCAATGTGGTCTGATCAACTGTTAGGCAAAGGATTTCCCAACCCAGGTGAATGAAAGTGTTGTGTTCAAGAGTGGTTACAAAGTATGACAAACAGGCTCATTTTTCTCTCTTTTCCCCCACCATTTCTGGCAAGTACCTCTTTATTTTTGACAAGCTTGAGGAGGATAACATTTGCTTGATTATAAGCTCATCCTTCGGATGAGTCCAACTTAGTTTAGATTCGAACCCTAAGAAGGAGTGGTTCGTTCCTGTTTGTAATTGAACAGGTCCTTTACTGTGAAATTTTAATGAGTCCAGTATAGGAGAAACTCAGCGTTTTTCAGTTTTAGAGAGTCTGAAAAAACTTAAGAAGACTCCAGGGTTGACCTTTTTCGTAAATTTGTGTCTCCCAAGCCTGAAAAAGTATAAAATAATACTTGAGAGAACCATTTGATCTTTTACAACCAAGGAGTATTTTTCGTTATTAGTGCCCTTGACCCGAAAAAGTAAAAAAGCGATCAATGACACGTCGTTTTATAACCAATATCGAATTTGAAACAACAAAAATCCGGCAATCTTTTCATGTTTTTACGGTCGGAAAAGAGCTCTAAGTGGACCGTCTTTTAATTTCGTTTTAATGAGTGTAAAAGAAACGCTCGGCAATCTTTTCATGTTTTAGGAGTCAGAAAAGGGCTTAAAGATGACTCTACTTGTTTTTTCATTGAAAATGATAGATTTCGCCTGAATAATCCTTTATTCTGCACAAAAACACAAACATTACTCATACCTGTTTGAAATGGATAAAAATGTCGCAAAATACCTTTTCAAAGTGAAACATAAACAAATTTGCAATTCATTTACTCAAAAAACTTATAAAAAGGGCCTTTGTCAATTCATTTTTACCATTTGAGTTTGGGTGAGAAAATAGTGCTTTTGCTCAGAAAACTTCCCGCGAAGATTGCGGAAAATCCAACAGTCGGAATCGAACGCCGTCTTCTCCAAGTAATCCACATCATCCCACTCTTCATTTTTAACCGTTTAATTTTTTGTTTAAGTCATTTATTTCATTTTTTGGAGGGTTTTTAGGCGCAAAACCCGCGCGCGAGGGTCCGCAGGTTTACCATTGGGGACCCGCGGACCCCGACTTTTTCTCCATTGGGAAAAAGCTCGAGGTCCGCACCTTCCGTGTAGACAAAGTGCGGTCCCACGCACTGTGTCTAACTCAGAGGGTGCGTACCCCGCCGCAAGGGTTTTGAACCCAAAAGTTCTCAAAAATGGACCACACAAAATATTTTCTAGCAATTTAATTTATCCTTATACTTGATGCAGAGAGTACATCATGCTAGATTGGCATGAAGAAGAGCATGAGGACATGGATGCTGCCGCATGGAATCATCAGCCTTCACTTGATGCTTTGAGGGCTTGCGGACTGTACAAATTCTGGGCCATTCCTGGCATGAGGGCTCAGGTGGATTTCTTACAGTGGTTGATTGACAGATGGAGCATACAGGACCAGTGCTTCTTCATTGGCGGCCACCAGCTCGAAATCGAGCCGTCGGATATTTATTTCTTGACTGGTTTGCCTAAGAGAGGCGAAGACTTGACTCTGCACGGGACTAGGCCAGGTGGCCAGTCTGACGATAGCCTCCGGCTAGAGTACTGCAACAGCCAGGCTAGAGACAAAGGGATAGACATAAAGACCATATCCTGTCCTGAACTCATGGTGATTGCGTTTACTGTCACCAGACTTTGTAGAGCTGCCGCATTACATATTGCCACCGGATCCCAGATGCGTATGGCAGTTGATTGCTTTCGAGGCACCATCTTCAACTGGTGCGATGCTGTGCTGGCCAATGTGAAAGGCCAACTGACCAGGGCCAAGAGCAGACGAATAAAGACCTTTTGTTATGGGGCTTTGGTCGTGAGTTTTTGCCTGGAGAGGGTTCCTATGCTAATCCCACAGCACCTTACTGTTGGAGCTGGGCTTCCTCGAGAGCCCAAACTGATGCGGTGGGTCGCAGTCATGGCCCGTCACCGGGACGAGAGGACAGAGAGTGCTCGATTCAAACCTAAGTATTTCCAATGGCTGGAAAACCAGGTATTTTCCATTCAGGATTTCCCTTACGCTGGGATAGATTTTCGTGGTGACCCAGACATGGCTCTTCCACCAGGAGAGTAGTGGGATGACTCAGGTAAAATCCTTTTCAACATTTTTCCTATTTTAATTGTTTTTTTGTTATTTTCCATCGTCTCAAAACTGATAGCAAAAGTTTCAAATGCAGATGTGGGTCCATAGCAACCAGCCGCTCTCCGGCCTTTCGATAGGAAGCAACCAGTTGCACCCGTGCCTGCCCCGTAGGACGAATCAGCAGAGGTTTTGGCCAAGTTGGGGGGTCATCTCGAGCGTTTGACAGGAGATATTCCTGAGACCACTATAGATGACATTCCTCGTCGACTTCAGCGCTATGTGATTGGAGTCCCGGGACCTTTTAGGAGGTTCCTTTGCAAGGTGGCCTGGGTAGTGGTTTCTTATAGAGATCATCACCAGTGATAGGATGATCGCCTATTGTGGGCACATGTGACATTTTTGTTTTTTGTACTTATTATTTTTGCCGATGATAAGGTGTTTTTCAACCTATGATCGAGGACGATGTATTTTTTGACACACTCCTATATATATATCACTATTATCGGCTTATCTTGTAAATCATGTTATGGAATGGTTTTAAATTTACATGTATGATTATTGCAAATGTTTATTTAACATTCGAGAAGCAATTGCATCTGCTAATGTATTTAAAGACATTGGAATATGTTGATATTCAATGTAATCAAATTCACGTTCCAAGAGACGCACTCTCAAAAATAATCTCAATAACACTAGATTTCTAATGGCATACACTCTATTAAGCTGTAATACAACGAGTTCAGAATCTAACCTCACTATCAAACTCCGAATCCCAAATGAAATAGATTCAGATAATAACTCAATCACTGCACTATACTCTGCAATGTTGTTTGTTGTTTGACCCAGGCTTACCCCATGCATAGAAACTAACTCATTAGAGGGAGAATAGATAACCCAAGCTGCGGAAGAGATGTTCCGTGTATTACGACAAGCACCATCAGCAAATCCAATGTATGTTTGGAGAGGCATCGACATCTGCAATATCAAGAGTAAAACCAAGATAAGCAGGAATAATGACGAAAAAACACTCTCTAAGCTAAGCATACTTTTTAAACTAAAACACACCAGCTAGAAAGAAAAAACTATCCTAACTAAAAAATCTCCATACTCATTCTTTTAAGCATAGTACCTCTTCAAGTAAAGGCCATTTCTGGGTTTACCCAAAGAGTCCCAATCAAAGTCTACCAATTCATAAGCCCCTTTGGCTAGCTTTCGCTTGACAACATAGGGACCATGCCACATAGGAACGAATTTTCCAGTGCCTAATTTATCATTAGCTTGATCATACAATAACACTAGGCCTCCTTCCGAAAAATTTCGAGGGGTCACATTTCGATCATACTGAGCTTTCATACGTTTTGCGTGAGTCTCGATCGCCAATGCAGCATCACGTCGATTCTCATCTAATTGAGCGAAGTATAACAAATGCTTTTCCTCTTCGGAAGTAGCTGGAAATAACTCGATGGCCATTTGCAGTGACGAGATTTCACATTCAATGGGTAACATAGCTTCCAAACCATAGACTAGTTGGAAAGGAGTGAACCCTGTTGATGTTTTTACTGAAGTTCGGTACGCCCAAAGCGCTGAAAATAGCATGTTGTGCCAATTCGACCGATGAATCCCAATGATTCGTCGGATCGTGATAACTAAAACTTTGTTGATGGACTCAACCAGACCATTCGCTTGTGGATAATAAGGGGTTGAACTATCGTGACGTAAACCAAGCTGGCCTGTAAGTTCGGTCATCATAACGTTTCAAAAATGACACCCATGATCAGTGATTATTGCTTGTGGGACACAAAACCTAGCAATTATATGATTGAACACGAAAATTGCAGCTGTCTTGTCGTCTGCCTCGAATGTAGGCATCGCCTCGGCCCACTTAGTAAAATAATCTACCGCAAGGATGATATACGCATGCCCCCCGGCCGAGTGAGGGTTACATGTAATAAAATCAATACCCCATTTGGAAAAAGGACCAACAGCAATTATAGGGTGGAGAGGAGCAGGTGGAGCGCGCATCTTACGATCAAAAATCTGGCAGTTGTGGCATTTTCGGACCGCCGTAATACAATCTTTAAACAAAGACAGCCAGAAGTAGCTAGCGCGCAATATCTTTTGGGCTGTGGCATACCCAGACATATGACCACCACATGCTCCAGAGTGATAGTCATTTAGAACCCTTTCAGCTTCCTCGTGAGTTAAGCAACGTCGAAAAATAGAATCCACCCCACAGCGATAAAGTGTATCTCTAATAATCCTGAATTGTTGGGACTGGAAACGAATCTTTCGACGTTCTGACCGTGAAATTTCGGGCCGAAAGGATTGGGTCTGGAGATAAACGATGATATACCCATACCATGGCTCTAAAGTGCTGATTAGAAACAAGGATTCGTCCGCAATGGGCTCCTCCGCCATAGTTTCCGTGTCAGCACGCGGGAAGTCACACATTAACTCCGCAAAAACTAAAGATTTCTTAGACTTAGATTTCTCAAATTCCAAGTCGAACTCCTACAGGATAACGATCCATTTAGAGTACTTACCCCCTAGCAATTGCTTGGTCAAAATGTAGATCATAGGGTTGCAATCTGAAATTACCGTAGTTTTGCGTAGTAGAATGTAGTGACGAAAACGTTGGACAGCTTGAACGGCTGCCAATGCCAATTTCTCCACATGTGAGTATTTTAGCTCAGTTGGGTTTAACGTTCGACTAAGGTAATATATCACATGTTCCGTTCCGAATTCATCTTCCTGAACTAAGACCATTCCAATGGTGGAATGGGAGGCGGCGAGATACAAGAAATAATCCTGGTTGTAGTTGGGAGGATGCAACAACGGTGCATGGGTCAATGCGTGTTTGAGTGCATCAAAATATTTCTGAGCTATCTCATCCCAATAGAGTGGAGTGTTCTGTTTCAACAACCATGTAAAACCCTTTGTAACCTCGGCGTAGTTAGGAATGAATCGTCGTAAAAAGTTTGCTTTCCCCTGCAAACTTTGGAGTTGGCGAAGACTCGAAGGAGGAGGCAAATTGATGATAGCTTCGACCTTCGAGGGATCAACGCAAATGCCGGCTTTCGAAACTACAAATCCCAGCAATCGACCCGTTTCTATACAGAAGACACATTTGTGTGGGGTCAACCGAATACGATAATGCCTACACCTCATAAAGATTGCTCGTAAATGGACGAGGTGTGTTGGATACCTATACCAATAGGATTCATATTTCATGATTGGCAAGAGAAAGTCCAAATATGCTCTGCTTTGATATCACAAAGATCCCATATTTCCTAGAGAACAAGAGGTGTGTAAAATGTTTCAATGTTGATGACCTTATTTCAATTTTGATGGATGATCCAACAGTTTAATCTGGGTCATGCCATGTTTTCAATTTTCTGCTATAGACTAGAGAAAGAAGTCTGTCCAAACTGCTTAATCTTGGCAGACAACTAGTTCAGGTAGAGAAGAAAAGGCTCCCAACAGCTTAATCTGGGACCTTGGAAGAGATAAGGGTAGAAGTAGATAGAAAAGGCAATAGAAAAAGCAAAAGAAAAAGCCGAAGAAAAGAAAAGGCAAGTAAGGGTTTGCAAGTCCAAATGCACCCTCCAAGAAGAAAAAATGCTAGGCAGGTAGTTGGGTAAGTAGTTGGGGTTGCAGAAAGGTTATCCCTACCACTGCAGAGATGGTAACTGTGGGTATCAAAGCAAAGTCAATTAATTGATTAAGGTGTTCTTCTTCATCAAATTGCAGCAGGAAGCATGACTAACTTCCCTCATTCCCCTCCAATTTCATTTCTAACATTCCCCATCAGCTAAGATTCATGGAAAAAGACTAAGCTTTCATGGTGGTTCATAACCTTCAAAAGCCACATTTCTTGTCTAAAAATCTTTTCATTTTGATCTACTCTCAAAACCGAGTTTGTTTCACATAAACTTAATGGTTTCCCCTCCACTCATCCTCTATCCATATTAACTCTAATTCCACTATGTAAATCCCCTATATTACCTTTTCCCCTATTATTACTAACACCATGGTGTATAAACCCCAAAATCTTATAAATATTCCCCCTTTTGGTATTATAGCCAATAAAGTCTCGAGTCAGGGATCAAATGACACCTGGTCATGTTGATAAACCTATGCCAACTACCCCTTCCCCTTCATGAGCTAATTCCTTCATTTCGACCCCCTCTTTGCACATAAAACCCCTAAAAAGGCCTAATTCTCACCTTCACCCGCTTCAAATAGCAAAAATCATGAAAAACCCACTTTCTTCTCCCTAACCAAGGTTAGCGCATACAATTGGATTTTTGAAATACATTGGAAAATCGTTCAAAACATGTATTCATGCCTCCGCCCGCAGCCGTATACACTGGCCATGTCACCTTCCTGATGGCCATTGGATCAGGCCTTACACATCCAACGGCCCTGATCGCGTCAGACTCTTTCCGACGTCCGTAAATTAACTACGATATTTTCCTGTCACATCAGTATTTCGATCACCGTCCGATTTGGCTCCTCCAGATCTGACGGCCACCATAGCGTCGGAGCTCATCCGATGCCCGAAGGTTACCACCCGACGTCCGTATTTTGGGTACGTCACTCCGCTGCCACGCGCCCTCACCACAGCGCGTCGAAGGTACAGCTGCGGCAAACCACCACCGTACCGTAAGCGGTGCGATACGAAACCGCTGCCGGTTTCCGGTTTCCCCATTCCGCTTCCATTACGTCCTCGCCGCGTCAGCTCCCCGTCGCCTTACGTCACCGCCACCTATGCCGCCACGTCAACTTTCGCCCCAGTCATTGGCCGATCTGTCCCGCCACCTCATCACCCCCGTGGGCCAGTCAGGGCTCGCCACGTCACCCGATGACGTCAGCATGACGTCATCCGACCTTGACCCCACCAATGACGTCATGCTGACGTCATCACAAAAAGGCGCCAAATTGCTAAAAGTCTATATTATGGCCAAACATCACGTTTTTACGTTCTTTTCATTCATTTTTCCGTTCTTGCTGCTGCATGCGTTCACGTCCGAGCTTGCTGTCGACCTGCTAAATCGACCAGGAGACCTCCAGCGTACGAGTCCAACCTGCATATACGTCCTTTGCTCGCTATTTTACCAGGTATTCTTCATCATTTGTCCTCTGTGCGCCTGCAATTCTCTATAAATCACTCCGAAGGCTTAAAGAACGTTAAAACTTATGAATTCACCACTGGATTCCTCTGCATAGCTTTTAATTTCCAACTACCACCTCGAAAAACACCATCCGAGCTTTGTTCTACCTACATTCTGCTAAAAAACTAGGTTCTGTCTGCGCAATCGCGGCAGGCTCATTTAAACCAAATTTCACCATTGAGAGAGACAAGGAAAAGCCAAACATTGGTCCTAGTTGCTATAAATAGTATTTAAACTGCTGTAGACTCTGCATTCACCCTTTTCCTCAGACATTTTCATTCTTTGCAAAGAGAACTCTGGTTGTGTTACTCTGCATAGTAACACAGTCCTTGAAGAAACAGAAATCCTAAAGGAGAACAATGGACCCCCCTGTAGCTCCTATAGCTCTCAATGTAGCTCCCCTGAATGCCCCTAATAGAACATTGGACACAAGAGCATTAGCAGACTTGGACTACAAGATATCATAGGAAATATTGAGCAAAAGCAGGTTCCATTTACAAATCCTAAATGAAATAAAGATCAAACATGAGAGGGGAACAGACATCCTGGGAATTTGGGATTCATTTCTCCCAATGTTCAAACTTCCTCAAGTTAATCAATTCCCTGAGCTTGTCCACTTAGTTGCTGACTACTATGATGCATCCCAGAGGGCAGTGCTGGACTCTTCAGGCTCAATTCTGTTCCTCATTACCCCTGAAGCCATCAGGGAGATGTTGCAGTTCAAGACAGATCAAAAGCTGGTCCCTCTATCATTAGCTAATTTAATAGTACAGGGAGCCAGGATAACAGAGGCACAAATCACAAAGCTTAATCAGATTTTCATCAAAGCTGATACTGTGCAAACTCCTCCCATCAATTTTGCCTACCTTAACCAGTTGGGCTTAGACCTTGCAGACATGATCAGTCCCATCTTGGGATATGATTCAGTGGAGTATGTGGATGAAACTGTTCTACAAATGATGCTTATGTTTTCCCCAGGAAAGAAACCAATCTACTATGATTATGCCACATACATATCAGATAAGATGCATGAGCAGTTGATGAATCTGTCAACAGAAAGGGTATTTAAATACACCTCTTACCTATATCATCTGCTCCTATACTTCCAGCATGATAAGTTCTCCTTCCCAGAGAAGAGAGTAGATGCACAGGGCAATCTGAGATCAGTAGTGTATTGGACATCCGTTTTTCACATAGTAAGCTGTTCTCCATACACCTACTGCGAATTTATTGATCTTTTCATCCATCCAGCCTTGACTCTACTGTTGGGTTCACCTCCTCCCAGATTGACAGACGAAATGCAAATACTCCTGCATTTATCAAAAGCATACAGTATTGGGGATTGGTATTTCTACCAACACCACACCGTTATCAGACTATATGGGTGTGAGTTGCCCCCATTTAAACTACCTAAATTTGTGCCTATGAGGCTACTTGCCTTGGAATACTTCAGGCAGTTTGGTTATGTGGATATGCTCCACTTTTCAGGAAAAGGTAAGAAGGCACAGTTAAAAGTCAGAAATCAACTTGGCCATTTCCTTCTCAATGAAAGGGATGAAGGGTGGAGAGAGGCAGATAGAATGCTTGCGGGCCTTGGTCTCAAATACAGCTTCATATGGAAACCCTATGACCCCAACAACTTCATTACAATGAGGAGGCTCAAATACAAATTATCTGCTTATGGTCATTATAGCCTTCCTCACTTAGAAAAATATGCCAACCAAAGCAAGTGGAGAAGAGGAACTTTAGAAGAAAATGTGACCCAAGAAGAGCTTAATCAAAGAGCTCTAAGAAACCTTAAGAAGTTGGCTGACCTTGAGTTTTATTCACAGGTCCCCTCACTACCAGGCACACAAATTGGAGCAGCAGCGTCTTCCTCAACTGCCCAACATCAAGCTACAAGAACTGGTGAAAACATCTCAGAAAAGGGCAAAGGCAAAGAGATGGAGCAGGAACAGCAACAAAAACAACAGCAGCAAGCAGAAGGGCTGCAGCAAGGGCAGCAAGAAGAACCAGAACAGCAAGAGCAACAACATCAAGAAGAACAAAGGCAGGAGCAGTCTGCCCAGCAAAAGGAAACAGTGGAGACTCCTCAGACCACTGAAAGAACGGTGCCTACAAGACAAGACACTACCTTTGATGCTTCAGTCCTCCAAACCCCTCAAAAGGAGGATACATTTGTCTTTAGAAAAAGGGACAGAGAGACTCCCCTGACATCCTCTATAGACCAGGGAGAGAAAAGGCAGAGACTCAATGATTTTCCAGAGGAGGATATAGCAATAAGAGAGGCATTGGGCATGGGCCCACCCAGCAGAGAAGCTTCAGCAAGTTCCTTCCAGCAGGAACAGGACAGGACCATGGGAGGGGAGGTCAGCTCCTCCAGCCAGCAGAAAGAGGGACAAGTAAGCATCAAGCAGCAATTTATAGACATCAAGAGGAGGAGTGATCCTATCAAAGTACAACTGTACAATCACCTGCTAAACATCGCTCCTTCCAATCAGCAGAGACTTATGTCTGCTTTTGATGTAAGTGAAGGAAGAATGATAATGAGTCACTTTATGCCTACGGCACTCCAGCCACAATCCACTGCTGACTATCTTAGGACTAACCTAGAGGTCCTCGCCAAGGACATACACCCTATGGACAAAATTGAGCTGCATAAGCAAACTGGCGAAATGGTGTATGCTTCATTGGCCGATAAGACTTTGGATAATTACAAATTAACAAGCAGTCTGAATGCCACAGCTTCCCAGCTAGAACTGGAGAGGGCCTCTTCTCAGGCCAAAGACAACAGGATAAGAGCCCTGGAGGAAATCATTGTAGAAATTGGGCACAATCCCAATGACATCAAAGGGATACAAGAGATCCTGAAACTTAGTTGCTGACATGGCGGCACTAAGAAAGAAGATCAAAATTCCAGCCACTATCCATCCACAGACTGATGAGGTAGCAAAGCAAAGGTATGAGCAGGATTCTACTGCCCTACTAGTTTCCATTTACAAAGAGCTTGTGAAGGCACAAGAAAAATTGGGGCAATATGAAGCTACACAAGCACCTCTACAAGCATCATTAAAACAAGCACAAGAAGGGCAGACATCTCAGCCCTCTCCTCAAGTCATCAATCTTGAGGAGACTATTCCTACTACTGTGTGTTATAGACATTTTTGTGCCTCGCGACATGGAGCATGAAATGTCAATAATTACAGGGATCCTCAGTCCCTAAACATGTTGTTCTTACCCCTAAAAGAACAAGGTCATCGAACAACAGCACTTCCAATCAGTTCTCCACCTGAAAACACTTCAAAACAGGCTAATTTTGGATCATGTCAGCTGCTCCACTGAGCATCTACGCTGGAATGCAACTGCTCCTCCTTGTACCTGCGCTGGAAGTCAAATCTAATGAAGGCTACCTGCACTGGGCGAGATTGGCCAAGTGGCACAGTCATTCTGCAAGGTGTCAACTGCCCAGGAAGCTTCCAAACTGACACTTGGTTCATGAGATTCGCCCTGTGATGAGTAAGAGGTACTTGATCACCATGTGTAAGCAAGGATCTCCAAGTGGACTTAAGAACTGAAGATTAACTGAAGAGGGAGAGGACACTAGTCAGCTCTATGCTAGCCTCAAGCTGACTCATCCTCTCTTCTTCTCTCCTATATATAGAGCTCTTCTATGAGGTCTAAGGAGGCTGGAATTTTGTGTAAAGTAAGGAGGTGCTGTTGGTTTACAGTTAGAGCTATTGGGTGATTGTTTTACTAGAGGTGAAGAGGAGAGTTCTTGCTGCTGGGGAGGTGCTACTGGATTGGAGCCATTATTGGTTGTAACCTTCTCAGAACCCTGTTACTTCTATCAATAAAGTTTTGCATGTTCTCCTATATACTTGTATTGCATTGATGTATTGTATTTACATGTATATTTGATTCATCCTAATCCATGCTTCAGTTATGAGTACATGTATCTTGTAGTTTGCTCTCTTGTTTGTGCAGGATCTGTGTGTGGCTGGACCGGCAAAGAGAGCAAGGAGCTGGGAACAAGAGACAAAGAGAGAGGACAAGGATCGACTAAGCGAAAGACACCAGGTTGGTTAATCTTTCTTCATTCTCTCTGTACTTTCATAAAGGAAATCATCAAAACTTTACTTTCAGTTGTTGCTAAAGACTGTCACCTTTAGAGTAGGGATAGGGTCATCCGCATCGGATACTTTTCCCCACAACACTGTGCCTCCACCTCAGCAGGCTGAACAAACAGCCACATCTACTTCAGCAGCACCCATCAGCACAGATCAGAGCCTAGATATGCAGAAGCTAAAGAATGAAATACAAATTTTGGAAGCCCAGATGACAGAGCTGAATGAAACTAAGGAAAAGCTGGCCAAGGTAAATGAAAGGCATGATAAGACAAAAAGAGAGGTGGGAGAAAAGGCCAAGGAAATCAAGGCCCTTAAAGACAGGATCAAAGAGCTTGAGAATGAGCTCAAGCTAGATAAAATCATATCTGAGATCAGAGCAATGATATGGTCCAATATTGGTAAATCCATCAACAACCAATGGCCATATATCAAGACAATCCATGAGCAACTAGAGCTCATCCCAAAGGCACAGAAGGAAATCCGAACATCAAGGGCCTTATTAGGAAATATGCCTGAAGTTGCTACAAGAATGATCAATGTGCTTAATCACAAAACAAGTTCTCAGTTAGCCACCATTGGAATCACAAATAGAACTGAGACCATTCAAATGATCAAGAGGGTTCTTACTCTTAGAAACCTGGTGCAGACATTGGACAGGAGAACCCAAGATATGCAGACAGAGGTAAATAAGTTCATGGAGAAATTTCAGGTGTTGCAGAGTAAAGGACTCCCTAGCTTACTGAACAGCGGAGGGAAATTATTCACCCATGAACAGTATGCTAAAAGAGTAAATGTTTTTGCCTCAGCACAGGTCAATGAGAAGACCAGCACTTCAGAAGACACAGGGCCTATTACAGGACAGATTTTCTATAGTAAGATAGAAAATCTACTTTTTATAATGAATGAAATTAATCACTTGTTTGATGTAGCCCCAACTTTTTTCAAATATACAGAAGCTGAAGAGACAATGGAGGCCATCCTCAAGCATCATCTCCCTACACAGGAATGGTGGACAGATGCAATACACAGAATTTTGTAATCAGTAAGGCATTCACCAAATCTCTGTTTTATTACAATTTTTTGTAAAAAGCACAGTTCGGCAAAGTCGGCATGCAGCATAAATCAAAGCTGAGCCAACTCAGCAGATGTAACGGCCAACAAAGCAGAAAAAGAGAACCACAGCTGGCAGACCCAAGAACGCACTGCGCAGCCAAAAGTAAATGCGTATCTCCAAAATTAAAACAGAGTAATGCAACCGACTCAGTGACACTCAAAAGTCAAAACAATCCTCTGACAGACATAAAGGGCATTTACGCTGCATTTAAGATTGTAATAACTCCTTGCCTACTTTCTGAACGTAACAATGTAGATATTTTCTCTCTCAGATGACTCAATGCCTGAGATATTTTGTATACGCATTTCTATAAAGTCCCCTTGGCATAAGATTGCAAGGGTTGTTGTTGATTTCTCCTGAAGAAGTTCTTATGCTGTAATCCTTTTCAGAAGTTAATAGAGCAAAGCAATGGAATTTCTTGGATTTCTGAGGTGTTGGATGCGTTCTGGTGGCTGTTGATAACTACTGGATCCATGTGTATTTCATCATACAATAAGTCTCTGTATCTCTCTCTGTCAATTAGCTGTTTTTGTTAAAATCTGTATATGTTATCTGTTTTCAATACTAAGCAACAAGGAAAAAGAATAGCTTTCAGGATTTATTCACTGAGTAACCTGAGTTCAATCTGCGTTGTTTATCAATGTTTTCTTCAGCTGTAATCTAGTTAAGTGTAATTCTTAAATGCTGCACTTTCTGGAATACATCTATCACAGTGACCTTTGTCACAGGAATTCAAAGTTTTGCTCCTGTGCAGTGTCCTCACTTTCACCCACCAGCTCAATAGGAAATTCTTGATTGCTTTCTGTTGAATCAACGTACATCACCACTTGATCTAGTTTGTCTGTTTAAAATACACAATAGGCCCTGCAGTTAGAACAACACCAAACCAGCATATCAGATCATTTCACAACTCCAGACTCCATTGCCCAATGGTATTATACTGTCTAAACACTGCCTCATAAGACCTGAAAGAAATCCTTCAACCAAACACAAAACAAAGCCTGAGCATAATAGCTAGCCTAAAACACCATCATAACAGAGACAAATCATAAAGAGAGAGCCCTCTCTGGTTGCAGTTAGGCTAGGAACTGTAACCCAAAGATTGGTTAGTGGTTACCCCGGCCGTATTCCCTTGGGAGTCATAGGGAACAACCTGGGTGTTAACATAATTGGCGACTCCACTGGGGAACTTCTTAGGATTTTTCAATTACTATCTGTTTTCCAAAGTTACCATCAAACCTGAAACCAGCCAAGAGGCCTTAGAACTGTTTCTGCATCACATTAACAGCTTTAGGGAGGAGCTTGTTTGGGAAATCTTCGTCTTAGCTGTGAGAATATATAGCCATTCCAAAATCTTCATCCAGTCCTTGCAGATATAAAAACTTCCTACAAAATCCCAAAAACAGGTTGGAAGCTGGCTCCTAAGAAAAATCCTCGGCATACCAGGGAAAATCCTGACCCTAAACCACCCATCATTGTTGATAATCCAAATACTATCCAAAGAAACATCCGGAGACAGCAAAAGCAGGAGAAGCCTGCTGATGCAAATATAAGTTCGGATCATCCCAGCCTCATTCCCACTCCTTGCAAAGTTCTTTTCCGGTCCACCCCTGGTTCCCCTAGTTCACCATCAACATCGCAAAGTCCTCCTCTCACTTCTTCATCCACTGCACATACTCCTTTGACCAGTCTCCCACTAGCTACTCATCCCATTAACCCTGTTATACCACTGATCCCTGCTGTCCCATTTGTTCCTATTAACCCTCTAAACCTAATAAATATGGCTAACAGGTATGCACCTCTGCAGATACCAGCTAATGCTGCGGCCTTACCTCAAGATTATCAAAGTAAAATCTCATATTTTGACTCAAATGGCTCTCTAACAGCTATCCAGCATGCCAAGAAGATGCAAGACCACTTTGAGACCTATGAAATAGATGATGACACTGTCAGAATGAGAATTTTTGTTCAAAGTTTAACTGGGGATGTTAGAACTTGGTTCAGATCCCTCAATGCAAACTCCATTACAACACCTGATCAGCTTTACGAAGCTTTTACTGAGAGATGGGAGAAGAAGAAAGATCCTCTCCACGTACTTGGTGAATATGACACTATTAAGAGAGGTCCCCAGGAGACAGTTTTGGAATATTGTGCTAGGTTTAACAATGTATATAATGCTATTCCACAGAACTTAAGGCCTCCTCCTGATTTAGCCCTGTATAAATTCCCTGATGGTTTTGACCCTGATATGGCCTATCAGTTGAAGGAAAGAGATCCTCCAACCCTTGAAGAAGCTCAAAGGGTTGCTGTCACAGTGGAAGCTAACCTAATTGCCAAAAGAAACAGGGCAAAATTGGAGAAAAGGACTGCCTTTAAAGAAGAACCCTCGGGCTTTGATCAAAAGCTGGATGCAATACTAAATAGCATGAAGAGATTGGGTGAAAGAGTGGAATCAGTTGAAAGAAAGTCATCATGGGAAGCACCACAAAACAACCCTCCTAGAAATCCGAATTTTAGGAGAACCCAAAACCAAAACATTGGTAGAACAAGTGCTGACCAAGACATTAGACCCCCTTTCCAAGAAAATTATGCAGAAACTTCAACATCAACTGAACCTAATGAAGACCCTGAGATTAATCTAATGGGTCTAGATGGTAAAAGCTAGGTTTTCTTAACACAAGAGGACCATGAGGATGATGAAATCAAAATATTCCAAACTAAATCAGGAGAATCCTTTGATTTTAAACAAGGATATGATAGTGCTGTCTATGAAGTTCACAAACAATACAAGCTAAGGAGTAGGACTATAAATGTAAATCAGCCTGAAAAGATAAAAGATAAACAACAGTCTAAAGGAACCATAGTCACAGAACCTAATGACAAAACAAACTTGCCTACAGAAGAAGTAGTGGTTGAAGAGGTCACCACACTTTTGTCACCACTACAACGGCCTATGGCAACGTCGTCCTCTCACCCTGACTTAGATATCACCCCTCCAGACATGAGCAAAAGGGGCAGGTCTCAAAGTCGAGATGAAAGCCAACAAGAAGATGTAATGAGCAAAGAAAGGGCTGCTATCCATAACTCCAAAACCCAAGCTGATAAACCTTTTGACCTAGGCACAGAGATTGGCAAACTAAAGATAGCAATTCCCCTCTCAGAACTAGCTAAGCATGACATCTATAAACAACAGATTAAGAAATCCCTTCAACTCACTAATAGCAAAGATGATGTAAATGTGTTAGATGACACTCCAGAATTACTGTTTGGCCCAGAGGTAGATGGAAAAACAGCAGTTACAGGGATATTACCTTTTTATGTCAGCTTGCATATTCATGACAAAATTCTGCATAACGCGATGTTTGACTCAGGTGCTTCTCATAACCTCATGCCAAAAGCAGTCATGGAAAGATTGAATTTGGATATAACAAGACCATACAAGGACCTGTTTTCCTTTGACTCCAGCCAAGTCAAGTGTTTAGGTCTAATAAAAGATTTATGTGTGTCCCTGGTTCAATACCCCAACAAAACCATTCTAATGGATGTTGTAGTTGTTGATATCCCACCTAAATATGGGATGCTGTTATCAAGATCATGGGGAGCCAAACTCCAAGGCTCCCTGCAATTAGATATGTCATATGCCACCATCTCTGTCTTTGGGCAACCAAAGAGACTATACGGAGAAACACTCATGAAATACATGGTCAGCAGTGAGGAAAAGCCTCAAAACTTTCCTGTATATGCTGTCCATTCAGACATAGATTCGTTCATTCTCTTCAATGACAGCGCAAGCCTCTCAAACAATGACATTAGGACCGAAACCCTCATGCAAGAACAAAACATTAATCAAGGAGGTACCACCCATAAAATATCGATCAGTCAAGCACTGGACACGACCCCTCCTCTAGTTGTCAAAGATTTTCAATCCAATGATGAAACTGTCCCAGAACACAAGCCAAAGAAGAAACCCCAACTCCTGCTTACATTGCCATCCCATGAACAGATCTTTAAATCTCCTGTCAAGCAAGATATCCTGTGGGTCTTAGAATTTGATGGCTCAGTCAACAAGTTAGGGGCAGGAGCTGGAGTTTGGATACATAACAAAGAGAAAACCCATGCAGAAGGCAGAGCTTGTAGGTTAAACTTTAGATGCACTAATAACATGGCAGAGTATGAAGCTCTGTTACTAGGTCTCAAGCTAGTAAAGGCATTACAAGCTCCTACGGTTTCGATCATGGGAGACTCTGATCTAGTGATTCAACAAGTGAAAGGAAGTTTTGTCACCAATGACAAGAGGTTGAGGTCTTACAGGTCTGCTGTAATTGAAATATTGGAGACTTTCTCTGAGTTCTTTATCACAAAAATTTCAAGGGGCCACAATCTCCACGCACACAGTTTGGCAACATTTGCCAGCACCTTCAAATTCCCACTAGAGCCCAATAACTGCTTCACAGCCGAGGTCAGATACAGACCTTCCGTTCCAAACAATATCAAAGAATGGCAAGTATTTGAGGATGACATGCAAATAAACAATTTTCTAACCTTACAACAAGAGTTTGCAGGATTAAATATTGACACTGAATCAGCAAGTCAATCACAAATAGCGTTTCAACAGATGGCTCAGCCAATGTCACCTAGAACAGCAAAACAATTACTCAGTCCAACCATTTTCAATAATCAAAACATTCAGCAAATTCACCAAATTGACTGTGAAGAGGTGACCAGCGCAGAAGCTGAAATCATACAACTCAAAGACAATTTCCTTCCAACAGGCCTTACCCCGCTAGAGGACATTTTTGATTCAAATGACATCCCTAGGAAGCCAAAAATGCAACCATTAGATGCAGCCATTGAAGAATGCAATATTGGTACCATTCACAAGCCCAAAATAATAAAGCTGTCTGCTTCTTTGCCCCCTGATCAAAAACCCAAGTACATTGACCTCTTTAAAGAGTTCCAAGATGTTTTTGCATGGGGTTATGAGGATCTAAAGTCCTATGATACTTCTGTCATTCAGCATACCATTCCTCTCAAGCCTAATCAAAAACCATTTAAGCAGAAGTTGAGAAGGATCAATCCTATACTCCTTCCTTCCATTGAAAAGGAATTGCAAAAAATGTTTAAAGCTGGCATCATAGCACCAATCAGATTCTCTGAATGGATTTCCAACTTAGTCCCTACAAGAAAAAAGACTGGTGAGATTAGACTTTGTGTAGACCTAAGGAATTTAAATCAAGTATCACTCAAAGATAATTATCCTTTACCCAAAATGGATCACATTCTCCAAAGAGTGGTGGGGGCTTCAAGGATGTCATTGCTTGATGGATTCTCAGGCTTTAATCAAATCCTAGTACACCCTGATGATCAAGACAAAACTGCATTTACAACCCCATGGGGAACTTTCAAGTATGTAAAAATGCCCTTTGGATTGAAAAATGCAGGGGCAACATTTCAAAGAGCAATGGATATTGCCTTTGCAAAAGAGATTCATGACTTCCTAGTCATTTACTTAGATGATCTTACACCCTTTTCAAAATCTGACCAAGAACATCTGAAACATTTGAGACAGATTTTCCTAACATGCAGGAAATATGGTATTTCCTTAAATCCCAAGAAGTCATTATTTGGCTTGGAAGAAGGGAAACTCTTGGGGCACATTATTTCAAAGGATGGCATAAGAATTGATCCAGATAGGATACAAGCTATCCTACAAATGCCTCACCCAAGGAATGTCAAGGAGTTGCAAGGATTCTTAGGAAAAATCAACTTTTTAAGAAGATTTATCCCAAATTTAGCAGAACTTATCAGATTATTGAACAACATGTTAAAGAAAGATTCAAAGGTCAAATGGACTGTTGAAGCCAAGCAAGCCTTTGAAGGCATAAAACTGGCCCTTACCCAAACCCCAGTGTTGACCAATCCTCAGTTTGACAGAGAATTCATCATCTTCTCTTTTGCCTCCCAGCATACCATTGCTGCTGTCTTATTACAGAAAGATGACCAAGGGAATGATAAGCCTATTGCCTTCTTCAGTAGGGCTCTTAGAGATGCCCCTCTAAAATATCAAATTATGGAGAAGCAAGCCTATGCTTTGGTCAAAGCTATCAAAGACTTTAGGATTTACATCCTTTACTCCCATGTTGTGGCTTATGTACCAAGTGCTATTGTCAAAGACATTCTCACCCAAGAAAACTTAGAGGGCAGAAGAGGAAAATGGATTGCCAGCATACTTGAATTTGACATTGAAATAAAACCTACAAAGCTAATAAAAGGGCAAGGCTTGGCCAAATTAATGACAGAATCAAATTTCCAGGCCCTAGATATCAATCAGCTGGACAGTGAAACAGAGCTGGCGACTCCAAAGATCAATGTAGCCTTTGAACAATCTCCTTGGTACTCTGATATCTGTTATGTGTTACAAAACCTGTGTGCTCCCCCAGGACTGTCCAGAACTAAGTGTAGGTTCCTAAAAATGAAAACATCTAGATTTTGTGTGATGGATGGAAATTTACTCTGGAAAAACCATGAAGGTATATTGCTGCACTGTCTAATGGAGAATGAAACTAACAATATCATGCAAGATTTCCATGCAGGAGACTGTGGTGGACATTTGTACTGGAAGTCCACTGTGGACAAGATATTGAGGGCTGGTTATTACTGGCCCACCATGTTCTCTGATGTTAAGAAATTCACAACCTCATGCCACAAATGCCAAGTGTTTGAGGGCAAAAGACAGTTGCTGCCACTTCCCTTAAGGCCCATTGCAACAGAGAGACCTTTCCAACAATGGGGCTTGGATTTCATTGGGGAAATTCATCCTTCATCTTCAGGCCAACACAGATGGATTTTGACAGCAACAGACTACTTCACCAAGTGGATTGAAGCTGCCCCATGCAGACAAGCAAATGATTCAGTAATCATTCAGTTTTTGGAAAACAATATACTGGCTAGATTTGGCTGTCCAGACAAGATAATAACAGACAACGCTGCTGCCTTCAGATCCAAGAAGATGGTGAACTTCTGCCATAAATTTCATATTACTCTGGGCCATTCTACTGCATACTATCCCCAAGGAAACGGCCTTGCTGAATCATCAAACAAAAGTTTAATAAACATCATAAAGAAGGTGCTGGAAGAGAACAAAAAGAACTGGCATAAGAAACTAGTCAATGCTTTATGGGCAGATAGACTAACAACAAAAAGATCAATTGGGACCAGCCCATATGAGTTAGTTTATGGATTAGAAGCCAAATTCCCTTCAGCACTAGGAGTGCCGGTTATGAAGCTTCTGCAAGAGAGTCAAGCAGAGCCAAATGATATGCAAAGGAGGATCAACCAGATAATTTGCCTACAGCAAACTAGAGAACAAGTTTTCAGCAGAGTGCAGATATTACAAGAAAAATTGAAAAAGGCCTTTGATAGAAGAACCAAAGCAGAAGATTTCAGGGTGGGAGACAAAGTCTTAAAGTGGGATGCAAGAAGAGAAGAGAAAGGAAAACATGGAAAATTTGATTCTTTATGGAGAGGACCATTTGCTGTCCAAGCAGTACAAGGTAACAACACTTACTTCCTTAAAAGTCTGACTGAAACTGACTTGGATGAAGGTCCTGTCAATGGCAGGATGCTGAAGCACTATTTTGACTATTCCCCATGAGTGGAATCTAAGGATCCCTTGTATATATGCAGATGTACATATTATTTTCTGTTTAGATTGTAAAATGCAGTTTTCTAAGTGATTCATCAACCAGCAAAAGGCAAATAGAATCAGAGGTCTTCCAAGAAAGAAGCACACAATTTTGATACATCAAAACAGCAAATTTCAAGATTGGTATGGGTAGTCAAAGAGCAAGGCAATCTGACCTGCTGTTCTTGGTCTTTCAAAAGAAAAACCATCCCCATGTGGAGCCACTGTTGGATACCTATACCAATAGGATTCATATTTCATGATTGGCAAGAGAAAGTCCAAATATGCTCTGCTTTGATATCACAAAGATCCCATATTTCCTAGAGAACAAGAGGTGTGTAAAATGTTTCAATGTTGATGACCTTATTTCAATTTTGATGGATGATCCAACAGTTTAATCTGGGTCATGCCATGTTTTCAATTTTCTGCTATAGACTAGAGAAAGAAGTCTGTCCAAACTGCTTAATCTTGGCAGACAACTAGTTCAGGTAGAGAAGAAAAGGCTCCCAACAGCTTAATCTGGGACCTTGGAAGAGATAAGGGTAGAAGTAGATAGAAAAGGAAATAGAAAAAGCAAAAGAAAAAGCCGAAGAAAAGAAAAGGCAAGTAAGGGTTTGCAAGTCCAAATGCACCCTCCAAGAAGAAAAAATGCTAGGCAGGTAGTTGGGTAAGTAGTTGGGGTTGCAGAAAGGTTATCCCTACCACTGCAGAGATGGTAACTGTGGGTATCAAAGCAAAGTCAATTAATTGATTAAGGTGTTCTTCTTCATCAAATTGTAGCAGGAAGCATGACTAACTTCCCTCATTCCCCTCCAATTTCATTTCTAACATTCCCCATCAGCTAAGATTCATGGAAAAAGACTAAGCTTTCATGGTGGTTCATAACCTTCAAAAGCCACATTTCTTGTCTAAAAATCTTTTCATTTTGATCTACTCTCAAAACCAAGTTTGTTTCACATAAACTTAATGGTTTCCCCTCCACTCATCCTCTATCCATATTAACTCTAATTCTACTATGTAAATCCCCTATATTACCTTTTCCCCTATTATTACTAACACCATGGTGTATAAACCCCAAAATCTTATAAATATTCCCCCTTTTGGTATTATAGCCAATAAAGTCTCGAGTCAGGGATCAAATGACACCTGGTCATGTTGATAAACCTATGCCAACTACCCCTTCCCCTTCATGAGCTAATTCCTTCATTTCGACCCCCTCTTTGCACATAAAACCCCTAAAAAGGCCTAATTCTCACCTTCACCCGCTTCAAATAGCAAAAATCATGAAAAACCCACTTTCTGCTCCCTAACCAAGGTTAGCGCATACAATTGGATTTTTGAAATACATTGGAAAATCGTTCAAAACATGTATTCATGCCTCCGCCCGCAGCCGTATACACTGGCCATGTCACCTTCCTGATGGCCGTTGGATCAGGCCTTACACATCCAACGGCCCTGATCGCGTCGGACTCTTTCCGACGTCCGTAAATTAACTACGATATTTTCCTGTCACATCAGTATTTCGATCACCGTCCGATTTGGCTCCTCCAGATCTGACGGCCACCATAGCGTCGGAGCTCATCCGATGCCCGAAGGTTACCTCCCGACGTCCGTATTTTGGGTACGTCACTCCGCTGCCACGCGCCCTCACCACAGCGCGTCGGAGGTACAACTGCGGCAAACCACCACCGTACCGTAAGTGGTGCGATACGAAACCGCTGCCGGTTTCCGGTTTCCCCATTCCGCTTCCATTACGTCCTCGCCGCGTCAGCTCCCCGTCGCCTTACGTCACCGCCACCTATGCCGCCACGTCAACTTTCGCCCCAGTCATTGGCCGATCTGTCCCGCCACCTCATCACCCCCGTGGGCCAGTCAAGGCTCGCCACGTCACCCGATGACGTCAGCATGACGTCATCCGACCTTGACCCCAACAATGACGTCATGCTGACGTCATCACAAAAAGGCGCCAAATTGCTAAAAGTCTATATTATGGCCAAAAATCACGTTTTTACGTTCTTTTCATTCATTTTTCTGTTCTTGCTGCTGCATGCGTTCACGTCCGAGCTTGCTGTCGACCTGCTAAATCGACCAGGAGACCTCCAGCGTACGAGTCCAACCTGCATATACGTCCTTTGCTCGCTATTTTACCAGGTATTCTTCATCATTTGTCCTCTGTGCGCCTGCAATTCTCTATAAATCACTCCGAAGGCTTAAAGAACGTTAAAACTTATGAATTCACCACTGGATTCCTCTGCATAGCTTTTAATTTCCAACTACCACCTCGAAAAACACCAGCCGAGCTTTGTTCTACCTACATTCTGCTAAAAAACTAGGTTCTGTCTGCGCAATCGCGGCAGGCTCATTTAAACCAAATTTCACCATTGAGAGAGACAAGGAAAAGCCAAACATTGGTCCTAGTTGCTATAAATAGTATTTAAACTGCTGTAGACTCTGCATTCACCCTTTTCCTCAGACATTTTCATTCTTTGCAAAGAGAACTCTGGTTGTGTTACTCTGCATAGTAACACAGTCCTTGAAGAAACAGAAATCCTAAAGGAGAACAATGGACCCCCCTGTAGCTCCTATAGCTCTCAATGTAGCTCCCCTGAATGCCCCTAATAGAACATTGGACACAAGAGCATTAGCAGACTTGGACTACAAGATATCAGAGGAAATGTTGAGCAAAAGCAGGTTCCATTTACAAATCCTAAATGAAATAAAGATCAAACATGAGAGGGGAATAGACATCCTGGGAATTTGGGATTCATTTCTCCCAATATTCAAGCTTCCTCAGGTTAATCAATTCCCTGAGCTTGTCCACTTAGTTGCTGACTACTATGATGCATCCCAGAGGGCAGTGCTGGACTCTTCAGGCTCAATTTTGTTCCTCATTACCCCTGAAGCCATCAGGGAGATGTTGCAGTTCAAGACAGATCAAAAGCTGGTCCCTCTATCATTAGCTGATTTAATAGTACAGGGAGCCAGGATAACAGAGGCACAAATCACAAAGCTTAATCAGATTTTCATCAAAGTTGATACTGTGCAAACTCCTCCCATCAATTTTGCCTACCTTAACCAGTTGGGCTTAGACCTTGCAGACATGATCAGTCCCATCTTGGGATATGATTCAGTGGAGTATGTGGATGAAACTGTTCTACAAATGATGCTTATGTTTTCCCCAGGAAAGAAACCAATCTACTATGATTATGCCACATACATATCAGATAAGATGCATGAGCAGTTGATGAATCTGTCAACAGAAAGGGTATTTAAATACACCTCTTACCTATATCATCTGCTCCTATACTTCCAGCATGATAAGTTCTCCTTCCCAAAGAAGAGAGTAGATGCACAGGGCAATCTGAGATCAGTAGTGTATTGGACATCCGTTTTTCACATAGTAAGCTGTTCTCCATACACCTACTGCGAATTTATTGATCTTTTCATCCATCCAGCCTTGACTCTACTGTTGGGTTCACCTCCTCCCAGATTGACAGACGAAATGCAAAGACTCCTGCATTTATCAAAAGCATACAGTATTGGGGATTGGTATTTCTACCAACACCACACCGTTATCAGACTATATGGGTGTGAGTTGCCCCCATTTAAACTACCTAAATTTGTGCCTATGAGGCTACTTGCCTTGGAATACTTCAGGCAGTTTGGTTATGTGGATATGCTCCACTTTGCAGGAAAAGGTAAGAAGGCACAGTTAAAAGTCAGAAATCAACTTGGCCATTTCCTTCTCAATGAAAGGGATGAAGGGTGGAGAGAGGCAGATAGAATGCTTGCGGGCCTTGGTCTCAAATACAGCTTCATATGGAAACCCTATGACCCCAACAACTTCATTACAATGAGGAGGCTCAAATACAAATTATCTGCTTATGGTCATTATAGCCTTCCTCACTTAGAAAAATATGCCAACCAAAGCAAGTGGAGAAGAGGAACTTTAGAAGAAAATGTGACCCAAGAAGAGCTTAATCAAAGAGCTCTAAGAAACCTTAAGAAGTTGGCTGACCTTGAGTTTTATTCACAGGTCCCCTCACTACCAGGCACACAAATTGGAGCAGCAGCATCTTCCTCAACTGCCCAACATCAAGCTACAAGAACTGGTGAAAACATCTCAGAAAAGGGCAAAGGCAAAGAGATGGAGCAGGAACAGCAACAAAAACAACAGCAGCAAGCAGAAGGGCTGCAGCAAGGGCAGCAAGAAGAACCAGAACAGCAAGAGCAACAACATCAAGAAGAACAAAGGCAGGAGCAGTCTGCCCAGCAAAAGGAAATAGTGGAGACTCCTCAGACCACTGAAAGAACAGTGCCTACAAGACAAGACACTACCTTTGATGCCTCGCTCCTCCAAACCCCTCAAAAGGAGGATACATTTGTCTTTAGAAAAAGGGACAGAGAGACTCCCCTGACATCCTCTATAGACCAGGGAGAGAAAAGGCAGAGACTCAATGATTTTCCAGAAGAGGATATAGCAATAAGAGAGGCATTGGGCATGGGCCCACCCAGCAGAGAAGCTTCAGCAAGTTCCTTCCAGCAGGAACAGGACAGGACCATGGGAGGGGAGGTCAGCTCCTCCAGCCAGCAGAAAGAGGGACAAGTAAGCATCAAGCAGCAATTTATAGACATCAAGAGGAGGAGTGATCCTATCAAAGTACAATTGTACAATCACCTGCTAAACATCGCTCCTTCCAATCAGCAGAGACTTATGTCTGCTTTTGATGTAAGTGAAGGAAGAATGATAATGAGTCACTTTATGCCTACGGCACTCCAGCCACAATCCACTGCTGACTATCTTGGGACTAACCTAGAGGTCCTCGCCAAGGACATACACCCTATGGACAAAATTGAGCTGCATAAGCAAACTGGCGAAATGGTGTATGCTTCATTGGCCGACAAGACTTTGGATAATTACAAATTAACAAGCAGTCTGAATGCCACAGCTTCCCAGCTAGAACTGGAGAGGGCCTCTTCTCAGGCCAAAGACAACAGGATAAGAGCCCTGGAGGAAATCATTGTAGAAATTGGGCACAATCCCAATGACATCAAAGGGATACAAGAGATCCTGAAACTTAGTTGCTGACATGGCGGCACTAAGAAAGAAGATCAAAATTCCAGCCACTATCCATCCACAGACTGATGAGGTAGCAAAGCAAAGGTATGAGCAGGATTCTACTGCCCTACTAGTTTCCATTTACAAAGAGCTTGTGAAGGCACAAGAAAAATTGGGGCAATATGAAGCTACACAAGCACCTCTACAAGCATCATTAAAACAAGCACAAGAAGGGCAGACATCTCAGCCCTCTCCTCAAGTCATCAATCTTGAGGAGACTATTCCTACTACTGTGCCTCCACCTCAGCAGGCTGAACAAACAGCCACATCTACTTCAGCAGCACCCATCAGCACAGATCAGAGCCTAGATATGCAGAAGCTAAAGAATGAAATACAAATTTTGGAAGCCCAGATGACAGAGCTGAATGAAACTAAGGAAAAGCTGGCCAAGGTAAATGAAAGGCATGATAAGACAAAAAGAGAGGTGGGAGAAAAGGCCAAGGAAATCAAGGCCCTTAAAGACAGGATCAAAGAGCTTGAGAATGAGCTCAAGCTAGATAAAATCATATCTGAGATCAGAGCAATGATATGGTCCAATATTGGTAAATCCATCAACAACCAATGGCCATATATCGAGACAATCCATGAGCAACTAGAGCTCATCCCAAAGGCACAGAAGGAAATCCGAACATCAAGGGCCTTATTAGGAAATATGCCTGAAGTTGCTACAAGAATGATCAATGTGCTTAATCACAAAACAAGTTCTCAGTTAGCCACCATTGGAATCACAAATAGAACTGAGACCATTCAAATGATCAAGAGGGTTCTTACTCTTAGAAACCTGGTGCAGACATTGGACAGGAGAACCCAAGATATGCAGACAGAGGTAAATAAGTTCATGGAGAAATTTCAGGTGTTGTAGAGTAAAGGACTCCCTAGCTTACTGAACAGCGGAGGGAAATTATTCACCCATGAACAGTATGCTAAAAGAGTAAATGTTTTTGCCTCAGCACAGGTCAATGAGAAGGCCAGCACTTCAGAAGACACAGGGCCTATTACAGGACAGATTTTCTATAGTAAGATAGAAAATCTACTTTTTATAATGAATGAAATTAATCACTTGTTTGATGTAGCCCCAACTTTTTTCAAATATACAGAAGCTGAAGAGACAATGGAGGCC
The DNA here is from genome assembly GCA_031772625.1 of Pinus tabuliformis. Classification (NCBI taxonomy): domain Eukaryota; kingdom Viridiplantae; phylum Streptophyta; class Pinopsida; order Pinales; family Pinaceae; genus Pinus; species Pinus tabuliformis. Next base: position 156,195,609 of record CM062812.1, read on the forward strand.
ATCCTCAAGCATCAGCTCCCTACACAGGAATGGTGGACAGATGCAATACACAGAATTTTGTAATCAGTAAGGCATTCACCAAATCTCTGTTTTATTACAATTTTTTGTAAAAAGCACAGTTCGGCAAAGTCAGCATGCAGCATAAATCAAAGCTGAGCCAACTCAGCAGATGTAACGGCCAACAAAGCAGAAAAAGAGAACCACAGCTGGCAGACCCAAGAACGCACTGCGCAACCAAAAGTAAATGCGTATCTCCAGAATTAAAACAGAGTAATGCAACCGACTCAGTGACACTCAAAAGTCAAAACAATCCTCTGACAGACATAAAGGGCATTTACGCTGCATTTAAGATTGTAATAACTCCTTGCCTACTTTCTGAACGTAACAATGTAGATATTTTCTCTCTCAGATGACTCAATGCCTGAGATATTTTGTATACGCATTTCTATAAAGTCCCCTTGGCATAAGATTGCAAGGGTTGTTGTTGATTTCTCCTGAAGAAGTTCTTATGCTGTAATCCTTTTCAGAAGTTAATAGAGCAAAGCAATGGAATTTCTTGGATTTCTGAGGTGTTGGATGCGTTCTGGTGGCTGTTGATAACTACTGGATCCCTGTGTATTTCATCATACAATAAGTCTCTGTATCTCTCTCTGTCAATTAGCTGTTTTTGTTAAAATCCGTATATGTTATCTGTTTTCAATACTAAGCAACAAGGAAAAAGAATAGCTTTCAGGATTTATTCACTGAGTAACCTGAGTTCAATCTGCGTTGTTTATCAATGTTTTCTTCAACTGTAATCTAGTTAAGTGTAATTCTTAAATGCTGCACTTTTTGGAATACATCTATCACAGTGACCTTTGTCACAGGAATTCAAAGTTTTGCTCCTGTGCAGTGTCCTCACTTTCACCCACCAGCTCAATAGGAAATTCTTGATTGCTTTCTGTTGAATCAACGTACATCACCACTTGATCTAGTTTGTCTGTTTAAAATACACAATAGGCCCTGCAGTTAGAACAACACCAAACCAGCATATCAGATCATTTCACAACTCCAGACTCCATTGCCCAATGGTATTATACTGTCTAAACACTGCCTCATAAGACCTGAAAGAAATCCTTCAACCAAACACAAAACAAAGCCTGAGCATAATAGCTAGCCTAAAACACCATCATAACAGAGACAAATCATAAAGAGAGAGCCCTCTCTGGTTGCAGTTAGGCTAGGAACTGTAACCCAAAGATTGGTTAGTGGTTACCCCAGCCGTATTCCCTTGGGAGTCATAGGGAACAACCTGGGTGTTAACAAGGTGATCAGCTCGATGTAATGAATGCGCAGGCAAGTCATCGAGATAGGGTTGCACAATGTGCTTGATGTCATGAAACACATAAGACATCGCCCTTTGAAAAATTGCTCCGGCATTCTTAAGTCCAAAAGGTAACTTGCAATAAGCAAATGTCCCCCATGGACAAATGAAAGTCGTTTTTGGTTGATCGGCAGGTAGAATGTTGATTTGATTGTATCCGGAAAAACCATCCATAAAGGAAAATATTTCGCTGTCAGCACAATCATCAATGATTTGATCGATATAGGGAGTTGGGTAATTGTCCTTTGGACAGGCTCGATTAATGTCCCTATATTCGATGCATATTCTTTTTGTTCCCTGTTTTTTGTTAACCGGAACAATATTCGATACCCAATCCGTTAGCGGGATCGGATAAATGAAACCTGCTTTCAACAGTTTTTCAACTTCTGCTTTAATTGCAGTAGCTTTCGTGGGTGAATCTGACGTAAATGTTGCCGGACGGGTTTAGCGTCCGGGTAAATCTTGATCTCGTGAACAACAATCGCAGGATCAATTCCTGGCATTTCCTCATAGGACCAAGCAAACACGTCGCGGAATTATTGAAATAGGGCCTTATATAATTGAATTTTGTCATTTGTACACGAGGCACCTATATGAATGTTCTCAGCAATTTCGGGCATAACCGAAATGTCAATAGGAATAGTTCGAGAGATGTTTCCCAAATTTAACTCTGAATCGGGATGTTTCATTGGATTCTGAGGTTCCTTGACATATTCAGTCGTAAAAATTGATGAGAAATCATTTTCAAAACGATCATCCTCAGGTAAAAATGAAGATCTGTGATGGAGATCTTCCCATGGTAAATCATCTACACATAGGATTTCACGAATTTTCTCGTCAGAGTGAACAAGTTCAGAAAACGTAGTTAAATCTGAGGTTGATGTGAAAAGTGATCCCTCACAGACCATATTCATTAAGTCATTTTCGGTTGAACACGAGTCGGCAAAAGACTGCACGGCTTCATAGGCAATTTCATATGGACTCAAAGGCATGGAATTACCAAATGAGTCTATCTCAGATTCAGAAGGAACAAGCCAAGGATCGTCATAAAAATGGTGTCTGATGTAATCATATGAATGGTTGCACATGAAGATGATGCGTTGATTGGAGGAAAAGGAAAAGTTCCCAGTAAACTGGCATCTTTAACTAATCCTACTCCAACATCCTTATATGGGATAGTCGTTTTACCGACATGCTAAATACTCTCTGAAGAGGCTGGGTCGGATGAAAAGTAAGCCAGCTGGTCTATTGTTATGATCTTTCCATTATGTGGAAACTTTATTACTCGGAAGACCGATGAAACGACCGCTGTCATAACGTAAGACCAACTTCGACCCAATAGAAGGTTGTACTCTAGAGGGGCATCAACCACCTCCACATCTAGATTAACGATTTTTCCTTCAACCCCTATAGGCAAATCCTGTAGAATGCCAAAAGGATGAAACCCACGGCCATCAAAGGCCTTAAGAATTGTCGGGGATTGATTTAGTGAAGGAGAGCCAAGCGATCTCCAACAATGTATCGACATAATACACGTTGAGGCTCCCTCATCAATTACAGTTCGATGAATAGGCCTGTTTTTTACTATCACTGGGATCTGGAAAGCCATTTGATGAGGCAAACGCAGTGTACTATTTTCTAGATCGAAAATTATTAGGTTTGGGTCCTGAACATCAACAGCTCCTATAGCCGACAAAAGTAATTTACGCTGTGCTGGGCATGATTGCAGCACTTCCAAAGCCGACATTGCTGAGGGCGAAACAGCTAAATCCTCAACAATGTTATAATTCTGAGCCGCTCTCACATGTGGATTGAAAGCTGACTTTCGAAGTATACCCCTGGCAGGCGGTTTGATTACTAAGTCTGGATTAGGTTTCTCGATCTGTAGTGGATCGGAACTGGGAGCTGAGGTTGATGGATTAGAATGAGAAGATTCTGCTTCTTTTCCATCAATAGGACTTTTACTACCATAATCTTGCGATCGAGTCATAATCCTAACATGGTACATCATCAATATGGGTTCTTCATTGGCACTCGAGGAAGAACCTATCATCTTACTGTCTTGACTTGGGAATGGATCCTTCAAGACAGCAGGAGTTTGGGAACCTTTGACAATCTTTGCAACCTCTGCACGATGAGGATAGTCTCTTGTGAAATGTTCTTCGTCACAAATGAGACAAGGATAACGAGGTTTGCACTTTTCATCATTGGATTCCGCCTTTTCAGGTTTCTCCTTTGAACTTTTGTCCGTTTTATTCTTCTTCTTTCCTTTCTTCTTCCCACCGGATTTTGATTTAGCCGTAGATGACTCTACAACGTGAATATCGGCGGAAACCTCTGTAGAAGAATCTCCTGTCGGGGAATCAGGCAAGGTTATGATAGGAGAAGAATTCTTGGAAGACTTCTTCTTACTTTTGGTGTTAATCGTACCAATCATACCGTCAGCGGCATGAGATCCCGAAGGAGCTGCAACGATTTGATTTGACTTGGGAAGATCGGGGATCTTTTCATGTAATGTACCTGACTGAGTATAGACCAATTCAAGGTACTGTGCTTGAGCAATCACTTGCTCCTCAGTAACAACTCTGGCTTTAGCAACATCTTCGGTGATCCTTCGCAACAAAGATTTTACAAACCACTCAGCCAAGATTTGATCCGGAATAAATACCTTCACTAAACATCGTCGACGTCTCCACTCATGAATATGATCTGAAATGTACGTGGATGTCGATTGTTTTAGCGAAGTTAACAATTCCGTGCCATTGTCATATCGGACTGGAAACTGGAAATGAGTTAAAAACGAGGTAGCTAACTGACTAAAATTATAAAAAGTGCCTCGCGGTAACTCAATGTACCACTTGGCCGCGAGACCAATTATAGTGCGTTGGAAAAGTCTAAGACGGATCGAATCATCTGTGATGGAGTTAGACACACACCAGAGGTGGTAAGTCATCACATGGTTCGACGGGTCCTCTCCAGATTTACCTTCGAACTTGGGAATGTCATTGGGCAACTTATTCGGCATTGGCGGCCAAAACGGAAGATAATTAATCGGATCGTTCGTTAGGCGCGACAGGTCAGGTAAGTCCAAAGTTGCGATAAATGGTAACTACCGATTAGGATCCCTAAAACTCTGGGTCATGAGACCAGCCCCAGGAGGAGGATATCCGAGATAACTAGGAATAGGAATCACGTTCGGGATATTATATCCTCCCAGAAAACCAGGATTAATCGGACTGTACTGGGGTTGTTGAGGTTGTTGATAAGTGTACCCAGGGTACGGTTGATACTGATAGACTGGCTGCTGAACAGCAAGACCGAATTGGTATTGTCCCTGGTACGGTTGATAGGTGAATTGAGGTTGACTTGTGACAACCGTACTTAAACCAGGTTGTCCTACAGGCATCTGAATCGTAGTTTGAATCGTGGATCCAGACGGTGGTAAAGATGTCTGAGGAGTAGATACAGGAACAGTAGAAACCGGAGTTGTCGATACTCCAGAAGTAGGTGGGGTAGATTGAACAGATGTTGCGGCAGTTGCAGCAGTCGTTTGAGATGGAGTACGAGGCGCAGTAGGCCCAGACTGAGAAACTACCGAAGGTACAGAAGTTTGAATATTAGACTGGACTGGTTGCTGGGGTGTACCAGAAACTAAGGGTTGTCCAGTTTGAGATGACAACTGTACACTTGGCTGCAACACTTGTTGGGTTTGCGATGGATCCCACACTATGTTCATTCCGGGGTACTGACCCATAACAGGTTGAGAATATTGAGGACCATAACCGGGTTGAGGGTACGATTGATAATTGAAAGGTACATTTCCCGTTCCTTGAACATAAGATTGACCTTGGGGTGGTTGGAAACCTTGGTTCGAGTACTGACCTTGGGGTAGATACCCTTGAGGCACGTACTAATACTGGGGTTGACCTTGAGGTATAAATTGATACTGGGGTTGACTTTGGGGTACATATTGAGTCTGGGGTTGACCTTGAGGAACATACTGTACTGTAGGTACGTACTGTCCTTGAGGTTTCCCCCCAGATGCAAATTGTGTACCTTGAGGTTTCCCCCGAGGCGTTAATTGAGGTTGCCCCCCAGGCAGTAACTGGCCACCCTGAGGTTGAGAATTGGGAATAGAACCTGACATCATAAGAATGTCTTCTACGCTCAACGGCTTTGTACCATTGCTTTCAGTTAATAACTCTTGTTCAATGGGTTAAGGGGATGCTCCTGAAAAAGTACCAGAAAGTGACTGATACCCAGAGGGAACAGAAGGACCGCCGTACAAAAAAGATTCAGGCAATTGAGTAAACATGGACAACTGACCTGAAATATTTATGGGAGTATAAAAACCTCTAGGATGATAAGGAGCACGAGGTGGTGAAAAACTTAACCTTGGGTTTTCCAAATAATTAGTCAAAGAAAGATACCAAGTAGTACTTCTTCTTCAAGAACAGGTTGATTTTCAGGGATAGGGATGCCTACTTCTTCTTCCGGAGCAAGTTCTTCAATAGAAATAAGTCCAGAAGAAAGATCTTGGGTAATTACTCTTTCTACCCTAGGTGAATCAGGACCACTAGAAGTTGGAGAGACAAACCACGATGTTGGAGTAACAGGTTCAGATATCTCAGGTTCTTCACCTATATCACTAGTAGATTAAAAGCTACCAGCAAGTTCAGAAACTGAAATCGATTGCGGATCGTAACCTGTTACTAGATTTTGGTAATCAGGATGTACAACCAATGAAGACTCTCCTTCTTCAGGTGACCCAACTTTACTACCACTAGGAGTTACAAGGACTTTCAAGCCTTCAAGTTGGCTCGGGACTTCTTCAGGAGGTTGGCCCCGAAGTCTACGTGGCTTCCTCAGTAAATCAGCCACGGTTACAAACTCAGGAGACTGGCCCCGAAGTCTACGGGACTATCTTGGTAATTCAGCCACAGTTAAAAACTTTTAACTACTTCACACCCAAACAAAGTAAAATCTCAATGAAAACCACCTAAAGCCTCTAAAGAACCAAACAAATTTGAATCACACGCCTAAAGAATCTAGAGATCAAACACACACAAACAGTAACTTTCCGGACTGAAAAAACTAGTTGGTGATGAAATCCAACGTCGCAGAATTCAGTACAGAAATAGCGGTTGGAACAGTTACCCCAGCAACCTGCTTAATGAATAGATTGGACCAAGTTCCTCCACTTAACCGTCTTGAGTGAAGTGAACCCCCCAGAAAATCCAAGTGAGTCTAGCCGACGTCTGCTCCAGGTAAAGTGGGATCTTCCCACCACTGTCACCTTAGGAAGAATCCTGAAGAATATGGTCACTAAGGCTACCAACTGAGACAAATACACCTGGGGGAACAGTCTATGATCCGATACGCACGCAAGGGCAGAGTAGCAAGCTCAATCCCCTTAAGGCTCCTTGACATAATCCAAGGTTTACCAACAAGTGACCCCAGGCTCCTCGACAATGGTTAATCTGAGGTTTACCGTTTTTAATACGTGAATATCTGGCGTCGTTCCCAATGAGGAAGGATTGATTCCCACACTGGTTCGGACACGATCTCGTGCTTCTCCTTTAAGAGGAGCTTTCCCAAATGCAAATGCAACAATTGGATTTCTTCCTACCACAAGATACAACTACTTGTTTGTTTTTACTGTCTTGGAGAGTTAATTACTCTCCTACTCCAAGACACTAGCCTAAGCTAAGTTGGTGTATCAGAGCCCTAGAAATAAAATGTTACTAGGTGAATTTTACTTTAAGCGTTAATTTTAGTGGTTTTTGCTTAAGTCAAGAGGTGGCGGAGATGAAACTCGTGGTGTAAAGACTCGACTCGAAATCACTAAAAAGATGCACCTAAGATGATTTAAACAATCTTTTCTCTTCGATGAACTTCTAAACTAAGAAAAAGTTTGAGAATTCAAATACTTTGTAAACACAAATCTTTCTCAATTAAACAAATTAAAAGAAGATCTTTTCCTTTTCAAAGCACTCAAAACGAGACAACTAGCTATTTCACCCAAATTTCCCTTTTCTTTTCAAAGCACTCAATCACTACAAAAAACAAACTTTTCCCAAAAGATTTTTTTTTTTATATTTTGTAAATAAAACACTCAAAACTAATGAAAATGACTAACTTTGAGAGCTACAAACTATAAAAACCTACTTGAAGTCAAAGCCTACTAAAAGTCTTTTTGAGGATGTTTTACTTAGCTAAATGTGGGCTAAGGACTAATTTATGCAGAATCACAATTAGTCAAAAAACAACCAATCTTTCGTTTTCTTTTTAAAAATGAAAATCCAAACTTTTAAATACAAGCTTTTCAAAATTTTGAAATGAGAAAACTCAAAGCGGATTCCTCAACAAGGGGAGATTTCATAAATGGTCAGACTCATAAGAAGGCTAGCAGACACCAAGGTAATCTGAGGTCCCTACAGCTTCTAAGCTCAGAGCCACTACACAACCAAATTGAAAAACAAGCCCAACAAGCAAAATTCCTAGGAATTTCACCTAAAACCCTAACACTAATGAAATTAAACCAAGGAAAGTTTTTGACAGGGAACAAGCAGGTATGGGCAATAGCTAAAACCTATAAACAAATTCTAAACTGATAAAAAAGAGAAAAATTTAAAATTTCTCAAATTTTTGACAGGGTACGCAGGCAGCCTGTTTACACAGGTGCGTTCACGCTCTGTGCACAAAGCAAAAGTGCGTACTGGTACGCACTGTGCTTAACTCAGAGGGTGCGTACCTCTCCCAAAACTATGAAAAATAAAAACTAACTCAAAATTAACTAAATTCACCCAATCCCACAATCATCAAGTCAAAAACAGAAACAAAAAACGCAGTTTCTCAGGTCAAAGTATAAATAAGGAAAACAATCAAGTCCCCAGTATGGTCGCCATTTTGTCGCACGGAATGAGTCGATCTTGCGGACAAGATAGACCTTCCTAGAATCTAAAGAAGACCTAATGACAAGCAAACCAACCAGACACTATCTTTCTCTAAATATGCTTTGATAAACAATAGCAAACAAGTGTTTTTAGGGCCTACCTTTGGTCCAACGCAAGCTTGTGGATGCCCTCGCTCCTTTGATCCAAATGAGCTCCTTTTCGCGAATCTTCAAACACAAACAAGGCAAACAAATTAAATAGCACCTGAAAATCCAATTGCATAAAACATATTTAACATGAAAGTCAAGGAGTCCATGAAACAAATAACATAAGATACTTGTTGAGAAAAATGAGTTTGATTGTATTAATTCAAAAGAAGAAGAACTTTACAACCTTTTCCTTGATGCTGTACAAGCTCCTCCCAGGGTCCAACAAGAAGTCTCCTCTACTTTGACAAGTTTCACTCACTCCCCAATGAAGCCAAAAAGGTATGTGATCTCTCCTCTTAAGCTCAAATAGGAAGTCTTAATTTCACCAGCATTTACCCTCAAAATGTTCAGCTTCTAACCTCCCTAGTCCTCACCCCAATGCCTGTATTTATAGTGCAATGGAGGGAAGTTACTAGGTCCTCCTTCAAAGGGATAGCTCCTTTAGTCAAGGGATTAGCTCCTTCTCTTTTGGGATGCATGAACCACCTCAGAGCAAACAATCCACGTCAAAATTCCTTCTAGAAAACTCTAGAATTAACCCAAAGTGAGTTTTTTAAGATAAAACTTGCGCCTTTTAACTTTTACAGGGGTCCGCACCTACACCGTTAGGGACAGAGCGGGTAGGTACGCAGCTTTTGTACACAGAAGGTGCGGGACCGCAGGTTACCATGAGAGAAAGTGTGGAACCAGAGTTACATTGATTTTTAATGTCTTTCTCCCATTTCCAAAGCTTGATTTGAAGAGCTGAGGTCTTAGACTTGCTTAGGAGGACAATACAAGTGATGATGGACCCATACTGACTGAAAATAATCATGGTGACGATATTTTTGTGTAACAGTGGGAGTACTGATAATTTAGTATCTACTGAAATAGTAGAAAAGTTAAAATTAAGAAAAACTAAACATCCTACTCCCTACAAAGTTTCATGGTTGCAAAAAGGACATCAGATACTAGTTAATGAACAATGTGAAGTGGAGTTTCAAATAGGAAGTTATAAGGATAAAGTTCTTTGTGATGTTATGCATATGGATGTATATTATATCTTGCTTGGAAGGCCATGGCAATATGACAAGAAATAAATGCACGATGGAAGGAGCAATACCTACACTTTTGAAAAGGATGGTGAATAACATGTACTTTTGCCTTTGAAGAATGACAAAGCAGCAGAAAAAGACAAAACCAAGGTAATGATACTTAGTGGGAAAAAATTTCTTCAATAAATCAAGCATGAGGAGATAAATTTTGCCTTGATCAGTAAGCCAAAGGTAGTCCTCACAAATACAAATTTGAATGATCTTCCAAAATAAATTAAAAACACGTTGAATGAATTTATTGATCTTGTAGTCGATGACTTTCCTGATGAATTGCCTCCCATTAGAAGCATTAGCGATCATATTGATCTCATTCTAGGTGCTAGCCTTCCAAACAAAGAAGCTTACAGAATGACTCCAAAAGAGAATGAAGAGATTAAAAATCAAGTGCAAGAATTGTTGGATAAAGGTCTTATTCAAGAAAGCTTAAGTCCATATGTTGTCCCAACAGTATTAACTCCAAAGAAAGATGGTGGATGGAGAATGTGCACAGACTCTAAAGTAATCAATGAAATTACAATCAGGTACAAGTTTCAATTACCCCATATTGATGATATTATAGATTGTCTTAGTGGTTCAACATATTTTTCAAAAATAGATTTAAAAAATGGATATCATCAAATCAGAGTCAGATAAGACAATGAATAGAAAACAACATTTAAAACTATTGATGATTTATATGAATGGTAGGTAATTCCCTTCTGACTTACCAGTGCTCCCAGTACATTTATGAGGCTAATGAATGAATTTTTAAAAGAATTCATTGGAAAATTTGTTATAGTTTACCTTAATGATATCTTAATCTATAGTCAATCAAAAGAAGAGAACCTAAGACATCTTAATATGGTTTTAATGAAGCTACAACATGATAAATTATTAGTCAATCTAAAGAAGTTTAGTTTCATGAAGACAAAACTATTGTACCTAGGCTTTTTAATTTCAAGGGAAGGTTTAAATATTGACCAGGAGAAATGAAAGCCATAATCAATTGGCCAACTCTAAAAAGTATTTCAGATGTATGAAGTTTTCATGGATTGGAAAGCTTCTACAGAAAATTCATTAAAAATTTTAGTGGCATATGTGCTCCAATTGTAGAAACTATTAAGGAAAAAAATCAACCATTCCATTGGATAGAAGTAGCTAATAAAATTTTCCAATTATTAAAGAAAAATATCACAGAACAACCTATTTTATCACTGCCATATTTTAATAAGTTGTTTCAGGTTGAGACTGATGCCAGTGGAACTGCAATAGGAGTTTTCTTAAGTCAAGAAGGGAAACCAATTGCTTACTACAGTGAAAAACTTAATGAGGCTAAGCAAAAATATTCTTCTTATGATAAAGAATTTTATGCCAACATACAAACTTTAAAGAAATGGACATTATCTTATGCCAAAGGAATTCATTCTCTACACAAATAATCATGCCCTACAGTATATCAACAATCAAACAAAATTAAGTCAAAGACATGTTAAATAGATTGAATTCTTACAAAATTTCACATTTGTCATCAAACATAAGAGTGGGCAATCACAAAAAGTGGCAGATGCATTAATCATAATCAATTTAATTTTGCAAGAATTTCAAGTAAATGTCTTGGGACTTGAGGAATTGAAAGATATCTATCAAGATTGTTGGGTATGGAGCCTGATTATTCTCTTAATTTAGAGGTATCGCCACATTGGACCCCATTTCTTAATGTGGTGGCAATGCCGCCTGTAAAATATACGTTGCAGGGGGGCTCCAAGGGGAGTGGTTGTGACCTTTGGGAGCCCAGCACCCCCGAAGCTAAAAATAGATGTAAAATTGACTTGTAAAATGTTGTAATTTCATAGTCAAGTCCATGCCACACTTGATAGGAAACATTTCCATGATTATATTCAAGGAGATTTTGGACAGGTTTGATTGCCCTATAAAATCATTGGAATGGGTACAGTTTTCATAAAATAGCAGAATGCAAATCAATGGCTATTGAAGGACGTAAGGCATGTTCTAGATCTAAAGAAAAATATTATTTCAACAAGATAGTTGGGAGGTGAAGGTTGTGTGACTACTTTTACAGATAAAACCTGGAAGGTCACTAAAGGATCCATGGTAATAGCAAAAGGAGAAGAGGTTGGTACATTGTATTTATGCAATGGTATTTCTAATTTTGTTAATGCTTTAACCTCTACAAGAGAAGATATGACATTGTGGCATCATAGGCTTGGGTACATGAGTGAGAAGGTGTTGTGGGGGAAAGTATCCAACTCGGAATGACCCTAACCCACTCTAAGGGTGACAGTTCCTTAGCAACAGCTGAAAGCAAAGCTATCTAAAGTTTCTTCTTTATGACATGCAAGAGATAAAAGGAAGAGATCCACTTACCGATGTCTTGCGCAAATGGTCGATCCAATCTCCTTTGATTGCCGCTTGCTCCCAGCTCCAAGTCTTTTCACGGGCCCAGCTACACGAGATCCTGCAAACAAGACGAAGAAAGGAAACTACAAGAAGCATGCATTCATAATCGATTCAAGGATTAGCATAAATCAAAGACGCAAGTAAGACAATACACCATTGAAACACATGCGAATAGAAGAACCTCAAAAGCTTTATTAATATATGGAAGTAAGGTTCAGGCGGTGATACAACCATGAGAGGTCCAATCCAGCATCACCTTCCCGACGGAGAGAAATCTCTTCTTCACCTCCCTCAAGCAATCACCCAATGCTCACAACTGTAAACCAACAGCAATTCTTTGCACTAAATTCCGGCCTCCTAGATCCCATGGGATGAGATCCTTATATAGAGTTTTGGAGTGAAGATAAGTCAGCTTGATGTGTGACTTGTTGTCCTCTTCAACTCCAGTTGTTCTTCAGTTCTTCACTTGGAGTTTCTGTCTTCCACTTGGAGTTTTAGAAGCTCTTAACTCATCATTAGGCGAATCTTATCATCAAGTGTCTTTTTAGAAGCTTCCTGGGCACTGGCACTTTGAGAAAAAGATTCCTCCACATGTCCAAGTACGCCCAACGCAGGTAGCCTTTGTTCTACTTGCTATGCAACGCAGGTAGCCTTTGTTGTACCTACTATGCAGCGCAGATGCCTAGTGGAGCAGCTGCAATGATCCAAAACTGACCTGTTTTTGAGTGTTTTTCAGTGGAGAACTGACTTGCAGTGCTGTGGTTTGCTGACCTTGTTCCTCTAAGGGTAAGAACAACTTGTTTAGGGACTTTGGATCCCTTAGATTATTGACATTTCATGCTCTATGCTGTAAGGCACAAAAATGTCTATAACAATTGCCCCCTAAAGTATGAGGTCGTTTATCGGGTGAAATGCTTTATTAGGAGGATCCGAAGTTCATTCAATCGCCGGGAGGTGACCTGTAACAAAATACAATACAATACATTATCTTTTCATACTTTCTTTTCATGATCTAGCTGATGCGGGCATTTCCCATGCTCAGCTTTATAAATACATTTGCTGTACATAAACAGACGATCGTCTGATAGTAGACTGATAATTCTCTGCTTTTAATTATCATCCTTTTAGTAGGATGATCATCTGCTGCACATGTCTATGTTTTTATCTCCTGAATATATATCGCAGCCCGGATGGATGAAACTAGATCCGGGGTCTTCAAACTTCCGATCTTCACACTAAGTACAAGTCGATCCATGTGAGAATTTCTTGGAGTCGAACATGGAAAGACATCGCTTGATTACCAGTCAATAATGTAAACTGTTAACAAGCGCGAGAGGAATCACCGATAATGATGATGACCCTCAAGGTACTGCAGCACAATTCACGTGGCGTGAATATAGGATCTGACGTCGAACACCACGCAAAGTCTCCCGGTCGAAGGTCATTAATGTATACCTATCGCCGGAAGTGAGAAACTTGCCATTGAGGCATGCAAGCTTCAAAGTACTGAGGGGGTGTTCCTAGATCAACTTCTTGGATAGTGAGCTGATGTCGACAAGAAGCGATCCGTCAAAGGAGGGCCTTAATGAATCCCACATCAGTGACACGGAACGGAACTAGTGATGATGGTGAAAACGATCTATGAAATATGATCCAGGGTGGCGGTCATGGAAGGATGAAAGATGATGTATGGTAGTGGATGGGACCCGGTTGACACTTTCTGAATGAAATCTCTTGAACATATCTCGACACTGATGTGATGGATCGGTAGCATTACCCCATTTGGATGGTATGGCGAGACCATGGTGAAGGGACCGGTGAATGATAATAACCCAACCCGATATTTACGGAGGCAAAAGTGTCATGTTCAAGAGCGACTTGCTACCATTAAGCTTTGAGGTTCTTCCCAATTTTCCCCAGTCATTTCTGACCAGTACCTCTTTATTTTTGTCAAGCTTGAGGAGGATAACATATGCTTGTTCTATAACCTGCCCTTCGGGCAAGCCCATCGCTATGTTTTAACGAGCCTAACGATGGGAAACTCGTTCTCGTCTAAAGACAAGTTTGTCGCTATCTAATATTTTTAACGAGCCCAGCGACAAAGACAACTCGGTCCTTTTCATTTTTAGAGAGTCTGAAAAGGGTACATAAAGTGGACTCCAGGGGTCCTTTTTCGTCATCTAATCCCTTAAGTCCGAAAAAGTATAAAACAATACAGAAGGGATGAATGTTCGATATCTTTATCGAGCCGAACTAGACAAGCGCTCGATCTTTTTGTGCAATAATCCCTCAGGTCCAAAAAAGATTAAAATCTAGAGGAGGGATAGCTCTTCCGGTCCTTTTAACGAGCTGGAAGGCCAAAACTCGGCAAACTTTTCATTTTTTACGAGTCAGTGAAAAGAGCTCAAAGAAGACTCGTATTTTGAGGAACGAGTGATAAACAGGGATAGCAGCAGATTCCAGGTACAGGTTGGAATTTTCCAATCACGGCAGTATTACAAGGATGGCTAAATGGGATCACTCTTCGCAGCTGTTCCTCAAAATAGGTAAACAATCAAGTGGATGTGAATGATCGGCCAAAGGAAAAGTGGAGGTGACGGTGCACAAACACGACCAAGGCTTTTATGGCTAATGAATTTACGGTCTCAAATGGTTATTTACCGGTTCATTTTTTCTGAATGAGCTTGAACACTGGGGGGAAGCCTGCTCACATGTGTGTTTATTTTTTAACGAGCATGAACCCTTGCGAAAACTGCTCGGTTTTGCGTTTATTTTTTAACGAGCATGAACTTTGCCAAAACTGCTCGTTTGATAAGATCAAATTCATATTTTACCATGACTAGCTTCTTCTTTTTCAGAGATAGTACTGTATCATCAATTGCTGCAACAAACTTTGTTAGAAACGGATAACATGAAGTAAAAATACTAATATTTTACTTCGAACTACGTAAAAAACAATTAAAAGATGTTTTTACCTCTCATTTTACCATTTCATGTGCATTTGGTTTGTTGGAGCTTTGGAGGTGCCCCTTCCTCTTGATTTTTCACCAGCTGATTTCGGGAGATTCGGTGGACGATTTTTGGCGCCGTTTCCACCAGGTAGGAGCTAAACCCTAGCTCTATCTTTTCATGGTTTAATTTCTCAGTTTTATGCTTGTTTTCCTGCCCCCATGAGCCCCTGGGGTTTCTCTAGGGCGCTCTGCCATCAGCGCAGGTTCCCTATATCGAAACCTGCGTTGGGGTTCTCATCTTCAAAGGCAGTTTGTGCCCCAACGCAGGTGAGACCCTTCCCTACCTGCGTTGGGCGCAGAAAACATCTTGGTTGCACAATTTTTCATGAGATTCTTTGCCATTTTCTTTACTGAGTCAGGGATCTTACTCCTCCTCTTGTTTGTTTTGCAGAGTTTATTGGAGCAGAATGACTCTTACGTGGCGAGAACGAGAGCATGAAGAGGAGGACATGATTGCCCTCCATGATCCTGTTACCGTGAGCGCGTTGCGGAACTGTGGCTTGCTAAAATTCTTCCGGATATCTAGCATGAGGGCACAGATACGTTTACTGCAGTACCTGCTTGATGCTTGGGATCCTGTTAACCAAGTGTTCCAGATTAGGGGCAAGTCCATCCCTTTGACCATAGTGGACATTTACTTCTTGACTGGGTTGTCAAGGCGGGGTGCCCCCATTTCCTTGTCCGGTTCGGCCCGAGGGAGTGATTCCGTGAAAGATTATATCCGTCAGTATTGCAGGGAGGGATCTCAGCCGAGCAGAGACGGCAAGATTTCTATCTGTGATGTCATTGACAGGTCTCTCAGGTCTATTCTGTACACGATTTGTAGGATGGCCGGTAGTGCATTCCCTCATGTTGCCAACAGGTCATATGTGCAGCACGCCCTGGAGTGTCTTCAGCCGAAAGTTTTTAACTGGTGTGATGCAGTACTAGTTCAGATGAAAAACCAGTTGACCAAAGTAAAGGACGGGAAACTGAAGAATTTTGGCTTCGGTTCAGTTTTGACTGCCTTCGCTTTGGAGAAGATACCCCTGATGCAACCTCAGTACATTATTCTCGACTTGCCATCTCCTACTGAGCCACGCATGCAGAGGTGGGTTGACCACATGGCTAGACATGCAGGTCAATCTAAGATTACTTTTACTGATGCCTTCTTTAGGTGGTTTGAGCGGCAGGATATGGCTTTTTCCGAGTATCCATATATTGGCATGGACTTCCGAGGTGATCCGGATTTGGTACTACCGGATGGCGAGCAGTGGGATGATCTTGGTAAATATTTTGACCTTATCACTGTTTACTGTTTTTATTTATAATGTCCTTGTGCTTTACTCTATCAAGACTCTAATCAAACTCATGTGTGCATGCAGATGTGGGCCCTGTCCGTCCAGCAGTTCGTCCGAGAGCTCCGGCCGCTGCCCCCGCAGGGGAGGTTCCTGGGAGAGCTATTCTCCGTGACCTTGACTTGGCCGAGACTCTTACAGCTGTGCAGGAACATGTCGAGGGTCTTACCCTTGGGATTCCGGACGTACGGATCGACGAGTTGCCTCTACGATTGCAGCGACATACTGTCGATGGTCTCGTCTTCTGCGCATGATTGCACAGGCCGTGGCATGTTATCATGAGCATCACTAGGCTAGGGTGCCCCCCAGCCATTTTTGAGTTTTGGGGTCATATGACCGATTTTGTCTTGGTTACAGAACATTACATGTAAACCGTAAACAGTTATGTATATTTTTGATTTTCGGAGTTTATTCCAGTTTTTATGTGATCCATGTATGAAACATCGATGATGCTTCTCTTTTTATCAATTTTGCAGATGTCTATCTAACACATAGTTTGCTAATGAGTCGGTTAATGTGTTTAAGTTTCTGGAAATGTGTTGATATTGGATAAAATCAAACCGTCTTTCCAAGATTTTAACTCTTAGGAACTTGCGATAAATAGCTGGATTTCGGACAGAGTAGGTACCATTGAGCTGTAGTACCACGAGCTGTGAGTCTAGCCTGACGACTAGCCGGCGTATGCCATGGGTGATGGCATCAGAGAGGAGTTCTATCAACGCGCTATACTCAGCGATATTATTTTTTGATTGACCAATACATACCCCCCTGAAACTCACTAACTCGCCGCTTGGGTCAAAAATGGCCCATGCTGCAGAGGATAGGTTCCTCGAACTACGACTTGCTCCGTCAGCATATCCGACCCACGGTTCCAATGGATTTGACATCTGAAATAAGTGTAAAAAGTGGATTACTTAAACCGGAACAAACGCTTTAGCGAAAACAAAAATGTAACAAAAGCATATAGGTTACTATTAGGCATAGTAACGCTTAAGGTACAACCCGTTGCGGGGTTGCGCCAGTGGAACTCCGTCATAATCTACCAACTCGTAGGCACCTTTTGCTAATACACTTTTAACAATATAAGGGCCCATCCATAAGGACTTGAATTTCCCAGCTCCCAATTTATCGGATTCTTGGTCGTAAAGCAAGACCAAATCACCTTCCGAGAAGACACGGGGTTTGACATTTTTGTCGAACTGCGCTTTGACTTGTTTCTTATGGGCTTCGTTGGCCAAGGCGGCATCACGACGAGTTTCATCCAACTGGATTAACTCTAAGAAACGAGCTTCTTCTTCTGAGGTTCCGGGGAGGAGATCAATTGCGAGTTTAAGGGACGAAATTTCACACTGGATTGGTAGGATCGCTTCCAGGCCATACACCAGTTGAAACGGTGTGAACCCAGTGGCATTCCTTACCGATGTTCGGTAGGCCCACAAAGCCGAGTATAGGATCAAATGCCATCTTCTTTTGTGAACCCCCACCATCCTTTGCAGCATGCGCTTCAGGACTTTGTTGATCGCTTCAACTTGTCCGTTAGCTTGCGGATAGTACGGAGTAGAGCTGTCGTGAGACAATCCTAGTTTGGCAGTTAATTCAACCATCATGTGATTGCGAAAATGCAATCCATGATCTGTTACTATGGCCTGTGGCACGCCGAATCTGGCGACTACATGATTAAAAAAGAATAGGGCTGCTGTTTCACCAGTGTTATCCAATGTAGGCATCGCCTCGGCCCATTTGGTAAAATAGTCAACTGCGACTATAATATACCCATGCCCCCCGGTCGAGGTGGGGTTACATTGCATGAAATCGATGCCCCACTTGGCGAAAGGCCCCACAGCTATTATTGGCTGTAAAGGAGCGGGGGGTCTTCTGGTTTTGCTATCAAAAATCTGACATGCATGGCAACTTCTAACCGCAGTTATGCAATCTTTGAACATTGTTGGCCAGAAGTATCCTGCTCGTAAGATTCTTTGTGCGGTAGCATATCCAGATTGATGCCCCCCACAGGTGCCTGAATGACATTCATTCAGGGCTTTTTCGGCTTCCTTATGGGTTAGACACCTTCTCAGGACCGTATCGACACCACGACGGTAAAGCGTATCACCGACGATCATGTAGTCTTTTGCTTGGTATCGAATGCGTTTTCGTTCTGAGTGAGAGGTGTCTGGCCGAAACTTTTGGGTTTGGAGATAAATTATTATATCTCCATACCACTCATCACTTGCTGATATCAGAAACAAACTTTCGTCCACGATCGATTCTTTGGACGTTTCATCGTTGTACGATGATGGGAGATCGCATAATAATTCTGCGAAAACTAAAGCTTTCTTTGATTTGGATTTCACAAATTCCAGATCAAACTCTTGAAGGATAGCTATCCACTTTGAATATTTGCCCCCAAGCAACTGTCGCGACAGTATATAAGTCATGGGGTTGCAATCTGACAATACGGTGGTCTTCCTAAAGAGGACATAATGTCGAAATCTTTGAATCGCTTGAACAGCTGCTAATGCCAGCTTTTCAACATGAGAATATCTACTTTCCGTATCATTTAAGTTTTTACTTAAATAATATATAGGGTGTTCAATTCCATCGACTTCTTGAACTAAAACCATTGCAATGGTCGTATCTGCTGCAGCCAGATACAGGTTAAAATCCCTTAGATAGTCTGGGGCGTACATTAATGATGCTTTGACTAGCGCTTCTTTCAAAGCATCAAAGGAAGCTTGTGCAACCTGGTCCCAGACGAAAGGTACATCCTTTTTCAGGAGACGGGTATAACCTTTAGCAAGTTCTGCGTAATTTGGAATGAACCTCCTCAGAAAGTTTGCTTTCCCTTGGAGTTTCTGAATCTGAAGCAAGTTCGAAGGTGGAGGCAAATTAATGATTGCCTGCACCTTGCAAGGGTCGAGACGAATCCCATCCTTGGAGACTATGAAGCCAAGTAAACGACCAGAACCGACGCAAAACACACATTTGTGTGGATTGAGTCTTATCTTGTAGTGTCGGCAACGTAGAAATATTGCTCTTAAATGATGCGGATGATCAGTCCGCTTTTGCGAATGAGCCGGAAGATCGTCGAGATAAGGTTGAACGATGTTCTTGATGTCATGGAAAGCATAATTCATTGCTCTCTGAAATGTCGCCCCTGCGTTCTTTAAACCAAAGGGTAATTTTCGATAAGCGAATGTGCCCCACGGACAAATAAATGCAGTCTTTGACTGGTCCTGTGGACGGATATTAATTTGATTATACCCGGAAAATCCGTCCATAAATGAAAAGATTTCACATCCGGCGCATTCATCAATTATCTGGTCGATGAAGGGTGTAGGGTAGTTGTCCTTTGGACAAGCTTGATTTACATCCCTATAATCGACGCACACTCGTATTGTTCCTTGTTTTTTCATAACAGGGACAATATTCGATACCCAATCGGTTAGAGGAACCGGGTAGATGAAACCAGCATGGAGGAGCTTTTCAACTTCCGCCTTGATGGCAGCGGCCTTCTTGGGGTGCACCTGCCGAAGCCGTTGTCTTACTGGTTTGACATCAGGATACATCTTAATTTCATGTTCAACTATATTCGAGTCGATGCCTGGCATTTCATCATAGGACCAAGCAAAGACATCTCTAAATTCGCGGAAAAGAGCTTTATATATTTCTTGTTCTGAAGGAGAACAACCTTTGCCGACATAAATATTCTCTACAATGTCTGTTTTGGTCGAGATATTTATGGCTATAGTCTCTTCTATATTGGATAGGTTTCTCTCGGAATCCACCGTATTTACAGTATTTGTTAGGAATTCAAATACTGAGGGGTGATACAGGTCGCCTTGAGTATCTTCCTGAGGAAGGGAACGATGGTGGTTATCATCCCATGGTGCCCCCTCAATCAACATTGACTACAGGATTCCTTCGTCACTTGCATGCACTTGTGACCAAGGATCCAAAGGGGTACCACATTCTCCTGACCTATCTACCCAAACGCTTGACGAGCATTGATTTGGGCTCGCCTCCCATGCCTGAAACATTGATTGCTACAATATTTCGATTGGGCTCGGGTGTAACACCATTGCCCGATCCATGATGACTTTGTCTTTTGCGACCTTCGTGGAAGATATCATGTTGCAGGTGGCCACCAATGGTACATTTCCTATGTACATATGATTTGGTAGCGAGAAAGTCCCCATCATCGTGGGGTCTTTCAACAGGCCTACTCCTATATCTTGAATTGAATGGTCGCTTTCATGGATCATGGGAATGCTTCCCGTAACTTGTGAACCATTAAGGAGGAAGTTCTGTTGGTCGACGACCGTAATCCCTCCTTCAAACGGGAAAGCGATCTTCCTAAAATAAGTCGACACGACAACTGCCATGGCATAAATCCATGGTCTTCCTAGTAGGATGTTGTAATCTAGATTTCCATCTATGAATTCAACATCAATCTCTACTGTTTTTCCACCTAGTTCAACTTTCAAGTTACTTAGGATACCGTAAGGGGTATATGTCCTACCGTCGAAAGCCTTTAGTGTTGTCGAAGATCTCGACAAGGTTGGTGACCCTAGCGTTTTCCAGCAGCTCATCGACATAATACATGTTGATGCTCCCTCGTCAATAATTGTTCTGTGAACAGTTTTGTTGAGGGCCTTTACTTGAATCAGGAAAGCTAGCTGAGCTGGTAACTGAGGGTCATACCCTTTGTGATCAAAGGACACAAGATTGGAATCCTTAGGATCAACCCCCCCTATTGCCGATAACAATGCCTGCCTTTGGGATGGACAATTTTGTAGCACTTCTAGAGTCGACATAGCGGATGGCGATTGAGCCAAATCTTCTACTATGTTATAATGCTGCGCCGCTCTGGCACGAGGATTAAACGTCGACTTGTGTACTACACCCTTAGGTGGTTTAATCGTTAATTCTGGCATTATGGGCGGGACAACTTCTGTCGAAGTTGTTGTCGAACTACTAGGTTGATCTTTACCTTTTTCGTTTGACAGTGGCGGATTCCCGTAATCTTTGCTCCTTGTCGAGATCAAAGCATCATTTTGCTGCTTGGAGATCGATAACATTAGCACTTGCGACGGGGAAGCATTTCCACTATCAACCATATTTTGACCTGGTTTGGGAAAAGGATCTGTCAATACAGCTGGGTTCTTTGGACTCTTAAAGAATCTCTTGAGCTCAGCCTTGTATGGACATTCTGTTGTCTTGTGATCTTCATCACATATCGAACAGGACCATTTCTTTTTCCCTTTCTCAGGAGAGTTCGAAGAAGTTTTTTCAGGTGACGGATCATCCTGTTGCTTCTTCTTCCCTTTGTTTTGCTTCTTCTTGCTTCCTGGTTGATTGGTTTCTTTGCCTTTATCTGCTGATATGGCATTTACTTCCGAAGCAAGAATCTCTTCATGGGCATTTCGATCTGAAGTCTTACGGGCTTTCTGAGGTGAAGCCTTTTTTGACTTCGCGCTTGCAGTGCCAATCACGCCATCTCCGGCATGAGAGTCAATATTCGATTTAGGAGGGCGAGGAATTGAAAATTTAGGTCTGGGGGCATCAGGTATCTTGTCATAGAGCGTGCCAGACTGAGTATATACCAAGTCTAAATATTGAGCACGAGCAATGACTTGCTCCTCGGTTACGACTCCTCCCTTGGCCACATCCTCCGTTATAGCTGGAAGCAGTGACTTTATAAACCATTCAGCTAGTAGCTGATCAGGAACGTATGTTTTCACCATCCTACGACGGCGACGCCACTCATGTATATGATCAGATATGTGAGTAGCTGTCGTCTGTTTGAAGTTGGTCAGTATCTCGGTTCCTGTTTCATACCTGATTGGTAATTGAAAATGGGTTAAGAAAGTCGTGGCTAAGGAGCTGAAATTGTCGAAAGAGGCTCTTGGCAATTCTATATACCATTTAGCCGCCGGACCTGTCAATGTCCTCTGGAAGAGGCGAAGTCTTATCGAATCATCGTTCAGGGTGTTCGATGAACACCACAGATGAAAGGTCATGACGTGATTCGACGGGTCTTCACCTGGATTTCCATTGAATTTAGGAATGTCCGATGGAAGTTTGTGAGGAATCATGGGCCACCAAGGGGCATAGGCGATAGGATCGTTTGTCAACCGATGTAGATCGGGTAACTCCAGAGTTGCCACGAATGGCAGCTGCTGACTCAAGTTAGGTGAAGCGTACCCAGGGTACGATGGAATCGCCTGAGCAGTTGGTCTTTGCATACCAGCATAATGTAATTGATGCTGATATGACTGATACGGTTGATGGACTACTCCACCGTAGAGTGGTTGGTTTTGACCGTATTGTAGGTACGGTTGTCCATTATTCGCAAAAATCTGCTGCTCGGTACCTTGGTACACTTGCTGGAACTGCGGTTGTTGATACTGCACTAACCATGGTTGTGACGCCATTGGTTGTTGTGCTATGCTTACCACTTGGCCAAGATTAGGGGTAAGGGTACCCGTTTGTGTTTGTGACGCCTCGCTAGCCGGCGATTGCGGTTGGGTTGCAGGGTCAACGGGTTGTTGCATTACAACCTGAGAAAACTGAGGTTGACATGTAACAGGTATCGTTTGAACTTGCGACACAGTCACAATTGCTGGTGTCGTCGGGATGTTCGTCACAGGCATCTGTTGTTGCATAGAATACACAACTCTTGGTTGCTGGGATGGCATAGGTATCCAACCACTTGTAGTTATTCCAGTATAACCTGAGTATGGTTGTGAACTCCCGTATGGGTAACCTCCCGGAGGGGGTAATGAGAAAGCATATTGCCCCCCATACGGTGGTGGTCCGGAACCGAGAGGATTTATTACACCTCGAGGACCGGATTGCCCCAACGGATTTCCAAAAGGATCAATCTGTTGAGTTCCAACATAGGAGTTACCGGGTATTATCCCGGGAGAACAAACAGGAACAGACCATACTGTCGTCATGGCCCCCGAAGGGACCCCCGCAAGCTGTTGAGAGTTAGGGACAGATGGTGTGCTGGCGAACATTGTCGGAATGACCCTAGGGAGTTCTGCGGTCGCTGTGTCATTTGGCACAGTCCTAGATGTCGATGGTTGTTCAGACATTTTGAGTCTATCCAGTAGATTGCCTAGTGATTCTTCAGGAACTTCTCTGGGTGATATGCTAGCTTCTGATGCAGTAGGAAGTAGAGTGATCCCTGCTCCAAAATGTGTTGGAGTAGTTGCTTGCGGATCTTCTACAATCTCTTCTATTGCGATCAGACCGGGTGGAAGAGGAAGACCGTCAGGTCCGTAGAATATCTCTGGTGCCGAAGAAGGGGTTGTTTCGACAGCGACAGTTGTTTGAGGAGCAAGACTCTCTGAACCGATCACTGATGGACCTGATTCAGTAACACAAGTATTTGCTTTCAGACTAGGATCAGTGTTACTGTCCTTCTGGGGCTGTTGAACTTCTTCAATAGGGGCAGGGTTTCCAGAAATGTTTGGAGTAACTGGAACCTCAGATGTCGTTGGAACACTTGTTCTAACTTTGACAGGAGATTTGGAACCAGTTGAACGAGGTCGCTTTGCCCGGGTTGTTTTCGATTCCGGGGACAAAGACGTTTGTCTCGTGTTCCTCCGCGAACGACGGTTCATCGATTGACTTTCTTCCACGATTGCGGATTACTTGATCAACCAACAATGCACAGGGTAAAATGTGTTTTCGAATTGAATTAATTTTAGACGCTTTTAAGACACAACTTGCTTTTTCATGTTTTAAGAGTCGAGAAAAAGCTAAAGATGACTCTAGTCTCCTTCGATGTATTAACGAGCCCGAAGTGACAAATGCTCGGATGGACTTTTTCAGTTATAGAGTTTGAAAAAGGCCAAAAGAAACTACTCTGGAGTTCTAGGCAAGGGTGTGCCAAACCTTTCGCGAAACCACAGAATACGTTTTACGGTACGAGTGGTCGATCTTCGTGAATGCTGTGTTCACTGCATCGCGATCAGTAGGGCGGCCGACACAGCTTCCTATGGATAAAGGCTTTGTTCCTATAGGGGTCCCCCAATATATGCGACGGTACGCGGGGGCACAAGTCCGTATTAGTGCTATCGTCCCTCAGGAGGAATCACCCACCTTCGTAGAGATCAACAGTCACTATGTTTAACGACGCCGGTTCACGTCTCTACCTAGACCTCTACTGTGTTTCGTTATGTTTCAAAGCGTTGTTAGATAAATTCAGTTCTTTTTAGGTTGATCTTGCTTAGCAGTTTGCCTTTACGGATCACCACGTGATGTATGATACAACTCCTAAATGCAGTCTAAGAATGATAAGCAAGCTTTTTCAATTCTTTCAACTTATGAAAACCTTAACTACTGAAGGAAAAGAAAGACATCATCTTTTCAAACAGATCATAGAGCACACACTGATGCACTTTTCCTAAATCGACATGCAAACTGTCAAAATGCACATGCACAATGCAAGTATTTCTTTTCTTCTTCCTTAATGTTGATGTATTACAAAAAGAAAGCTGTTGTATAATTTCGAATTCAATTTCAAGCGAACGCAACAAGTGTTTGTCCAACAATCAAAAGAACACCTTAAGATTCACTCGTTTCAACACAAGAAATACTGAAATTCGAACCATATAACGAAAGCAAATGCTCAAGCAGCTATGAACAGCAATAAACTAGCTCTTAGAATCACAACGACACTTTCTCACAGGTCTAGATTCAAGAGGTCATAGCAAGACTAGTTCACTTTCGCTATGGGAAACTGTGAATGACAGCAAGAAATACAATAAGAACAATCACGGTTTCTTCATACAACTGAGGCAGAATGAAGGCAAAGAGAAGTGGTTTCAGCTTGGTATACAGGTTGACAACAAGCTGCAAAAACAATACTGAAAACTGGGCAACAGACAGTGGGGAATCCCAGTTGCACAAGGCAAAACTGGATCAGCGCAGGTGTTGCACTGTCAATCTGAGATGCAGCGCAGGTAGCCCCTTCGGGACCTGCGTTGCAGTGCAGGTAGCCTTTGTGGTAGCTGCACTGATGAGACAAGTCACGTCTCTCTCAGATTCCGGGTCACAGTTTGCTCAAAAATGAGCGGTTTTTGGCCAAATCAGAGGCTGTCAGTCAAGTATACACTAGAGGATGATTAAAGGAGGATGAACACTATCACAAAGAGCTAAAAAGAGTCCTTGTGGATCTGCTCTTCGAATCATAAACAGGCCCAGCACTGGGCTAGAGTAGCTGCCCTCTACTTTGCATTCGAAGGACTCGCATGCAGTTCGATTCGGTACTCTTGTTTAAGAAATGAATAGCAAGAAACACAAGCTACCAACAAGACACACTCCCCAGTGGAGTCACCAGTCTGTTGTGGGGGAAAGTATCCAACTCGGAATGACCCTAACCCACTCTAAGGGTGACAGTTCCTTAGCAACAGCTGAAAGCAAAGCTATCTAAAGTTTCTTCTTTATGACATGCAAGAGATAAAAGGAAGAGATCCACTTACCGATGTCTTGCGCAAATGGTCGATCCAATCTCCTTTGATTGCCGCTTGCTCCCAGCTCCAAGTCTTTTCACGGGCCCAGCTACACGAGATCCTGCAAACAAGACGAAGAAAGGAAACTACAAGAAGCATGCATTCATAATCGATTCAAGGATTAGCATAAATCAAAGATGCAAGTAAGACAATACACCATTGAAACACATGCGAATAGAAGAACCTCAAAAGCTTTATTAATATATGGAAGTAAGGTTCAGGCGGTGATACAACCATGAGAGGTCCAATCCAGCATCACCTTCCCGACGGAGAGAAATCTCTTCTTCACCTCCCTCAAGCAATCACCCAATGCTCACAACTGTAAACCAACAGCAATTCTTTGCACTAAATTCCGGCCTCCTAGATCCCATGGGATGAGATCCTTATATAGAGTTTTGGAGTGAAGATAAGTCAGCTTGATGTGTGACTTGTTGTCCTCTTCAACTCCAGTTGTTCTTCAGTTCTTCACTTGGAGTTTCTGTCTTCCACTTGGAGTTTTAGAAGCTCTTAACTCATCATTAGGCGAATCTTATCATCAAGTGTCTTTTTAGAAGCTTCCTGGGCACTGGCACTTTGAGAAAAAGATTCCTCCACATGTCCAAGTACGCCCAACGCAGGTAGCCTTTGTTCTACTTGCTATGCAACGCAGGTAGCCTTTGTTGTACCTGCTATGCAGCGCAGATGCCTAGTGGAGCAATTGCAATGAGCCAAAATTGACCTGTTTTTGAGTGTTTTTCAGTGGAGAACTGACTTGCAGTGCTGTGGTTTGCTGACCTTGTTCCTCTAAGGGTAAGAACAACTTGTTTAGGGACTTTGGATCCCTTAGATTATTGAAATTTCATGCTCTATGCTGTAAGGCACAAAAATGTCTATAACAGAAGGGGATGCAGATTCTTAACTCAAGAAATTTGTTGCCAAGTTTGAAGCATGTTAATTTAAAATTCTGTGAGAATTGTGTTTATGGAAAATAGAAGAGAGTCAGATTCCTCAGAGTTGGGAAAGAAAAGAAGAGTGAAAAATTAGAGCTTGTGCATACAGATGTATGGGGACCTACTTAGGTATCATCTCTTGGTGGCTTTCGTTATTATGTTACATTTGTTGATGATGAAACCAGACAAACATAGATTTATTGTATTCGAAATAAATCTGATGTATTTGATACTTTCAAGAAATGGAAAGCTTTGGTTGAAAATGAGACAAGAAAAAGGTTGAAGTGTCTCAAATCAAACAATGGAGGTGAATATTGCAGCAAATAGTTTGATAGGTACTGTTCAGAGAATGCAATTTGCAGAGAGAAGATAGTTCCAGGAACACCACAAGGAAATGGTGTGTCAGAAAGGATGAACAAGACAATCATGGAGCATGCAAGGTGCATGATATTGCATGCAGGATTGCCTTTACAATTTTGGGTAGATGTTCTAGATACTATTGTTTATCTAATAAACAGAGGGCCTTCAAGTTCCTTGGATGGTGGTATTCTAGAGGAGGCATGAATAGGTAAAAAGGTAAACTACTCATTTTGAAAAACTTTTGGTTGTGAAGCCTCTGTTCACATTAATAAAGAGAATAGAACAAAGCCTGAGGCAAAAGCAAAGAAATGTAGTTTTATTGGATATTGTGTTAATGATTTTGGTTATCGCTTTTATGATTATGACAAACACAAAATCATTAGGAGCAGAGATGTCATATTCAATGAAATTTTTTTGTATAAGGATCAGTTGCAGGAAAAGAAACAAGAAAAAGAAAACAGAGAATACATAGTTCTTGATGAGATCACAGAAAAATTGATGGTGCCTGAAAATCATAATGATCAATGACCAGAACAACAACCACAATAGAAACAAGCACCTAAAACACCTGAAAGTGGTGTTAGAAGATCTACTCGGATAAGTAGACCCCCTGAATGATGCTCTCCTTCATTATATTATGAACTATTGACTTATTCTGGTGAACTAGAATGTTATGAAGAAGTAGTGCAGGTAGAAACCAGGAAGAAGCGGGAGCAAGCCATGAAAGAAGAGATGGACTCCTTAGCACATAACCAAACTTGGGACTTACTCAGGTTGCCTACAGGTAAAAAAGCATTGCAGAATAAATGGGTTTACAAGTTGAAGGAAGAAGATGGAGGTAGAAAAAGGTATAAGTCTAGATTTGTGGTGAAAGGGTTTGCGCAGAAAAATGGTATAGACTTTGATGATATATTTTCTCCTTTTGTTAAAATGACTTCAATCAGAACTATTTTAAGTCTAGTAACAGCTGAAGATTTGCATCTTGAGTAGTTAGATGTAAAGGCAACCTTTCTCCATGGGGATTTGGAGGAAGAGATATATATGCAGTAGCCACAAGGATATGAGTTAAAGGGGAAGGAGAAACTAGTGTGCAGGTTGAAGAAGAGCTTGCATGGCTTAAAACAGGCTCCAAGGCTATGGTATCTAAAATTTGATAGGTTTATGTCTAAACAAGGTTATACTAGATGTCACTCCGATCATTGTGTTTATCTCAAAAGGAAAAATGATGGCAACTATATTATATTGTTATTGTATGTAGATGACATGCTTATTGCAGGTTCTAACATGCAGGAAATAAATGTGCTCAAAAGAAAATTGGCGAACTCATTTGCAATGAAGGATTTGGGTGCTGCAAAACAAATCCTTGGTATGAGAATAACTATAGACAGGAAGAATCACAAATTAACATTGTCTCAAAGTGAGTACATAGAAAAGGTATTGAAAGGTTTAATATGTAGAATGCAAAACTAGTTAGTATACCTTTGGTTAGCCATTTCAAATTAAGTAAGGAGGAGTGTCCCAAGACTCAGGAAGAAATGGCTCATATGTCTAAAGTTCCATATGCATCAGCAATTGGAAGCTTAATGTATGCAATGGTCTACACAAGGCTTGATATTGCACATGTAGTGGGAGTTGTAAGAAGGTACATGAACAATCCAAGAAAAGAACATTGGATGGTGGTGAAGTGGATTCTCAGGTATTTGAGAGGTACCACAAATAAAGCATTATGATTTGGTGGTTCAAACATTGCTCTACAGGGATATGTTGATGCAGATATGGTGGGTGATAGAGATAACAAGAGGATCACAACAGGGTATGTTTTTATTTTAGGTGGAACAACTATTAGTTGGTTCTCAAAACTACAAAGTGTTGTTTCACTCTCAATAACGGAAGCAGAGTATGTTGCTGCTACAGAGGCTAGTTAAGAAATTATTTGGTTACAAAGGTTTCTGGATGAATTGGGTAAGAAGCAGGAGTTGGGTAGGTTATATAGTGACAGCCAGAGTGCCATACATCTTTCAAAGAACTCTGCATTTCATTCCAAGACTAAACATATACAGCTCAAGTACCATTTCATACGGTCATCGTTGGAAGATGGACAGTTGAAGCTGGAAAAGATACACACTAGCCAGAATCCTGCAGATATGTTAACAAAAGTTGTAACCAGGGAGAAACTGAGAATCTGCTCAGTTTCAATTGGTCTTCAAGTATGATGAAGAAGATTAGAAATAACTAGGTCTAAAGTGGAGTCATTGTCCAGCAAATGAAGCAACGATGGAGTTGCTATAATCAGTCTCCAAGTGGGAGATTGTTGGGTGTAGAGCATGATTATCTTTTTTATTTAGAGGTATCACCACATTGGATCCCAGTTCGTAATATGGCGAAAACGCCACTCGTAAAATATATGCTATAGGGGGGGTCCAAGGGGGGCGACTGTGACCTTTGGTAGGCCCCCTTTGGCGAGGCGATCAGGGGCAACACCCACGAAGCTAAAAATAAATGTAAAATTGCCTTGTAAAATGTTATAATTTCATAGTCAATATGGGTTGTTCATTAGGCGGAGATCTGACGGTAGAAGTTATGTTTAATTTAGGGTTTTGTTCCCTAGAAGGCAACCTATCACTATATATGAGGGAATTGTATTGCGTCTATGTAGATATGTATTCTGAGTGAGAAGAGAGAGGATATTGAGCGAGAGAGAAGAGGGAATTACAGCGGATCTATTGTAGGTTGTATCTCTTCAGTTTGCTAGATAATATAAAAGGAAGGACTGGTTGTTTCTCCGTGGACATATCCCGAATTGGGTGAACCATGTATATCTATGTCTCTCTTGTTTTATGTGTTTTTTGTGTGTTCCGTTGCTCTGTAATATATAATTTTCTAACAAAGATAATCCATATTTTAAGGAAGCTTATGCAATTTTTCAAAATCCTATCAGTAGAGATAGAACT
Organism: Pinus tabuliformis; assembly: GCA_031772625.1. Classification (NCBI taxonomy): domain Eukaryota; kingdom Viridiplantae; phylum Streptophyta; class Pinopsida; order Pinales; family Pinaceae; genus Pinus; species Pinus tabuliformis. Next base: position 156,225,680 of record CM062812.1, read on the forward strand.
CCATGGCTAGATTATATGATACAGGATGGACTTCTATTTAAAGGAAAACAGTTGTGCATTCCTAGATGTTCAATGAGAGAAAATTTGTTGAAAGAAAAACATAGTGGAGGTTTAGGAGGTCATTTTGGGCAAGATAAAAATTTAGCATAATTACAAGCATTTTACTATTGGCCTCACATGTCAACAGATGTAAGAAAATTTGTGGAAAGATGCAGGATATGTCAATATGCAAAAGGAAGAAGTCAGAACACTGGATTATATCAACCTCTACGAATACCAAATTGACCATGGGACTCCATCAGCATGGATTTTGTATTAGGCCTGCCCAAAACACAAAAAGGAAATGATTCAATATTTGTTGTGGTTGATAGATTCTCAAAGATGACACATTTTATAGCTTGTAAAAAGTCAAATGATTGCATGGATTTCCTACAAGTATTGTTTTTGACAGAGACACCAAGTTTGTGGGTCATTTTTGGAGAACCCCATGGAAAAATTTGGGAACCAATCTCAGTTTTAGCTCATCATATCATCCCCAGACTAATGGTTAGACCGAGATGGTAAATAGAAGCATTGGAAATATCTTGAGAAGTTGGGTAAGTGAACATCCAAAACAATGGGATTAGGTACTTGCTCAAGCAGAATTGTATATAATGATTCACCTAATAGAAACACAGGATTAAGCCCATTCCAAAGTATTTATGGAATGCATCCAAGAGGGATTTATGAGTTGAGGAATCTGGGAAAACAACAATTCATAAGTGCATATGGTGAAGACTTTGAAGCCAGTATACAGGAAATATAGGATAGAGTTAAACATCTACTACAAGAAAGCAGCAACAAGTATAAACAAAGAGTAGATTCCAAAAGAAGATAGCTGGAATTTAATGTTGGAGATTTGGTTATGGCACACCTTTAGAAAGAAATATTTCCTAAAGGGGAATATAATAAATTAAAATTGAAAAATATTGGACCATGAAAAGTTTTGAGGAAATTTTCCTCAAATGCTTAGGAAATACAACTACCCAAAAACTTTGGTATTTCACCAATATTTAACGTTTCAGATCTATACCCCTTTAAGGAACCAATGGATGAATCTATATATGTACCTATTTATGACAAAATTTAGTGGGAGAAGCAGCTACCTTCAACACCAACAAAGCATATTGAATTCATCATCGATCAAAGAGTAGCTAAAAGGACTAGAAACAAAGAGTATTTTCAATACTTGGTTAAATGGAGAAATCAACCACTTGAAGACACTACTTGGATGATAGTAGCGGAGTTTTCAAAATATGGTGCCAGTATTGAGGAACTCTAGAAACAAAGCATATGAATGTATTTTTTCTTCCCCGGTAGTATGATGCAGGAGCATCTCATATTTAATTTTTATGTAATAATCTAATTGAAAAATCTAGGATTTTCTAGAATTAGTGGGTCATTCTAGAATTAATTAGGAGATAGGGAAGTTAGGATAGAATCCTAAATTTGAGAGGATATCTCTCAACTTCCTCCAAATATCTAGGAGGAATTTTCTCTAGAAGAGATACGAGAGACTTCTCTCTTATAAATAAGTATCCAAGTAATTGTTTGTAAAGATCATGTTTTGAGTGTGATTTAATTTAATGAAGTTTATATTGATTTAAGTTTTGAGTGCTACAGCATTCTTCCTTTCTTATTTTGCAACATTTATAAGAAAATATGGCTTCATGTCCACCGTTTACAATTTTAATTATACTTATAATTTTGTGCCTCAAACCTTCAACCAACATAACATCTTTAGCTTTAGCCTTTTTTTTAAATACCAACTAGTCCTTTTCCTATTATTCTAGATGTCGCATAATTTTCAAGAATGATACTATCTCCATTGGTTTTCTTCAAAGAGAGGCATAAGCATTCATCTCGTGTCATATGATGATGGAATTTACTATCAATATACCATTGATCATCCTTTTCTTGAGCACAAATTACTAGATCAAAATTCTCATGTTGTTATTCCTTTCTTTTCCATATCTTCATGCTTTCTTTTTTCTTGGTTTGTTTTAGAGAGTTAACTGGGCCACTTCTGTTGTCAATTTCTTGATGTCCATGATTATTATATCTAAAATTTTCATTGAGACTCATTGAGGGAGGAAATGGGTTGTATCTTTTAATCTAAATCTAACTGTCTTTATGTGAAAAATCACATCTATGTTTATTTCTTGTTCCTTTTAGAATGCTACCCTTACTGCTTATATGAATATATTGTTGGCATTCTAGTGTTAGAATTGTTGTTAACACACATTTAGTGGTGTTAGCCTTGTAGTGGTGTCTGCTATGCTTTGTACTAAGTTTCATGTATGATCTTCTATGGTTGTTCTGATTCTACATGTTAATTAATAAAGTTAAGCTGCAAGTTTTGTGAAAGAACACTGTAAACTCCATGGGTTAGGACATCATCTTTGGGAGACAATTATGCATAGACTAAAGATAACAATATCATTGTGAGGTTTCCCATACTATCCAAATGAGGATCATCTTTGGGAGCTAGTTCTATCCAATCAAAGATATCTATAGGTGGAATTTTTTAATTGTGCAAACACTCAACTAATTCCATGGCCATTTTATATGGTATTTGCACATCGAATTTGCTTTGATAGTTTGAGGAAATTTTCCCTTGATTAAGAAAATGGTTAAGTTTGAAAAATCTCTCCCATGCAATGAAGATAGTGATGGTAGTGGTGGAATGTTCTATTAAGTGGGTCAATTCTATTGTATGGATAGGGATGATGAGCACTCCATTACTCTAATTGTAATTATTATTTTAATCACTCTAGAAAATTATTAATAGGAGAATGTTTTGAGGAGTTACGGTTGGTTATTTTGTGTGTGTGAGAGATTTTATGCATTGTATGTTGGGTGGAGAAGTCTTTTGTATTTAGTGGTTATAGCAGATCCCTAGAGAATTCCAGAGAGTTATTCCAGAGATCAAAAAGAAAGTGTCATTCATATTTTTTTGCAAGTGTTAGGGTCCTATAATTTATAGGATCTCAAGGTATTGAGTATCATATCTCAGGAATCTTATATTGTAGATACTTTTCAATCTGCCAATGATTTTCAAATAAAATAAACAATAGAATAAAAAATGAAAAGAGAGTATAAATAAGAAAAAAGAGGAAAAACAAAAATATTGAAAAAGAATGAAAAATAGAAATGCATCAAAAGAAAAACAAAAAATGAAAAATACTGAAAGTGTTGGAAGTCTAAATGCCACTACTAATAGTTAGTTTTCTTCATTTTTGTTAAATAAAGGTTGTGTGCATCTTTTTTAAAATGCCACAATCACTAGCTATTTGTTTAATCATGGTTAAACATGTTTAAATTTCTATAAATTAGGTTAGAGAATAAAGATTTTCCAAACAATATAATCATGGTAAATTAGTAGTTATGTAGAAAATGACATTGATTCAACTATTTAATATGAATCAATAGGAGAAATAAGGGATATAATTTAGATAGTTTTTCATTAGGTATAAAAGAAAATAATGTGGGTTTGCTAGTATAAGTGCACCCTTTAGAAAAATAAAATGTTAGTTTATTTAAGGGTAGGTAAATTAGATAGTTTTGTAAATATAGGCCTATGCCATTTTTATCCTAAGTTTTAATGTCATGGTAAAAGGGAAAACATGTGCCATGTGATAAAGTTTCTTTACATGTTTTAGTTTTAAACTTGTTTGGCCAATTTAATGTCTTTAAATTGGCAATCATAAATTGTCAACCAGGGTATGTATACTGATGAAGTACAGGTGCACTATATGTGCTAGAAGTTATTTCTTATGTCGTTATGTTATTCTTAGAGTCTAAATTTAAGATTAGTATTAATGTTTCAATCCCTAAATTTATCAACTAATTTCTTAGGAGTTATTCTCTATTGAATCAGTTTATGGATGATATGAGAGTGATTCTAGATTCTACGTGTGTTAAACTATTTTGGATTTTTGTCTTGAATTTTTATGCTTCAACTCTAATTTACTACGTGCAAGAGAAATCTATTCTATCAAACTATAAAGGAATACTGTCTGAATTCAATTGTTAAGGAGAAGACTCTCACTCTTTTACTTATTCAATTTCATCCAAACAAGATATTATGAACAACAACTATACTATGAAGTAAACACAGTTGGACTACACTAGATAAAAAGAAAATGAAATAACCATATTTTACTAGATAAAAAGAAATTCAAATACCAGGTTAAACTAGGTATAAAGAAAAGGGAAGTTCTCATGCATATAACGATTCACTGGCGAACTCATCATACTGCATTTCTTCACACAAAAACAGAGTATTCAAGGAATGAAAGAAATCTAATTACAATTAGTTAAAGACCTGTCACTGGTCGTAGGGACCCTCCACGAATCAGTCCATAATCTCCAATCAACACAGTCTATACACACATAAAACCAATTCTATTACTTGCAAAATGAAGCTTAACAAACTGTTTCAAAAATTACATCATCTGGCGCACACCAAATCACAATGCAGCCATAGTTTTTATAATAAGTATTTGGCATAAAAACATGAGAATTTTAAGCCTAAATATCTTTATTTCAATTAAACTATATTGCTAAACCTTCAATTTTCTATTCTGAAATCAAATCGATAAGGTTTTGATGAAACTCAGATTTTGTTTCGGCGACAATCGTGTAGTTGAATCTGGGGTTTGACCGTGATATCCTGCGATCATCTTGATGAATTGGTTCAAGGGAATAGGAAATCCACTAGGGGACCGTTCCTTATCCATCTGTATCCTTTGTCACTGAGCTGGAGCTTTTGAACCTTGAAAACCATGGAGGCAGCTGCAGAAATCTGGATTAACTGTGAAAATAGACCAATTATGTAGCCAAATGAATTCTTTAACAAAACAATAGTGTATATAGTCAAACATGAAGAAGAAGACAATTTATTGCTTACCTTTAACAAAACCTCGTGTCTATGGTATAACGTATTATTTAGGTGGTAAGTATAGGAAAAGAGAGGAAATATAGGCAAAAAGGGATGTCAAAGTAAGACAATCTTTAGACTCTACATTCTCCCAGGATGGAGGTTTTGTATGTCCTCATGCACTTCATCATTGTCAGTCACCTGTACCTTCTGTTCATCACCTCCAAGTTTCACTTTTTTACTCTTTTTGGCAGCTACTAGCATCCTAGCTTTTCTCATGAGAGTTTTGTACTTTAAGTTGATAATCTCTCTTTGCAATGTCATGTTTTTCTTCTTCAACTTTTTGTTCTTTTTATACCACAAACTCAAATGAAGAATGAGATTGTCACTTTTTACAATCTGGATCTCACTTTGTGCCTTCAATGCTTGATCCTCATTCTTGAGATACATATTCAATGTTTCTAACTCAAAAATCTCTTGCTTTAAGATGTTTGAGGCTGAGTGTTCCTATGGTTCATTTAACTGATTGCTTCCTTTTCCAGGACTTTGAATTGTTTCTTTAGTTGTTGTCTCTTTTCTTTCCAATGGCTCTATATAGTCATATATCTCCTTTTGAATAGGGTCAACACCCAAACTATGCACTGGGCTTCTTAGAGGTGAGCTTCAAGGTGGTGGTGATACTCTCGGTGATGATTTTGGTGACCCTTTTGGATAACTTTCAGGGTCTTTAGTTGGCTTGTTCTCCTCGAGATCAATGTATTCTGTAGCTTTTGAGATTATATGTTGCACTGTGCTCAACCTTGTACTCCTCCTTAGCCCTAAGGTTTACAATCCCTGGACTTTCCTTCTTTTAGTCTCTGATTTTTCTTTTTGAGGGAGGGTCCTGGTTTGTGGTATTTCCTTTGCTCTTTTGCTAATGTTCTTCCTTCTAAGATTTCCTGTTTTCATTCTCTGCAATATATCCACTATGGGCAACTCTTCTTCTGATAATTTCGGGTGATTCTGGGTTTCCTGCTTTTTTACTACTTCTATTGCTCTCTTCCTTCCTCTGAGGGTCCTACTGTTGCTAGCTTCTTCTACAAACCTTTCTTCAAAATGGTTCCTCACCAGGAAACTCTCCCAGTTATACCCAATACTCTGAAGATGGAACTCAACCAATATCTTTATCAGGCCATGACGATACATGGTATTTTCTATCAACTGAATTCTCTTTTGAATGTTTGTGGACATTTTCTTGAGACTATGTAAGAAAAGATAAGGAAGATTCATCTGGTGATCTTCAAAAAAATGCATCATCATCCTAACATGGTAAAAATACATATACCCAAACCGACCCTCGCAGGTGACAAATTTTTGAAGTATAAGCAATAAAATTCTCCATTTACTCTTAAGCGTTGTGTTGGGAGTACCTTTCTTGAAGACATTGGTGTCCATATTTGGATTTTTCAGGAAGACCTTCCAATCTTCTCCATTAATGGACTATTCTTAAACCATTTTCCCCTGCTCCTTGGTAATTCAGTAGCTTCTGCGATCATGGACTTTGTTATGGTGATCTTAATGTCTCCTATTTCAGGTTCAGTTCCATCAAAAGAGCATGCAAATGTCTTTGTCACTTCCCTATGAAAGCCATTGAATTTTTCAATGAACTACAACCATTATTTCTTTTACAACAGCTCCTTGGTTTGAGTGTTTCCCTCCAAGAATTTCTTCCCTACTGGCTTGGTTCGAACAATGATCCCCATTATGGAGGATGCTTTGCCTCAAAGACTAGTTACCTTGACAAGAGAATGGTGTTGGTAGGGTTTTGCTAAGTGGAGGAAGGACGGAGTGGCTATGAAAGTACAGAGGAGTGTAAGAATAGGTGAATTATAATAAGGGTTATAGGAAAGAATCAGACTGTTTAGTGCATTTAAAATGATGATTCGGTAATTACTTCGCAGATTTGGAATGAGGACATGACATGACTTTTAAGTGGTGGATTATGATGTTTTGTTAGGAAACCATCACCCTTAAATTGTAATGATTTCGTTTCAATTTTCAGCAATACTATGTCTTCTTAGTCATATATGCAATATATCAATCCCTATTGCTAAATTAAAGTAGCACATACCCGTGATCCACTTTGCTAACCTTGTTTATTGTTCTGAGATTTCTTGCAGGTAATTTGCTCTGTAAGTTGTCTTTCAATTCAAATCACCAAGTGTCCTTGTAGGCTAAAAAAAATTATTAGGCTGCAGAAACTTGTCGTAGCTACAGAAACTTGTCTGAGTTGTGGAAATTTGTTCATTCTGCAGCTATGAAAAAAACTTTTAATAAAGGAACTTTATTATTTTCTTTTTGAAAGGAAAATTTGAAGTGCCAAAAAAAATTGGTTTTCACTCTAAATTTTTTGTATAAACTTGCCAACAACATGTTGGTTTTCAAGTTTATACCTTTTCTTTTTCTTTTTTATTATTATATGTATATATATACATATAATTTACTTATTATTATTTTTTCCATTTTGTTTTAGAGAGTAAACTGAGTAAAAATATCTAAGGTGGAAAAGAAGAAGAATTCTTATTGATAATTTTCAGTTTTGAATTATCTTAGAACATTTTAACAAATTCCTCTTTTGTCAATGGCTTCTGTTACAATCTAAGTTGATGTCCATTTACAAATAGAGGAATTTTCTCTTCATCAATAGTCCTCATTCTAACTGCACCATTGTCAAAAACACTTTCACCTTCATAAAGTCCAAGCCAATGGGTTTGGAATTTCCCTTAAAAATTATTTAACTTTGAATCAAAGAGTAATGCCCAATCTCTTGGATGAAATTTCCTTTCTTTAATGTACTTATCATGCCATCTAGATCTCTGTTGTTGAACTAGGCTAGTTCTCTCGAGGGCTTCTTGTCTAATTTCATCAAGTTCATTTAGTTGTCTCATCCTTTGCTTCTGTGCTTTTAATAAGTCAAGATCTAACTGGATTGTTGTCTTATAGGTCTAGATCTAGAATTCTAGCGGAAGTAAGACTTGCTTCCCATAAACAAGTTCATAGGGATTATGTTGTGTAGTATTCCTCCATGTAGTTCTATAGGCCCATAAAGCTTCTGGAAGCTTTTCCACCCAGTCCTTTCTGTGTAGATATACAGTCTTGATAAGGATTGCTTCAATCACCTTATTTGTGGACTTAACTTGTCCATTGTCTTGTGGATAGTACGGAGTCGGCTTCCGATGTTTGATTTTGTATTGATCCACAAGCTTCTGCGCTAACCTGGATGTGAATTGTGTTCCTTGATCTATCACAATTTCTCTTGGAACACAAAAATGAGTAAAAATATCCTCAAAAAGAAATGAAACTACAACATTTTCAGTAGAAAAAGAAATTGTTTTAGCTTCTACCCATTTAGTGACATAATCAGTACATACCAGAACATACTTCTTTTGCTTTGAAGGTGGGCTGATTGGTCCAACAAAATCTAGTGCTCACTTCTCAAATGGTTCGATGAGTACCTGTGATCGCAGTGGAATTTCATTTGAAAGAGTGGGTTTGCCCATTCTTTGACAATTGTCGCATGTTTTAACATATTCTTTGGTGTCCCTGAAATGGAAGGCCAATAATATCCTAAAAGCAAGATTTTGTAAGTAGCCCTTCTGTCAGAAAAATGTCCCCCACATGGCTCATCATGGCAAGCTTTAAGTATTTCTAGTATTTCATCCTCTCGAACACATCTTTTGATGATGAGATCTGGTCCTGTCTTGTATAACTCTTCATTTATCCATGAATAAGATGTTCTATTATGGACTATTCTTCTCTTTTCTCTAGGAGATAGATGAAATGGCATTTTTCCTGTAGCTAAATAGTTAGCAATATCTACATACCAAGGTGATTTAGTAGATACTGAAAAAAGATATTCATTAGGAAATTTATCCTCTACAGGTTGATCATTATTTTCATTTTTTATTCTAGATAATGTTGGCATTATGATTCAAGTGTTGTCCTTGATGGCAACTCACTCAGAAGGTTGGTACAGGTGCTCAGAGACTGGTACAGGTGATGACAACTTAACTAGAAGACAGATCTCAGTACAGCAGGACAAGAAAGAGATATACGCAGGTTCAGCAAGGATAATCAGCGTGTACACGCAGGTTGGCTTCAGCAAAAGCGCGTGTATGTGGAAACGTACCTTTGGTCCATGGCGGTTAGTCCTTGGAAGTTGTGCCTATGGTTTCGGACCATTGTGTCTCGACGGGCGTGTCGATCCCTAGTATTGAAGTTGATGGTATTGTGTTTCTATGGTTTTGGCTCTTGGTATTGAACAAGGCCTAAAGCTATATAAGGAGAAGATCACTAGGCAAAGTTGTATGGATTGTGTGTAGCTGACGCAGTGAGAGGATCTGGTATTGTTGGTTATCTGTTCGGGACGCTTGGTAAGGGTCGGATCTGACAGCAAAGGCAGAAGTAATCATTTCTAGATCTGCACGCGGGTTGCCTTTGGAGAAAGCGCGTATACACGCGGTTTGGGTACAGTGAAGTAGCGTATGCATGATAAGGGTTGATATTTCAGGTTGTTGCTGATTCTGGTGGTTGTTGCAGAGTTCTAGATTCTGGTTTGGGTTCTGTGTTCTTGATGACAGGGTTTCAGTGATTCGGTATTGGGTTGTTTAATGAATTATGATGCAAGTATAAGTTGATGATTGTATTGCGGTAATGTTTGTTTTGTACTCTTGGATCCAGTCTGAAAATTGATGAAACGTGGTCCCTGAAGGTTGTAGGGTCAGCACCTACGTACTAGTAAATGGATCAGCTAGTACAAGAGCTGAGGGGGTTGTAGCTCCCTTCCAAAAGTAGTTGGAAAACGAGAGAGAGGGTTGTAGCCCTCTGCAGGTTGTAGCCTGCATACTGGTAAAGGACTGCACCAGTATATTGTAAAAGAAGTTTCTCATTAAAGAAAGAAAGAGACGAATTGCAGCAGGTGGTTTTCACCCACATTGGGTTTCCACCTTATATCATGGTGTTCATGTGTGTGGCTCTTGTGTGATGATTCTGTTCTGTTATACTGCACCTGTTTACTGCTAATTTGCTTAATAATGTTCTGATGCATTTACTGAAGATAAGATTAACTGAATCATAAGATATCTGCATATACGCTAGTTGCTTTAGACACAGTCGCGTGTACACGCTGGTTCACTTAACAGAAGTCGCGTATATGTTTCTGAGTAGGAAATTGAAAAGGTTTTATTAATCTGATAATACTGATTCACCCCCCCTCTCAGTATTATTTCCAACAATTGGTATCGGAGCAGGTCCTTCAGAGGAAGCTTGATCGCTTGAAGGAAAAGATCCATCAAAATGGCTAATCCAGAAAGAGAGGCACACATCAGGCCACCAGTCTTTGACGGGAACAATTTTACTCACTGGAAGATAAGAACCACTGCATATTTACAGTCTCTTGGAGCAGAAGTTTGGGGACTCATAGAAGGAGGATACAAATTCCCATCAGCAACTCCTACAGATCCAGCAGAGAAAAAGCAATATGAGCTCAATGCCAAAGTAGTTAATGTCCTATTGGGTACTTTGACTCAATCAGAATTTATGAAGATCATGCATCTCAAATCAGCTAAGGAAATATGGGACAAAATCGTTACAAGCTACGAAGGAGATGATCTGGTAAAAATAGCGAAGCTTCAAACTCTCAGAATCCGGTATGAAACTCTTAAGATGCGAAGTAATGAAAGCGTAGCTAATTATTTCCTGCGTATGGATGAGATTGTGAATTGTATGAGGGATCTGGGTGAAGAATTTGAGGAAGTTGTCTTAGTTCAAAAGGTTTTGAGATCTCTGTCTACTAAATTTGATTCTAAAGTATCTGCCGTAGAAGAAAAGGAGAATGTGCGAAAACTTACCATGTCACAGCTTCACGGGATCCTAACTGCTTTTGAAATGCGACTAGAGGTACCACCAGAGGCCGCATTCGAAGTGTCAGAGGAAGAAGATGAGGTAAATTTTGTCAAGAATCTTGAACGGGGAACTGGACGGTTCAAAGATAAGTTGCCTTTCAAATGTTTTCTATGTGGAAGAGTTGGTCACTATGCTGCTAGATGTCCTCATAACAAAGGAAGGATATATGAAGAAGATGGTAGAAGCTATTATTCCCATATTAAAAGTTCATTTAATGATAGTGAAGATATTAGAAGTCTCATGGCGCACAAGAAGAAGAATGCTTCATCCAATGATAGCGAGGATATTAAAAGTCTCATGGCACATGAAGAGAAGAATGTAGAAACTGAAGAAGCTGCCAAATTAAAAGAACTATTGGAAACAGAAACCAGGGTAAGGGAGAAATTGCAGGATATAGCAAAAGATCAGAGCTCAACTATTCAGAGACTTGAATCAAAGATCCTCTCTCTAAAAGAAGATCTTAAAGATCAAGAACATGAAGTGATCAAACTAAAGCGACAAGTAGAAGAAGGGAGAAAAGTTGAAGAAGACCTAAGGAAGCAGTATCTGAAAAAGGAAGAACAACATCAAGTTGAGGTAAATATCTTGAAAGGTAAACTAGAAGAAAAGGATAAGCTTTTACGATTTCAAGACAGTTCTAAAGTCTTGGATGATATTCTTAATAGTCAAAGATCTCCTGCTATCAAGACTGGTCTTGGTTTTCATGAATATGTTGAAGGTGAATCTAGTTCACAAGGTGAGACAAGAAACTCTAATGAGAAATCTGAAATGCTCAAGGAACAACCAAGAAAAGAAATTCCTCAAGGAAGATCCTTTACTCCTAACTATGAACGTGATAGACGATTATTTCCTCCGCTGAATAAAGTTGAATGTTATGTATGTCATAATCTTGGACATGTTGCAGCCAGATGCAGAAGTAGAATGGTTCAAGAAAGATCATCTCATCCCAGGTATTTCAGAGGGTATTGCTTTGCCTGTAATGCATATGGACACAAAGCATTTGATTGTGATAGAAGGAACATGAAAAATATAAGGTGCTATACATGCAACAACTATGGGCATAAAGCAAGGGAATGCAGAAGCAGATTTCAAAATTCAAGACAAGGGGACCATACATCATCACAGTTGCAGGAATTGAAGAAAACAGAGACAGAAAGGTGTGGGATAACTCAGACAGCTGACATAACAGACACAGGGGAATCTGAAAGTGATGAAATTCAGTATTCCATCCTGCATACGCTGATAGACTGAAGACAAGTCGCGTATATACGCGAGTTACAGGCTGCAAAGTCGCGTATATGAAGAAAGGGCAGCAGAACAGACCCAGGTTCAGTCATGGTTGGCTCAGGCTCAGGGGGAGCAGAACAGACTCAGGAAAAGGTTGGCTTACACTCAGGGGGAGAATATTCTTCGAATAATGCATTGTTGGCATTATGGTTAGAAGGTGTTGATAAAGTCTATGAAGCTAAATGATACATCTTACTGTTTAGGAATGATATTGCAGGCTGATGGTACAGATCATGATGCTGTTGGTGGCTTTCATAAGTCTTGGTCTAGATATTTCATCACTATGTCATGTATCTCTTTTATGATGTCAAGGTCATGTAACGGCCTGTGTTGGTTTCCCCACTATGCCTGGGATGAATGATGAAATGTTCATGTATTATCATGTATCTTCACATGGTTAGGTGAATGAGTCAATATTGGGATATCCCCACTAGGTTGGGTGATGAATGTATGTTGAGTCTTTTGGTGATAGGAAGGTCTTCTATGATGTATAAGTCTTTGTTCTTCTTGTAGAACATCTTTTACAGATCTTGCCTACAGTCAAGGGGAGCATGAACAGCACTTTTCAGCAAGAGCAGGATGGATAGATTGGTACACTTTGGCATACACAAAGGGGGAGCACATTTGGAGATTTCAGCATATACTCAGGGGAGTATGGACAACAGTATGGTCAGCAGAAGGTATACCAAGGAAGAGAATATCTTGGTCCACCCTTTGCCCTTGATGTCAAAGGGGGAGAGTGACTTGGTGTGGTGGTTGCCATCAAGTCCAAAGGGGGAGATTGTTGGCATTATGATTCAAGTGTTGTCCTTGATGGCAACTCACTCAGAAGGTTGGTACAGGTGCTCAGAGACTGGTACAGGTGATGACAACTTAACTAGAAGACAGATCTCAGTACAGCAGGACAAGAAAGAGATATACGCAGGTTCAGCAAGGATAATCAGCGTGTACACGCAGGTTGGCTTCAGCAAAAGCGCGTGTATGTGGAAACGTACCTTTGGTCCATGGCGGTTAGTCCTTGGAAGTTGTGCCTATGGTTTCGGACCATTGTGTCTCGACGGGCGTGTCGATCCCTAGTATTGAAGTTGATGGTATTGTGTTTCTATGGTTTTGGCTCTTGGTATTGAACAAGGCCTAAAGCTATATAAGGAGAAGATCACTAGGCAAAGTTGTATGGATTGTGTGTAGCTGACGCAGTGAGAGGATCTGGTATTGTTGGTTATCTGTTCGGGACGCTTGGTAAGGGTCGGATCTGACAGCAAAGGCAGAAGTAATCATTTCTAGATCTGCACGCGGGTTGCCTTTGGAGAAAGCGCGTATACACGCGGTTTGGGTACAGTGAAGTAGCGTATGCATGATAAGGGTTGATATTTCAGGTTGTTGCTGATTCTGGTGGTTGTTGCAGAGTTCTAGATTCTGGTTTGGGTTCTGTGTTCTTGATGACAGGGTTTCAGTGATTCGGTATTGGGTTGTTTAATGAATTATGATGCAAGTATAAGTTGATGATTGTATTGCGGTAATGTTTGTTTTGTACTCTTGGATCCAGTCTGAAAATTGATGAAACGTGGTCCCTGAAGGTTGTAGGGTCAGCACCTACGTACTAGTAAATGGATCAGCTAGTACAAGAGCTGAGGGGGTTGTAGCTCCCTTCCAAAAGTAGTTGGAAAACGAGAGAGAGGGTTGTAGCCCTCTGCAGGTTGTAGCCTGCATACTGGTAAAGGACTGCACCAGTATATTGTAAAAGAAGTTTCTCATTAAAGAAAGAAAGAGACGAATTGCAGCAGGTGGTTTTCACCCACATTGGGTTTCCACCTTATATCATGGTGTTCATGTGTGTGGCTCTTGTGTGATGATTCTGTTCTGTTATACTGCACCTGTTTACTGCTAATTTGCTTAATAATGTTCTGATGCATTTACTGAAGATAAGATTAACTGAATCATAAGATATCTGCATATACGCTAGTTGCTTTAGACACAGTCGCGTGTACACGCTGGTTCACTTAACAGAAGTCGCGTATATGTTTCTGAGTAGGAAATTGAAAAGGTTTTATTAATCTGATAATACTGATTCACCCCCCCTCTCAGTATTATTTCCAACAGATAAAATGTCTCAATTCTATTCTGCTTTCGTGGCCTATCTAGGATGGTTATGTTGAATTCTTGTAACAGTAAGAGCCATCTGGTTATTTTTCCATTAGTGACTAGTTTATTCATTAGGTATCTAATGGCAGAATGGTTTGTGTGAACAAAAGTTTCATAGCCAATTATGTAATGTCTAAAATTTTTTAATGGCATGAACTATAGCTAAAAACTCTTTTTCAGTTACAGTATAATTTAACTCTGCATGAGTTAAATATTTACTGGCATAATATATTGCATAAGGAGTAAGATCTTTTTGTCCCAACACGGCTCCTAAGGCTGAATCTGAAGCATCTGTTGAGATATGGAAAGGCAATTTCCAGTTAGGTCCTTTTAAGATAGGTTCTTTAGAAATTCTCTTTTTCAAAGTTTCAAAAGCAGCTTGACATTTAGAATCCCAATTGAATTCACAGTCCTTGGTGAGCAATTTAAAAAGTGGGAATGCAATTTTTGTGAAGTTTTCTATGAATATTTTATAATATCTAGTAAAACCGAGAAAATTTTTAACATCTTTTTGACAACTTGGCACTGATAACTTAGAAATGACTTCAACTTTAGATGAGTCTACCTTGATTCCGTCTCCTGAAATATGATGACCTAAAAAAATTCCTTCGTTAAACATCATGAAACATTTTTCATGGTTTAACGAGAGATTTGTTTCTTTACATCTTATTAATACTTTTTCAAAATTCTTCAGTGCTTCATTGAAATAATCTCCATAAACTATGAAATCATCCATGTACACTTCCACACAATCATGAATAAGATCAGAGAAAATGCTGAGGACTGCAATTTGGAATTTTGCTGGAGAATTGCATAGTCCAAAGCAAAGTACTCGATAAGCACAAGTTCCCCATGGACAAGTGAACGTTGTTTTATCTTGATCTCCAGGGGTTACGTGAATCTGGTTACATCCACTAAACCCATCCAAGAACGAAAAATATTTTTTGCCTGCTAATGTGTCTAAGAGCTGATCTACAAAAGGTAGTGGAAAGTGGTCTTTTAATGTTTCTTTATTTAGTTCCCTGTAATCGATGCATACTCTCCATTTTCCGTTTTTCTTAGGAATGATTACTAGGGGTGAAACCCACTGACTATCAGATATTGGATAGATGAAATTTACATTTAACAATTTCTGCAACTCCTCCTTAACAATTTATTTTAAATTTGGGTTCATTCTCTGTTGAGGCTGTCTAACCAGTCTTGCATTCTATTCAATGTAGATATGATGTATGAAATTTTTAGGATCAATTCCTGTCATGTTAGTGTATTCCCATGAAAAAGCAGAAGAATGTTTCTGTAAAATTTCTATCAATCGATTCTTTTTCACTTCTTCCAGGATTTCATTAACATTCAAGGTTTTTCCTAGAAATATTTCTATCGAGGAATTCGCAAATTTTTACATGGAGAGCAATGATACTTGTTTAGATGAGAGATAATCATTGCGACTACAATCATAATGTGAGGAAGATTCATTAATTTCTAGTAGATTTAGAATTTGGTCTTCCTCTCTTACTTGTTCAATAGTAAAAATAAGTTGTATATCTTCTTCATCTTCTATCCATTCTTCAGTTTCTGTATCTATTGTTGTTCTTGTAGGAGGATATAATGTAAATTTCTTTGTAGAATTTCCATCTGAGATAAACCTGTCACCTGATCTACAACCAATGAAAGCATCAGTTGTAGCTAACTAAGGTCTTCCTAGAATTAATGGATGTCCTCCTAAATTATTCTTGGGCATTAAGACCATGAAATCAACAGAATATTCCCAAGAATCTAAGGATACACAAACATCTTCCAACACACCATCAAGTTTAATCATAGACCTATCTGCTAATTGCAATAAGGTTGGTGTGTATTGAAGGTTAGAAAACCTAAGTGTGTCAATAACTTGTTTACTCAATATGTTTATGGTTGCTCCTAGATCAATCAATGTGTTTGGTATTTCAGTTCCATAAATGTGAATTTTTACAATGGGGCTTTCTGGATCTAAGTATTTTTGAATTGACGTCTTCCCCATCATAATGTCTGCAATTTTTCCAACTAACTAAATTCTTTTATGTCTTTTCTTTTTCTCCCTGATCTTTGTGTACTTAGTTCCTTAATTGTTTTCACAAAAATTGGTATTTCTTTTATGGCTTGTAATAAAGGAATCTTAATACAAACATTTCTCAATTCATCCATCATATTTTAATCAGGAATGATAATTTGTTTTTCTACTCCTTCATCAATTTTCAACCGTTCGGGGAAAGGCAGTCTAATTGAAACCGAGGGTTGTTCTATAATGGGAGTGTTTATTGGAACATCTTCTGTTTTTTTATTCTCCTTCTAAGGGGGAGAGGTCTCCCCTTATTCTGATTGGTTTTTGTGTTTTTGAAGATCAGGTCTTGTATCTTGAATGACAACAGGGGGTTTTCTTGGTAACACTCTTCTAGATCTTAATTGGACATTATTTAGGTCTAGTGGAGTTATTACATAATTTTGAGGATTCTGCCCCTCCATGTTCTACACAGGTTGTTGTGGTATTTTATTGTTAGGATTTGGAAGTGGTTGAGCACGTAATTAATTCGGTTTTTGTGGAAATGGTAGGGAGAGTTGTGGGTTTTGATTCTGAACTGGAATTTGTGGTAAGTGGTTAGCTTGGGGAATTTGATTAGATGGTGGTAGAAATTGTGGTGGAAGGTAGGATGGCAAGTATTGTTGATATTGAGCACAGTCTCCATAATTATTTTTCCATCCTTGATTCCAAATATGTGACTGTGTCTGAGCCCAAGGCTACCAAGATGAATTCTAATTATTTTTGTGAAGACTGAGCAAATTGTTGTGGTCTGAATGCTTGTGATTGATTTGGTTGGGGATTTTGCCATGGTATTTTGGCTATAAAGTAGAGAGGGTCTACTAGTTTTGATATTCCCTCATCATTATATACAGCCTTGAGACCTGGTAAGGATGGACATTCCTTCATATCATGACTATTCGCACATATGACACATGTTTCTATGTATTTTGAATCTAAGGGACACTATCTTAGAGCATGTTTCTTTGGACATTTAGGACAGAAGATGGATAAGGCAACATTTTCATAATTTTGCTTATTTTGTATTTTAAGGGTGTCTATCTACTCACTTAGGCTGCCTAAAATATCTGTCTTGAAGGTATCAGGCAAATTTCCTAATTTTTCCCTGTTGACTATCCCAACTGTAGATTTATTAATTTTTTACAAGAGAGGGTCTCTAGGACCACTTCCAACTCATGCTTTACCCCTTGATATATGTACACATAAATCACAAATATCTACAAATGGTAGTTGAGAAATATCCCCCTTCCCAGTTAGGCTAAGGAGATTGATCCACTCATCTTTAATAGCTCTGAGTAAGAGGTCTTTTAATGTTTCTTCATCCAAATTATCCATTTTTTCTCTTTTAACATTGTAAACAAACCTTTCTACTAAATCTTCAAGATTTTCATCTTCTTTTTGTGTCATTTTGAAGACTTCATCTTTAAGGTCACTAGACATACAATAATCTCTATATTTTCCTAAGAAAGCCTCTTTCATTTGTCCCCATGTTATTATAGAATGCACTCCTAGAATCATGAACCATTTTAATGTTGAGTCTTTTAATGTAGCAGGGAACAATTTTAACTTTTGAGCATCATGCAGATATTCATATGATCTGCATAATACTTCAAATTCGAAGAGAAATGTCTCTCGGTATTCATTTCTTTTTCAGTGGAAATTAGGAAGAATTGAGGGTGATATATTTTTCGTTGTGAGGATTGTATCTTCATCAAGAATAGGAAATCCAGAAGCATTTTGGTTTCCTCTGCCTCTACCCCCTCCTCTGTTCCTATCTCCACCTCTACCTCTACCCCTTCCTCCAATCCTATTTTCCTCACAATGGACATTGTGTACATCTCATTCCCCTTCTTCAGCCATGATAGATTCTTTGGAACTAATATAGTGTTCTTCTAATCTCTCTAGTTCCTCTATCAATGGTTGTTCAAAATAAGTTTCCTGTTCCTCTTCTTCACAAGGAACTTCTAACTTTTCTCCCAAAATTTGCTCACCAGTGGAGGATAGAAAAATTACCCCTGTAGTTGCGGATATAGGATTTTCTTCAATTACAGCTTCAGTAGAGGAAGTGGGTGAAGTTATGGATTGTATTTCTTATCTTGATATTTTAGGAAGCCTTTGTCGACCTCTAAATGGAATTCGGTTTTGAGTAGGTGGTGTGGATTCTCAAAATCGAGGTGAAGTGAGTGGATTTTTGGGAATTAAACTTCTTCCTCACCCTACAAATCTACCTCTAGAGTCTCTATCCCTACGCATTTCATGTTTTGATTTTCTTTTTCTTAACTTTTATTTGTACTTCCCTGGGAATGGTGCCAAAATGTTTGGCCAATTTAATGTCTTTAAATTGTCAATCATAAATTGTCAACCAGGATATGTATATTGATGAAGTACATGTGCACTATATGTGCTAGAAGTTATTTCTTATGTCATTATGTTCTTGTTAGAGTCTAAATTTAAGATTAGTATGGAGATGGTGTCATTAATTATATTAATGTCTCAATCCCTAAAGTTATCAGCTAATTTCTTAGTAGTTATTCTCTATTGAATCAGTTTATGGATGATATGAGAGTGATTGTAGATTCTACTTGTGTTAGACTGTTTTGGAATTTTGTCTTGATTTTTTACGCTGCAACTCTAATTTACTAAGTGCAAGAGAAATCTGTTCTATCAAACTGTAAAGGAATACTGTTTGAATTCAATTGTTAAGGAGAAGGCTCACACTCTTTTACTTATTCAATTTCATCCAAACAAGATATTCTGAACAACAACTATACTATGAAGTAAACGCAGTTGGACTACACTAGATTAAAAGCAAATGAAATAACCATATTGTACTAGATAAAAAGCAATTCAAATAGCGGGTTAAACTAGGTATAAAGCAAAGGGAAGTGCTCATGCATATAACGATTCATTGGCGAACTCATCATACTGCATTTCTTCACACAAAACAGAGTATTCAAGGAATGAAAGAAATCTAACTGCAATTAGTTAAAGACTTGTCACTGGTCGTAGGTGCCCTCCACAAATCAGTCCATAATCTCCAATCAACACAGTGTATACACACATAAAACCAACTCTATTACTTCAAAAACAAAGCTTAACAAACTGTTTCAAAAGTTACATCATCCGGCGTGCACCAAATCATAGTGCAGCCATAGTTTTTATAATAAGTCTTTGGCATAACAACATGAGAATTTTAAGCCTAAATATCTTTATTTCAATTAAACTATATCACTAAACCTTCGATTTTCTATTCCAAAAGAAAATCAATAAGGTTTTGATGAAACTTGGATTATGTTCCAGCGACAATCCTGTAGTTGACTTTGGGGTTTGACCGTGATATCCTGCAATCATCTTGATGAACCGATTCAAGGGAATAGGAAGGAATCCACTAGGGGACCATTCCTTATCCATCTGTATCCTTCATCGCTAAGCTGGAGCTTCTGAACCTTGCAAACAATGGAGGCAACTACAGAAATTTGGATTAGTTGTGGAAACAAACCAATTCTGTAGCCAAATGCATTCTTTAACAAAACAATAGGGTATATAGTCAAACATGAAGAAGAAGACATGTTATTGCTTACCTTTAACAAAACCTTGTGTCTGAGTTATTATTTAGGTGGTAAGTATAGGAAAAGAGAGGAAATATAGGCAATAAGGGATGTCAAGGTAAGACAATCTTTGGACTCTACAAAACTTTATCCTAAGTCCAAAAGGCAAAACGTGAAAGGCACATGGCGACAAAGTTTCTCTATCGTATATGATTAAAAGACAGCGATGTCGAAGCATCGAGATTCTCTCCCACTCATGATCCACGGCCAATATCATTCTTTGGCCCCCCTCTTCATCCTTCCTTTACCATCAGGGGGTGGTGGGGGGGGGGAGGTCTGGAAAAGTTGTTTCCCCACTGGGCTCCATCCCCTACGTGGTAGCTTCTCCTGATTTCGCACCCCCCTGGTTGAAACCACTTACCACTCTCTATCCCCTCTGAAACCACCTTTCCCTTTTCTTACTTTACCACGTCCCCACCATGACTCCTCCACCACTCTCCTCCCGCCACATCGCTTAGTTTTTGTCCACTTAAATTCACTCCCGACAAAACAACCGTTTTACATTCAATTAAATTCCCAGGTAGTCGTTCAAACTTAACGGTCTGGCGCTCTTTCCAACAGAACTTTCATAGCATGGTTTAAAAGTTGTTGAAACCATTGCTTTCATCCCTTCCAATATTTATTCTCTGGTAATTGATAGCTTTTGTATAACGACTATTATCGGAGTGTTTTCTCGACCAGAACCAAATCGAAACTGACAGTCCTCTATTTCCTCCCCTGGCAATTTGTTACCCCAACTGTTTCCTGGTAAGATCTTGTGTCATTTCTCTTATCCTTTAGATTTATATAGTCATTCCTCCCAAAAGAAAAACCTAAGATAAGACTGTTAATCCATTAATCCCTCCCTCCATAGATTTAGATCACATCCCTTTAGCTGATTGGGATTATTGGATTAGTGAAACCCAATGTGGCTATGATGTTTTGAAGTTATACTGCTGGTTGGAAGACAAACATGAAGATAAAGCTCTGGGAGTCCAATCTTCCCCATTATATCTTCCCTCTGACCTTCCAAGCCCCTAAATTCACCAAAACGTGTCAGGTAGGTTATGTCCCTACTCAAAGAGATATCATGGCTCCATCAGGTGGCATCCTCTTTATCATAACTGCCCAGTCCATAGACCAAATGATGCTAGCTTCCCCTATGGAAAATACTGCTCCTTTCTCCTTAGAAGCCCTCACCCAGCTTTATCAAAAGCTGGATTTGGCTACCAGAGCCAAACATTTTGAGATCTTCCTTCCTAAGAATGCTCAATTACCTAAGAAGAATCCTCCATATCCTTCCTCCATCTTCCCTTATCAAGCCAAGAAAATTGTATCTATAATTTCTTATATTTTGTGTTATTATTCTAATCAGTGGGTAGATGAGCCCATTTTAGGATTCCTCACAATATTTTCCATAGACAGTAAGCCATCCATTGTATTCAATTTCAATCAATTCTTGGTTGACAGCATTCATGAGAAATTTCTAAAATTTCCCGCAGAGCAGGTGTTTAATTGCACCTCTATTTTAATATATATGTTCCTTTACTATCATGTTGATAATTTCAATTTTGCAATGCAGAAGCTTGATGATGCAGGAAACCAAGATCCAATGATTGTTTGGACCTCATTGGTCATGAAAGAGCAGCAATAATTTTTTTATAAGAAGTTTACTAAGGAATTTGTTCACCCAACCATGAACATTCTTAACAACTCAATACAACCCAGGATTAGTGAAGATATTAAAATAATTCTACATCTGTCAAATCAAGCCAAGGTTGGAGATTAGTATTTATACAAAAAATACATAGAAGTCAGAGTTTATGGATGCTAATTGGCACCATACAGACTCCCTAAATGCCTCCCCATGAGGATTTTTGCCCTAGAATACATCATACATATGTTAAATTCTATTGACATTTATTTTGTAATGGTTAAAAAGAAATCATAGTTCCGCATAAAGACACAGGTGGGCCCATTTGTATGTAATACCAGAACTGCAGGTGAAGAAGCAGACAACATGCTTAAAGATATGAAGTTCATCTTAAGTTTTACATGGTCTTATGACCCTTGTGGCATTATTTCAAGGCTTAGGGTAGAGAGTAAAATTACTCCCTACATCCATACCTCAAGGCCTGGAATAGAGAATTATGCTAATCAGTTAGAATGGATAGAGAACACCTTACAAGAAACTGAAGAACAACTCTTTTCTACTTCCAGTTTGCATACTCCCACTCCTCAGGAGAAATCAATCAAAAGGCAGAGGGAGGAGGGATCTTCATCAACAAATGGAAGTGAGGCCAAAGAGTTCAGGATCAGTTACAGGAAAAGGATAAAATTGACTCCTAGGATAGATGTGGACAAAAGGCAGAAGAAAAAGTTGCCATCATAATCACAGACATACAACTTGCAAGCAACATATTTGTAACATCATCTACTGGACCTTCATCATCACAAGGTCAGAAGGAAACTGAGCTAGAATCACAGAATGTCCAAGGAGAGAAGGAGAAGACAATTTTTGATAAGTACAAGGAGATTAAGCATAAGAATGAGATTCTTAAAAATAGTACTCATAATCAGTTTTGGAAGCAGACCTCCAGATCACAGAGTAGATTGTTATCAGTGTTTGACATAGAGCATGGAAAGATGTAGATGACCTTCCTTGAGGCCCAAATTCCATAGCCAGAAACAACAACAGACTACAAGAGCACTACATTTGAGTTCAGCACCAAAGACATTCATCTCATTGATCAAACAGAGATGCACAAGAAAACTGGTAAAATGATATCTTCTACATTGACTAACACTGCTATGTTATTATCCAAGTTGCAGGTTTCATTTGCCAATGTTCAGTCATAGTTAAAAATGGAAAATATGATAAAGGATAAAGAACAGAGTCGAAAGATGGCTATTGTCACCCTAGATGCCATACCCATTTCTCAGCTTCCAGCAATAGGAACGGCCACTGCAGCTACTTCTTCCACTCATGCTGCAAGTGCTAAACAAGTGACCAAGACACTGGAGAACATGTCAATCCATTCAAAAGAGATCAAGACTTTTAAGATCAGCTCAAAGATTTAGAAGTACAAAGGGCCAAAGTTGAAGCTTCTTGTATTACTAAAATGCAAAAATCACAGAGATTGTTGGAGAAGTTGCAGAAGGTAGAAAGGGATACCTCAATTGGTCAGACCTTAGCCCAAGCCAAGGAAACCATCTGGTTGAGTATTCTAGACTCTATGAATGATGTTTTTCCATATATCCAGATCATCTTTGAGTAGAAGAAATTGATAGAAAAAGCTACAGAAACCATTGTTCAGGGAAGGGAAAATATTGAAGAAATGCCCACAGAAGCCTCCAACATTATCAGATTCCTAAATTCTAAGTCAAAATATGAGCTTGAAGAATTAGGAATCAGTGACAGAACTGCCACTATTTTAGAAGTCAAGAAAGTTTTGACTAAGAGGAACCTTATTGATCAATTAGAAGAAAGATGTGAAACATTGGAGTTGCAAGTAAACATGTTTTCTAATAGAATTGAAGCATTAATTCAGAAAGGGCTGCCCAACATTTATGTAATAAATGATAAATTGATCACTCAAGAAGACTATGTCCTGAAGATGAAGGAAATGGCCAAAAGCAGTATCAAGTTCAGTGGGATAAAGGGAAGTATGATAGCAAGGGAATTTTTAGAAACCATGTCAAATGACTTTTACATATATAATGAGGTGAAACGTGTTTTTGCAATGAAGCCAACTTTTGCCAAGGACACAAAGGTCGATGAAATTTACCAGAGGGTGATTAAATTGACCATACCAGATGAAAAGAGATGGGAAGAACTTTGTGATTTACTTGATTAAAAAGGTAATTCAGATAAAGTTAGACAGCAACCAACACATCAGCGAGCTCAACAATCAACACATCAATGTAGAACAGTTTCAGGTTGACTCGGCAATTGAATCCACCAAAACAGAGCCACCTTTCCTTCCAGCTGCCTATGTGGCCTATCATTTTGCCATAGATAAATCGTATTGTTTGTAATTAGGCTAATAATACATTGTCAGTTTCGATAGTGCTTTAGTAATTATTTTGTATAAATACTTCAATGTTTGAAGTATTAAGGGTTGATTTCTAAATGTAATTTCTTCTGCACACTGTAATTTTTCAAAGTACTGGAGCATCAATAATATAAGGACCTTTCATAGGATTCATGTGGTGTACCAAATGGTGATGTGTTCCTTTTGTTTATTTGTTTAAACATTGTTTTTCTTTCTCTGTTATTCTGAAAATCTCAATTATTTTAACAGAAAATGTGATGAATAGGATTTGCTGTTTGGAGCACCCTATTCTAGCTGTTAGTAATTTTCATGTTTTGTGCTAAAGTCAAATTAAGGAATTCTTAATTGCTCCTTAATTTCTACTGAATCTTACATTTCTGCTATTCCACAATCCATTTAATATTCTGAAAGATCCAAATAGTGCAACCTAGCTTTCCTTGTGAAACTCCTTTAAAATTTGATGCCAAATCCAATCAATCTTTAGAATCCATAGCCCAATGGAATTATGATAGTTTAATCAACCAAACAATCAAATCAAAACAACAGTACAATCATAACTAGCCTAAAATTTACATAAAACATAGCTAAATTTTACAGAGATCCCAGCTATCAGGGCTAGATCCCAGCTTCCAAAGTGGTTTTGACGTTGTCCTATGTGTTTACTCCCTCAACCTCAAAAATACAAAATGACAACATAGTGGCAACTATATTGGGGAACGAAAACTCTTTAGATTGAAAAATCATTATTCCCTCGTATTCAATCAGTATTTCTATAAATTAAAGCTTATATATCAAAATGAAATACATGATATGAGGTTGTTATCTTGTAAATATATTGAGTGTGTCATTAATTTGATTTTTATTAATTTGTGTGATGAATTTTAATAGACCTGGTTGCCAAAAGAATTTTCATTGGAGCTCACCCTGATCCTAACCCTGCTGAATTTGTAGATAATCCAGAGAAATTGGTGAGAAAGAAAAGTATTACAGAATGTCTGGGTAGTAACAGTCCTTTTTCTAGGTTCAATTCTCTTCCTGATAATAGTCCTTTGTCTAGGTCTAACTCTCTTCCAGAGAAATTTGAAACTATTTAGGATATAGAGTTTGATTGGCCTTTCTATCATAGTTTGTTTAGATCAAAATATGAAACTTTTGTAGATCATATTGTCATTAATAGAGCCTTACTACAACCATATATACCCCAAACCTAGCTTCTTGAAACAGATCCTCATCTTGAATCCCTACAACAATTTGATAAATTACAAGGTCTAGTTTCAATTTTGGATCAAGCTATTGAAGAAGCCTATATTCAACAATCTATTGAATTTTCAGCTTTAACAGTTGCCGTAGCCTCTTTTAGTTTTGGATCAAGCTATTGAAGAAGCCTATATTCAAAAATTTGTTGAATTTCTAGCTTTAACAGTTGCAGTAGCCTCTTTCTCCACCCAATCTTCCTAGTTTGTTCATCTACCACCCCCCAGTCCTACTCATTCCATAGTCTCCACTTTTTCACCAGTGATATCTTAGACTATTATTCCTACTATCCCTGTATTTATCACAACTACACCTACCACAGGTCCATCTTCCAGTCAATCTTCCAGACCAGCTATGGCAGGTAGTAATGCACCTTTGGTGTTACCATGCCAGCTAAATTCTATGCCTGGAGATTACCAATCTAAAATTATGACATTTGATAACATTGGTTCTCATACCACTCAACAACATGTAGATAGAATGAATGATGTGTTTGACCTTCAAGAAGTAGATGAAGCTTATGTAAAAATGAGATTGTTTGCTCAAAGTTTAGGAGTTTATGTCAAGAAATGGCTTAGGAGTTTACCTACAGGAAGTATAGCCAACCTTGATGCATTCCATAAAACTTTCTTAGCTAGATGAGAAATCAAGAAAAATCCATTTCAAATCCTAAATGAATATAGAATATTGAAAAGAAAGCCAAATGAAACTTGGAAGAATACTGTGAATGGTTTAACACTATTTACAATGCAATTCCACACGACATCAAACCCTCCCCTATTCTAGCTTTAATTGATTTTCCTGATGGTTTTGATGTAGACATGGAATATCAACTTAGAGCGAGAGACCTGGAAACTTTGGAAGAAATTCAAGTTAATTCTATCAAAGTTAAAGCTAACATCTTAGTCAAGAAGGCTAAATTAAAATTTGAACGCAGGGTTACCATAAAAGAAGAGCCTTCCACTTCTACCTCTGATCATAAAATTGATAACTTAGTGAGGGTAGTGGAAAATATGATGCAACTAGTAAACATAAGTGAACAAGTTAAAAATAGAGAGAACCAAAATGCTCCTCAAAATAGAAATCAAAACTTTAGAAGGAATGTTCCCCAAATCAAACAATGAGAACAAAAGGGTCCAGACCAACAAGTTTGGCCTCGTTTTCAGGAAAACTACATTGATTATGAGGGTAATATTATTGCATATTTGGATGATAATCAAATAAATTTGATGGGAATCAATGATGATGAAACAATTTTCCTCACTCAAGAGGAGCAAGAACTTTTTCTCCTAGCTCAAACTGAACTAGACTCTGAAGAATTAGATGAATATAAACAAGGTTTTGAAAATGCCATCATGGAAGTCCATAGGCAGTATAACCTTAGGAACAAAAAGAATTCAGACACTCTCAACACCAAAAACTCTGATAATCCTGCTAAAAAATCCTCTGAAATTGATCCTAGGAAAACCACAGACAATCTTCCTAAGAAAACTGTGGATAATTCTAGTAAAAAGAAAGTAGAAATTCCTATCAAGAAGATAGTTGATAGTGTTTCTAAAACTACTCAAATAGATATCCCAACCACCAGTCAACGAAAAGAGCCTATATCAAAAGAAATTATAGATCAAATTGAACTTCCCAACTTTATTAAGATTCAAACATCGTTCAACATTGAGAATGAATTAAAAGAACCAAAAATTCCTATTCCCCTAACAGAGTTGATGAACAAAAACATGTACAGACCCTAAGTGATGAAAGCTCTAAACATAGGGGAAAACACAGACGCTGTAAATTTGAATTATGACTAGCTTGAACTCTTATTTGGACTAGAAGTTGAGGGCAAACCATAGGAAGGGGGTGTTCCTCCATTCTATGTTAGCCTAAATATTCTTGATAAGATCCTCCATAATGTTATGTTAGATTCAAGGGATTCCCACAACTTAATGCCTAAAGCGGTTATGGAGAAATTAGGACTTGACATTACCAAACCTTATAAAGAACTATATTCCTTTGATTCCAATAAAGTACGATGTCTAGATCCCATCAAATACCTATGTGTTACTTTAGGTCAAATCCCGACCAAAAGTCTGGTACTGGATATAGTGGTTGCAGGTATTCCCCCTAAGTATGGAATGATGTTTTCATGCTCATGGGGATCAAAATTACAAGGAACACTACAAATGGATATGACCTTTTCCACCATACCAGTTTTTCGGCAGCAAAGAAGATTATATAGGGAAACCTTGTTGAAATTCATGGTGACTAGTCAAGAGAAACCTCACAACTATCCTCTTTATTCTATCCACTCAGATTTAAACTCTTTAATTCTTTATAATGATGGACATATCAACGCTCAGGTGATCAATGTTGAAACTAAAATTTCTAAGACAGATCAAAACCAAACACAAACAATAGAACCAAATACTCCTCCTTAACCTCTTTGGAACATGATATTTGATGGATCCTTTAGCAAAGATGGTTTTGGAGCAGAAATATGGGTGGTAAACATGGGAAACAATCATGCTGAGGATCATTCATACAAGCTCAATTTTCAATGTACCAATAACATATCATAGTATGAAGCCCTTATATTAGGATTGCAGTTGTTAAAAAAGTTGGGTGCCAAGAGAATCTCCATTCAAGGAGATGCTGAGTTAATTAAAAAACAAATTAAATGAGAGTATTCAGCTAAACACCCTAGAATGAGAGCATACAGAAATGTTATGCTTGATTTTCTAGAGAGTTTCTTGAACATGACCTTTCTGCAATTCCTACAAAACAAAATATCATTCCAAATAATCTTTCTTTTTCAACCAGCTCTTGCAAAATTCCTTACCCTAATTGTGAATATACAGTGGAAGTGAAACATCGACCAGTTGTACCAAATAATATGAAGTATTGGCAGGTGTTTGGAAGTGATAAATAAATTGAAAGTTTTCTGCAATCTAAAGATGAATTTCAAGATGGTAGTATAGATTTAGAATCTGAAGTAGAATATCAAATAGTTGTACAATATAATCTAGAAAGGCAATTATAAAAATCATATGTAAATACACCCATAGATAAAGTTGTAAATAAATTAGAATTTCTTGAAATAGACCCAGGAAAAGAAGAGTTTGAAACCCTTCAACTAAAAGTTAATGTTTTACCTAGAGGTCTAGTTCCACTGGAAGAATTATTTGATTTCAATGATGTGGCTAAAAATCATAATATTGAGCCCACTGGAGTAGCAGTAGAAGAATGTAACATAGGCAGTGAAAAAGATCCCAAAAACATAAAATTGTCTAAATCACTCTCGACTGCTAAAAAAAAAAAATAAAAATAAAAAAAAAAATAAAATAAAAATAAATAAAAATAAAATAAAAATAAATAAAAATAAAAAATAAAATAAAATAAAAATAAAAATAAAAATAAAAAATTTAAAAAATAAAATTAAAATTAAAAAATAATAATAATAATAATAATAAATAAATATACATTTCTTTATTCAAGGAGTTTAGTGATGTTTTTGCTTGGAGCTATGAAGATCTTAAAACATATGATACAAATATTATACAACACAAAATTCCAATTAAAGAGGATCATAAACCATTTAAACAAAAACTTCAAAGAATAAATCCAGTTATGATGCCTTTAATTGAGAAGGAAATTAAAAGAATGTATGACTCTAGAATCATAGTTCCTCTTAGGTACTCTAAAAGGGTTTCCAATATTATGCCAACTAGGAAGAAAACAGGTGAATTTAGATTGTGCATAGATTTTAGAAACCTTCACAAAGTTTCCCTAAAAGACAACTACCATTTACCAAAAATGGATCATATCCTACAGAAGGTAGTAGGGTCTTCTAGGATTTCTTTATTAGATGGTTTCTTAGGTTATAATCAGGTTTTAGTCTACTCAGAGGATCAATATAAAACATCCTTTACTACTCCATGGGGTACCTTCATGTATGTGAAGATTCCCTTTGGGTTAATGAACATTGGAGCCACATTTCAAAGAGAAATGGATATTACTTTTGTTGATGATATTGGCAGGTTTATTATGATCTATCTAGATGACATCACTATTTATTCTAAAACTGATGAAGAACATTTGTTACATCTGAGAATAGTATTTGAGAAATGTAGAAGGTTTGGGATTTCATTAAATCCTATGAAAACATCTTTTTGCCTTGAAGAAGGAAAACTTCTTGGTCATATCATCCCTAAGGAAGGTATTAAAAGTGATCCTAAAAGGATTGGAGCTATTCTGAAAATCAATCATCCAAGAAACATTAATGAACTTCAATAATTTATTGGTAGAATAAACTTCCTAAGAAGATTTATCCCTAACCTTTCAGAACTTCTCATAAACATAACAAATATGCTAAAAAGAGATTTAGAAATCAAATGGAACATTGAATCTAGGAAATCATTTGACCAAGTTAAAAAAGCATTGACAAAAGCACCAGTCCTAATCAGTCCAAATTTCACTAAGGATTTTATATCTTTTCATTTTCTTTTGAACACACTGTTGCAACTGTCCTTTTATAGAAAAATGATGATGGATTTGAACAGCCCATTTCTTTCTTTAGCAATGATTTAAGGGATGTTGCACTCAAATATAATATAATAGAAAAACAGGCTTTTCTATTGATAAAAGCAATTAAAGATCTCAGATTATATATCCTTCATTCCCACATAATTGCTTGTGTACCAAATGCTGTAGATAAGGATATTTTAACTCAAAATGGACCAGATGGAAAAAAATGCAAATAGATTTCCATCATTCTTGAGTATGACATGGAAATCAAGCCAACCAAGCTCATCAAAGGACAAGGATTAACCAAATTGATGGTTGAATCTAACTTTAATGCATTGGATATCAATATTTTAGCTGCATACATGGTCAAGAGGAGCAGACAACTCCACAATTAGATGATGATTTTATGACCTCACCTTGGTATGCATACCTCATTTTTGTTTTATTCAATTTAAATGCTCCTCCTAGTTTAACTAAGCAAAGGCTAGATTTCTAAAGTTAAAAGTAGTGAAATTTTACATCATAGATAATGTTTTATATTGGAAAGATGCTTGTGGTATTCTACTAAAGTGTCTATTGAAAGATGATGCAGAAAGAACAATGTAGGAATTCCATGAGGGTGACTATAGTGGACATCTATACTGGAAAACCACTACTAATAAGATCCTTAGAGTTAGTTTTTACTGTCCTACTCTTTTCCCTGATGTTCATAAGAAGGTAACATTTTGCCCTAAATCCAAATATTTGAGCGGAAAAGAAATCTATTGCCTTTACCTTTGAAACACATATATGTTGAAAGCCCTTTCCAACAATGGGGATTGGATTTCATTGGAGAAATCCATCAACCATCCTCTACCCAACATAAATGGATCCTCACCGCTACTAGCTACTTCGTCAAATGGATTGAGGCCACAACTTCCAGACTAGCCACAGATGTTGCTATTATCAAATTTTTAGAAACCAATATCCTATCTAGATTTGGTTGTCCAAACAAGCTCATTATAGACAATGTTGTAGCTTTTAGATCTAATAAAATGATAGATTTCTGCAACAAATACCATATTACTTTGGGACATTCAACTGCTTATTACCCACGAGCTAATGGGTTGGTTGAATCTTCAAATAAGAGTCTGGTAAATATTATTAAGAACATGTTAGCAAACAACAAAAATTCATGGCACAACAAGTTGATAAATGCACTTTGGGTTGATAGGATCACAACTAAGAAATCAATTGGCATGTCACAATACCAATTGGTTTATGGAATGGATGTTGTTTTTTCATCCTCTTTGGGAGTTCCAATCATGAAGATAATTCACGAATTGCAGATTGAACCAAATGACATCCAAAGGAGAATTTATCAAACAATCCAATTCCAGCAATCTAGGGAAGAAGTCTATAATAAGGCTCAAGTCATCCAGGAGAATATCAAAAATATTTTTGATAGAAGAACAAAAGCAAATGATTTCACTTTGGGTGATAGATTTTTAAAGTGGGATTCTAGAATAGAGGACAAAGGAAATCATGGAAAATTCGACAATCTATGGATAGGGACTTATGCCATTTATGCTTTCAGAGGACATAATGCATTATTTCTTAGAAATTTAGACGGGACAAAAATGCATGGTGGACCTATGAATGACAGAATGTTGAAGCATTATTTCTTTGAGCAATAGAAATTTTTCTAGGATTAATCATTGTAAATATCATTGTCTTTATTATTTTGATTGGGTGACCTATTAACAGAAGTTGAATCCCGCAGAGAAGGCCCTAAGCTTCCATTAGCATGTTACCATAAGTACTATAACAAAGGAAAACAAGTGTGGATATTGCTGAAATAGAACACTCAAGGCTACTGATCAAATGTTATTGGCATCTCATAGGGAGAGTGCCATCCCTAGCCAGAGCCACTGTTAGGGTCCTATAATTTATAGGATCTCAAGGTATTTAGTATTGTATCTCAAGAATCTTATATTGTAAATACTTGTCAATCTGCCAATGATTTTTAAATAAAACAAAAAAATAGAATAAAAAATGAAAAGAGTGTACAAATAAGAAAAAAGAGGAAAAACAAAACTATTGAAAATGAATGAAAAATAGAACCCCATCAAAAGAAAAACAAAAAAGGAATAATATTGAAAGTGTTGCAAGTCCAAATGCCACTAATAATAGTTAGTTTTCTTCATCATTGTTAAATAAAGGTTGTGTGCAACTTGTTTAAAATGCCACAATCACTAGCTATTTTTTTAATCATACAGTGTAATAATGGTTAAGAATGTTTAAATTTCTGTAAATTAGGTTAGAGAATAAATATTTGCCAAATAGTCTAATCTTGGTAAATCAGTAGTTAGGTAGAAAATGGCATTGATTCAACTATTTAATTTGAATTGATAGGAGAAATAAGGGATAGAATTTAGATAGTTTTTCATTATGTATAAAAGAAAATAATGTGGGTTTTCTAATCTAAGTGCACCCTTTAGAAAAATAAAATGTTAGTTTAGTTAATGGTAGGTAAATTAGATGGTTTTTTAAATATAGGCCTATGCCATTCTTATCCTAAGTTTTAATGTCATGGTAAAAGGGCAAACATGTGTCATGTGATAAAGTGTTTTTAAATTTTTTAGTTTTAAACTTTTTCCCAAGTCCAAAAGGGAAAAAGTGAAAGCCACATGGCGACAAAGTTTCTCTATCGTATACGGTTAAAATACAATGGTGTCGAAGCATCGGGATTCTCTCCCTCTCATGATCCACAACCCATATCATTCTTCAGCCCCCCCTCTTCATCCTGCCTTTACCATCGGGGGGTTGGGAGGGGGTTTGAAAAGGTTTTTTCCCCACCAAGCCCCATCCCCTACATGGCAGCTTCTCCTGATTTCACACCCCCCCCCCCCCCCGGCTGAAACCAATTACCACTCTCTACCCCCTCCAAAACCACCTTTCCCTTATCTTGCTTTACCACGCCCTAACAGTGACTCCTCTGCCACTCTCCTCCCGCCAAGTCACCTACCCATTGTCCACTTAAATGCACTCCTGTCAAAACAACCCTTTGACATTCAATTAAATTCCCAAGTAGTTGTTCAAACTTAATGGTCTCGCGCCCTTTCCAACGGAACTTTCACAGCATGGTTTAAAAGTTATTGAAACCATTGTTTTCATCCCTTCCACTGTTTATTCTCTAGTAATTGAAAAATTTTGCTCAACGACTGTTCTTAGAGTGTTTCCTCAACCAAAACCACATCGAAACTAACAATCCTCTATTTCCTCCCTTGACAATTCGTTACCCCAACTATTTTCCAGTAAGATCTTGTGTCATTTCTCTTATATTTCAGATTGATACAGTCATGCCTCCCAAAATAAAAACCCAAGATAAGCCTGTTAATCCATTAATCCCTCCCTCTGTAGATTTAGATCACATCCCTTTAGCTGATAGGGATTATCAGATTAGTGAAACCCAATGTGACTATGACTTTTTGGAGTTATATTGTTGGTTGGAAGACAAACATGTAGATAAAACTGATGAAATTGGGCTCTAGGAGTCCAATCTTCCCCATTATATCTTCCCTTTGACCTTCCAAGCCCTTGAATTCACCAGAAAGTGTTAGGCATGTTATGTCCCTGCTCAAAGAGCTATCATGGCTCCATCAAGTAACATCCTCTTTACCTTAACTACCCAATCCATAGACCAAATGATGTTAGCTTCCTTTGTGGAAAATATTGCTCTTTTCTCCTTAGAAACCCTCACCCAACTTTATCAGAAGCTAGATTTTGCCACTAGAGCCAAAATGTTTAAGATATTCGTACCTGAGAATGCCCAATTACCTAAGAAGAATCCTCCATATCCTTCCTCCATCTTCCTTGATCAAGCCAAGCAAATTGTAACTATAATTTCCTATATTTTGGGTTATTATTCTGATCAGTGGGTAGATGAGCCCATTTTAGGATTCCTCTCCATATTTTCCACAAACATTAAGCCATCCATTGTATTCAATTTTAGTCATTTCTTGGCTGAGAGCATTCATGAGCAATTTCTAAAATTTCCCATAGAGAAGGTGTTTAATTACACCTCTATTTTCATCTATATGTTCCTTTACTATCAAGAAAATAAGTTCAATTTTGCAATGAAAAAGCTTGATGATGCGGGAAACTAGCAACTGGATATTTTTTGGCCCTCATTTATCATGCAAGAGTAGCAGGAATTTTCTTACAAGCAGTTTACTAAGGAATTTTTTCACTTAGCCATGAACATTATTAATAGCTCAATACAACCCAAGATTAGTGAAGATATTAAAAGAATTCTACATCTGTCAGATCAAGCCAAGACTGGAGATTGGTATTTATACCAAAACTACACATAAATCAGAGTTTATGGATGCGAATTGGCACCATACAGACTCCCTAAATACCTCCCCATGAGGATTTTTTCCCTAGAATACATCAGACAGATGTTAAATTCTGATGACATTCATTTTGTAGTGGCTAAAAAGAAATCACAGTTCCACATAAAGACACAGGTGGGCCCATTTGTATGTAATACCAGGATAGCAGGTGAAGAAGTAGACAAGATGCTTAAATATATGAAGTTCAGCCTAAGTTTTACATGGTCTTATGACCCTTGTGGCATTATTTCAAAGCTCATAGTAGAGAATAAAAGTACTCCCTACATCCATACCTCAAGGCCTAAAATAGATAAGTATGCTGATAAGCTAGAATGTACATAGAACACCTTGCAGGAAGCTAAAGAACAAAACTTTTCTACTTCTAGTTTGCAGAATCCTACTCATCAAGAGCAATCAAGCAAAAGAGTGAGGGAGGAGGGATCTTCATCAACAACTGGAAGTGAGGCCAAAGAGTTCAGGATCAGTTACAGGAGGAGGACAAAATTAACTCCTAGGACAGATGTGGACAAAGAGAGAGAAGAGGAGGCTGCTATCATAATCACAGACTCATCACCTGTAAGCAACAAATTTATAACATCCTCGACTAGATCTTCATCATCACAAGGTCAGAAGGAAACTAAGCTAGATTCACAGAATGTCCAAGGAGAGAAGGAGAAGACAATTTTTGATAGGTACAAGGAGATTAAGATTAAGAATGAGATTCTTAAAAACAATACTTATAATCAGTTTTGGAAGTAAACCTCCAGATCACAGAGTAGATTGTTATCAGTGTTTGACATAGAGCATGGAAAGATGCTGATGGCATTCCTTGAGGCCAAAATTCCACAGCCAAAAACAACAACTAACTACAAGAGAACTACATTTGAGTTCAACACCAAATACATTCATCACATTGATCAAATGGAGATGCACTAGAAAACTGGTGAAATGATATCTTCTACATTGACTAACACTGCTATGTCATTGTCCAAGTTGCAGGTTTCATTTGCCATTATTCAGTCACAGTTAAAAATGATAAAGGTATCACCCTTGGCAAAGGATAATAGGATCAAGCCTTCAGAAGACTTGGGGGTAAAGATAGGATATGATCCTAAAGATGTCAATGTTGCAGAGGAGATTATCAAAAAGAAGAATTTGGACATTGCAGCCTTGAGAAAGCATCTTAAGCTACCAGACACAGAGGACCCCTTGAACAAGGACATTGAAGAAAATGAGGCACAAAAGGCTGACATGATGAAGCTGATTATAGAGAAGAACATACAGATTAGATAGATGGAGGTAGAAATGGAGAAGATGATAAAGGAGAAAGAACAGAGTTAGAAGATGGCTATTTTCCCCCTAGAATTCATACCCATTTCTCAGCTTCCAACAATAGGAACAACCACTGCAACTACTTCTTCCACTCATACTACAAGTGCTAAACAGGTGACCAAGACACTGGAGAACATGTCAATCTAGTCAAAAGAGATCAAGACTTTGTAGGATCATCTCAAAGCTTTAGAAGTACAAAAGGCCAAAGCTGAAGCTTCTCATATTACTAAAATGAAGAAATCACAGAGACTATTGGAGAAGTTTCAGAAGGTAGAAAGGGATACCTCAATTGGTCAGACCTTGGCCCAAGCCAAGGAAACCATCTAGTTGAGTATTCTAGACTCTATGAATTAGATTTGGCCATCTATCCAAATCATCTTTGAGAAGAAGGAATTTATAGAAAAAGCTACAAAAACCATTGTTCAGGGAAGGGAAAATCTTGGAGAAATGCCCACAGAATCCTCCAACGTTATCAGATTCCTGAATTCTAAGTCAAAATATGAGCTTGAAGAACTAGGAATTAGTGACAGAACTGCCACTATTTTAGAGGTCAAGAAAGTTTTGACTAAGAGAAACCTTATTGATCAATTAGGAGAAATATGTTAAACATTGGAGCTGCAAGTAAACAATTTTCTAACAGAATTGAAGCATTAATTTAGAAAAGGTTGCCAAAAGCAGTATTAAGTTTGGTGGGATAAAGGGCAATATGACAGCAAGGGAATTTTTAGAAACCATGTCAGATGACTTTTACATATAGAATGAGGTGAAGCATGTTTTTATAGTGAAGCCAACTTTTTCCAAATACACAGATGTCGATGAAATTTACTGGAGGTGACTAAATTGACCATACCAGATGAAAAGAGAAGGGAAGAGCTTTGCGATTTATTGAATTAGAAAGGTAATTCAGATGCAGTAAGATAGCAGCCAGCACATCAGCCATCACAACAGTCAGCACATCAACGCAACATAGTTTCAGGTTGACTCAGCAAATGAATCCACCAAAACAAAGCCACCTTTCCTTCCAGCTGCCTACATGGCCTATTTTTCTACCAGAGATAAATCGTATTGTTTGTAATTAGGCTAATAATACACTGTTGGTTTTCACAAAATTTTTGTAATTATTTTTTATAAATACTTAAATATTTGAAGTATTAAGGGTTGATTTCTGAATGTAATTTCTTCTGCACATTATAATTTTTCAAGGTACTAGAGCATCAATAATACAAGGACCTTTCACAGGATTCATGTGGTAAACCAAATGGTGATGTGTTCCTTTTGTTTATTTGTTTAAACATTGTTTTTCTCTCTCTGTTATTTTGAAAATCTCAATTATTCAATAGAAACTGTGATGAATAGGATTTTTTATTTAGAGCACCCTATTTTGGCTGTTAGTAATTTTCATGTTTTCTGCTGAAGTCAAATTAAGGGATTCTTAATTGCTCCTTTATTTCTATTGGATCTTACATTTATGCTATTTCACAATCCATTTATTATTCTGAAAGATCCAAATAGTGCAACCAAGCTTGCCCTGTGAAACTCCTCTAAAATTTGATGCCAAATCTATTTAATCTTTAGACTCCATAGCCCAATAGAATTATGGCAGTTTAATCAACCAAACAATCAAAACAAAACAAAATTGCAATCATAACTAGCTTAAAATTTACATAAAACATAGGTAAATTTTATAGAGATATCCCTCTCTTAAGATGGCAGGGCTAGATCCCAACTTCCAAAGTGGTTTTTATGTTGTCCTATGTGTTTACTCCCTCAACCTCAAAAATACAGAACGACAATAGTAGGGATTGAAGACTTGGCTTGAAGGAAAATTGTGGAGGATTTTTCTATATTTCAGAAAGTGATCAATTAATTTAAAGTTGTAGCTACAGGGCTATCTATAGGAATTATCTTTTTGTATTTGCCACTATTGTATCACTTCAAAAATTTCCTTGTAAACTTCATAATTATATGTGTTGAAGTTGTGTCCTCAAGCAAGTGGATGATTTCCATATTACTGTAGGAGTTGCGGTTCCTTGTTGGTTTTGGCCAACATAATTCATTATTAAGGAGTAGGGGCTCCTTGCTATTTGGATCTAGATGAAGATTTTAATTGAGACGATTTTATTTAAATTAATAGAGAAGAGGATGAAAGCAAACAAATCAGTGGTTTTCTAACCTAAGAGGTTTTCCACCTAAAATATTGGTATCTTTGTGTGGTGTTTTTTTTGTTTGATTTGTTGCATGTGTTGTTAAAGTTTTGAATTCTGAAAAGTTATTATCTTGCAATTTTTTTTAATATTTATGCAATATTGATTCACCCCCTCTCAATGTTGCTATATCCAAACAAGTGGTATTAGAGCCAACTCCTTTGAGTGCAACTTAACTACTAAAAGGAGATTCAAAAGGGATCAAGGCTTCTCAAGATTCTAAAGTTAATATTTTTTATGGAGAAAATTATGGGGTATGGGGAATAAGGATGGAAGGATATATAATGACTTTGGGAATTGATGCTTGGGTAACTATTGTGTCAGGTATGTAGTTCCTATTACTCTTTCTACTTATCCAAATGGAAAAATAGTGTATCAAAACAATGAAAAGGCCAAAAATTCCATTTTGAGTGGACTAAATGAAAGTGAGCTTATTAAGGTGATGCATTGCAAATCAACAAAGGAATTCTGGGATAAGAACCAAAATAACTATGAGGGTAATTAAAAAGTGAAGAAGGTGAAGTTCCAAACCTATAAGATGAGGTTTGAGAGCTTGATAATGAGAGAAGAAGAAAATATTGGTAAATATTTTCGCAGAGTTGAGGAAGTTCCTAATTTGATCAAATGAATATATCATAAGTTTGAAGAAATGCAAAATATGAGTAATCACACCATGGAACAACTTCTTGGGACCCTTACTACATATGAGATGCTAATTGGAGAGGAGAAATAATAATCCAATGAAGTAGCCTTCAAAATTTCCAAGAAATCCAAGGAATGCTCCAAAAAATCAAAATTCTCCAAAAATGTTAAGGAAGAGGAATACTACTCCAACATCTAATTAGATCAAGAATTTTCTTATTTTTCTAGGAAGCTAGAAAGGGGTTCTTGAAAGAACAAAGATAAAATTCTCTTCAAATGATTTGATTGTGGATGGGTTGGAAATTTTGCATCAAAGTGTCCATCCACAAGAGGAGAAAACTTAGGAAAGGAAAAAGGAGATGAAGGGTGAGAGTAGAATTCAAAGGTATCATAAGGGTAAAGCTCATAAGAAAAAGAGATTTTATTCTAAAGAAGAAAGTGATTCTCAATAAGATAATAATGATCTATCATCATCCAAAGAGTAGCACAATGAATGTGTCCTTATGGCATTTGAATCCAAAGATGAATATGATATTGAAGTAAATGTAGATTATGAAGGAGGGTTTATCAATGCATTAGATGGGTTGAGAAAGAAAAAGGGATTGTAATGCTAGATAAAAATACTAAGGCTCAAAATGTGCTCTTTGTTGATGGATTGAAACACAACCTTATCAATGTGAGTCAGATGTGCGATAATGGACATGATGTGATCTTCAGATCTAGAGAGTGTGAAATCAGGAGATTCAAAATTAGGGAGGTTGGTGGAAAAATTAATAAGAAATTATAGCAACATGTATATATTTGATGGTACTAGATATAAGTGTTGCATGAGAAAAATATTTGAATCATGGTTATGGAATAGAATATTAGGCCATATCAATGTTGATAACCTAGTCAAGGTCAGCAAAATTGAAACAATTAGAGGATTACCAAAATTGTCTAAATCAGACAACAATATATGCAATTCATATCATCTTGGAAATCAAATAAGGGTGCACTTCAAAACCAAATAATATTCAACATCTAGACCATTGGAGCTAGTGCATACTAATATTTGTGGGCCTACAAGCAAACATAGTCCAAGAGGAGAAAGGTACTTCATATTGTTCATTGATGACTTCATAAGAGCTACTTGGGTCATGCTAATGAAAGAGAAATAGGAATCCTTCAACAAATTTATGTATTTTAAGGCACTAGCTGAGAATGAGAAAGACTTAAATATCAAGTGCCTGAGATATGATAGAGGAGGTGAGTACATGTCTAAAGAGTTTGAAGAGTTTTGTGAGGAGCATAGGAATAAGATAAAATATTCAATTGCTATAAAACCTTAACAAAATGATGTAGTGGAAATGAAGAATAGATTAATCCAAGACATGGCATGAGCTATGATGGATGAGGCTAGTGTTACACATACCTTTTGGGGAGAAGCTTGTTACATGAAAATTTGACTTGAGAAAGTGGGTTACTTTTAACCTAGTAGATTAGAGCATGATCTACCCAGATGTGAGTGTGTGATTGTGAACAAGATCAAGGAGTCAAACCCCAATCCTTTCCTACACAAAAAGATACATTCAATACTTGTACATGATAATATGAAGATCATAAGTTGAAACCTAGTATCCTCTCAATTTGGTGGAGTCTTATGGGTTTGATGAAGAGGAAGCCCAATTACAGTTGAATATCTTGTTCCACCTAAAATAAATCAAGACCCTAAACACAACACAACAAAACAAGCAAACAATGTCCTTTCTACAAAGGGTCTGTCAACTTAAAACCATCATATGCAAGCATAAAACAGATTCAAAACATGCATATAGAAAAGGAACATATATCTATTAATCCAAAATTATAATACATAAGATGTATACCTCAAAACAAGGGGGGCCTCTCCTCCAACATGCAACTTGGCCTCCTTCTCCTAGTGCAACAAAGCTCTTGCACTACAATATAGATAATAAATCATACCCACTTTCCTGTAGGTTCTAACCCTATACAGAAATTACCTGCATATGAATTCTAAAACACAAAAAATAAACAATGTGAGAGCATAACACATAAAACACATATACACAGAGATTTTCCCCTAGATCCCAAAACCAGGACTACTAGCTTGATTTTTCATTATGTTCCTTTCAATGTTATAATACATATTTATACATGCCAAAGCATCCAATACCATGGACCAAAAACCATTGTATCCAATACCATGGACCGAAAACCATCGCGTCCAAAAAACATGTGCGAAAATCATGCACAAAACCATAGGTGGGTCCACCCATCCTAACATAGGATCCAAAACCAAAATTTTCCTGGGCCATACAGTGGGGTTATGAGTACGCCTCAAATCCCATGTGACCCCCCCTCTGATACACAATAGGCGCAACGAAGGGGGGCTCCGCCCCCCCTCTAACCCCTTGGTTAACTACGTGGGCTAGTCGTGGAAAGAATAAAACACAACTCAACATTCTCCCACTTGTTGTTTTCTTTCCACATGGGGCCACAAGAGAGCTTAGTCATTTTTTCAACCTTGAAATGCCCATTGTCTCTCTACACCAAGAGAACTTCTCAGAGCTCACAGATTTTGTCAATGCATCTATAGTATTCTTCAAAGTGTCCACCTTTACCAGCAACACCTTTTTGTCTTCTATCATATCCCTCACAAAGTGATACTAAACATCAATGTGCTTTGTCTTTGAATGATACGCGGGGTTCTTTGCCAAGAAAATTGCACTTTGGCTGTCACAATCTATCCTTATAGCTCTTTGTACTAACCCCATACTTGAACACAATTTGTGCAACCAAATTGCTTCCTTGCTTGCATGAGTGGCTGCCATGTATTCTACCTCTGTAGTCTATAGTGCCACTACAGATTGTTTCTTACTCATCCAACTGACTGCACCTCCAAATAAGTTAAACACATACCCACTTGTAGATCTTCTTTGATCCAGATCTCTAGCCCAGTCTGCATCAACAAAGCCACAAATGTCCAACATCCTGTCCAATCCTGATCTTCCTTTGTAGCACAAACCATAATCACTAGTTCCACGCAAATACCTGAAAACCTGCTTCACTGTTGTCTAGTGCTTCTTCCCTAGTTTTGACATAAACTTGCTCAATACTCCCATTGCATGTGAAATGTTTGGTCTAATACAGACCATTGCATACATCAGGCTACCGACTGCACTTGCATATGGAACATGGGACATGTCCTCTTCCTCTTCTTGTGTCTTGGGACACTGTTCAGCAGATAACCTCACACCTACAGGAATAGGAACCTTCACCGGTTTACTATCCTGTATATTAAACCTCCGCATTATTGTCTCGACATACTTCTTCTAATTTTACTAGATCTTCCTCTTTGCCTGATCTCTTTTAATTTTCATGCCAAAAATATAGTTTGCAACACCAAGCTCTTTCATGTCGAATTTGGAGGACAATTGGGTCTTCAAATCCTAGATAATTTCTTTGTCATTTCCAACCAGCAACATATCATCCACATACAAGACCAGATAAATAACACGGTCACCAATTAATTTAAAATACACGCAGCAATCTGCTTTGCTTCTGGTGAAGCCAAGTCACCATATAAATGTATCAAATTTATAATACCACATCCTTGGTGACTGTTTTAACCCATACAGAGACTTCTTTAACTTGCATACCAGGTGTTTCTTACCCTTCACCGCAAAGCCTTCAGGTTGCTTCATGTATATTTCCTCTTCTAGATCCCCGTGAAGAAACGTTGTCTTCACATTCATCTGTTCTACCTCAAAATCAAAAGCAGCAGAAACAGATAAAAGTAATCTAATAGAAGTTACCTTAGCAACAGGAGAAAAAATATCACCAAAATCAATTCCTGGCACTTGGGAATAACCTTTTGCTACCAACTGAGCTTTGTATTTCTCCACCTTTCCTTCTGCATTTATCTTCTTCTTGAACACCCATTTGCTGCCAATGGGTTTCCTTCCATCTGGCAACTCCACCAGATCCGAAGCCTCATTTTTGTGCAAAGAGGCCATTTCATCAACCATGGCCTCTTTCCAGAGTTTTCCATCCTCTGAATCTACGGCTTCTTTCACAATTCTGGGATCATCGTCAGTAATAGATAAAGTAAAATTTGAATAGAAAGCAGTTGGAATATACCTTTCTAGTTGCCTTCTTTCTCGAATTTATCTTTCACACCCGGAGTTTGTGGCTCTTCATCTTCTAATTCCTCCTCTGTTGTAGAGTCTGATTCTTCCTCCTTAAGCTCAAACTCTGACTTCTCAAGTTCCTTTGGTTGGACTTCATGTTTAATAACATCTTTTACCTCTCTAAACACCACATCTCAGTTGTACACAACCTTCCTTGTGACTGGGTTCCAAAGCTTATAACCCTTTAAACCATCCTTATACCCAATAAAGATGCACTTTTCATATTTACTATCCAACTTGGTTCGTTTCTCCTTTGGAACATGTACATATGCATC
Organism: Pinus tabuliformis; assembly: GCA_031772625.1. NCBI lineage: Eukaryota > Viridiplantae > Streptophyta > Pinopsida > Pinales > Pinaceae > Pinus > Pinus tabuliformis. The sequence continues at coordinate 156,268,486 of CM062812.1, forward strand.
ACATCCAAATACCCTCAGATGTGAAAGAGAGGATTTCTTACCAGTCCATACCTCTTGTGGAGTCTTATCCTCCTATTAGTGTCAGTCTTTGCAGCCTTCCTCCAGTGATAAAAAATGCTCTTACAAAATGATTTTAAGGTGTCAAGGTCAAATTTTGTCATTCAATGAGTCTTCAAGCAAAATTTGGTTACTAGGTATTAGGTCTAGGTTTGCTTTTACTCCTTTCAAAATTTTCCAAATGTTGGTCCATGTCACCATTCAACTGAGTGTACCATCATTCAGAGGGTTTTCATCATCATGTCAGGTTCCAATGGGTCATTTTACACCTTGTTCATGCTTCAGTTGCGCCTAGGTAAGGTCATTTCTCTCTCCTAGGGTTTTGAAGGAAATTTCTCTTGGACGGTCAAATCACCAACAAAACTTGTATCCTGATTTTCATACACCTTCCCCTATCCTTAATGTACCTTATTAAACACTTCCCATCACTAAAATTCCCCAAATTCCTCATTTTCACACAAACCCTAGTTTCTTGCTACAACTTGGCAATTTTCTAGGCTAGACCTGTGTTTTTCCCTTTTGGACCCCTTCCCCTCACTCAATATATGAGATTCCATTTTCCCCTACTTCCTAACATCCCTCCCTACTTCCCAAAATTTCCTCAAGAATTTAGAAGCTCCCTATCCCCTTCATTTTGCTTCATTTCGACAAATCTCTTGTTCCACACATCGGGGTAGGTTTTACTCCAATAATGTTTCTGAAAAATAAAAGATGAATTTCAGAAAACTGAGAGATTTTTTTTTCCAAAATAGGCCAAGGAAGAAAAACCTCCTTCACTTTTTACACAGGTGTCATGGTTTTAGAGAAATGTCAAAAATACAGTTGCCTTGGGAGAATTGATGCACCTCTGAAGTGACCTTGGGAAAATCACGATTTCTCCTAGCTTGGTTGGCCAAATGACTTTCTTGATAATTCAAGTGATAACTAGACACAAATATATTTCCAATGAGATATCATGAGCTCAATTTGGAGTTGAGGAAGACCTTCAAAAGTTGACTGCAACAGCACTCTGCCTTTAGGCAGCCTCATTTGGCACATTTTGACCAGTCTTGGGAGATTTGACTTTTGATAGGGAAAATTAAATCCAAATTGAAAAATTATAGTTTTTGTGGAAAGTAGACTCGAATACCTTTCCAACGAGCTATCCTATGCTCAATTTGGACACCGGGAAGGCCTCCAAAAGTCTTCTGTAAAAAGGCATGGAACACTTGGGTAGTGGCGTGGCGCACTCAGGGGTCCGCACCTGTCACAAAGAAAAGGTGCGGTCAGGTCTGCAGGATACATGACCAATGGGTGTGGGACCATAGGTAATACATAGAGGAAGTGTGGACCTAGACATTTTTGAGCAAAAACAGGCTTTTCTACCCAATGTGCCGTGCCACTTGGCGCGCGCTTATGATTGGGACATCTTCTGGAGGAAAACTTGATATTTTTGGATTTGTCTTGAAAAGTTATGCATGCTTAGGAATGGCCGAGAGATTTCATCAAGTTTTGGGTGGCCTAAAGGTCAAAAAACACTCAAAAAATCTCCTCACTACCCCTATTTTGACACACAGGAAGCAGTGCTGGGAGAACTGACTTTTGGAGGGGCAAATGGAGGCCAAATTGAAAAATTCCACTTGGGTTGGAAAGTAGACAGATAGACCTTTCCAAAAATCACACTTCGGCTCAATTTGGACTTCATGAAGTACCTCAAAAGCATCTCCAAAGTGGCACGACACATACAGGTTTCAGGCGCGGCACATAGAGGATTTTTGCCTATTTTTCACTCAGCAGCTCAAAAATTCACCCAGTTTTGACTAGTTTTACTTTTTGATGTAATTATTGATCTATCTTGATGTAACTTGATGACTATGATGTAATTTTGGCACATATTTACTTGTTCTAGAAGATTCATTCACTAAAAAGTGAAAATTTAATGAATGAATCAGTTTCCTAGCATATAGGGGTAAGTTGTTTGACTACCTAGATTTCAGTTCCTTGTTTAGAATTAGTTCAAACAGCTCCTAGAATGATGATATCGACCCATAGAGGCAAGGGAATAGGTTTGGCTTGTCTATATTAAGTAATTTCTAAGTAATTTTCATAGTTGGACACTAGGGATTGCTTTGGCATATCATTGTACATTCTATTTCTACATTTTTGGCTAAGGAAAGACCAGGGTTTTGCAGCACTGTTTGGGATCCATGTGGCTTTATGTTTTGATGGTGTTCTTCTCTAAGTAATTGTAAGTTCATTAGTGTTATGTGTATCATTTTCTTGTTTCTTCTTCTGAATTTGAACAAATGAGTGATTAAGGTAGAATCCATTAACTGTTATGCTCTGCCTTTGAATTTGTTTAAATTTCCATGTTTTCATCTGTTTAAGGATAATTCTTGAGACTCTCTTGCTCTCCTTAGCTCCTCACCAGTCTGATCTATCCATTCACTCAATTTAAAGCATCAAAACGATTGCCTTCCTTGCCCCAATCAGAACTCTGCAGAAACTGTGCCTCATCCCCGAGCCCAATTTGCCTTTCCCTGTTTCTAGCACAAAACCCCCAAAAACTTAAATCAAATCCTTTGCACTTCATACCTAGACTAAAATTAGTTTGGTTTTCAATCATCTCCAACCCCATTGATTATCTTTCGCTGAGATTGACCCAGAGAGATCCCTCTCCTGTCCTCGTAGGGCTAGCTACGAGGCTGAGCCCTTATCATCACCAGTCATTATTCCACTCCTCAGCACTATATTCACATTTTGATCTTCTTCGCGGGTCTCAGCTGTCATCATTTATAAATTTTGTATAGGTTGCTGAGGTCATGCCTTATTTTCTTGCATCTTAGCTATCAACATAGGGCATTCTTCTATAGTGTGGTCAAACTTGCTACAGTATTAACATGACGGGCATGTTTGATTCTGACATTCCTATGCATAGTGCCCTGGCATTCCACATTATATAAAATAACCTATCTGCGACCTCGACTGGGTCCTCCTCCTCTGCAACCCTGTCCTCTTCCTTGATAACCTCCACGCGCTCCTCCTGTGCCCTGATCTCGAGGTTGAGTTTTTGCTTACATCCGGTATGTAGGCATTATTTCCATCATTAGTTCATAGCTACGACAATGGTACTCATCATGGTGCACATATTTACAGAAGTCATAAAACAACTATTGTGGTGTCTGAATGAACTTTTGAAGAAAATGACAATTATTTGTTTCATGTTTTCCAGCAATCTGACAAATAACACACCATAGCGCAACCCCCCATGCTCGGTCCTGTTGGGGCTTCTGGCTTCAGGGGAATTGGTCCCCCTCCTGTAATATAATTCGTGAAGACGGGGCAGTGGTCTTTATTGTGTCCCTAGCTCTTGCACTTTAGACACCAGACTTCCGCGTGCACCTATGGCTTAACTTCCTTGTCTTTTTTCAAGCTCTGTAATTCCAAGCAAAAACTCTATAACTGAGAGTGAATTTTTTGTAGCCCCATGGTCGCATCCTGAATGGGCATTGCATGCAATCTCATTGTGATTTCCAGGGTTTCTACCTAAGTTCTGATCTTCTATTGTGACAAAGCAATTCTCAGGTGAGGCAGAAGTGAAGTTATAAACCATTCACAATGTTGTTCATCTATGAACTACATGTTATCTTCTCGAATTACACATTTCAACCATCTAACTCCCAAGCCGTCTCATCAACCCTCATCGTGATTTCCTTAAATACAACTATCGACTGCGAGTCAAAATTAGGCTTACTAAATGCTTTGTTTAAAGCAACGTTAGTCTCTGCTAGCATTGCCACGGGATTACTAGAACAATACTTAATATACCAATGAGCGCGATCTTGTAGAGAGGTAACCAACTGTGCCTTCTTTATATTGTCATCAGTAATCTATTGCACTGTCCACACAACATTCTCAACAAACCAAAACTGATATGTATCTTCGCCCCCTATGCCCTTGAAAATCAACAACTTCATTGTATTCAACATGTTGAACAGAGGTGGTGGTGGTGGAGGTGTGGGCGAAGGTGTATGCGATGGAGGTGGAGTTGGAGGTGGAGTGGATGGGTGATGTATTCAAGGAAACCCCTGAGCGATTAACTGAACAACGCTTTGCAGTGGATTTTTTTCTGTCCCCTTGTCGTCACTCACAGGAGGTCCAATCAAAGGACTATACTATGGCCCTGATCCTTCACGATTTCTAAAAATTCATCCACTTCATGTAGCTATGAACATCAAGGCAATGGCATAACCCGTTTTTCATATAACAACATCTTAATACAGGTATCCAAATATCTTAAATACTTACCTCGCGGTCCATTAAAAAATCACTACCCTACCTTGCTATAGTTGACTGAGGTATCAACTATGAATTCTGTAACAAATCCTCCCATAATTTGATCGAGCCAGTGATCGATTGCCCACACGATCTTATCTTCATAAGCTTCCAATCGTCGCACTAGCTCCGAAGTCCACACTATTGGACCGCCAAGCTTCCACCTCCCTTGGTCGTCTGCCAACTTAGCTAACCACTTGTATAATTCGATTGGGAAGGTGTAGAAGAAAATTTCGTGTATCTCCATATACAAATACATATCCAACCACTGCTCCTTTGTCAAGTGCGAATTCCTGTTTTCCTGAGCAGCAAATTCGTGAATTTTTCTATAAACCAGTTTTTAATTTCTTTCTTGGTCAAATTCCAATGATGCGACATCACACATGTCCTTAAGTAGATCCCAGTCCTAGCAAAAGAACCATTTGTTCGCTTAGGGGGTCCTAACCCAAGTTCATAGTTAGTTGCGCCAACCAACAAAACCCTACACTACTGGCTCTTTCGGCAACAACCTGCATAGCACAGGTTGCAATCTCACCTGAAGTAGTATGGGGGGATGCTGGAACCAAGTTTCCACATCCAGAGATCAGTTTGATTTCTTTTAGCACCCTATATCTAGCTTTGCACAGATCTATAAGGCCCTACGGCTCAGTACTGCAACTCTATCCCAATTGCCTTTAGACCTTCACGAAGGTCTATGATTGGTCTTTGCACACCCTTAACAGTCTATTCATCCACTTACGCACACCGGAAAACAACCCTAGATCAGAGCTCGTGTAGATTTACTTAAGTATTTAATAAATATAACAGAATTTATCACAGTCTTCATGAAAGTACTTAACATGAATTGCGTACAGTTATTAAGACTTATTCCACATAGTTACACATTATTACATCAATATTTCATAAATACATTATTCATCCACAGCATATATCACAAATAGAAGTAAATGTAAATAAACAGATATAAATGGGAATTCTTCAATAATCTTCTTTATTGATCTTCAGTTTGGGTTTACAGACTCAAAACTTCCTTGCGCACACATCTGCATGGGTCCACGCACTTAGCTGCGAACTATACCTATGCCTCTGCACACTTGGCTGCAGAGCCTTTCTCTCTTATTTGACCCACTTCTCTACACTACGACTTCCAAGACTTCATTCACTATCCATCATTCTATTAGATCTTTTCCTTAGACTCTCTAAGACACACCTACTTATAGCTTTTTACATACAATCGCATGGTTCGCGGACCATGAGTGGACCGAAAAACTGACAACTTTTACATAAACAAGGGGCTAAAACTCCTTTGACTCCTAACCATCTACACGCTCTGCATCCACAAATCATGGGGAATTTACATTACTTAAAACAATTACATCAAAACTTGGGTTATTTTAACCCCGAAACTGACCCAAGGGACCCCATCCCAACAGTGAGTGGCCTCGTGCACTAGTGGAGATCTTGAACAAGGACTAGCAAGACGTAAAGGGGGTATAAGGTGTACCTCCTAAGTCATTATGTTGTTGAACTTTTTCTGGGCATTGACCACTCTTTTTCCCAGCGTTATGCCACAACCACACGGAGCCCAGCTTGTGCGTGTGGTTAGAACCTTTTAATTGCACGAAGGACACGTTGTCTGTGTGGTTATAGCTAATATTTATTTTGTGTGTGTGTGTGGTTGAGAGACTTGTCCTAGAGTCTTGTGGTTCATAGGAGATCAGTTCGACTCATCACCTTATCCTATCTATTTGAGCTGGCTAGGACTCATTAGTGAGAAGCTTCTCTAACTTCTCTTGGTGCTAAGTGTCTACATTCATCCTCTTGGGAGTCCTCTTATTCTAATTTATACAGGGTCATATTGGGTGAGGCTAGTTTTGGATAGCTAAACTTTTGGAGAGTGAGTTTTAGAGAGTCTATGATGCCATTGTGATTCAGATTTGAGGGCTTCATGTTGTTCCAATTCCTTCTTCATTATAGTTGGGAGACTCTCTTGGGATGAGTAGAGGAGAACCATAGATTGAGGTATATTGATGTAATTTCATTTATATTGTTAATGGAATCCATGTTCCTTCCCCTTATATATCAACATTTGCAGTGATTTGTATGTGTAATTTATAGATGTTTTGAGCTGACGATCTTCTATGGAATATCACTTGTCATCTTCATTTGTTGTGTTTGTGTGTAGGCTTTGGATCAGAAGTGGATGAAAGGGATCACTTGATTGGAGTGAAAGGATTATGCAACATGTCCAAATCCTTCATCGACCTACGAGGAGGCAAGCCTTAGTCTCTCATCTTTTATAACATTAGAAATTGCATAGAAGTTGCTTGCATGGCCATCTGGTTTGGGAGATTTTGTTGGATTTTCTTAGCCATTCTTTCTACTATATAGTGATCTTAATCGGGCATAATATCATAGAGCAATAGCTCCTTGTGTGTAAAATTCACTACAACAGAACTAGTGCTTTCAATGAGAGCATTCTTTTCCTTTTCCCACTCCATTTTGGGATTTCTTTGATTTTCTCCTATTCTAGTTTCTTAGGCTCTCTCAATTTTTTTTTTATCATTTTGCGGCTATTTTTTAGGCTTATTTTTATGAACATTGGTCTGTTATTTCCACTTGTGTGCAAGCTTTTCGGAAAATTAGGGTTTTTTTCCCAACTGCATGCACAAATATTTATCCATGGGGATGTAATGCTTCAACTGCTACCTTGCTATTTCAAGCATGCAGTTGTAACTGCACTAAGCATGGATCATCTATATGGTTGTCCCTATAGCCTTGAAAACTTAAGATATACTCTCTGAGATTTGTTTCTCCTAATCTAAACTTGTTTCTAGCTTTCTTTGTGCAGTCTAGATCTATTTCAGATCTATTCCTCCTTATTGATTCCATATATTGGATTTTTCTTTATTGACAGAGTCTTTTGGTGTGTTTGACATTTTTCCCTTTCTATTCTCTTTTCGATCTATTGGATATCTATTGTATTTATGATTTTTGTTGTTGATAGTTGTTGATTCATCTCTGATCTGAAGCATGATTCCTCATTTTGATTGACGTATCCCACTGTTGGTGTACTTCAAGCTTTTATTTAAGGCTTTTTTGTGATTTGGTCGAGGTTAGTGTCCTCATCTTGATATCTCATATTTTCAGATCTATTTGGCTTCTTGAGTGACTATTTGAACCTGTGTTGCATTTTGATTTTGCATCTTTTCTTCCTTTCTATGGATTTTATCACTTGTGTTAGATTTATTTCTCTTGTCTTTGCTTGTTTGTATCACAATTATGTTGTTGTATTTGGTTGTGTAGTTGTCATCTAGAAAAGTTTATTTGGGTGTGCCTTAATTGTTTATTACCACTCCCATTTAATATTGTTTAGGCCTTCTTGCCTCTAGGGTATGGTTTTGACCTTTGTAGAACATTGACCCTTGTTGATTCATTGTGCTACAACCCTAGCTTGATGACATTCCCTTCCTTTCTCACTTATAACATTCTTATTGATTTCTTGAGTGTGTTTGTTTCTTTGGCTTTATTTTCCTAGATTTGATGCTTTTGGAGTGCTTTGCATTCTAGCTTGAGGACTTTTTTTGGCCTCTTTTCGGTTGCTTTGTCTTTTTGGTTTGTTTTTGGGTCATAATTTTTACAAATTTAGGGATCGGAATTTAAGAATTTAGTGAGAATTGCATTATAATAGGTATTGGTGTGTTGTGAAAAACTCTTACCCTCACATAGTTAGCATTCATTGAAGTGAAAAGAAGAATTTTCATATAGCTGCATTAGGGTTACTAATAAGAGTCATTCACACCATCTCAGTTTCACATTACATCCCAATTGTGTGAACAACAACCATTTAAAATGAACACGATAATAAAAACAACTAAACTCGTCTTTTATTTTTGTTGGTATCACACCAACATTATCTTAGGCTAGGTTCTTAGAGATAAGAGTGTGAGTCAACTTCTCCCTTACTACAAAACAAACTTAGCAAGCCTGAGTTAAGGATTTAAAATCCTTCATCATCCCACAGAAAATCTAGAGCACATTAGAAACTTGGTTCAGAGAGGGTTAGGCTAGGTCACAGTGCCAGTAGTTCTCATCAAGGCCACCCACCTTGTGGTAGGGAATCCTATGTTGTGGCTAATCACCAAGAATCTCAAGACTTGTACACCCCCATGGGATGAAGGTACCATAGTGGTCATCCCTAGGAAAACTACCCTATAGGTGGTGGTTGTGGGAGGAAATCATACCTGTTCCTTACCTTATTCTAGCCAGCTCTGCTTGTGGACTTGGGACAAGTAAGAAGTCTCTTAGAAGGCCATCTAAAACATAGACAAGGACTAGTTTGCATGTGTGCTTACCTCCTAAGAATTTTCTAGTGCATGTTGTTTGGTCTGAGTCATTAGTCTTGGCCCTAGGGTGTTTGCACTAACATAATTGTGTTAACTTATAATTTTTCACCCTAGCTGAATATAGTCACCATTAGTCCATTGTTCCTCCTCAATGGGGTGGACTCTCTACTCCTACATGGAGAGTGCCTATCATAGCTCAAGACCCTGAAGAACTGCTTCCATTTCCTAAAACATTGTTCTTACATTACAAGATTGCATAACTTGCTTGAGAATACAAAAATCCTAATCTTACTTTCTACTTGCTATCATACTCCTTCCTTCTATTTTACTAGGCTAATTTGAGCCTCTTATTTATACATCCAGTGAGGAGTAGCCTCCTTGAGAGGAGCGTTGCATTTCCCTCCAAAAAATCCTAAAAAAGGGTGTTGGGTGTGGAGCCTAATTATCTTCTTGACTCACAAGTTTTGTTTCAACTGGGTTTATATGCCAAGAAAATTGTGCACCTCTCCACGTGAAGGGGTCCGGGGGCTAGTGGACCCCTAGTGAGGGTTCAGGGGAGCTGCCCCTGAAGTTAAAAATAGATGAAAATTTGCCTTGTAAAATATTGTAATTTCATAGTCAATATGGGTTGTTCATTAGGTGGATGATCTCGCAACAAAAGCTATGTTAATTTAGGGTTTTTCCCTAGAAGGAAACCTAAAGTTTATATGAGGGAATTGTATCACGACTGTGTATTATTATTCTGAGCGAGAAAGAGAGAGGAGATCGTGTGAGAACGAAGAGAAAATTACAACAAATCTATTGTATGTTGTATCTCTTCATTTTGTTAGGTAATATAAAAGGAAGGACTGGCTATTTCTCTGTGGATGTAGCCCAAATTGGGTGAACCATGTATATCTATGTCTCTCTTATTTTATTCATTTCTGGGTTTTTGTTTCCACAATATTTTATTTGTTCCATTGCTCTGTTATTCAATTTTCTAACAAAGGATATCTTGTTCTAGATCCAACTTGTACCAACATGAGGAGGCATTAAATGTTGTAAGCCAACTTATTTTAGGTCTTCTTACTATAGGGAACAAGTCCCTAAAATATCTCTAGTGCTAGATTTCTTAGAATATGCTCAATATCTCCATAAATCCTGCATAATAAACATGTTAAGGAACATAAAATATGAAAACCACATTGAATTCTTCTAGAAACTCATTAAGCTAGGAAAATATACCATTAAGTGAAAAATGTGGATTCAAACATAATTTTATGTGCTTAGGAGTGGATTCACTAGATTTATAATTTACTTATTTTGGAGGCTCGTACGTACTTCTGCAAGAGATATGATGAATCTAGGTATCCAAGAAAGTAAGAAATACTTCCTTTGTAATGGGTTGGATTCCATCCATGTCAGATCAAGTGTAGTTTGTATTCAGTGATCTGAGGTGGGCCTGACATAGGAGGTTCTTTTGTACAAGGACTAGATCCCATCCGAAACAGTTGTCCCATTATGAAGTAGTCGCAACAAAGATTTGATTGTGACAAGGGCATGAAACTTTGCAAAGCACCAAATTTGCAGTGGATTGGATATCATACGATGGGACCTACACTGGATTTCGTTGTGGTGGAGCGGATTGTTATAGACATTTTTGGGCACTACAACCCCAAGCATGAAATGTCCATAAACCAAGGGCTCCTAAGTCCCTAAAAGTGTTGTTCTAACCCCTAAAAGAACAAGGTCAACAAATTACAGCTTCTCCCAGAAGTTCTCCATGAAAAACTACTCAGAATTGGTCAAAACAGGATCATTTCAGCTGCTCCACTAGCTAAGTGCGTTGCATCTCACCTAAGTACACTATGTGGGTGCGTTACATTTCAAAAATCCCTTCTATGGGGTGCGATGGGCGAGAAATGACAAATGGCGGTGTCATTCCGCGAGGTGGAGAGGCAATGGAAGCTTCCAGAAACTTCTCCTGTGACACTTTCCTCTTTGAATTCGACCAAGGATGAGTAAGAGATCATCAATCTCCAAGTGGAAGCAAGAACTATCATAGGGAAGACACTAATCAAATCATAATCTGACTCATCTCCATTACAGATATCTATATATGGATCCCTCATCCCAGAGATCCAGGGGGTTGGAATTTTGCATATTGTAAGGAATTACTGTTGGTTTCTTGAGACAAACACCAGATTGTTGGGTGATCTAAGCTTTGTATGAGGTGAAGCGGGGCTTCCTTACTGAGAGTTTGATGCTGGGTCAGAACAACTGGTTGTAACTCCTCTTGGCTCTTTCTTGTTTATCAATAAAATCTATTCAAGTTTTCCTCCATACTCTTGTGTCATTGATGTTTGCTGCATTTGTATGGTCAATTTACATCTGATCCTAGATTGTTTATGATTATAGATCCATGTCTTTGTATAGTGCTATGCTACTGTGATCTTACAGGTACTTTGTGAAGCTGGGCATGCAAGGGAACAAGTAGCAAAAGACTATCAAGGAAGAGAGGAATCAAATCAGGAGATTAGCGCAAGACAGAGGTTGGTCTTTTTGTTCCTCTCTATCTCTAATTCATAAAGGAAAAACGAAAGTAGCTTTACTCTGTTTGTTTCTAAGGCAGTTATCACACCTTAGTGGGTTAAGAAGTTCTGAGTAGACACTTTTCCCTATAACAAAATGGCGACTCCACTGGGGACGAATTAGTTTGTTTGTTTATCATTCCTTGTTGTCTATTTCATAAACTTACAGGTAGCATTCGAACTGCATTTTCCATAGCAAATGCAAAGTAGATAAATGCTACTTCAGTCCATCTACGGGATATGTTTATGATTTAAACAACTGATTCACAAACTCTCTTATTACCCTTGTGATAGCTCTTAGATCCTCCTTAGATCTACCCCTGATTGTTGAGTTACTGATTACCTTTTGCTTGGCCAAAACCCATGAACTGAATTGCAAACTGTGACCCAGAACCCAAACAGTGTCTCGTTTCTGGCCCAGCGCAGGTACTGTTCAGAGAATCTAAACTTCAGCGCACTTCCCGAGTGGAGAACGTGCGCTGCATTTCAAATTCCCTGTGTTACAGGTGCACTGATCAGACTAGGCTTTGTGCAGTTTTGGTTTCTGTGATTCATTCTTTCCAGTTCTATTCCTGAATTTTGCTGCCTGTGATCAGTATATGTCTGTTTGAAACCCCTTTTCCTTGCTGTTATTCCGCCTCCTTTGTAAAAAAGAACTGTAAATTTTTTGTGTGTTTGTTGAGTCATTTTTAGTTCTCCTTTGCAAAAGTAGCGTAATCGTACTGTCGTCCTTTGATTTGAAACTGTCGCAAGTGTCGATTTCAATCATAGGAAAGAGTTTGATTGATGTTGATGGTCGATTATCCTGTTACTATTGTTTTTGGTTTGAATTTGTAATTTTCTAGTGTCAAGAACAAGTATTCATTTCAAAATCGTAAGGTGTTGTGATCGTCTTCATTTTTTATTTTGAAAAGAAACTTGTTGATATTTGTCGCTTGAAAAGAAATTCAGATTTGTGCATCAACTTTCTTCTTATCATTCATATACTAAGAAAGTTGAAAACAAATACATGCATGTGCATTTGCATATAGACAGTCTGATTGGTTTGATTTAGGAAAGTGCATTTAGAGTGTGCTCTTTGCTCTTTGTGAAAAGATTCTGTCTTTCTTTCCTTAGTAGCTAGGATTTTCATTGCACAAAGAAGATAAAAAGAATGTTTATCATCTTAGATTGCATTTTAGGAATTACATCTACATCTTGCGGTGAACCTGAAAGGCAAACTTCATAAACAAGATCAACTATAAAATAAATTCAATGAATCTAACAACGCTTTGGAACTTAACACACAACATTTAGAAGTCTAGGCTAGAGACGTATTCCGGCGTCGTAAAGCCTGGTAACTGTTGTTCTCACTGATGGTTGGGTGATTCCTCCACTTTGAGACGATAAGTGCCAGTACGGACTTGTGCTCCCACATACCGTCGAGTATATTTTGGGAGACCCCAATAGGCTTAATCCTTTATCCATAGGAAGCCGTGTCTGCCGCCCTATCGATCGCAATGCACTGAACACAGCATTCGGGAAGATTGACTGCCGTACCGTAAAAAGTATTCTGCAGTTTTGCAATTGGTTTGGTAATCCCTCTACCTAGATTTCCAGAGCAGTCCCTTTCGTTCCTTTTCAGACTCTTTAACAGAAAAGGTCCATCTGAGCACTTGTCACTTCAGGCTCATTAAAAATTGAAGGAGACTAGAGTCATCTTTTGTTTTTTCTCGACTCTTAAAAATTGAAAAAACAAGTTGTGTCAAAGCGTCTAAAATTTATTTTAAACGGAATATTCATTACCCTTTCCTACGTTGATCTTGGGTTGAGAAAATGGAATCCACCAACCAAGGAATTCCCCTTGGTGGAAATCCTAGTCCCTTCTCCTCTTAGGGAGATGTTGGTGCACCCCATATGGCCACATTGTCGCTTCCAGGACTGACAATCGGCTTGCCTGTATGGCTCTTCTCAACCTCTGTCATTTAGAACACCGCAATTCCTGAACAATCGAATTAGCAACTAGACGAGTCCAGAGTTACCCACCAACCTTCTACTTCCTCTAATTCTTCCTCTCCTCCTTCCTCTTCGCTTGATGGGGCTGGTAAAGCCAAAAGTCAAGTACCTGAGAAGAAGAAGGAAAAGAAGAAGAAAGAGAAGAAGAAGAAGGAGCCAAAAGCGAATGGGGGCAAACGAGCTGCACCGACCAGGCCTAAATCGCCATGTGTCATTTGCAAAGGAGACCACTATCATAGAGATTTTCCTTTCATCCCTCGGATCTTAAGGGACTGGTCTCCTCATTTGCACAACCCGGTGTCGTCAACCTCTGGTGATCATGTTGAAAACACACCGTCGACTAGTGAAAGTGAAGCCCCAGGACAAAAAGGAAAATATAGATTTCCTTGTAAACTGTGCGAAGGTGATCATGCCATCCACCGTTGTCCCTTCTTAGACGAGGCTAAAAGAGTTTTGGACGATCGTCCAGTTTCACCGTTACGAATTCCTCCTGGATATAAAAAACTCTTGCCGAGTCCGTCACTAGTTGAAAATCCGGCTGGCCCACTCAGGTGGTCGGCTGAAGCATCTATCATTGAAGACAAACCATTTGAACCCATACCAGATGAAATTCAAAAGGTCGAGGCGGCAGTTGACCCGGTCTTGCCTTCAGAGGTTCCATCTTCAGATGATACAGCCACCGAAGAGAACAAGGATGACACCGTCCAAATTTTTTTCATAAGCACAGACTCCGATGAACATGGGGGCAATTTACCCATTCCTTTACCGCAGGAAGGAAGTTCATCAGAGTCATACCCGGCCGTCTATTCGGTCCCACCTCCAAGCAACCTAGTTGTCTCCTTTGATTGGAATCAACTAGGCAGACCCCGTTTACCAGCTAGTATACCATTCTGAATCATTGTTCAAATATATAGAATGGTTATGGCTGGTACCATCATAGATGAAGGGGCTTCTGTGAGTATCCTTTCCTCGACTTCTTGGAAAGCGCTTGGTTCGCCATTGCTTTTGCCTGAGATGAGAAATCTAACAGGCTTTGATAAAGGAACCAGTCGACCGTTAGGGATCCTTCCCAATGTGCCCATAACGTTGAGAGGAAAAACTGTTCAAATGAACGTAATGGTAGTTCAAGGACCTCTAGATTATAATCTACTCCTTGAACGAGACTATATTTATTGCATGGGAGCCATTGTCTCCTCACTCTTTAGAGTAATGTGTTTTCCGCACGAAGGAAGAGTGGTCAAGCTCGTAGACCAGCTTTCATTCCCCGGTTCATGCATAGCAAATAGTCATATACCATCCCTGAATGGTCTTTTCACGCAAGAAATGTCTCAATCTCCAGTCCGCCCACCTGATGAGCATGAGTGATTCGGGGGACATGACTGAAACCCAGGGGGCATGCACCCTGGTCTGCTTCGGCAGGAAAACTTCGGGTATAGGGTAGGTTTCCGCGAGAGAATATGACTAGTCTGTACTCCCATCCGTGATTGGAAGAGGGGGTTATTCTAGAACAAGATTCTCTTGTCAAAGTTACGTGATTGAAGTAGCCTCCTCCACTCACCTTTGTCTATTTCGGTAGACATCGCCGAAGAAGTGTTTTATTTACGCCGTGAATCGAACAATCTTTGGTAACCTGTAAGAGGTAGACCTCTCCCAGTAAAACAAATGTTTTAAAAGAAAGAAGAAGAGGTAACCATGAAGCTTTATTTTATACCTGGGGGCATGCAGACCTTTTGGCATGCAAGCAAAGAGCGATCATTTATCTGTTTTTTGGATTGACCGTTTCCTAACTTACATAAAGAAAGGATGTGGGGCAAAACTCTAAAAATTGTCGTTTTTAAATGAGACATTCTTATTATACGACTGGATTAATCGAGCAGTTTTAGCACATAGTTCAAGCTCGTTAAAAAATAAACATAAGCCATGAGCAAATGTTTCCCCCTGCGTTTAAGCTCATTAAAAATGAACTATTCCCGGTAAATAACCATCGTGAATGTAGTACTTCAGCCATTAAATCCTTGGTCGTGTTTGCATCGTCACCTCCACTTTTGCATTGGCCGATCATTCACCTCCATTTGATTGTTTACCCATTTTGAGGAACAGCTGCGAAGAGTGATCTCACTAGCCATCCTTGTAACACTGCCGTGATTGGAAAATTCCAAACCTTACCTGGAATCAGTTGCTACCCATTTTATCACTCGTTCCTCAAAATACGAGTCTCCTTTAAGATCTTTTCAACTGACCCATAAAATATGAAAAGATTGCCGAGCCATTGGCCTCTCCAGCTTGTTAAAGGGATCAGAAGTGCTATCCCTCCTCTAAATTTTAATCTTTTGGACCTGAGGGATTATTACACAAAAAGATCGAGCACTTGTTTTGTTCGGCTCGTTAAAAGTATTGAAAATTCATCCCTTCTGTATTGTTTTATACTTTTTCAGACTTAAGGGATTTGTTGGACACCTAATCCTAAAGGGTTAGTGTGGAATTCGAATGGACAAAAGCAGTCCAAGAGACCTTGGGATCTGAATCCCAAGAGTCACGTATTGTACTATAAATGTGTATCTTATGTTAATAAAAAATGTATTGAACGATTTATCTTTCCTATTGTCTTGCTATCCATGTGTGTTTAACATGGTATCAGAGCTATGATGTGTGGCCTGTGTAGTTTTGTGCAACTGGTCTGAGCACTGGCCTTTGTCATTCTGACTTGAGCACTGTCCTCAATGCCTCTGTCCTCTGAAGGATTAATTTGGTGAATGATTACTTGGTCCAGAGCGAAAGGTAGAAGAATGCCTCTGTTGAATCGACATACCACTGGTAAGCCGCTGCCGCGAGGGCCCTGACATTGTAATCTACCATTGTTTAATTGGAGAGATATACAGCCCAACGGATATGATCCCTGACAAAGGCGTTTGTTGAATATTGGCCACCACTATTAATGAATCACAGCAGCCGCCACCACTGAAAGCTGTCCGAAGCGCTGTTATATCCTACGAGCTGCCACGACTGTTAGCGAATCAGAGCCGCTGCCACCACCAAAAGATGTCGCATTAATTGTTGTATCCTATGAAAATATTATTTTTACTTGGATCTGCGGCCGCCATTGAAGCATGATGATTCATGTTCGAAGATCTCTGAAGGAGTGAGTTTAATAGTGTATCACTGGCATCCATAAGGAATCGGGCCATCATTTTTTATGACCAGTCTTCTGGCGTGGAAGATAAGTTTTTTTTTAAAGTAAAAAGTAATTAAAGTATTTGCAGAGCATAACGTATTTTAAGATTTGGGATCATTAGAACTAGATATATTGGCAGAGAAGTAATCGGTGAAAAGAAACTATAGTGTACTTATCAGTAAAATTTTTGAATCAAAAAGTTTATGGAGATGAAAAAGGAATTCTCTCTAAAAAAAAAAAGGGTGACAACGCATTATCTCAATGATAATAATGATGAGGGACGGCTGATATTTACGTATGTACATCATAGTCGCGTACGCGTTTGTTACAGGTGGCTTTGCGGCATTCACAGTAACGCCAGCGCGAATTATCGCTAACATACATAGAAACAATAACGCATCGCAGGACTTTCTAATCTCTCCCTCATAGCCTGTTTTAATGCCCATGCTGCCAAGCTTATCCATGGAAAGTACAAAGTCCCGGAAGAAAGCATTTTGGTCGAATGGTGCTGGGAAATAGCGCAGAGAAACGCTCCTTCACTCAGCCTTATTTGTGCCACTTCTGTCCTGCCATTATAAATGTGCTCAGTCGTTTCACTCAGCCGTTTCATCTCATTATGACTCTGCCATTCTGCTACCTTGTCAGAATGCTAACGCTTAATGTTTCACTGGAACGGACCTCGAATCTCAAAAGCATGATTGACGCCTTTACCTTCGTATCAGTTTTGCGCTCTGCCCATATACTTTGTCGATTCTCTGCCCTGTAATCAATCATAATTCATGTTATTGCATCTGCTATACAAAGGGACCGTTACAAGCCTTCAATAACTGACAGTGCTTGGAATCGTTTGAATGACTGTGTGTTTCATTTTAAGTCCGTAACTGAGCAATTGTAATTCCTCCCTCAGCACTTTGGAATTAAGATCGTTTCGCTGAGCTTCAAGACGGTTAAGATTGTGCGTCTTCTGACGAACCTGGAGCTGGAGATCATGAATATGTTGAAGCTGCCTCCCAGTCTAAGGCAGGTTTCAGAATTCCTCCGAGTTCCTCTACACGCATCGCTACAAACCCTCAGACGAAATGACGGAAAAATGAAAAGTATATATTGATGTCCCATCACCTCATTTTAACCATCTATTTTCTGTGAGAAGGTTCAGAGGATTTGTGACTAATTCCAACATCAGAGAGGAGGTGGCGCAGCTGCAAGTGAGCCTCATAGGGACCCCCTCGGTTTCAGATCCCAAGCTTCTGATGGGTTGCAGTGCTTTTAAAAGAATGCGGAGACATTCAACTTCGATTTGGTATTAGTGAAGGCGTTTCTAAAGATGATGCTATGTCCGGCCTCGTATCAACCGCCATCAGTCTGCTCTGAGATCTAACATCTGTAAGTTTGATTGAAAAGCTTGCAGCTTCTTCTCTAGAAGAAGCTTGTATTTGTACCATGACAGATGCATCAACAATGATGTTCGTTAGAATGTTGTAAATAGTGTAGTTTAAGTATTTACCATGTCACTGTAACTTCATAGCATCTGCAACCTAAGCTTGCGGGCTTTCTGTGGCACTGCAAGACAAGTTTGCTTCCACTACATTCCAGGACCACAATGAAACTGCAGATTTTGTTGTAGAACGTGTAGCATCAATCCTCCACAACAACTCCAAAAGCAATTTTCTCAACTGCCCGCGTGTACAGAATAAGGCAGAAGAAGAAAGCCCACGCACTATGAACGCTCTGTAAATTCTCTGGATTTCAAACTGGACGGAATTTATGATCCTCTTTCACAAGGAGCAGAGTATGCTATATTTTACAGGCTACTGAATTCATTTCTTGCAGCCAGAATAAAAAATGCAGTAAGGTCCATCGTCAGCATTGTCAAGCAACACTTGTCCTTCTTTCTTTGCAAGATCATTCTAGAGACTCACTACCACTGTCTTCTTGCTTTCATCTACAATTGTAATATCACGCTTGGGGATTTCTTCATTGTTGCTTAGAACTGGTGATACACTCCCAAAGTTGTGCTTATATTCTGGAATATGGGTTCCTTCCTCAACTACTTCTTCAACTTCTGAATTTGCATGCAAAGTCATCTCATAATCATTTGCTACTATCTTGAATTGATTGTAGAAACTTGAAATATATGTTATAGATTGAAGGTGTAATATCAAGTCTATGGTGACTGAAATGGAATGAAATTCTTTATGTTCTTGACTTCAAGCTTTGAGCAGACCCAAAGCAATTCACACTGGTCTTCCTATTTGAAGGGGTTTTGAAATTCAAGTTTGGCGGCTGAAATACATAGATATTCAAGTTACAAGACAAGTGTTATGACTTCTGCAAATGTTTGGGTTGTCGTATGTTGATCTAGATTTTTGAAGAACCAGGTTCTCTACTTCCCAGCTACTTCTTTATTACAATTTGTTGGCTAAGATGTTTTTTCTGTGTAATTTTGCACAGAATATGTTCATGGTATGAAATTGCATTATATATGGAAGTATATTGAGAAGCTACATACTTGAAGATTTTTTGAAGACAAAGTGGTACACCAATCATTTTTTTTGCAGTGATATTATTGTGAAATGGATAGAATAGGTGTTGTATTAGAATTGCTGAACACTCTAATACATTCTACCACGGACAATACAATTATGATTGATAAAGCCATTGTCTCAAACATTCAAATCTGTTTAAAAAATGTACAAGAAAATATTGAGTTTTTGCAGCTGGAAACAAAGCTACAGCAGGAAGAATTACAACAGTGGAGTCATCATTCTGAACCTGTTTCTGTTCAGAAGATTGAAACAGACTCCGATAAACAGCGAGTCAATAATGTTACAGTTCATTCAGATAAAGCAGCAAAGTTACATGCAGATGCAGAGATTCAGTCTGCACTTCCCAAGCCCATCATCAGACCTTGGGAACAGCTTGTCCACAACAAGCACAGAACTGGTCTTGGATATGAAAAGGACTTGTCCTTTCATATTCGAGACTATGCCAAGCCCATTCAGTTTCAGAGTACTGGATTCATTTATGACAGTTCACCTGCTCCTTATGACAGTTCAGTTTCAGCTGTTCCAGACTCTGCCCCTCTTCTACAGCAACAACAACAACAACAAAAACAACAGATCGTGAAATGCCAACACTGTGATCGAGTTGGCCATCTGAAAGATCATTGTTTTGATCTTCATCCATGTGAGCACTGTCATAAAACCAGCCATTCTTCAAACAGATGCTTCAGAAACAAACGTCCTACAAGAACAAAGATTCATCTTGGATGGATCGCTTCTTGGCAATGGGCATCAACAGCCAAAAAGATATTCCAAACACATGTCAGAACTTGTTCCAGAGTATTGAATAGTCTTGCAGTTGAGTTTTCTCCATCTTCTCACCTTGTATCTGACAGGGGGGGAAATGATGGTCATCTACAAGCTTCGAAGTCACATCAAGCGAGCCTGAGCCACAACCTGCCACACCAGTTTCAGAGTTGTAGCCAGAGACAAGATGCCTGAACACGCCTTCAGTTGGCAATCTGGGACTTCCTCTAGCAGAAGACTCCAGCTTCTTGCCAGTTTTGGAAGAGTTCCAGCAGAGTTGTTGGTCATCCTTAAACCATCACAGATTAAGGACACCTCCTCTAGCAGAAGACTCCAGCTTCTTGCCAGTTTTGGAAGAGTTCCAGGAATTGCATTAAGCATTCCAGAGTTGTTGGTCATCCTTAAACCATCACAGATTGAGAACACTTCCTCTAGAAGAAAACTTCAGTTTCTTGCTAGTTTTGGAAGAGTTCCGGGAACTGCACTAAGCGTTCCAGTGTTGGTGGTCATCCTTAAACCACCGCCCTTTTTACCAACATTTCATAGAGCACATTCAGCCTAGTGCTGCCATGCATTTTTTGCACATGTTGTATTACAGCTCTTTTCTTGGACTCATACATAACCCTTCGGATTAAGGGGGGGAATGTTGGACACCTAATCCTAAAGGGTTAGTGTGGAATTCGAATGGACAAAAGCAGTCCAAGAGACCTTGGGATCTGAATCCCAAGAGTCACGTATTGTACTATAAATGTGTATCTTATGTTAATAAAAAATGTATTGAACGATTTATCTTTCCTATTGTCTTGCTATCCATGTGTGTTTAACAGGATTAGATGACGAAAAAGGAATTTTGGAGTTTCCTTTACGTTCCTTTTCAGACTCTCTAAAATTGAAAAGGACCGAGTTATCTTTGTCATTAAACTCATTAAAATTTTAATAGTGACAAACTTGTCTATAGACGAGAGTGAGTTTCACTATCGCTAGGCTCGTTAAAACGTAGCGATGGGTTTGCCCGAAGGGAAAATTATAGAACAAGCATATGTTATCCTCCTCAAGCTTGACGAAAATAAAGAGGTACTGGTCAGCAATGACTGGGGAAAATTGGGAAGAAAACTTGAAGAAAACTTTGTTGGTAGCAAGTCGCTCTTGAACATGACACTTTCACTCTGCATCCAAGTCGGGTTGGGTTGTTTCATTCACCGGTCACATCACCATGGTCCCATCATACCATCCACATTTTGGGTTAATGCTACCAATCCATCACGTCAGTGTCGCCGATATGTTCAAGAGAAGTCATTCAGAGAATTCACCTGTATCTCACCCACTACAATACATTTATACTCCATTCTTTCATGACCGCCACCCTGAACCTTATATCACCAGATCGTTTTCACCTCCATTAAAATCATTTGCTCCGTTCCGTGTCATTGATGTGGGATTCATTAAGGCCCTCCTGTGACGGATCGCTTCTTGTCGACATCAGCTCATTATCCAAGAAGTTGATCTAGGAACACCCCGTTCAGTACTTTGAAGCTTGCATGCCTCAATGGCAAGTTTCTCACTTCTGGCGACAGGTTTACGTCAATGACCTTCGACCGAAAGATTTTGCGTGGTGTTCGACGCCAAGTCCTTTATTCACACCACGTGAATTGTACTGCAGTACCTTGAGGGTCATTATCATTATCGGTGATTCCTCTCGCGCTTGTTAACAGCTTATATCATTGGCTGGTAATCAAGCGATGTCTTTCCATGTTCGACTTCAAAACATTTCTCACATGGATAGACTTGTACTTCGAGTGAAGATCGAACGAGATTGAAGACCCCGGATCTAGTTTCATCCATCCGGGCTGCGATATACATTCAGGAAAATAAAAACATCAAATGTACATCATTGCTGCACAGATAATCATCCAATCAAAGGGATGATGGCTCTATCAGAATCATCAGTCTACACTCAGACGATTGTCTATCCTATGTACATGAAAATGAATTTATAAAGCTGAGCATGGGAATGCCCGCCTCAGCTAGATCATGAAAATATTATGAAGATAATGTATTGTATTGTATCTTATTACAGGTCTCCTCCCAGCTTGAAAGAACTTCAGATCCTCATAATAAAGCATTTCACCCGACATCAAAAGATTAACGACCTCATGCTTTAGGGGGAAACTGTTATAGACATTTTTGGGCACTACAACCCCAAGCATGAAATGTCCATAAACCAAGGGCTGCTAAGTCCCTAAAAGTGTTGTTCTAACCCCTAAAAGAACAAGGTCAACAGATTACAACTTCTCCCAAAAGTTCTCCATGAAAAATTGCTCAAAATTAGTCAAAACAGGATCATTTCAGCTGCTCCACTAGCTAAGTGCGTTGCATCTCACCTAAGTACACTGTGTGGGTGCGTTGCATTTCAAAAAGCCCTTCTATGGGGTGCGATGGGCGAGAAATGACAAATGGCAGTGTCATTCCGCGAGGTGGAGAGGCAATGAAAGCTTCCATAAACTTCTCCTGTTGTTGTGGGGAAAAATGCCTATGCAGGATGATCCTATCCACCTAAGGTGTGACAGCGCCTTAGCAACAAACGAATACAACTATCATGATTTCTTCCTTTATGAAATGTGAAAGAGGGGAGATTGGTAGACTTACTGTTGTCTTCCGGTTGTCCCTCGATCTAGATCCTCTTCTCTTTGTGTGTCCACAGCTACTTGTCTCCTCGCTTGCTCAAGAGAACAGCTACTTGCGACAAGAGAAGAACACAATACAAAGGCAAATATACATATTCATAAATGATTCAGGATTAGAAGCAAATCAAATATACTAATGCAATCATACAAAATACACCAGCATATAGGAAAGAATCAAGATAGCTTTATTGATAAGTAACAGGGTTCAGGAAGAGATACAACCCATAAGGCTCCAATCCAGCATCTCCTTCCCAGCAGAATGGAATTCCTTCTTCAGCTCCCTTCAAAGCATTAAGCACCCAATGTTTCCAGCCACAAACCAACAGCAATTCTTTGCAATCACAAAATTCCAGCCTCTAGATCCCATGGAGGAGAGATCCATATATAGATGTTTGGAGAGAGGATGAGTCAGCTTGAGATTTGACTAGTGTCCTCTCCCTCTCTCAGTTCTTGATTCCACTTGGAGGTTCTTGCTTCCACTTGGAGATTTGGAACTTCTTACTCATCACCAGTCGAATTCCTTGATGCAAGTGTCATTTTGGAAGCTTCCTGGGCATTGACACCTTGAGGAATGACTCTGCCACATGTCCAAACTCGCTCATCGCAGGTAGCTAGTGTTGGATTTGACATTCAACGCAGGTAGCCAGTGTAGCAGTTGACATTCAGCGCAGATGCTCAGTGGAGCAGTTGACATGATCCAGAATTGGCTTGTTTTTGAGTGTTTTCAGGTGGAGAACTTCTGTGAATTGCTGTGGTTAGTTTGCCTTGTTCCTCTAGGGGTAGGAACAACATGTTTAGGGACTTTGGATCCCTTAGTTTATGGACATTTCATGCTCAATGCTGTAAGGCACAAAAATGTCTATAACAGTTGCCCCCTAAAGTATGAGGTCGTTTATCGGGTGAAATGCTTTATCCAGGAGGGTCTGAAGTTCATCCATCTGCTGGGAGGAGACCTATAATAAAATACAATACAATACATTATGATTCATACTGCTTTCATGATCTAGATGAGGCGGGCATTCCCATGCTCAGCTTTATAAATTCATTTTTGTACATAGAACAGACGATCGTCTGATGGTAGACTGATAATTTTGGCGAAATTATCATCCTTTGAGTAGGATGATCATCTGCTGCAATGATGTACATGTCAAATGTCTTTATCTTTCCTGAATATATATATCGCAGCCCGGATGGATGAAACTAGATCCGGGGTCTTCAAACTCGTTCGATCTTCACTCTAAGTACAAGTCGATCCATGTGAGAATTGCGCTGAAGTCGAACATGGAAAGACATCGCTTGATTACCGGTCAATGATGTAAACCGTTAACAAGCGCGAGAGGAATCACCGATAATGATAATGACCCTCAAGGTACTGCAGTACAATTCACGTGGTGTGAATAAAGGACTTGGCGTCGAACACCACGCAAAATCTTCTAATCGAAGGTCATTGATGTATACCTATCGCCGGAAGTGAGAAACTTGCCATTGAGGCATGCAAGCTTCAAAGTACTGAAGGGGTTGTTCCTAGATCAACTTCTTGGATAATGAGCTGATGTCGACAAGAAGCGATCCATCACAGGAGGGCCTTAATGAATCCCACATCAGTGACACGGAACGGAGCTAATGATTTTTAATGGAGGTGAAAACGATCTGTGACATATGATTCAGGGTGGCGGTCATGAATGGATGAAGGATAATGTATGGCAGTGGATGGGACCCGGTTGACTCTTTCTGAACGACTTCTCTTGAACATATGGCGACACTGATGCGATGGATCGGTAGCATTACCCCAAATATGGATGGTATGGTGAGACCATGGTGATGTGACCGGTGAATGAAACAACCCAACCCGATTGTGATACGGAGGAAAAGTGTCATGTTCAAGAGCGACCTGCTACCATCAAAGTTTTCTTGATTTTCTCCCAATTTTTCCCCAGTCATTGCTGACCAGTACCTCTTTATTTTTGTCAAGCTTGAGGAGGATAACATATGCTTGTTCTATAACCTACCCTTCGGGCAAGCCCATCGCTATGTTTTAACGAGCCTAGCGATAGTGAAACTCGTTCTCGTCTAAAGACAAGTTTGTCACTATTTAATAATTTTAACGAGTCTAACGACAAGGATAACTCGGTCCTTTTCATTTTTAGAGAGTCTGAAAAGGTACATAAAGTTAACTCCAAAATTCCTTTTTCGTCATCTAATCCCTTAAGTCCGAAAAAGTATAAAACAATACAGAAGGGATGAGTTTTCAATAATTTTAACGAGCCGAATAAAACAAGCGCTCGACCTTTTTGTGCAATAATCCCTCAGGTCCAAAAAGATTAAAATCTAGAGGAGGGATAGCTCTTCCTATCCTTTAACGAGCTGGAAGGCCAAAACTCGGCAATCTTTTCATATTTTACGAGTCAATTGAAAAGAGATTAAAGAAGACTCGTCTTTTGAGGAACGAGTGATGAACAGGGATAGCAACTGATTCCAGGTACAGGTTGGAATTTTCCAATCACGGCAGTGTCACAAGGATGGCTAGGTGAAATCACTCTTCGCAGCTGTTCCTCAAAATGGGTAAACAATCATATGGGGGTGAACGATCGGCCAAATGAAAAGTGGAGGTGGCAGGTGCAAACACGACCAAAGCTTTAACGGCTGATAAATTTATGATCACGGTGGTTATTTACCAAGGATAGGTTCATTTTTTAATGAGCTTGAACTCTGGAGGAAACTCTTGCTCACAATCGCTTTTCTATTTTTTAACGAGCATAAATTCCGCGTTAAAACTGCTCGATCTTGCGTTTATTTTTTAACGAGCATGAACTTTATGCTAAAACTGCTCGATTACCCAGTCATTTGATAAGAGTGTCTCATCAAGATTCTATTTTTTATGGAGCTTCATCTCACTAAGCTTTGCTCCCTATCCTTTCTTTATGCAAGTTCGGAAACGGCTAATCCTACGAGTTTAAAGGGTTAGACCTACAGGTTTAAAGGGAGGACCTAAAAATTTAAAAAATAAATAGTCGCCCCTTGCTTGCATTCCAAAAGGTTTCCATGCCCCCAGGTATAAAACAGAGTTTCAAGGTTACCTCTACTTACCCTCCGCCAAAACATTTGTTTTAATCGAGAGAGGCTTACCTCTTTCAGGTTACCCAAAGATTGTCTCGTTAATCTTTCAAACAAAACACTTCCTTGGCAAGGTCTACCAAAATAGACAGAGGTGAGTGACGACCCCTGCCTCCTCACATAACTTTGACAAAAGAATCTTATTCGAGAACAACCCCTCTTCCAAATAACGGACAGGGTACGGACTAGTCATATTCTCCCGCGGAAACCTACCCTATACCCAAAGTTTTCCTACCGAAGCAGGCCAGGACGCATGCCCCCTGGGTTCCAGTCATATCCTCCCGGATTACTCGCCTCTTCAGGAGGACGGACCGTGGGTTGAGACACTTCTTGCATGAATAGACCATTTAGGGATGGTACCTGACTATTTGCGATGTGTGATCCGGGAAACGAAAGTTGATCCACGAGCTTGACCATTCTTCCTTCATGCGGAAAACACATTACTCTAAAGAGTGAGGAGACTACAGCTCCCATGCAATATATATAGTCTCGTCCAAGGAGTAGGTTATAATCCAAGGGTCCTTGAACGACCATCACGTTCATTTGAACGGTCTTCCCTTTCAATGTTATAGGCACATTGGGGAGGATCCCTAAAGGTCGACTGGTTCCTTTATCAAAACCTGATCGATTTCTCATCTCAGGTAAAAGCGCTGGCAAACCAAGTGCTTTCCAAGCAATAGAGGAAAGGATACTCACAGATGCCCCCTCATCAATGATAGTGCCAACCATTACCATTCTGTATATTTGACAAATAATTCTGAATGGTATACTGGCTGGCAACCGGGGTCTGCCTAGTTGGTTCCAATCAAAGGACACAACCAGGTTGCTTGGTGGTGGGACCGAATATACGGCCGGATATCACTCCGATGAACTTCCTTCCTGTGATAAAGGAATGGTGGCTTTGCCCCCTTGATCATCAGAGTCAGTGCTGATGAAGAGAATCTGGACGGTGTCGTCTTTATTCTCCTCTGTGATTGTGTCATTCGAAGATGGAGCCTCTGAAGGCAAAACCAGGTCAACTGCCGTATCAACCTTTTGACTTTTGTCGGCCATGGATCCAGACAGTTCTTCTTCAATGACAGATGCTTCGGCTAACCACCTAAGTGGCTCAGCCGGGTTCTCAACTAGTGAGGGACTTGGCAGGAGTCTTTGATATCCAGGAGGGAGATGCGCTCGTAAAATCGGGCGATCTTCTAGAACTCTTTTTGCCTCGTCTAAAAAGGGACAACGGTGGATGGCGTGATCGCCTTCACACAGTCTACAGGGAAATTTAGTTCTCCCGCTCTGTCCTGGAGCTTCACTCCCACTAGTTGATGGTGAGCAGTCGACATGGCCATCAGAGGTCGATGCTACCGAATTGTGCAAACGGGGGGACCAGTCTCTTAGTATCCGCGGGATGCAGGGACAATCTCTATGGAAGTGGTCTCCCCTGCATATGACGCATGGCGATTTAGGCCTTACGAGTGCGGTGTGTGGATTTTTGTTAGATGACACTTGTTTTCCCCCAGTCGCCTTAGGCTCCTTCTTCTTCTTCTCTTTCTTCTCCTTAGGAACCTGGTTTTTAATTCGACCAGTTATGTCAAGCGAAGAGGAAGGAGGGGAGGAAGATGAAGTTGAAGGCTGGGAGGCAACTCTTGTCTGATCTAACTGTTGACTCGACTGTTCAGGAATGGTGGTATTCTGAACGACATTGGTTGAAAAGAGCCAAACTGGTAGGCCAATTGTCAGTCCTGGAAGCGAAAATGTGGCCATGTGGGGCGCACCAACATCTCCCCAAGAGGAGAAGGGACTAGGATTTCCACCCAAGGGAACTGCTTGGTTGGTGTGCTCCATCTTTTCAACCTAAAGATCAACGCAGGAATTAAAGGGTGATTGTTTCGTTTAAAATAAATTGTTAACGACGCTTTTAGACACAACTTGCTTTTTCAGTTTTAAAGAGTCGAGAAAAAGCTAAAGATGACTCTAGTCTCCTTCGATGTTTTAACGAGCCCGAAGTGACAAATGCTCGGATGGACTTTTTCTATTATAGAGTCTGAAAAAGGCCAAAAGAAACTGCTCTGGAGATCTAGGCAGAGGGTGTGCCAAACTTTTCGCAAAACCACAAAATACTTTTTACGGTACGGGTGGTCGATCTTCGTGAATGCTGTGTTCACTGCATTGCGATCAATAGGGCGGCCGACACGGCTTCCTAAGGATAAAAGATATATGCCTATAGGGGTCTCCCAATATATACGCGACGGTACGTGGGAGCACAATCCGTACTAGCGCTACCGTCTCTCAGGAGGAATCACCCACCTTCTTCGAGATCGACAGTCACTGGGCTTAACGACGCCGGAACTCGTCTCTAGCCTAGACCTCTATGTTGTGCGTTATGTTACAAAGCGTTGTTAGGTTCATTCAGTTTATTTTAGGTTGATCTTTTTTAAAGTTTGCCTTTCAAGGTTCACCACGAGATGTATGATACAAATTCCTAAATGCAGTCTAAGATGATAAGCAAGCTTTATTATCTTTTCAACTTTGAAAATCCTAGCTACTAAGGGAAAAGAATAACACTATCTTTTCTCAAAGAGCAATCAGCACACTCTAATGCACTTTCCCTAAATCCAACATGCAAACTATCAAATGCAAAATGCACAATGCAGGTGTTTGTTTTCCACTTTCTTAGTATAAATGCCTACAAAGAAAGCTTTTTGCACAATTTTGAATTTGCTTTTAAGATGATCAATACAAACAAGTTCACTTTCTTCAAAATCAAAAAGGGTAGAAGAGATTACAATCACTTTGCGATTTTCGAAATAAAGACTTGTTTTGACACTTTGAAAGAGACAAATTCAAACCAATAAGCAAAAGTAAATCTATAATCAATCTGAAAAATAGCCAATGAACTCTCTTCTAAGATCACTATCAATCAGATCTGAATCAAAGGCTACAGAATGACTACTTTACTCATGTAAAGGAAGACTATAAATGACGCCACAAACACATAAAAACATTCACAATATTTTTGTACAAAAAAGAGGCGGAATCTAAGCAAAGAAAAGGTTTATCAGACTGGTACCTATGCTGGTTAAAGGCTGCAAAAACAGAGATCAAAACAGGGCAACAGAGGACAAAGAACCCCAGCTGCACAAGGCCAAACTGGTTCAGCGCAACCTCAACACTGAGGACTTGACATTCAGCGCAGGTAGCCCCTTCGGGACCTGCGTTGAAATGCAGACTGCCTTCACAGCAGTTGCGCTGAAAGAGAAACTCTCGTTTCCCTTGGGTTCTGGGTCATAAAATGCTCAAAAATCAACTGTTTCAGGCCAAATCAGAAACACAAGCAAGGTATAAACAGAGGGATACTTTGATAGGGTACTAAAGACTATCACAAGGATCATCAAATCATTTGTGGATCTAGTTTAGATCATAGACAAGTCCAACAACTGGATCAAAGCAGCAACTTTCTACTTTGCATCCGGGAAAGATGCAGTTCAATAGTTGCTGTCAAGTCTATGAAGTAAACAAATGACAGAAACACAAATGAAATGAATAAACAAGTTCTTCCCCAGCGGAGTCGCCAATTTGTTGTGGGGAAAAATGCCTATGCAGGACGATCCTATCCACCTAAGGTGTGACAGCGCCTTAGCAACAAACGAATACAGCTATCATGATTTCTTCCTTTATGAAATGTGAAAGAGGGGAGATTGGTAGACTTACCATTGTCTTCTGGTTGTCCCTCGATCTAGATCCTCTTCTCTTTGTGTGTCCACAGCTACTTGTCTCCTTGCTTGCTCAAGAGAACAGCTACTTGAATCCCACGAGATCACAAGAGAACAGCGACTTGTGACAAGAGAACAGCTACTTGCAACAAGAGAAGAACACAATACAAAGGAAAATATACATATTCATAAATGATTCAGGATTAGAAGCAAATCAAATATACTAATGCAATCATACAAAATACACCAGCATATAGGAAAGAATCAAGATAGCTTTATTGATAAGTAACAGGGTTCAGGAAGAGATACAACCCATAAGGCTCTAATCCAGCATCTCCTTCCCAGCAGAATGGAATTCCTTCTTCAGCTCCCTTCAAAGCATTAAGCACCCAATGTTTCCAGCCACAAACCAACAACAATTCTTTGCAATCACAAAATTCCAGCCTCTAGATCCCATGGAGGAGAGATCCATATATAGATGTTTGGAGAGAGGATGAGTCAACTTGAGATCTGACTAGTGTCCTCTCCCTCTCTCAGTTCTTGAGTCCACTTGGAGGTTCTTGCTTCCACTTGGAGATTTGGAACCTCTTACTCATCACCAGTCGAATTCCTTGATGCAAGTGTCATTTTGGAAGCTTCCTGGGCATTGGCACCTTGAGGAATGACTCTGCCACATGTCCAAACTCGCTCAACGCAGGTAGCTAGTGTTGGAGTTGACATTCAACGTAGGTAGCCAGTGTAGCAGTTGACATTCAGCGCAGATGCTCAGTGGAGCAGTTGACATGATCCAGAATTGGCTTGTTTTTGAGTGTTTTCAGGTGGAGAACTTCTGTGGATTGCTGTGGTTAGTTTGCCTTGTTCCTCTAGGGGTAGGAACAACATGTTTAGGGACTTTGGATCCTTTAGTTTATGGACATTTCATGCTCAATGCTGTAAGGCACAAAAATGTCTATAACACCTGTGACACTTGCCTCTCTGAATTTGACCAAGGATGAGTAAGAGATCATCAATCTCCAAGTGGAAGCAAGAACTATCAGAGGGAAGACACTAATCAAATCATAAGCTGACTCATCTCCATTACAGATATCTATATATGGATCCCTCATCCCAGAGATCCAGGGGGCTGGAATTTTGCATATTGTAAGGAATTGTTGTTGGTTTCTTGAGACAAACATCAGATTGTTGGGTGATCTAAGCTTTGTATGAGGTGAAGAGGGGCTTCCTTGCTGAGAGGTTGATGCTGGGTCAGAATAACTATTTGTAACTCCTCTTGGCTCTTTCTTGTTTATCAATAAAAGCTATTCAAGTTTTCCTCCATTCTCTTGTGTCATTGATGTTTGCTGCATTTGTATGGTCAATTTACATCTGATCCTAGATTGTTTATGATTATAGATCCATGTCTTTGTATAGTGCTATGCTACTGTGATCTTACAGGTACTTTGTGAAGTTGGGCGTGCAAGGGAACAAGTAGCGAAAGACTATCAAGGAAGAGAGGAATCAAATCAGGAGATTAGTGCAAGACAGAGGTTGGTCTTTTTGTTCCTCTCTATCTCTAATTCATAAAGGAAAAACGAAAGTAGCTTTACTCTGTTTGTTTCTAAGGCAGCTGTCACACCTTAGTGGGTTAAGAAGTTTTGAGTAGACACTTTTCCCTATAACACGGATGTCCTGGAATATAGGTATCCGGGTGTGGCAAGTGAACACACCTCTTTGGGGGCTCTAATACTTTATGGCCCACATACGAAGAGTTGGGTCAGATTTTCCCAAGTTAGTGTGCATCCAAAGATCGGGTGATCTAGGAGTATAGAAGGGTGTTACTATGGTGTAACCTTGAGTTAGCCACAAACTAGATATAATAAACAATGTCACATAACATGATGGGGAAGTGCTAGGTGGGTCTCCCTCCTTATGTTGATGTGGCAGTGCCATTTGGCCCTGATAAATACCACCTGGAGTCCTCATGGAGACCCAATTATGATGTGGACCCGTGTTTTCTTAGTATGGAGGTACCACGTGGACCACACATGGATGCCATGTGGTAGCTCAATGATGATGCAACCTCATATGATTGGTTGAACTTTAAATGAGAATAGATTTATATCCAGGAGTCAGATTGAGATAAAATTCATATCACCAGAAAGCTCTCGATGAGCTAGGTATGATGGTGAGGTTAAAATCTATTTTCAAAATCCTAAAACAAGAGGTTCTTTTTCGTAACCCCATTCCATAACAAACATTAGGGGTTGGGTTAGAGCAATAAGTAAGACCTCCAGCAAACTGAGGTAGTACAAGGGGGTGGGAGGGAGCATAACATATCACTCCTTTGTGCTTACTCTAATTCAATTCAAAGAAAGTGAGAGTAGGGAAACCTCACCTTTCAATTGGGTTTTCTCCCGTAAGGGTTTCCCTAATCATATCTTGTGTTATTATGGTTGAGAGTGATTGTATTTAATTCGTTTTCTATTTTCCACATTTTACATATTACATGCATGAAAACAATAACTTAATAAATTATGAAGTCTAAGAGAAATAACCCTAATAATAAAGATTTTGGATTTTAAGTATAATTTGTTTGATTTGTTGTGACGAACAATCCGGTGGAATACCCATGGCATCTTACGAATGAAAAATACATCACAACAATCAAATATATACATGTCAACTATATCTAGCTAGCTTAACCACCAAATCCAGAGTCATCCATACCTTCTCCACCATAACTAGAGGCATTAATACCTCCTCCAAATAATGTTATAGAATGTAGCATATGGTGGATATGGTAGGAGTACCATCCCGAAAAGATGAATCCAAAGAAAAATATTAACTAGCCCTCAACCTCTCAAGTAGGTTGAGGGAAGCAATAACGTGACACATCAATAATGTCCTATTATGAGGAAGTTTCACTCATATTGGTGAAATATAAAGGTCTTCCATGACCTCTCAATATCATCTAAAGACCACTTTGTGGCAAGCCATTAGTGCATATATATGATTCGCCACCTACTAATGAAATTTTTTATGTAACCTATGTGGTATGCCTAGTTTCTCTACCTAAGGTTCCTCATCAACCTCAACCATCTCCTCATCATGTTGGGGAGGGACCTCCCCAATATATGTGCCAACATATGCAAAATAGTAGATAATAATAATTAGAAAATTTAAACGAAATTTCGAAATCAATTTCAAGTGCATTAAGTAAGACAATAAAAATGTGTATGTCATTAATTAAAAGATAAAGATGTTGTTTCCTCTCACAACTAGTGGCTTAGCTTGACTAAATATGATAGTCATCCAAAGAAAAAGAAAACTCTCACAAAAAATAATAGATCATTAGTTTGGACCTATAAATTAAACTATCTACATAGTGCATTAAACATGAACTGATGCATTTCTCATTAAAGGTATAGTGTGCTAGTGTTGTAACCACAAGAGATAAGTAGTTTACCTCCTCTACATCAAATTAATATAAATACAACTAGCCCCTAACAACCAGGAAGCCACAAGGATTAGTGATTGCCACACTAACATATCTACACACACTTTCTAACTCTGTCTCACAACACCATATGGAAGATCAAGAAAATGGGAAAAATCCTTCCTAATCCTTCCCCTCCTTGACAACATGGTGAATATCCTCCTTAGGGGGTTGGTACCATATATCAAGATCGCTTACCTAACATGATACTAGTGATGGATCAATTGCATCAACAAACATGTGTTTTCCTTGAAGAATGTAACCTCCACAGTGTTTTCCTTGAAGAATGTAATCTCCACATAAAACATAAGGATGTCAACATTCCTAAGAGAAACAAGTCTACATTAAAATAGGATAATGATACATATCATTTTTCCTATATTGAGCCTTTCATTTATGTTTGAAGTTATGTGTCAACTTATTGTTATTACTTTTATGTGTAACTTGCTATCCTTGATTCACATATAAATTTCATTAAATTCATGCAGTCATTGTCACTATCTAATTCACAAATAAATTTCATTAGATGCAGCACACATAAAAGATAAACCATCTCTACTAAATTGCCATTAAATTATTCAGTAAATTCCTTTTGAAAAACTACACTAATATAATTGTTAAAAGACACTATAATCGGTTTTAAAAAGCAAGGGAATTTCGACCTAAATTTGTTGGTACAACTTTTTTGAACATACCTAAAATTCTCTACTTTGTTGGCTAGCTATATCATAACTCTTTTATTTTTTAATAAATAAACATTCATTAATTTCAATATAGTTAAAAAATATATGGGAATATGAAAGCTTATATACAACATTTCCCTTTATTGATCCTCCACCCAAAAAACAAACACCTTTCCCAACACATGCTTAGGAGGGGCCATAAAAGTATTATGTAACACGTACTTCATGTACTTGGGAATCTACAAAACATGTGCTATGTCCTAAATAGATAAATAATAAGCATTACTTTCAAAAAATATTCAATAAATATATCACAATTTATAATTTGAAGGTGATGTCACTTCAATGTTTAGATTTCTAGATTTAAGCAAATGAGAGTTTGAAGAGTGTCGTGGGGGGTAAACGTGCTTCAGCTCCTACCCCGCCTTTGGTAATTGCGTAGGCTAAGGGCAAAGCATTGTTCGTTGCCGTGACGTACCTCGGGAATCTAAATAATATGTCTAATGTTCAATTATTAAGATTAATAAACATTAAGCTTCTCAATTATTGAGGTTAATAAACATTAAAAGTATTTCGTTTTATGATTAATACATTAAATATATTATTTAATTAAGCATAATGATTTTACATGATGCTATTTAAATTACTATTAAGAAAAAGAATTTTGAAATTATTTATTAGTTTCCTCATTTTCTAATGTTTTAATTTTTTTAAATTTGATGAGTAATATATTTAAATATATCATTTTCTAAATTACAATTACTTTAAATGATGCTATGTTGGAAAAACAAAATTTTGTTGGTCCCCTTTGTTCTCCAAAGTTTTAATTTCTTATAAAAAAATAAACATCAAATTAACTTTTATTAAGTTTTCCGATTATATTTGATCACCATTGTTTTATATAATGTCATTTAAATTATTAAGTAAATTTTAAAAATAAATTGTTATTTATTTCAATTATTTTTAAAGCTTTTAATTTCTTATAAAATAAATAAATGTTAAATTAACTTTTATTAAAATTTATAATTAAGATTCTTAAGAGTTTGGATAGGTGAAATTGGAACTCAAAATAGGGTATTTATTCGTTTGGTATAGAAGTCGTTGAATATCATATTTATCTTGGTGTATTTTGTTTTAGTTTTATTAAGTTGTTGGAAGATGAGGAACATTGTTTATGTTGGTCAAGTGTGAAGTGAAGAAAAACATGTTCAACAAGTTTTTTCATGTATTTTCAATTTTTTTCAATGTGGTTTTACTTATAAGTATGCAGAGTGTATACTCATTGGATGTGGAATTTAATTATGTATCCAACAGGGATCTACACTTGAAGCTTGAGTAAATTTGCAAGGAGATAAGATGAAAATATAATAAAAAAGTACTTTTTTTCTTTTTCTTTAAAAATTCTTAACCTTTATTTTATTATCTTAACTATTATTTTATTATTTTCCTTAAAAGGCTTGTTTTAGACCTCAAAATTCCTTTAATGTCTTCTAGTAATGGTTATGAAGTCATGGATATGTAACTATAATTCTCCTAAGAAAATTGGGTGACCTCATGTGTCCCCTATTGGCCTTTGAGTCTATGAACACCATGTATGTGTTAATTAGCATGTAATATGGATACACAACCATATTTTAGAGCTTCCAAGTTGAAGTGGATGCTTAGGTTCAAACTAAGTTGAATAGTCAATGTTAGAGCTTTAGTGTTTGATAGGGGAAGACCTGTCCAAATCAACATAATGAAATCACTTAACTACCAATGCTTAAGACTTCATGTTATGCTACAATAAGCACTAATAAGAACTTGGTTGCTCCATACATGGCTCCAGTGTGGAGGAACCTTTCCTTCGGAGTGGCACACTCCACCACACTCTTTGTACTTTAACTATGCTAGTTGTTGTCACTCACTACTTTATAAAGTTATTAGTTGCCTGGAGTGCAGAAAAGCAATGAATTTTGAAGCCTTTTTCCAAGCCACAAAAGCTCTCAAATCTTAGTCGGACCCTCTCCATTGCATAGTGCTCGTGATAAGATTTCCAATGATATATGGAAGTCCAAGAATGGAATTTTGGATCAGAAGTTAGAGCAGATGGAAGCTCCCCTTTAAAAAGCTAGAAAACAAGGAGAAAAGACCAAAGGAAAAGGTTCATCGCAATCACAAATTGGAGTTTCCTAGTAGCAGCAATGAGGGTGCACATAAACACAGAGATCTGCGATCAACCGATCATCGATATCACAGATCGAAATCAACGGGTCCAGTCTCATCATAAATTGGCTATTAGTGGGGTCTGGGGCACAGGCTTATAGTTTATCAACGGTTCATGATGTTGAACACCGATATCACATATCGACGATCGCAAGTGCAAAGGGGTGCACACAGGCAATCGGTCAGAGCATTGCCGAACTCCGATTTCATCACAAAACTCCGATAATTCGGGCCCTCAATTTTAAAGTGCCGAGAGGGGCCGATTTCATTTAACAAAGTAAATTGATGCAAAATAGGGACAGGCGAGCCTTTTTCTCTCTCCTCTAGGGGGCCACATGGCAGACTACCATTGGTCATCACAAATGACATGACAGTTAACATCATCATGACGTTGCAGTACGAAGGTGACATGGTAGTACGGAGGAAACGTGGCATGTAGATTCGGCATTTTCAGGGGTTCTATGGGGGAATTTCTGGGTGACACGTGTCATCACTCACAAGGTGACACATGACAGGGATGACATCACCAATCCCATAGATTAGCAAAGGTAAAAGGTTGCAACTCCAGCTACATATATGCGATTGCGATTTGTGGTAAAAAGGGCTCCGATAAGGGAGTTGGCCCACGATCACACGAAGGTCCGAAGAACCAAGGGCCATGCACTAAAGTCTCATATCGACGATCGATGATCGCACAGCTCAAAGTTTCTCCTCTGCCGAAGTCCCTTCAGGCTTGCAAGTGCGATAGGCGGGGGATCCTCCTAGATGCGATATTTCATGTGTTCTACCTTATAAGGAGTTCATGTCTAGACATTCGGCCTACGCTATGAAAATAAGTGGATGGACCTCTCCTTCTCCTGTGTTGCGATTGCAACACCTCGGGTGGGCCCAGTCCCGTAAATCGACGACCGCAAGTGTCAATGGGTGTTATCAAAGGCAAGCGCCATAAACCGTTGGTGTGCAGGATTATAATTAACAAAGGAAAAAGCTCCCCAGACAACAGTCTAAAGGCCTTAGCGCCCAAAGGCTAAGCACCTGGTTCAAGCCCCCAATCATATGAAAGAAATTACAGAAAGGGGCCGAAGTAAAGGGGCTAAAGCAGGTCGGAAGGTCCCGTTGCCGTAAGGCCCCAAGCGCATGCTATGGATTTTTAAAGACGAATGGGTTGACAACTAAGTTATTGAATCAATGCATGGGGCAGTGGCACACCGATATGGGCTAATCTTGTAGAAGCCCCTACAACAAGAAACCAAGGACTACATAGGCCACAGAAATGGATTCGATGGCTTCACTGCATGACTGTTGTGAGTAAATGACAGTATGGGAGGCTCAGGAAGACTTAATGCCTTAGCATGGTGCTCCACTCGGTCACACAACAAAGGAATACCACAACATGCTCCATCTCCACTCCGCGACAGGAATTCACAGTCAACCCACTCCTAGCTTCAGAGAACGAGCTACTCAAGTAATTAAGCTGAAAGCAACAGGTGAATTGGTTGGCACATCATGGTATAGACGTGGCTTGATCAGGGGGGCCTTCATAGGAGCAATAGAGGGATACCTCCTCCATCATCTTTCAGTTTTCTTGATTTATGTTTATTATGTAATTTCTGTTTATTTCCAAGAAGGGACCAGATCCCAATTGTAATGATTTTGGGCAATAGAGCCTTACACACCAAGACATCTAGTCTAGTAGAGAGTTGGAGCTCTGGCGAATATATTTTTGTAATTGAAACCCAAGCTCCCCCTCTTCTTATAAATAGGGGGAAGAAAGACTTAACAAAGGTTCTAGAATTCTACACCTACGGGTCAGGATTTCTGCAATTCCACTTTGGTTCTACTTGCCTGTCCATGAAGGACTTGAGTGATATCTTGGTTGAATGTAAATGGACTGGTATGTTCGACTCATATTGGATTAATGAAACTCCCTGGTGATTCCAAGTAGATCAATGTGAATCATGTTTCCTCTTGGTAAATCTCATTTCACTTGTGTTTTCCCTTGTCTAAAATAGTGTAATGAAGTTGTTGGTTTCTCCTTGATTTATGGATTTATCTAGGCTACTAAATAGAGAACAGTACTTGCGTTATATTACATATTTACTTGTGTTATTCAATAACATACAATACCTATAGTAACTACATATTTATTTATGTTATTAGATTAACCTATAGTACCTGTGTGAGCCCATATTTACTCATGATGTTTTGTGCTAATGATACCCATGTTATATCTGGCATGAAACCTTAATTAGCAAACTATTGTTTCTACCATTTCACCTCCTTCCTCTTCCATATTTCTGCTATAACATTGTTGCTGAGGATTTTGTTTGTCTATAGCCCTACACATCTATTTCTCTCCTTCCTCTCCTCCTATCCACCATCTCTACAACTTTAGTATTAAGTTGTCTCATTTTTGTGTGTCGGCCACTAGAAGAAGACATTTCTCTTTGAGATTTCCCCAATATACCCCCTGCATTTGGATCCATGTGTTGGATTGGGTCTACCTTAATGAAGGCCAATTGAACCAAGCCCCTTTATAACCTTTTTAACTATGTGACAATTGGAGTGCAACAAAAACCTCACTCATTGTATTCCATGCACTCCTCTATTTAAGATGTCCTACGCATTAGTTTACAATCAACCCAGAGGCTGTCTCTAGGAGGCTTTCTAGGTCTCCTAAAGCACTATTATTGCAGGTGCTAGAAAAATCCACACCATCTTTCTGGCATTGTTGTTGGGGAATGGATTAGAACGTTTTTCCCTGAGTACAACAAACTTTTACATTTCCTTTGTTAGGTGAGCAGGGGAAGTAAGGGTTGAAGATCTCTCACCTTAGCGACTCCACTGTTTCTTTTTATGGTAAATATCTTGGCGACTCCACTATCCATATCTCTGTTTGATCATCTTGGCTTTCAAGAAGCCTCATACTCACTCTAATGCTACATCAGCCGAAAACCTTCCCTACCTTTGAACCTGCAATCACTCATAAAGGGAAGTTTTCGAGATGGATATTCTTGCATTCCTGGCCAACACATTTGCCCCACTAGATTTTTCTTCTATCATTGGTTATCCAAATCATGTCCCTTCATTTCATGAATGGAATACCTACTTTCCTAGATTAAGTGGGAATACAGATAGAAGGTCTGACTAACACCTCAAAGACTTTCATGAATGCATGGAACAATAGGGAATTTTTCTTGAAGATGTGAAAATGAAATTGTTCATGTATTCTTTAGATGAGGATGCTAGAGTTTGGTACAAAAAAACACCTCATGGCATCATATCTTCCTTAAGAAGTTTTCATACATCATTCATTCACTATTACAAAAGACTATATCCATCGAATGCTCTATTTGAAGATTGTTGCACATATTTTAATGATGAAGACATTCTTGAGGTTGATGACCCTGCTGAAGATGTTTGTGGAGCTCCACTCCAAGAAAAAATATACTCACATCAAGAAGCATCACCCAATGAGAAAGAAAGAGAAGAAGGAGACAACATCAGGCTACAAATAAACTCTCATAGATCTTATTCAGTCGAGTCTGATGTTCCTCCTTCTTATGATGTATATGACTCTAATGGAGAGTCAAGTGATGCAGAGCCTCCATAATCCCAGTCATAGGAAGTTTCACAAGTAGAAGAGGCCTACTAAGAGGTTAATTTAGAGGCTACAGTCTACAATGCACACCCTTCAGCTAGAGAACAAGATCAAGGTCCTCCTCCGATTTATGATTCATATTATTTAGAGGAGGATGAGATGGTCATGGATGTTCAGAAGGAGTTGTTTACCGGCAAGTGGGGAGAAATCTCTCAACAAATTTTTTTCCAAGAAGAGCCCAAAGCTAAAATACTAAGCAAGGTCTGTCACTGCCTGTGGCAGAAACATTCCTGCCAGGAATTCTCAGTAGATTCTCCAATCTACGACTCTTACAGTTCAGATAATGAAGAGTCTATTGTAGATTCCAAGAGGGTTGGAGCTTTGAAAAATGGGTAGTAAAAGATCAGCAACAAGTTTCTCTTGAAAATGCTAAAGTTGAGGAGCCGGACAGTAATTTTGGATGCCCTGACTAAGAAGACATTAGTCAGCAGACTATTTGTGAAAAAGAGGTAGTTACAAACTTTCCTTGGAAATTCCATGACCCTGTAGCTCATTACACGAGCATATTCTTAAGTGAGCAATAGAGGTCGCTTCAACAACATGTATCAAGTTCTTTTCTTGAAGAATTTTCATGGTACATGCTTGTTTTAATTTTTATTTTTCAGCAGTGTGAAGCCATAAGGTCTAGTACTCTAATGATGGCTTGGCTCCATTGGATGGTTTAACTCACTTAGGTGAATTGCGTCTTGTGCATAAGTAGGAATGTATATAAATAAGCTCATTAGCTGAGCATTTACTTTTCAGTTGTTGGAATTTTTATTTCTGCATTTTAATTTGATGAGGAAAGTACTCTTTAGAAAATAAAGTCCCACGGAGGTTGTCTGGTTGTATTGATTCACTATATTTTTGACTCCATGCCCGATGGTGAAGGATACTGGTCTACAGCTTCTCAGCACCTTGCCAGCAAGCCATTGTCCCTATTTGGAGCCAATGTTTTCACTCACTGCTTTATAAAGTTATCAGTTACCCAGAGTGTAGAAAAGAAGTGAAGTTTGATGCCTTTTCCTAAGCCACAAAAGCTCTCAAAGCTTAGCTGGACCCTCTTTGTTTCATAGTGCTCGTGATAAGCTTTCCAACGGTATCTATAAGTCCAAGAATGGAATCCTGATGAGAAGTTAGAGCAGATGGAAGCTCCCCTTTCAAAAGCTAGAAAACAAGGACAAAAGACTAAAGGAAAAGGCTCATCGCAATTACAAATAGGAGTTTCCTAGCAGCGGAACCGAGGGTGCACATAAGCACAAATATCTACGATTATTCGATCTACGATATTGTAGATCGCAATCCATTGGTCTAATCTCATCACAAATCTGCGATCGGCGTGGTCTCGGGCACAGGCTTACAGTTTATTGATGGTTCATGATGTTGAACATCGATATCGCATATCAACTATCACAGGCGCAAAGGGGTGCACACAGGAAAAGGGTCAGAGTGTTGTTGAACTCTGATTTCATCACATATCGTCAATAATTTAGGCCCTCAATGTTAAAGTGTTGGGAGGGGCTGATTTCATTTAACAAAGGAAATAGATGCAAAACAAGGATAGGCAATCCCTTTTCTTTCTCCTCCAGGGGGCCATGTGGCAGACTACCATTGGTCCTCACAAATGACATGGAAGTTGATGTCATCATTATGTGGCAGTATAGAGGTGATGTGGCAATATAGAGGACATGTGGCACACAAATTTGGAATTTTTAGGGGTTCTATGAGGGCATTTCTGGGTGGCACATGTCACCATTTAAAAGGTGACACATGGCAGGGATGACATCACCAATCCTACAGATCAGCTATCGGCAAAGGTAAAAGGTCGCAACTCCAGTTACATATCTGTGATTGTGATTTGTGGTAAGAAGTTCTCTGATAAGGGGGTTGGCTCATGATCACGCGGAGGTCCGAAGAACCAAGGGCCATGCACTAAAGTCACATATTGGCGATCGATGATCACACAGGTCAAAGTTTCTCCTCTGCCGAAGTCCCTTCCGGCTTGCGTTGTGATATGCGGGGGAATCCTCCAGGATGTGATATTTCATGTGTTCTACCTTATAAGGAATGCGCATCTGGACAATCGGTCCGCGCTATAAAAAGAAGTGGATGGGTCTCTCCCTCTCTCGTGTTGCGATTGTGATACCCTGGGTGGGCTCAGTCCCGCAGATTGGTAATCATAGGTGTCAAGGGTGTTATCAAAGGAAAGCGCTATAAATTGCCGAGCTATGGGATTATAATTAACAAAGGAAAAATTTCCCCAAAAAGGAGTCTAAAGGCCTTAACGCCCGAGGGCTAAGCACCTGGTTCAAGCCCCCGGTCATATGAAGGAAATTACAGAAATGGGCCAAAGTAAAGGGGCTAAAGTAGATCGGAAAGTCTCGCCCTGTAAACATTGATTTAAGAGGAAAGTTCTCATTTTCGTAAGTCCCCGAGTGCATGGTACAGAGTTTTAAAGATAGATGGGTCGGTAGTTGAGGTATTGAATGAAGGCATGGGGCAGTGGCATACCAATATGGGATAATCCTGTAGAAGCACCTGCAACAAGAAACCAAGGACTACATAGGCCACAAAAATGGATTCGGCGGCTTCACTGCATGACTGTTGTGAGTAAATGATAGTATGGGAGGCTCATGAAGACTTAGCACCTTAACATGGTGCTCCACTCCAGCAGGAAACAAAGGACTACCGTGACATGCTCCATTTACACTCCGTGATAGGGATTCATGGTTGACTCACTCCCAACTCCAGAGAACGAGCTACTCAAGCAGTTAAGCTGAAAGCAACAGGTGGCTGACACATCATGGCGAAGACGTGGCTTGATCAATGGGGCCTTCATAGGAGCAACAAAGGGATACCTCCTCCATTATCTTTTAGTTTTTTTTTTTTTTTTTCTGTTTATTATGTAATTTCTATTTATTTCCAAGAAGGCACAAGATCCTGATTGTAATCATTTTAGGCAATAGAGCCTTGCATGTTGAGATTGCTAGTCTAGTAGACAACTAGAGATTTGGCGAAGATATTTTTGTAATTGAAACCCAAGCTCCCCCTCTTCTTATAAATAGGGCGAAGAAAGACTTAACAAAGGTTCTGGAATTCTACACCTACGGGTCAGGATTTCTGTGATTGCACTTTGGTTCTACTTGCCTATCCATGAGGGACCTAAGTGATATCTTGGCTGAATGTAAATGGACTGGTATGTTGGACTCATATTGGATTAATGAAACTCCAGGGTGATTCCAAGAAGATCAATGTGAAGCATGTTTCCTCTTGGTAAATCTCATTTCACTTGTGTTTTCCCTTCTCTGAAATAATGTAATGAAGCTGTTGGTTTCTCCTTGATTGATGGATTTATCTAGGCTGCTAAATAGAGAACAGTACCTGCATTATATTACATATTTACTTGTGTTATTCAATAGCATACAATACCTATAGTAATTGCAGATTTATTTGTGTTATTGGATTAACCTACAGTACCTGTGTGAGCCCATATTTACTCATGTTGTTTGGTGCTAATGATACCCATGTTATATCTGGCATGAAACCTTAATTAGCATACCGTTGTTTCTACCATTTCACCTGTTTCTACCATTTCACCTCCTTCCTCTTCCATATTTATGCTGGAATATTGTTGTTGAGGATTCTATTTGTCTACATCCCTACACATCTATTTCCCTCCTTCCTCTCCTCCTCTCCACCATCTCTACAACTTCAGTATTAAGCTATCTCATTATTGTGTTTCAACCACCAGAAGAAGACATTTCTCTTTGAGATTGCCCCAATATACCCCCCGCATTTGGATCCCTTTGTTGGCTTGAGTCTACCTTAATGAAGGTTGATTGAACCAAGCCCCTTTATAACCTTTTTAACTTCGTGACAATTGGAGTGCAACAAAAACCTCAGTCATAGTCTTCCATGCACTCTATTTAAGATGTCCTAGGCACTAGTCTCCAATCAACCTAGAGGCTTTCTCTCGGAGACTTTCTAGGTCCCCTGAAGCACTCATG
Organism: Pinus tabuliformis; assembly: GCA_031772625.1. Classification (NCBI taxonomy): domain Eukaryota; kingdom Viridiplantae; phylum Streptophyta; class Pinopsida; order Pinales; family Pinaceae; genus Pinus; species Pinus tabuliformis. The sequence continues at coordinate 156,311,757 of CM062812.1, forward strand.
TTGCAGGTGCTAGAGAAAGCCACAACATTAGTGAACGAGCAATATCAACAAATCAAGCTAATTTGACCAAGGTCTCAGTTGGGAAACCATGCATTTAGGTCATTACTCACTGCTTAACCTTCTTCTCATTGAGTAACCCTTGCTGACGGATGAAGCTAACACCGAGGGGCCGAGGTTGAACCTTTCCCTATTGGAACAATGACTTGTGGGCCCCATCAGGCTGTTGGACCTTGGGTAAAACTGCAAGAGTCTTCGGGTGGAAAGGCCTAGTGTCGATAAGTTGATATGGATCATAAAACTTACATGTGTGAGGGAGGGGAAACCCCAACCCCAAAGCTCCAAGATGACATGGCCTAGGATGTCATTCCCTAGGATGATGTGGCTTGGGATAATATGTCATGGGAGTGGACCCTACTCTCAGACCTCAAACCTCATCTTATGCACTTAGCATTGTAATGGAAGCGAGGTGAGGAACATTGATGTTGAATCCATGAGATGACATGTATAGGTAGGCTCCACCTTGGGCATCGGGCATAATGAAGGGGAACCGAAGGTCATAGACCTCAAACTATGGCTTTGCAAGTGAGGTATGACCAGAGAGAAATTATGAGGGCCGATTTGATGGAGGTCCTGGTGTGGGAACCCTTTCCACAAGGAGTTATCCATTGCCCATTTCTTGTTACATGTTATTTTTTATTTGCTACATGTAATGGGAAAGAATGCGTTGGAGCACCACTTTGGTGTGATGTGGAAAGTAATTGTGGGTCCCATGTCAGATGTACTACAGTTGAGATGATCCATGTGGTTCCGCTTTTGAGATGCTCCAGCGTGTTTGGCTGTGCTGTTATAGGCCTCTATCTCGAATTTCTCGCTTGAATCGGTCGCAACTCTTGCATCTGTAAATTGGAAACGATCTCTTGCTTGTTGACTTACGGTCTGGCTGGGTAAGGAGTAGTCTCGCTAACGCTCGAGGAAGGCAAGTCAGAAAGCAAGCAACCTCCCAGGTGTTTGATTTTCAAGCTTCTTCGTTGGATAATATAACTTTCTTTGTTAGGTTACCTTTAAGTATTGAAATGAAAGATGCACTTCTAGAGCGTAAGCGAATAAGCTAGCATATGTATGGGTACCATACTACGGCTTAAGAAAGACCACCGTAGTCATTATGTGGCAGTGCCATCAAGGTTCTATCGAGGCCATGTGGGTGCTATGTGATGCCCAATGATGACATGGCCTCTTCTAACAGGCCAAATATTCAAACAAGCATAAATTTTCATTCAAAACTCAATTTGAGGTAAACATTATATGGTAAAAAATCTCTTGATGAGCTAAGTATGTTGGTGGTATCAAAATTTAATTTATGCAAACATGCAAAAATGAAGTTTTTTCTAACCCCATCTTCATAAGAGAGCTTGGAGATTGAGCCTATAACGTAACACCTCCCACAACCCAAGAAAAACCAAGGGGTGGAAGGGAGTGTTACAGAGTGGTGTTAGAGAAAAGTTTCAACATTGGATATGTAGAAACTCACACAAAAACGATAAAATTTAATATGTCAATTTAATTATTATATATGTTGACATTTGGTTTTTCTAGTTGATGTGGTTGCTAACCTTGATATAATAATGATATGTATTTTTCTCTAGCATGTATAACTCACATAAGTTTTAATTTTGTGAACAACTTCAAATCAACATGCTTAGTGATAATGGGCCAAGGTGATAAATTACTATATTATTGCCAAAGTTAACTAACAATTGTGTATGTGAAAACACATAAGAAGATACAAATTCCAATAATATATAAAGGAACAAGAAATAGAATGGTAGATTACAACATGCCTAAATATTATCATCACCATAAAGAGGAATCTATGGGAAAAAGGTCAAATAAAAAATCCCATGATTGGATGGAGACCCTCAGGAGTTGGAGAGCTAAATTGAGAAGTTGCAAAGTAGATAATAAATTGATTATCATAGCACAAGAAAGGAAAGTAGAGGTGAATACAATGATTTTACAGAGCTTATTAGGTCTGCAAAGACAAAATCAACATGAGCTTGGTGCTAGCTATCTAGGCATACACAAATCTAAGCAAATCCCATTTGAGACCTAGAAGCAAGGGTTGGAAACCAATAGGGTAGAAGGAAACATGTCAAGAAAAAGGAATAGGAAAGCAAGTGAAGACACAATGAGGGGAGAAACTCCAATCGCCACTCTATAAAGAGATTCAAGTAGTCATGAATAGTTGTCTAGTGTTGCAATTGGAAGACACTATTAGCAAAGGAGAAATGAGAAGAGTTGAAGAAAGAAAGCCCCCCTACCTTTGACAAAGAAATTAAGAAAGTTGAAGAGGTAGGATCCTGGTTGTTGGGAATAAATAAATACTTCAGATTCCATGAATACTCTAAGAACTTAAAGGCGAGTGTAGCTATGTTTCGCCTAAAAGGAAAAGTTGATATATGGTGGGAAGATTTGAAAATTTTCAAGGGCATTATAGAGAAGAAACTATCATGGAGAAAAATTGAAAAATAATTTTGTGATAAGTGCCTTTCTAAGAGGTACTATGATAGAAAAATTAAAGAGTTCCATGAAATAAGGTAGGGAAGCTCACCTTGGATGCTTATACTAACATATTTTTGGAGTTGTTGAGGTATGTGCCTTATATCAAGGATAAGAAGGTGAAGCTTCAAAGATACCTTATTGGGTTACCACAACCCTACCAAGATAAGGTTGATTTTGATCAGCTAAGGAATTTAGGTAGCACCATACAAAAGGTTAAGTATTGTAATGATCAGTCTAATCATAGGGCCAAATTCTTATTAGATTGGAAGAAAAAGGGTAGGAACCATTTCAAAGGAAAAGGACCAAAACCCTTTGGGCACATATAGATGGGGAAGTATATTAAGTTCACAACCCCTACTACTGCTAGGGGTCACTCCCAGCAAACCTTCTGTGATGGAAATAGAGATCGACCTGTTAAAACAATAAGAGAAGAGGTTGAGGATCCCAAGATAGGATTGTTATAGTATTGTAGATATAGAGAGGACCACCTGTGGAATGAATATTCTCACTAAAAACAAAACAACACGAGGTTGTATATTGTATAAGAGGCGACGATGGTGAATGATGTAGCTTATAACATACCTCAGATTTATGTAGTGTTGGATAATAGGAAAGAAAATAATTAATCCTTGGTGATTGAAATGGAAAGTATAGTCACTAAAAAACCTATTTCAATTTTAATTGATCTCGATTAAAATTTTAGTTATATCAGTCTAAAGGTTATAGAGATATGTAACTTTTTTGGGCATGGAATCCCCCCACAACATGCTTTGGGGCTCAAAGCCCAAGTTTTGGTCAAAGGTTTTGTAAGACTCTGCAAATTGCGGGCGAGAAGTGTGAAGTAGAGGTTAAGTCATAGGGTTTTCTGCCCTAAAGTAATGTAATGTAATGTAAAGTCATGTCGGCCTACCCATGGTCCATGGACAATGGGATTGTATAAATAGAGCGAGGCTTTAAGTTGTAAAGATAGCTAAGGAATAGAAGAGAAGCGTGTGAATGGTTCGAGCTTAGAGTAGGATTCTAAGTGTATTGGGTTGTATTAGTAGGAAGAGGCTCTGCCACTGAGTGCACAGAGGCCTAGTAGATTCCACAGCTGAGTGTGCGGACCCCTGCAGCTAAGTGCACAGGGCGGTGCCGAGTCTGTAATTTGGATTGAAGATTAATAAAGAGAAGTTGATTCTTATTCTTGTATATTTGTTGTATATTGCCTTCTTTACGTTTATATTGGTTTATTTATCGCGCGAAATTATATGATTGCTGAATATGCTGTAATAACCATTAATCTTACACACACAAGTTAAGTACTTGGGTAATAATAGATTAAATAGCAAGGAACTTGGGTATTATTCGGGTTGCGCCCTAAGTAGGGTTGCGGGAAAGCAACACTGCAGGTCGCGAAGGAATAACAAGTGCGTGTAGCGACGGGTCAAACCATGGACCTCTAGAAGCCCATCAAACATCCCCAGGGTGTGGAAACCTGGTTCTAGCACCCTCCCATACTACTTCAGGTGAGACCTCAGTCTGCGCTTTGTGGACTGTTGCCAAAAGGGCCAATAGTACCGAGATTTTCTTGGCTAAATCACCTCTGAACCTAGGTCAGACCCACACAAGCCAACAAATGATTCCATTGCCAGGACCGGGATCTGCATAAAGGATGTTTGATGTTGTGCCACTGGAATCCAATAAAGAAAGAAATTGAAGAGTGGCTGGACAAGAAGATTCACGAGTTCGCAGCGCAAGAGAACAAAAATCCGCGAGTATATAAGGAACAGTGGTTGGAGCGCTACTTATATACGGAAATCGATGAAATTTTCTTTGCATCCTTTCCTTCTAAGCTGTATGAGTGGATCGTGAAGTTAGCAGACAGCCAGGGAAGGTGTAGGCTCGACAAACCATTAGTGTGGACTCTAGAATTAGTGCACAGACTAGAATCATCAGGAGATAATATAGCATGATTTGTGGACCATTGGCTCAACCGAATAATAGGAGGATTTATCACTGATTTCACGGTAGAAATGACCGTCAGCTACAAGTGAGGCAGAGCAACGTTTCCTCAAGGGATCGCAAGGTAAGTATATTAAATCTTTGAACACTTGGATTAGTATGCTATTGTGTGAAAAGTGGGTTATGCGAATAAATTAATGTTGGGACTATGCGAAGTAGGAAGATCTACAAAAGTTGAAGTAGTGAAGAGTTAGAAACCAGTCCCTTAATTTCCCCCTCGCGGGAAAGCGAGGAAGAGCTCGCGAAGGTTTCTCCAAGAAGGGGGTCAGTTTGATAAGGCAGTGAATTCCGTGTTTACCACCTCCACCCATACCACCACCCGTTTCACTCCCCTCACCTCCATCTCCACCCACTCCACCTCCACCACCACCAGCACTATAGTTTAGTACGGCGAGTGCGATCAAACTACTGGTATTCAGAGGAGTGGGGAATGAAGATCTGGACCAATTCTGGTTCATGGTAAGAGCAACATGGGAAGTACAGTGCGTCATGGATGATAAGATTGAAAAGGCTACACTGGTGATCGCACTGCAGGATTGTGCATTAACATGGTATATTAATAATTCTAATGACCACCCAAACGCATGGATCACAGAGATCCAGGTCGCACTGAACAGGGAATTTAGCAGGCCAAAATCAGAAACACAATCAATCATCGGGTTTAAGGAGATCGTGATGATCACGGGTGAGACCCCCTAGGATCTGGACCAAAGGCTGAATAGTACGATCCGCAAATCCAATATGACGTTAACAGATGCACATCATCGTGCATGGTTTGTAGCATCTCTGACACCGCACTTAAGGATGGCGCTCTCACAGCAAAAGATTTCCACCCAGGCAGAAGCGTTGGAGATGGCAATGAGATTGCATGAGACCCCTATACAAGACCCTTGGTTGGGAGTCCAACAAATCCACACGCAACTGCAAAATCTGTGTCTGGAATTGCAAAGTTTGAAACAGGACAGGACACCTAAGACGGAGGTGCACGAGGAAGTATGGTGCATAAAATGAAAAGGCCAAGGGCATGACAAGGATCACTGTCCAGTATTTGTGAACTACTTGGCAGGAGGAGGGCCAATGCCGTTAAGACCGAAGGCGCAGGCAGGGCCAAGCATGTCAGGTTGTGTTATATTCTTTCCACGACTAGCCCACGTAGTTAACTGGGGGGTTAGGCGGGGGGCAGAGCCCCCCTTCGTTGCATCAATTATGTAGTGGGGGGATCATAGGGGGTTTGAGGTGTACCCATAACCCTATGTTAGGATGGGCAGACCCACCTATGGTTTTGTGCATGATTTTCGCACATGTTTTTGGAAGCGATGGTTTTCGGTCCATGGTATTGGACGCAATGGTGTTCGGTCCATGGTATTGGATGCTTCGGCATGTATAAATATGTATTATAACATTGAAAAGAATATAATGAAAAATCAAGCTGGTAGTCCCGGTTTTGGGATCTAGGGGAAAATCTCTGTGTATATGTGTTTTATGTGTTATGCTCTCGCATTGTTTATTTTTTGTGTTTTAGAATTCGTATGTAGGTAGTTTTTGTACGGGGTTAAAACCTACAAAGTGTGGCGTCTACATTATGGTGCATGATTTTCCATATAGGGGGAAAACACACCACAGATAATTCTCATCTGTTGCAGAAGTATACGCAGACATCTCAACAATTGTTTTGTAATTTCTGCAGGTCGGTAGACCACGATGAACGCACCTGTTGAAGCTATGAACTAATGATGGTTCAGACTCTTGTCTATAGGGTGCAGACAAAAATGAGAGCCCTTGACCCAAATATAGGGATGGCGCGAGCTGGGTTTCAGGGGCGCAGTCGAGGTTGAGGCGGAATGGGGCTAGGAAGGGTTCGCGGACAACTAATTTGTTACAATTGCAGAGGTTGAGGGCATTTATGATCATGATTGAACAAAATTCACAAGAATATCATGTTGGTACTGTACTCAGTTTGATCATGAGGTAGAAGACTGCCCTTTGCTGATAGTGAGGATGTGCGAAAAGGGGGTACTCCAGACCCCTCTGACCCAGAATTTACAGATGATGAGGTCTGAGCCACGCGAAGAAGACTCGAATGTAAACATGATGCTCAGGAGCGATATGACCATGGGAGATGATAAAGGGAATTAGCCAGAAGAAAGTGCGTGGGTTCACAAGCTTCCTACAAAGGAACTCAAGTTTGATTTAGAATGCATGAAGGAGACATTCAGTTAGTAAGGATCAACTAGAACCAGGGATGGATCCTTCAATGCTCACTACCTTTCTGGAGACATGCATGAAACTACTGCACGACAACAAGGTAGTCAAAGGATTACAAGAACTTATCACTAGGTGCGCGGGGTCAGGAAAACCACAAGTGGTCTGGAAACTTGGGAAGCATGCATTGCGCATAGGAAGGGAAATGAGGTTGACTGCGAAAATAGGTGAGTACAAAATGGATTAGGTAATCCTGGACCTGGGTTCAAACAAGAATGTACTACCAAAGCAAACATGGGAATGCATGGGCAGACCCGTGTTATAATGGTCCCCTATTCAGTTATGAATGGTGAACCAACAGAATATTTTTCCCATGGGAAGATTACAAGGGGCAACAGTCGATATTGAAGGTGCGAGCGCATAGGCGGATTTTGAAGTGATAGAGATTGCCGATGAAAACAATCCCTATCCTGCACTACTGGGAATAGACTTGGCTGTTGATATGAACGGAGTCATAAATCTGAAGAAGTGCAAAATGATCTGAGAAAAATTCACTAAGCATGGTAGTACTGCTAGATCTAGCCGAAGAAGCGTGATACACTGAACCGGTGCATGACGACGATAGTGATGACGATCTTGATTTTATTTACAAGATAACTGTGTGAGAACAAGATTGGGTGAATTTGACTGCAGATGGTAGGATTTCGTGGGAGTGCGAAAGTTCCTGCACTTCAGATTTAGACGAAGAGATATAGCGATGGTAGAATCGGCTGCACAAAGTAACAACACTGAACTGCAACATGATGATTAAATCATTGTGTTTTGTGACAACATAGGCAAGGGAGCTACCGACATATGATGGATTGTCAGCGGTAGATGAATTTCTGATAAAATTTGAAAGCGCAGTACCAGAACAGCAGCGGTTTGATCCACTGAAGTGGGTACTATGCACCACACCCGCACGATGGTGGGGTATGCATCAAGGAAACTTTGAGGACTATCATGGATGCAAAAGGATGATGCACCTATGTTTTGGAAAACCCTAGCTTTGAACGAAAGCCAATCAGTAGGGATGGAACAACTTGCGCGCCCACCTTTATTGATGGGTACAGACATATGTTGTACAATCCGTACAAGCGTGCACCACCCCCAGACTAGAGAATCAGAACAAACCACAGCAGCAGGAAAGGCGACATGCACTACCAATTCTCCACGATGAAGCCTTTGATAGGGTGTGCGGAGTACTGAACAAGGTTCACCAGGTGAGACGAAATGACTGGGACCTACACGTGCCAACAGTTCGATGGGCCTACCAGACCATGTGTAAAACCCTGAACGTGGAGACGATTCCAAAGGTGTGGAACGGAGTGGAGACCATAATTACTGAAGAAAATATGAAAAGGAATCCACACGTACTGGACCCCACAGTGGTGACAGTGCACGATGGCCATGAGGAAGAAATCACACATCTACACGAGGATGAACATCTAAGGATTTAGGAAGCCATCTGGCGAGGGAACCTTAGACTTTGCGAACTCGAAAAGGACCAGGTATGATTCAGGAAGAAAAGCATGTGGATGGATGCTGAAATCAAAAGGCTGGAAAACGAGATCACGCAAGCATGTCTCATCGATAAACCAAAGATGACAAAGCAAAATACATATGACCATACCACTACAGTAGAAGAGTGTCGCCAGGATTTTATGACTCTACTGCCATGGCTACGACCACACCTCACCAAACACAGTAACCAGGGGAGCACACTACATATAGTAGAACGCGCGATGCCAATGGTCGCGCAAACAATTGAGGAGTTTCCGCGGACTATGATGATAGGTGAGTTGAAGTCTCGCACAGGTGGTGCGACCACCTGACTAGTTGTAGGGAGCACAATCTCAGTGCTCTAGACAGTTGAAAGAGAGCGCAGGACTCTAAAAGAGTCTGTTTGGGAGCTGCGCGATGAGGGAGGTGCACACAGAATCAACATGACACAAGGTTCACGCCCGCGCACGGGGAGCTGTGCTGCGGTGCGGGTAGGCTGGGAAGTAACCATTGGTGTCACTATTCATGGCGAGATGGCCAATTTAAGAAAAAAGGGAGTGGATGGCGGACATTTAAGACACGAATTAAGGGCTAGATTTGGGGGAATCTGCTGCCAAGAAAGCATTGATGGCTCAGAATTGGGGGGAACGGTCGAATTTGAATTCAAAAGGCACTATAAAACTCTAGGGGCTAACCATGAGACAACACTTGTTCATTTGAGATTTGAGCAGTTGATTAGAGCATAGAGTGTTAAGTGTCGAGCAAGATTTGAGCCCTGAAGTTCGCGAACGACCACAGACAGCTCAAACATGATGATGACTACTAGGAGAGGTTTGGGTTATGTAGAAGGAACCATCGACGAGGCCGTGCAGAACCCTACGGTGCATGATGTTCCCGGAGACACTAGGGTTGCACCGGAAATCCCAAAATCTCCTCGGATATTGAGGCCCAAGAAGGATAAGCAGGCAGTGGGACCAGTTCACATGTCCTCGTGGAATCTGCAGTTTGGTAAACTCTCCATGGAATAAAAGGGCAAGGCTGTCACCATTGAGACAGATGATGAGGAGTAGGACCTATAGGCTCTCATCGATGAGATAGAGGCAGCTGAAGACATGGAGGAAGACATCCAGCCAGTACGCGTTGCAGGGAGATTTCCAAAGTATGTCCCTCCATGGAAAGGGAAAGCTAAGATACCCAAGGATTTGGATGCCGCAAAGAGCACACTCCAAACCTTGCTCCTCCTTGATGGAATTATGTTTGAGGGCTTGACCCTGGGCCGCGTGCCCACAATGAAGTTTTAAGATTGGGACCACGCAGACAGCGAGAAGTTCCCACATTTAGAGACTGAGAACCTCATGAAGTAGAACACAGAGGGGTTAGTTACAATACTAGAGCCGCAAAAATGGCTATGCGGTGTGGAGAAGGCCAGAATACTTCAGCTACTATGGATACCACACTTTCACCCCATGCCTATCACAATTTTCGTCATTAGGCAGCTACTTTGCCTGGTGCACGATGGGTATTTATGGCTGGAGGAGCCTATTCCCATCACGACGGATCTTATCCATATGATTTCCCGGATCCCTTATAAGGGAAAGGACCCCGTGGAGATAACTAGAAAAAGTGGAGATTTGGCACTCACAGAGGCCATGAAGAAGAAATACAAACTGGAAAAGAAAAAGAGGGGTTACATAATCAGCAACACTAAATATAAAGGGGTGCGCATAGCCACCCAACTCTTGGCCAGGAAGGTAATGCGAAAATGCCGCGGAGATGAGGTACCAGCGCCGGTAGTTGCGCTGGTAGAACAATACATTGAGGGGGTCCAATTCAACTGGGCCAAGTTCCTCTACGAGGAGTTCCTAACTAACTGCAAGGAAGCCCAGGAATAGGGCAAGACCTTCCACTACGCATGGTTTCTCTTGTCTATTTTAATGGTAACAGGGGAACTGGCTGAGGATAGTTAGTTCCCTAATATTGAATAGGACATACCAGAGGCTGCAAAGTATGCGTCACTCTAGGCTACTAAGGACGCCACGCAGATCCGTGAACAAAGATCTTCTAGTGCTCATGGAGGTAAGTGTCTAGATGTGGATCAAAAGGAGGCCGCGCATGTCCCCCATAGTGTACAACAGTATGCAGAGCTTTGCAGACTTCAAGGCAGACATGCATAATGTGTATATCAAGGTGCGTAAGGATCCGGTGCAGACATGGACCAAGCTCCCCTTCATCGCCATTGATGATGTGATATTCTTAGTACTAGAATCATGGCCTCCCAAGTGTCGCGCCCCGGATCTAGTGGAGAAGGATAGAACAGTAGCACAAAAGCAGAAGGCTGCAACCAAGTTGCACATCACCCAGTTGGCCTAGCAAAAGTGCAACGAACAAGCAACCACGAAGGTAAGGGCTATTCGCGAGGCAGTGAAAACAGTTGCAGAGTAAGCAAAGGCTGCTGAAAAAGTAGCAGCAACGCAAGCAATCGGGGCCACCACGATGCAGGAGGAAGGGGGCCAGAACTTGTTACAAGACAGGGGGCAGAGGGCACAACAAAAGGCATGGACCCAAGCACAACATCCACCCAGCTAAAACGGCTGCGCGTCATGGGGAGATCAGGTCCACGAAAAAAGGTCAAGGCATCCAAACTAGACATCGAACTGATTACACTGACAAAAGGCAACCTCTACGACATCGGTGACATGGTTCACGAGGTCACCAGGGAAGCACTCTAGGAAGCCATGACAGAGCAACAGATTGTGTTGGGGGCCCTAAGGGTGCAGTTGCAGGAACTTCAGGTGCGGCCCCCACAGGAAGGAGTAGTAACTGCCTACGACACCATAGGTACATCAACAGTGGAGCAGCTGCTACGTGCAAAGATGGCCAACACCATGGTGCTACTGGAAGGAGCACTAATAGTGGAGAATGAAGATGACAAAGCTGCAGTAAGCAAGATCAAGGGAATGGGCCTTAATTTGGTTGCCCTTCTACGAGACACATTGTATCAACTACAGGATGGCATCACAGTAGAACTCCGCACCAGGGAGGGTCGCGTGATCCAGGTATTGAGTGAGCAGAAGATCAACATTGAATAGCTCAGCCTACAGCGTGACAAACTAGTGTCACAAAATCAGCAGATCGTGCAAACAGTTGATGAAGCATGCTGACACATTCCAAAATTGTCCATCACCACAGAACTACCAACAGAAATGCGGATCCACTATTTGGCAAGTGGAGTCCGCAGCACATGCGAGGAAACAACACAAGTGCAGCTGGAGTTGAACCTCTAGATTGATGAGCTGCGGATGAAGGTGCAGCCTTCCACTCCTCCAGATGTTAAAGAACAATGAGTTACCACGATTCAAACAGGACTGGAAGAAATTGGACGGGCAGTGCAGGACTGTATCGGTATGTTGGACCAAGCTTTTGACATCCTCACATCCTTGCAGAAGGACCCCAACATATAGTGCCTGGAAATAGAGGCGTGCGAACTACAGGAGCAGTATGACAGTGTAAAGGGAACTGGGCAGACAATCATTCTCACCTAATAGCTGGAAAAGATGCAGCAAGAAAGGGCACTAAAGGAGCAGGTGGATGCTGCAAGACAGAAAGAGGCACTTCTCAAAGCATGCATCTAGCCTTGGATTGATGAGGCCTTCACCATTACGGCCGAGATTGAGGGAAATCTCGAACAGATGCAAGAGATATATTCGCTAAGTCAGCTAGTGGATCCTCACAAAGAAGCATTGGAGGAATGCATGCAGTAGGTCTAACAAATTGCAGAATAGTGCATTGCGGACCTCCGGGCAGCACGGGACCAGTTGGAGGGGCTCCATGCCAAGATCGCCACACCAGTAGAGTGACTCGAGATGAGTCACGATGATTGTGTTGGGGGCCTGTTGGGCATGGAATCCCCCCACAACATGTTTTGGGGCTCAAAGCCCAAGTTTTGGTCAAAGGTTTTGTAAGACTCCGCGAATTGCAGGCACAGAGCACGAAGTAGAGGTTAAGTCATAGGGTTGTCCGCCCTAAAGTAATGTAATGTAATGTAAAGTCATGTCGGCCTACCCATGGTCCGTGAACCATGGGATTGTATAAATAGAGCGAGGCTCTAAGTTGTAAAGATAGCTAAGGAATAAGAGAGAAGAGTATGAATGGTTCGAGCTTAGAGTAGGATTCTAAGTGTATTGGGTCGTAGTAGTAGGAAGAGGCTCTGCAGCTGAGTGTGCAGAGGCCTAGTAGAGTCCGCAGCTGAGTGCGCGGACCCTTGCAGCTAAGTGCGTAGGGCAGCGTCGAGTCTGTAATCAGGATTGAATATTAATAAAGAGAAGTTGATTCTTATTCTTGTGTATTTGTTGTACATTACCTTCTTTATGTTTATATTGGTTTTTTTATCACGCACACTGATATGATTGTTGAATATGCTGTAATAACCATTAATCTTACACACACAAGTTAAGTAATCGGGTAATAAAAAATTAAATAGCAAGGAACTTGGGTATTATTCGGGTTGCGCCCTGAGTAGGGCTACGCGAAAGCAACACCGTAGGTTGTGAAGGGATAGCAAGTGTGCGTAGCGACGGGTTAGACTGCGGACCTCCATAAGCCCATCAGACATCCCCAGGGTGTGGAAGCCTGGTTCTAGCACCCTCCCATACTACTTCGAGTGAGACCTCAGTCCGTGCTCCGTGGACTATTGCTGAAAGGGCCAGTAGTACCGGGATTTGCTTGGCTAAATGACCTCTGAACCTAGGTCAGGCCCACACAAGCCAACAAATTGCAAAGAAATCCCCATGCAAAGTTGTGGATGGTCCAATTAGCAATTTGGGCCAAGAAGAAAGTGGCCAATTGGGTGCAATTGTTCCACTAAAGATGGGTGGCATGCCCACAATAGTGACCTTAAATTTTTTTCCATTAGGATCGTATGATGTGTAGATGGGCATGGATTGGAAGGAAACCCACTGAACTAAGGTGGTTTTCTATAACTAGTTAATGGAATGCCTCAACAATGAAAGCAAAGAAATAATACTTTAAGGAGTGAGGAAGGTTGTCTCTATCAGGAAGATATCAGTGCTACAAGTAATGAAGCCCAAATAGAAGGGATGTGCCCTATATGTGGTCTAGTGATGTGTTTTTGGAGGAAATACTAGGATTTCCACCCAGGAGGGAAATCAACTTCTCCATTGAGTTGATTCCAGTGTAGTGCTAGTTTCAAAAGCCCCATACTATATGAGCATGTTAGAATTGGTGGAATTAAAGATGCAATTGAAAGAAATGTTGGATAAGGGGTATATTAGACAATGTGTGTTACCTTGGTGAGGCCCAATGTTGTTTGTAAATGAAAAGGATGGCACACTGTAGGTGTGCATCAACTATCGATAATTGAATAAGGCCATGGTGGAAAACAAGTACCCACTACCTAGAATTTATGACCTATTGAATCAAATAAGAGGGATCATGGTGTCCTCTAAATTAGATTTTAGATCTGGTTATACCAGGTATGAATTAAAGACAAGACATCCACAAGAAAACATTCAAGACAAGATATGGACATTACAAATTTGTGGTGGTGCCATTTGGGCCCACAAATGGCCCAACCAAATTTATGTTCCTAATGAACAATGTCCTCAATGCATATTTGGAAATTTTATTGGTTTTGTGGATGATATCTTGGTTTACTCAAAAACCAAAGAAGAGAATGAAGAGAAATTGAAGGAAGTGTTGCAGTTACTGAGGGAACACAAGTTGTATGCCTAGCCCAATAAATGTGATTTCTTCCAATCACAAATCTAGTATTTTGGACATGTCATTTCAAGGGAAGGAATTTCTATGGGCCCCAAACAGATTAAGGCCATAATGGAGTGGCCCACTCCCCAAATTGTCGCGAAGGTTACATATTTCATGGGATTGGTTGGTTATAACCAGTAGTTCATTCAAGATTTTTCAAAGATTGGGCATCCAATCACAAACTTGTAGAAAAAAGGAGTTAAATTTCAATGGAAGTTAGAGTATGCAACTAGTTTTGAACAATTAAATAAATTTCTCATGTGTGCACCTATTTTGAGGATAGCAGATGCAAACAAGGAATTCATGGTTTGCACAAATTCCTATAAGGAGGGACTAATCGAAGTCCTATTGTAAGAAGGACATGTAGTTTTATATGAATCAAGAAAACTAAATGAGCATAAAAATAAATATGTAACTCATGACTTGGAGCTTGCAATAATAGTGCATCCACTACCTGCTTGGGAGAAAGTTTGTATTCATGTCAAATCATGGAGGTATGATATATTTGTTTCAACAACCCAAACTAAATCCAACACAAGTTAGGCAGTTAACTCTAATTAATGAGTTTGATTTTGAGATCAAGCCTATTAAGGGTAAGGATAAAAATGTGGAAGATGCACTTAGTAGAAGTATAAAAGTGGTTCACTTGATAGACATGAGCACTTTTTGAAGTTGACATACAAGAAAGGATTGTTATAGGCCATTTTGTCACATCTGATCAGTGAGCCTCCTAATGGGATCAATCAACATCATTTTCCCCTTGTCACCTTCTTGCACAAAGCCCTAAGCATGTTTCATTCATCCCCCAAAGTTTCAACCCTAAACTGCTTCATCTGAGCCAATTTGAGGACCAATTCCCTGCAAGCCTACTGGGGTATATTCACCATTAGGTTTTCCCCCTTTGCACTTGCATTGGTTCTAGAAATCCAAGAGAATGGTTGGGATTCCAGAAGCTTCCCCTTATAGGAGTTTCGAGAATTTGTTTCAACTACTTACCTTGGATAAAACATTAAGATCCTATCCTTCCCTACTTTGTAGTTTTCACCACTTATCCTTTGATCATAACCCTCCATCAAAGGTGGATCTCTTACCCGAGATTTGTAATTGGATAAGAACTCCCAACTTACACTACTTTTCTATATATTCCCAGCCTTCTATGTGGTTGGGGGTTGGATTTTGAAGAGTAATTCTACCCTTATGTTGCTGCAGTGAGTGGATATCATCTCATGCATTTAGGGTGATTGGAGGTGCATATTGTGACAAGGAAAGGACAAGTCAACAACTTGGAGGAGCTCTTCTACAATATCAACTCCTATTGATGGTTGTAATCTCCTTCCATTTATATTAATGCAAAGAATTCATTTTTTTCCTATATGTGATGTTGTTATTTCACTTATTTCAATACCATGTTGATCTATTGAATGAAGTAATTAGATGATACTGCATAGATCTTGTAGTTTCTTGGCTTGTGTTATCTGACTGTGTAGGTTTTAATTTTGGCATTCAGAACTAGAATTGGAGCTTCCAAGATAGAAGGAATGAAGTGTGTGAATGATTCTAGGTAGACCTCACTCCATCATCTATTTACTTTAAGGAAAAGCATTGTGTTACTTGTCTCTCTATTGTTCTAGGTTAGCCACCATCCTAGGGGAAATACTTTTGTTCGTAATCATAAATCCTGTATAACAAGGATAAAAAAAGGCATTGATACATTATGAACATTTCTAGCTTGTGAAGGAATGCTTACAAGAAGAACCAAAGGGATCAATAACCAATAATTACAAGCTCGTTGATGACGATATGTTGTTTTTCAAAGACAGATGGTATGTGCCTTATGTAACTAACTTGAAGAAGTTAATAACATATGAGTTTCATAAGATATCTTATTCAGGTCATCTTATTTATCAAAAAATGATAACAACCATAAATAAATTGTATTGTTGGTAGGGAATGAAGAAGAAGATTGTCGAATACATTGCCAAGTGCCTAGAATGCCAACAAGTTAAAGTGGAATGCAGGCACCCAAAAAAATTACTACAACCAATCCCAATTCCTTAGTGGAAGTGGGAAGACATATCTATGGACTTCATCACAGGCTTGCCAAGGATAACAAAGCAGCACAATGCCATTATGGCAATAGTGGAAAAGTCGAATAAATAAGCTCACTTTATAGTTGTCAATTCCACACACAAATCCATTGTCATAGCTCACATTTACATGAAAGAAACGTTCAGAATACATGGCATACCCAAGAATATCATATTTTATCACGATGCCAAGTTCACATCAAATTTTTGGAAGGATTTTTTTGTTGGCTTTGGGACTTTTATAGCTTTTAGTAGAATATATCATCCTTAGACATATGGTCAAATAGAAATGGTAAATCGAATTTTAGAGGAAATTTTGAGGGATTATGTCATGCATCAATCAATGAGGTGGGAGGAATTCATACTTTGAATTTTCATACAACAATGTATATGAAGATTCACTGAAGATTATCACTTTTGAGATATTTTATGGCCAATAATTTAACATTCACATTAGCTGGGAGGACCGAGTGAACATAATGGTTCTTGGGCTAGACATGTTGAAAGAAATGGAGCAAGAAGTGCTCAATATCAAGCAAGAATTGAAGGTAGACCAGGGTAGGTAAAAGAGTTATGTAGACCAAAAGATAATGCACAAATAATTCCAAGTGAGAGAGCACGTATATCTCTACATCAAGCCAAGAAAGATATCACTAAAATTGGGGTCTTGTCTTAGGTTGAAACCCAAATTTTGTGGACCATTTCAGATCCATTGGCTTGTAGATTGGACTTACCACCAACCATGAAAGAAGACGATGTAATTCACATGTATTTTCTTAATGTATGTGAAACTAATAATGTCGTTGATTAGTCTGTGATACAAGTGGATCCAAGGGAGAATTCCAACTAGAACCATTGTGCATCTTAGACCAGAGGCAGACCATGCTCTAAAATCGAGTAATAGAGAAGGTTAAAGTGTAACAGAAACACCTTGGACCAAATGAAGTAACCTAGGAGATGGAAAATCAAATGGGTGCTCTACCCATTTTCATTTAATTTATAAGCAAATGTTATATATATATATATATATATATATATATATATATATATATATATATATATATATATATATATATATATATATATATATATATATATATGTATATATATATATATATATATATATATATATGTATATATATATATATATGTATATATATATATATATGTATATATATATATATATGTATATATATATATTTTTTTTTTATTATAACATGGATGATGGTGTTCACTTAAGGGGGTGGGATCTATAATAGCCCTTTTTAACTTCACCCTATATGTAAATATAACTATGTAAGTTATAGCATGGGATCCATAGCTATCCAATGCAATTGACTTTGAACACATGAAAAATAATTTGATATTAATTAGTGGTTGGCTAGAGGAGTGGACACACATATCCAAATCCTTAGGGGGAGGGCTTATTGTCTGCCATGAGCAGACCATAGAAAACCATATTGAATTTCCATGAGACCCTGTTGACAAACCCAACCACCATGCTGACAGGAGTTATGAGATGGGATTGGGTGGTATGGGAAGAGGATTTTTCCGATCCCCATCCCCCTCGTGAATCAAAGTGAGGAGAGTTTTTGCCTCAAGAAGAAAATACGGGACTCAAGAAGTCATTGTCAATAGAAGGAGATTGGAAAAAAACACAAGCAGGGGAGCAAGAAAAGTAGCATCTAGTTGAATTTAGGCACAATTGAAAGCAAGAAGGAGTAGTGCTAGAGTTGTGGTTGAGCCCAATTCTCTCTGTTTTGGGGTGATATTCCCATTGTTGATGTTTTTTTGAGGCCACTCTATTATCTATCTAAGCATGTGTGGTCAACATGAGGCTTAGTGGATGATTGAATTACTATTATGCTTCCTATTTGGTTGTTAAATTGCTTGGTTCTTATTGTATGGTTGTTAAACCACTTGGAAAGGGAAATCTGAACCACTTTGGTGCTTGTTGGAAGATTTGTTAAATCACCTATACAGTACTGGACTATAGACCCCTACAGTGCTTGCTATGAAAAGAAAATGTGAAACCACCTACTTAGTGGATTCAATCTCTTTAAACTGAGCATTAGCCCATCTGGACTTTGGTTGAAGGCATGTGATTGAACTTAGAAAGTAAGTGAGTTACGGTGGTGCTTACCACCAGAGAGAAGTTGTTAAACCACTAGGATAGTGAATGCCATCTTGTGGGTTTCTATCAATATTTGATGTGAATTTTCCCTTATCAAACATCTCCTTAGACTTTGGATCTAGATGGCAGGTGGTCAGTTGTAAGAAAATTATAGTGTAACTAGCCTATGGTTGGGTGGTGAGTTGAAGTCTCTCCTTCAGTTTCTAGCCATCTTAACATAATCAAATAAGTTTATTGCAGTTTTTTGGTGAGCTATAAATTGTGATGTATATGAATGCACATGTTTGGTATGAGATCACAAATATGCATGAATGTTGTTGAATACATGAATGGTATAGGCCTTTTATTATGCTCATACTCCTTATGCTATTAAAAATGATAACACTTGGATAAATGACTGGAAAGTGTTGATTTAGGCTACGTTTATGAAAAAAGTGTTAAAATGTGTGTGATGTGTTCCTGCATCTTATATGCTAATAATGGTTATGAATCCATGGATCTATAAATACAATTCTCCTTAAGAATTTGGGTGACATGATGTGTCCCTATTGGCCTTTGAGTTTATAAACACTTTTTCTATGTTAATCAAACTGTAATATGGCTACATATCTAGATTTTATAAATTTCAAGTTAAAGTGGATGCTTGAGTTCATACTGACTTAACTAATCAATGTTAGAACTTTAATTCTTGACAGGGAAGACCTGTCCAAATAAATAGAATGGTATCAATTAACTACTAATTCTTAAGACTTCAAGTTTTGCTACTGGAAGAGTCGATAAGAAGTTGGTTGCTCTAATCAGGGTTCTAGTAGTGGAACCTTTTCTTCAGGGTAGTGCTCCCCACCACACTCTTTCTACTTTCTATGTCAATGAAAATGTGGTACCGACATATTGAGTTGATTTAGCCATGGTTCTAGATGTGCAAGCACCAGGTAGGGCCATCATCCACCACTCATTACTTAACCTTCTTCACATTGAGTAACCCTTGCAAATGGGAGAAGCCAACACCAACAAGATGAGATGGAGCCTCAACCCATCATAATTGTGACTCATGCACCCCATTGGGCCACCAGACCTTAAGGAAAATCACAATATCCTTGGGTGGAGAGATCTAACGTTGATGTGCCGATATTGGCCATCAACCATCACCCATGAAAATTATGTGCATGAGGAAGGGGAAACCTCAATGTTGAAGCCCCGAGCTGAGGTGCCCGAGAATGATGTGGCATGGGGGTGGACCCTAGTCTCAGACCTCAAACATTGTAGTATGCACTTAGTGTTGGAATGGAATTGAGCTGGGGAACCTCAATGCCAAAGCCATGAGATTATGTAGATCGATGGGCTCCACTTCAGGCACCAAGCATAATGAAGGGGAGCCACAAATATCAAACCTTAAATTATGGCTTTTATCAAATGGAGGATCTGGTGTGGTAACCTTCCCCACTAGGATACCATTACCACCCATTTCTTGTTTCATGTTATTTGCTACATGGAATGGGTGAGAACATGTTGGAGCACCACTTCAGTGTAATGTGGAAAGAAACTTTGGGTCCTATAGTGATGGCATGGTAGTGACACCAATTCTTGGAAGAGGAGATCTGGGTTCCATGTGATTCCTAGTGATGACATGGCCTCTTTAAATAGGACAAAGCTTCAAAAAAGCATGAATTTTGATCCAAAACTCGATTTGAGCTAAATTTAATATCACCAGAAAGATCTTGACAGGCTGAGTATGACGGTGATATTAGAATTTATTTTTTTTATTCTTTCAAAACTAAATTTTTTGCTAACCCTATCTTCATAACAAATATTGGAGATTAGGTCTAGACTGTAACACCTCTTATAGCCCAAGAAAAACCAAGTGGGTGGGAGGAAGTGTTACACTAACATAGGCCCTCCATGATGTTTTTTATTTTTCCATTTGAACTATCAGGCATGATGTCCCTTTCTAGGAAAGTCCTTATGGTGCATTTTATTAGTTAAAACATGCGTAAAAAATTCTCTCTTTGATTATCGAAGCTCTATTAGCAGAGATGTCTCTATATTCCTCGCTTCTAACTAATTTGCTTAACCATATGTTCCTATGTATTTTTTTTTCTAATGAAGTATTTGAATTTACTTTAAAACTAATGGGGGGCTCGAAGGTGGTGATAAAATAAGCATCCAAGAAAATTGTGGTGGAAAATGTAGTTCTTGTTGTTAGCACTTAGAATGAAACTCAAGGCTCAGAAGAGGCAATCTTGAGGTAACCACAAACCAAGCTTTCGATCTGGCATCTATCCCTGCCAGACCAGAGAGGGCTCTCTCTTTTCCAACAAAATGTGGATGCAATAAGTGAATCTTAGGCTAGCTATGAAGTACAAGGATCTGATTGAAAGTTTAAGGTCGAAAACAGCAAGAGAAGGGACCATTGGGCTATGGAATTGAGGCTAGTTTCTGCCGACAAACTTGGGGCAAAGTAAGTAAAATGTTCAGCGAGATAAAAGATGTAAATGAGAGAAATAAAGTGGAGAAAGCTCGCTACACTATAGGCACCAATCAAGGGATGGATCTATAGTGGCAGCGTTAGAAGAAAAATAAACACCGGATTACTCAACAGAGCATCTAACAAAGGATGGATTCTGCAAATATAACCACTACATTTAACAGCAAAATCATTGTGAAAGGAGCATCATGTGTGGATGGATTCCTAACACTTCCCTTAGATAATGTTGTAACAAGAATTAGCAGAAAAAACAAAGTATGTAAGTGAAATTTACGAGAAAAACAAACACATGCTGGACATTAAACACCATGATGGATCCCAAATCTAAAAGATAGAAACTTCTCCATTAAAAATAATGTTCAAAAGAAACTTTACATAGTCCAAAGCAACTTTCCTCTGCTGAAAAATTCAAACCCTTTACACTCTGAAATTCATAAAATATATACATTTAGCTCATCCTTGTACTAAGGGAGTTGAGCTCAACCATCCCCCTAATGATAGAAACAATTACATTAAATTTGGACCGAATTTTCTGAAAATAGGGGTCAAAGATGAACTCATATCTCTTGAACCATAACACCTGTTACAAAACTGAAAGAGGGTTTTGTATATAAGGTCATTTTTGAGAAAAACCACTCTCAAATTTTGGAAATTCGTTTCTAGTTGCTCGGAATCTGTGCCACAAAATAATCTCTAAAACAGAAAATCATTAAATATTTAAATCTGTAAAAATAGGCTGTAAAGAGCTCGTCAAATATTCCAATTCACGACACCTGTGAATAAAATGAAAGAGTTTTTTGTTATATGGCTCGTGGTTGACAAAAAACTCCTTTGGTTTCTCCAAATTACTTTCCATCTATTGTAAAATGGCGCCACACTACGATGAATAAAACAGTAAAACAAATGAATTTTTTTTTTTGTTTTAATGTAGGCTTCAAATATCACTATATATCTCCCACATAGTAACACCTGTGCATAAAATGAAGGAGGTTTTTGTTACTGGGTATGTTATTGACAAAAACCTCTTTCACTTTTGTAAAATTCATGTCCATTATTTCAGAAACGGATTTTGTAGTAAACTTGTCCCTGTGTGCGACATATGACCTCAAAACATGCATAACCAAGAATCAATCATTCATTTTGATCATATCTTCTGATCCAGGAACCAGTTTTGGGCATGAAATATACCGTTGGAAAGATATTTCTTAGCTACTTCTGATGAACATACTTAGGATATCATTTGAACTGAAACTCATGTGCAAAACATCTCTGAAAACCAGACATAGTAAGAGCCCATTTTGATCCCTGGTGACAGGCTTTGAAGACTGGAACTAACACTTGGGCCATTACTTCATGATATCATTTCCTCTCCGTGATCCTTTTAGTAGTATTATTTCAAGCACATTTACAAAGAACTAAATCAAAAGGTCGATGAACTCTCAAAGGAAGCCCTCTCTCTATCTATCGGTTCATATGACATATATTAATTCTAGGATGGACATGAATTTGTTGTCATGGAGTTCCTTTTTAAGTTTTTGCTCAAATGTCATGGTCTTCTATTAGAAGTTTCTACATGTTTATTTTTATTGTTTTGGTTTTCATCATCAAAATCATCATGCTTTTTAGAGTTTCAAGTTTTAAGTCTATCATAGTTCAATTTGGAAGTTATATTGGTTTTTTTTTATACAATATAGTGTGATTGGTCAGTTTTTGGCGAAAGATCTTGTATTGTTTTGTGACATAGGTTTTGTGGAAAATAAGTATAAGGATTTATTTTAACATCTAGGAGGTGAAACAATCTACCTTTGGTGAGACTACTCAAGTAATGGGATCCTGTCCTTTTGGACAACAAGATGTATAATCTTGTTTTCAATTTTATACATACATACATACATACACACACACACACACACACACACACACACACACATATATAATTTAATTACAATGATTTTACATGAAATATAAAAAAAAAAATATGTTTTTATTAATTTTAATTATTTTTTAACATTTTATTTATTTTTATAAAAAAATATCAAATTAGTTTTAAATCCCCTCCTCTTCTCCTATGCTTCCCCACTTCCCCTTTATTTCCTCTCCTCCACTTTCCCTCCCCACTCCCCCTCGTCCCCCTCTACTCTTCTCCCTGCCCTTTGCTCTCACTATAATATTTGTTCTTTTGGTCCTACCTCCCTCTATCTACCCTCTTCCTTTTCAAAACCTACTCTAGGCATACACAAGGGTCTAGGTACTTTTAAGGACTTGCCTCATCCCCCATCTCCTAGAACCAAGAAATCCTTCCTCTTGAAAGCTCATCAACATGTTGGTATCAAAGTACAAATTTGGAAACAATCCTCTTTTTTACGAGCACTTAGAGCATCAAGTCCTCTCATGAGTATCCAATAAAAATACTCTCTCTAAACTGTCGATGTATTTACAACCTTGGAATAATTTTGGCTCTAAAGAAAATCATTGCATTGAAATATCCCCAAATCATTTTCCTACAGGATTCAATTCTCAAAGGCTCATTTGAATATTGCAAAAAATTGAAATCATCATAGAAGAAAAGCTAATGGTCAAATTCTGAAAGGAAATATGCAAGAACAAAGACTTCGGGTATGATATAATAGATTTATTTTTCTTAGTAATGAATATGAATATATGATTGGAAAGTGATGAGCTGTAAGCACCTCTGTAAGAATTGAGGTTTGGAAAAGAAAACAAAGCATATAGGATATGGTGCAAAGTAGAATACAATTTCAACCAAGTAGAGATGGGTAGAATGATTAAATGGTAGTTTTGAGGCAAATGCGAGAGGAAGTGAGTACAATACAATAGATGCACAAAGACTGTAGACAATGGTATTTCTAGTAAGTGAAGTTGTGTAGAACTACAAAAGATGGTTTCGACAAAAGAATCTGAATAAAATCTAAATGAAATTGATTGAATAAAATATGAGAGATAAGGTTGAAGAAGACCTTGTGACAAAACAAAATATTTCCAATAGGAGACGTTGTGAAGATTTTTAATTGAATTGGGATTAACAAAGTTCAAAATAGGGTTTTATAATAGGAGGTTCTATGGAAAAGGAATAAAATATGAGCATTAGAAGGGAAGGAAGAAGTAGTTCCAAGAGACAACTCAATGATGGAGTTGTAACATAAGTTGAAGGTGTGGATTTGATGAGGTATGCAATGTAATTTTATTTTGATATCTTAACTCTGGTAGATTGTTTTGAATTGTGAAATAAAAGTAGCAGAAGAAAGTAGAATAATGGTCGAAAATCCTCACAGCAAAGAAGTTATAACAATGACAAAGTACAAAGTCTAGTTAAGGTTAGAAGTGAATAGAACAAAGGAAGTTCTCAGGAGGAGTGTAGAAGCCTAGAAGAGTAGAGGAATATTAAGAGGTTCTAAAGGAGAGAACTGGAAGTACCAAAAGGTTAGGTTCAAAGGAGAGAAACTTGGTGAGGTACCATGCAGTAAGGTGTAATGGAATAAATTCTATTGCAAAGGCTTAATACAAATCACAAGTGAACAAGGAGAAGTTCACATAGAAATAAATTGAGATGACTATGAATAGTCAGAACAAGGGTTCAGGAAGAAGCCACAACAAAATGAGAGAAGATGTCAAGATAGTTGGAAAAAATGATATGAGTCATGAAGAAGTGAACAGAGAAGACATTGAGATAAAGGAATAACTCAGTGTAATGAGGAATCTATTAGAAAATCAAATTGCAAAAGATCTAAGATATGGATGTAAATTGATAAAGAATCAAATGGCATGTTATGAAATTGTTTGTAAATAAATTGAGGAAAAAATTGACACACATAATTCTTGGGTTGTAGAAAGCACTAATAACATTGTTTAAATTTTGAAATATTGATCCTTGGTCATGATTAATAAAAGGGAACCAAGGGATCCTCCACATAGGGATTGAAACATGATCATGGAGAAGGAATAGATAAGAATTAAAACTTAATTGGGCCACCACATATGCAAAGGAGTGGATGTAGTTGGCATCAATACATCACACCAATCAAATATATACATGTCAACTATAGCTATCTAGGTTAACCACTAGATCCATACGTATCCATACCTTCTCCACCACAACTGGAGGCATTCATACCTCCACCAAATAATAATGTACAATGTATCAAATAAGGAGGAGATGGTGGTTGATCTATCATTGTAGGGGATGGTGGTCGATCTATTGTTGGAGGAGATGATGGTATGCTTGTTTCTAGAGGAGGATATGGTTGTCATTTTGCTACTAGAGGAGATGATGGTCAATCCATTGCTATAAGAGGAGATGGGGCTTGGTCCATTGCTAAAGAAGAGGATATGGTGGAGATGTAGGAGTACCATCCCAAAAATATGAATTGAAAGAAGAAGATTGACTAGCCCTCAACCTCTCAAG
The DNA here is from genome assembly GCA_031772625.1 of Pinus tabuliformis. Lineage (NCBI taxonomy): Eukaryota > Viridiplantae > Streptophyta > Pinopsida > Pinales > Pinaceae > Pinus > Pinus tabuliformis. The sequence goes on from CM062812.1 coordinate 156,336,974, forward strand.
TAGGTTGAGGGAATCAACAACTTGAAACATCAATAATGTCCTATTATGAGGAAGTTTCACTCATATTGGTGAAATCTCGAGCTTTTGCATGATCTTTCGATATCATCTAAGGACTAGTTTTTGGCAAGCCATTAGTGCATATATATAATTTGTAACCTACTGATGAAATTTGTGGTCTCTGTGTGGCATGCCTAGTTTCTACACCTTATGTGGCTCATCAACCTCAACAATCTCTTCATCATGTTGGGGAGGAACCTCCCCAATATATGTGCCAACATATGAAAAATAGTAGACAATAACAACTAGAAAATTTAAACAAAATTTCCAAATTAGTTACAAGTGCATAAAGTAAGACAATAAAAACACGCATGTAGTTAATCAAAAGACAATGGTAATGTTTCCTCTCACAACTAGTGGCTTAACCTGACTAAATACGACATTGATCCAAAGAAAAAAAAAAACTCTCACAAAAAATGATAGACAACCTAAACAGTATGGACCTCTAAATTAAACTATCTACATAATGCATCAAACATGAACTAATGCATTTCTCATCAAAGGTACAGTGTATTAGTATTTTGACCACAAGAGATAAGCAACTGACTTCCTCTACATCAAATTAATGTAAATACAACTCGCACATAACAAATTGGAAGCCACTAGGATTAGTGATGGCCACACTAACATATCTATGCGCATATGCTAACTTTGTCTCACAACATCATATGGAAGATCTAGAAAATGGGGAAAATCCTTCCCAATCCTTCACCCTCCTAAACAACTTGATGAATATCCTTCTTAGTGAATTAGTACCATAGATCAAGATCAATTACCTAACATGATATTAATGATGGATCAATTACATCAACAATCATTTGTTGCCCTTGAGGAATGTAGCCTCCACATAAAACTTAACGATACTAACATTCCTTAAAAAGAAACAAGTCTACATTAGAATAAGAAAATGATACATATCCTTTTCCTATTCTAATTCTTCCATTCATGTATAAATTTATATGTATCAACTTATTATTGTTGTTATTATATGTGTAACTTCTTCTCTTTCACTTTCATATAAATTTCATTAAATTCATGCAATTGTTCTCACAATCTTTAATTCACAAATAAATTTCACTAAAAGCCATACACATAAAACATAAACCATTTATAATAAATTACCATTAATATCGCTGATGTAATGGTTGAAAGACACTATAATCAATCTTAAAAAGTAAAGGAAATTTGCCCTAAATTTATTGTTACAATTTTTTTTTAACATACCTAAATCTCTGTACTTTGTTGGTTAGCTACATCATATCTCTTTGTTTTTAAATAAATAAGCATTCATTAAATTTCAATATAGTTAAAAAATACCTAAATCTTTGTACTTTGTTGGTTAGCTACATCATATCTCTTTGTTTTTAAATGAATAAGAATTCATTAAATTTCAATATAGTTAAAAAATATATGGGAATTTCTATACAACATTCCCTTTATTGATCCTCCACCCAAAAAGCAAACATCTTTCCCATAAAAGTATTATGTAACATGCACTTCATGTACTTGGGAATCTAGAAAACATGTGCTATGTCCTAAATGTGATAGATAATAAACATTACTTTCATGAGAGGGGTTTCAAAAATTAAATATTCAATAAATATATCACAATTTATAATTTGAAGGTGATGTCACTTCAATGTTTAGATTTCTAGGTTCCCATATCTTTAATCAAATTGCGTAGGAAAAGGGCAAAGCATTATTCGTTTCCATGACGTCATAAATTATACACAGTTTGGATCACTTACATTTTTGGCGTGGGGAAACTAAACAAAATCTCTCAAATTGAGGTTAATAACGTTAAGAGTATTTGGTTTTATGATTAATATATTACATATATTATTTATTTAATAATAATGGTTTTACATGACGTTATTACTAGCAATTGCACCACATGTTGCAATGGGAACGCCGTAAGGCAAGAATGTACGAAAAAGTAGGATAGAGGACCACATGATAGAGGAGAAGCTTTGTTTAAAAAGAGAAGAATGGAATCTCGTGAGAGTTTAGCACTGGAAGTGTGAATTTTCCACTACCCCGTTCAATTATCCCGATATTTTCTCCTCTAGGAAATTCACATGTGATACCTCTAAATACAAATGGCAAATGTGGTCCATATCAAACCTAATTGCATGTCCATGATAAAGTCAAATTGTTAGTAGCATAATATTTCTCTTTATTATTAATATTTTAATTGGTGGGGGTGGGTAAATTCTATTGAGCATACACCTATTCTTGAAGATGAGGTTTTTGATATACATGCCTTTAGACTTACCAACTAAAATTCCCACAGTTTATATGCTTATGATGAACATATAAAAATAATCAACCCAAACAAATTATGATGAATATACAAAAATAATCTACCCAAACAAATTTAAAAACCCAGTTTAAAAAACTAGTCCTATAATTAACATTAAATTAAAAACGTGCTTTATTTAAGCTTACAAGCAAAAAAAATAATCAACCCAAACAAATTTAAAAATTCAATGTAAAAAGCTAGTCCTAAATTTTAGGAATACTGTTAAAAATTGGAGTAGTCTACCCAGGCGGAGGAATTGGCCGAGAATGGTAACTGGTCGGAAAACATTCTGATTCAGTGCATGGGGAATGGCAAGTAGCGGTTGAGTGAGATCGCCACCTTGACGTGCGGACTCATCCGGCATCTGATGACCCATCCTATCTCGGCAATGTTTGCGTCAACCTCCGTTAGCTATCCGTGTCAGTGATGTGCACCATATTCATTCATGTTAAACATCATATATCCATCATGTTAGTTATGGAAGGATAATGAAATTTTGAAATTAAGCCACGTTTTCCTCTTTTAGAAACCAAATCAGAGATCTAGCTAGTTATTCTAAAGACTCCATTCTTTACGAAAATCAAAGGATATTTCGGCTCTCTAGTGGATTATGGCATCCTCCGGGCTTAATTTTAAGGATACTCTTTCTGTATGGGTTTTCCATTATTTGCAGGAGAGCAGTATGTGCCGTCGATTTTATTCCTGCATTTTTTAAATCTCAGGGTCAGGGAGAAAGAAAACCTCCTTCATGTGATCATGAGATCAATCTTCTCTGTGTGAGTGAAGTTGTGTAAGGTTTTATCATCTGTGTATTCTGTATTTTGATTCTTTATGTCAAATGATTGATTTCTTTATTTTTATTTTCATAAAAGACAACTTCGTTTTATAGAATTTTTCCTGTGCTTGTATGAAACTAAGGATACGAACATTGGAATGTGGATCTCATAGGGATTCTTGTGTTGTCACTTGACATATCCGTTATAAGGCTTGGAAATTGTGTTGTAGTTTTATTGATAGAGATTAAAAGCTACTTTGGGCAGCATAGATTTCAATCAAGTTTGGAGTGTGAAGCAGACTGGAGCGAGAGCGCCACGCTGCGCAGGGAGCCAACCAGCGTTTTCTCAGCCGTCTCAGGGAGCCAACCAGCGTTTACTCAGCTATCATGGATAGCCAGTAGTCCCAGCCACTCCCAAGCCTAAACCAATCCTTGCAAGACGTCTCAATCCTTCCCTAATGCACACTGAGATCCTGCCACGTCCCAGCTCTTGCATGCAGAACTTTCCATTTCCACGTTTCAATCTTCTGTCATCTCATGGATGTTCATGCATGCATGCTCCTCCATTCTGCTGACACCTAGCCGGAGTCGTGTCTCACTCTCGAAGTCTCTCCCATTCTATTTAACAAAACTGTTCTCCGCAGCGCGCGGTATTTTGCCTATCTGCCTCTCGGCCTTCTGTCCTTCCTCTGTCTCAGCGTGGGGGAGTTTCTTCATCCGTCTATCGTGCTAACTATCCTTCCCTAGGATGTATCCTCTGTTCCTCCTGGTGTTTGTCTGATGGTTGGATGGTGCTTCGCGCATGGGGTTTTCGGCACTCTTGCTCGTGGTAAAAGCGTTGGTCATAAGGTTAGTTATCTCTGGTTTTTTCACTAGTGAAGTTTGCGCAAGATTTTGAATACGCGTTTAAGGTATGCATTAAGGAGTTCTGGTAAATACAGAGGGTTTTTTTTTGGGTTTCTTAAGGCAAACTATTTTTAAATGGAATTAGCTTCAGTTCATCTGTATTTAATTTGGAATAGCTTTTAGTTTATCCCTTCGGGAGTTTCTCCTGTCTTGAACTGTCATAATGCTTAAGGCTTTTCTTCTCAAACTGAAGAAATTTATAGTAGTCTACAAACCATGCACAGACTTTCATTTTAGAATTGGAGAATGGTGGTGTATATTCGAGATGTATTGTTGCTGTATTGATTGTAAGGAAACCACCTCCAGTTAGATTCCTTCATTCCCCATGCTCTGTGGCCTCATTCTGAAGTCTGCAATAGCTCCCTATGGGATGGAGGGAAGAGGCAATCGGTAATTTTTCTCCGGGGTCGGAAATCCTGTAGTCATTCCCTAGAATGTTTTTCAAACTCCTCAGAGTTATGGTCCCTGTCCCTCATATGACGTGTTATTGTACTTAAGAGTACTTTCAATGTAGGAACATCCCTTCTTTGTCAAATTGACGGTTAGCTATTGTCATTCCCTGGCGAAAATCTGCCCTTTTTCATTGTGCCTGCTTCTTTTTGTGCTAACATTCCCTCTGGAGTTTTCTTTGCGCTGATCCCTATGCTTGTTCTGAGCCATCTTCCTTAAATTCCCCCCATCTGGCATTCATTTCATCCAGGTGTTATGTTCAGTCTCGGATCAGGGGAGGAGTAATTTCTTGTACAATCCTATCCTGAAAATTAATTAAGGGTGGGGATTTTTTCGAGAGGTGAGATTTTCTCTAGTTCTAATGGAAGGTGGGTCAGACTCATCTGCCACGGAGGCAATGGTCCAAGCCACCATCCTGGCTAAAAAGGCACGTGAGGAGTCCAAGGTGTCTGTCGAGTGGCAAGCCACAGTGGATGATATGATCATTAAACTTGCGTGGCTAGAAAAGGACGGACCTCCTTCTAGACGTCCATATCAGAATGCTTTTAGCAAAAGGGAGCCCTCTGTAAAGTAAGTGCGAATGAATGAACATGCCAACCATTACAAATAAACCAGAAACCCAGTCAAAACCTCTTCCCCACCTCAAGCAATCTCTCTGTACAGTTCTTATCTCTCGGAAAGAATCGATAGCCTTCAAAACCTTGCCTTGGTGGGCAGATGGCATTTTCCAAAAATGGACGATGCGGCTATGAGGAAATGGCTTGATGACCGATGGAAACCTTTGATTGGTTATACCCCCATCATTTCCTGCCTTATGAAAGAATGGTATTGTTTCCATTTCCTAAAGGCTTTTGATTTAGAGGTTGTCTTTAAGAGTCACTGGGTATGTGGTTGGAGCTTTCTAGCCCTCTTCAAATGGTATATTAGGTTTGATCCTTTAAAAAATACTCCAACAAATAAGTTGATCTGGGTGAAACTCCCAAATCTGCCACTGGAAATGTGGTCCATGGAATCCCTCACAGAAATAGGAAACTCCATTGGCAGATTTGTTTATGTCGATCCATGGTGCAGAGGAGAAAACAATAAGAGGATAGCGTGGATTCTCATCAAGAAGGTATATAAAGGGGGATACCTAGATCATATTGAGATTGCATGGGGTCGGTCCAGAATTAAACAAAGGCTAGATTTTTGGGGAATTCCTTTTAGGTGCTCCTCATGCCACAAAACTTGCCACTTCATTAAAAATTGCAGGTGCCATCCTATTCCGAAACCAAGGCTGGTCCATCGTCGACTTCGGGTTGATTCTACCTTTCCTCTTTCAGAGAAACTTTCTTCATCCTCAATAAGTTTACCAGAGATCGACCTCAAGGAAGAGTAGGTTATTAAAAATCCGGGTCCCAATCTATCACAGAGACCATCTCCCTAGGACCTTTCATATCGGCCGGATATCAGACAGTCCTCTTCAACAAATCCTGTTTGCCTCGATATTAACAGGTCTTCATCTAATTTTTGTGCACCCATCCCTGAACCATCAGATGATAAGGCGGTCCCCTCTCCTCCGCCCATGCACTTAAAAGATTTTGTTGTTGGCTCCCACCCCATTACGATCTCATCATCCTCCCCGACGCCTGATAAAAATCCTCTTCCATCTTCAAAAGGCAAAGAGCCTTGGGTAGCAACCACTCCTTTCAATTCCCCTGAGTCATCCCCGGTTAATAGGTATGATAGTGACATTGACTTCTTGCTCAGTAAAAAATCTCTCGAGCTGGAACCTTTGACCATTCATAAACCCAATAGCCCTGCTTCTCCATTCATAAGCCCAAATTCCGCAAAGAATATTACAGTCAGGAAAAAACACAATGGAGGTAGTCGGCATTTTAGGGGGAGAACGATTGTTTCTGAGTGTGGAGTAAGGAATTTATCCCTTATTGATGTTCCTATTCATGATGTGACTGATCTTCAGCCTCTTAGAGCAAGTATGGCTGGTGAGCCATCCAAATGACTTTTATTGTCTCCATGAATATTAGGGGTTTAGGCGTAAACCAAAAATATCTGGCGCTAAAGGACATTTTCCATTCAGCCCATCCAAAAATTATTCTAATCCAAGAAACCATGCACAATAGCCAGGTCTCCATATCTTACTTTAGGAAAATGTTTCCTACATGGTTTATGGTTGCATCTGAGGCAAGAGGTCTGTCAGGGGGGTTGGCAGTCTTATGGGATCCTGTCTGGATCAAGGCCAAGGCCTACAAGTCTTTTGCTGGTATTCTTATTTCAGCTTTTCTCAGAGGTCAAAGCTTCAATATTAATATTTTGAACACCTATGCACCCTATAAGAACAGACTTCCCTTCTGGGAAAAATTGTTTGCCTCAGAAATTTTTGAACTTGATTCTCTGATGATAGCTGGAGACCTAAATCTAACTTTAAACACTGATGAATGTTGGGGCAAATGCAGAAAAAAGACCCGCTTGCTAACCGGATTAAGATGGAACTTCTTAATAAAAATCTTGTGGATATTTCCCCTACAAAATTGATGCCTACGTGGGATAAAAGTAAGTCGGGAGAAGCATATATTTCCAAGAGGATTGATCGTTTCATTCTGCATGCTAGCATCATAGAAAAAATGGGCATGCCCATTTCATCCATAGGAAATGCCTTTACATCTGATCATAGGCCTATTTTCCTCAACTGGCGGGGGAAGGGCTTCAGAATGGGTTACCCCTTCAAATTTAATAGAATTTGGTTAGAGGACCCAATCTACAACAAATGTGATGTCATGAGTAGGACCAACTGCTTCATGACCTCAACTAAGATGAGGTTCTTTTGACTCGAGCTGTGAATAATGAACTACAACGAATGTGATGTCATGAGTAGGACCAGAATAATGAACTACAACAAATGTGATGTCATGAGTAGGACCAACTGCTTCATGACCTCAACTAAGATGAGGTTCTTTTGACTCGAGCTATGAATAATGAACTACAATGAATAACCCTTTACCCGCGAGTGGAAGTGAAGACCTTAGGATGGAATCAAAGGGTTGCTAGGAAGTTTTGGCAAGCACGAGGAGCAATATTTTGTAGCCTATTTTCATTGTTGGAGAAGTGACGTTCCGTGGTGATAGGTGGCAACCCTCCTGCCCTATGTTAGTCTTCATTGGAGTGATAGGTGGCAACCCTCCTGCCCTATGTTAGTCTTCATTGGAGTAGACTATAGATTTGAGGAACAACAACAGGAAGAAGTCTCAAAGTGTTGTCTCCTTAAAGTATGAAGGAGCAGCTAGTGAGCGTGAAGACACTATGTGTTGATAATAGATGGAATTATGATAAGCTAGAGGCTAAATTGGATAGTTGAGGTTCAGTGGTCAGATGTACTTGGGGCACTAGCAAACGACTAGATAAAGAACTCTTCCCTAGAGTAGCAGTGGTGGCATGGATTCTTTTTCTGAGCCCCTCTTATCCAATTCCGGAGTTCCAGGTGTTGAAATATGTAACTAGGTTTGGTCTTCATAATGGCATACATAATGATGATTTTATGTATTTAATGAAAAGAGAAAAATAAATTTATTATTTGTAGGCATGGGTTTCATGCTCAAGGGAAAATTTATTTTAAATCAATCACCCATTTAGTCCTTTTAGGTTTGTCATAAAGTCAATTGAACCATTGTCATGTATTGAAGACCCATTTGGGATGTTACATATTGTAAGAAAAAATATTTGAGTCAAATTAGAGTCAAACGATCCTCCAAGACCAAGTCAAACATGCAAGCATCAAGTTAACCTAATGGAGCAACAGATCAGCCTAATAGGAGGATCAAGGAAGCCTATATATAGGGAACTCAACATCATTTGGAGAACACACTCTCACTCACACAAGTTCAATTGTTCAATTATAAGGACAAAAAAATGCAAAGAAGAAGAAGACTAAGGAAGGAGAAAAGGTCAAAGTTTTGGGTTTATTTTGGGCTACTTATATCCGCACGTGTGAAGGAATGAAGGCACATATTGTTGTAGGGAAGTTGAGTTATAGAAATAAAGTTCGGTCACCAAGAAGAGTTATTTTGGAAGTTGTGTTTTCTAAGAAGGAGAATCTACCCAAGCAATGAAGTAAAGTTGCAATTGAAGTTTTTGGGCAAGTCAAAGTTGCAGTTTCTAGGTAAGTCAAAGCTACTATGGCAGGTAAGTCAAAGCTTTGCTCAATTTTTAGGTAAGTCTCAAAGCTACTATGGCAGGTAAGTCAAAGCTTTGCTCAATTTCTAGGTAAGTCAAAGCTACTATGGCAGGTAAGTCAAAGCTTTGCTCAATTTCTAGGTAAGTCTCAAAGCTACTATGGCAGGTAAGCCAAAGCTTTGCTCAATTTCTAGGTAAGTCAAAGCTACTATGGCAGGTAAGTCAAAGCTTTGCTCAATTTCTAGGTAAGTCAAAGCTACTATGGCAGGTAAGTCAAAGCTTTGCTCAATAGGTTGAAGTTGTTGAAAAATAGATGATCTTTGTTGTTTTTTTATAGTATAAACATTAAGCATTTTATATACTTAGAATCTTCCTTTTTCCCATGATTAGCTTTCCCAGGTAGACTAAAGATTATCAAAAGATATAATTTATTTTACATAAGTAAAATGTTTGACTTGCTATCTTATATATAGATTAAATTGTATATGAATTTTTTTAATAGAAATATTGTTTTCTTATTAATCTTTAAAAACAATATTGAAAATTTCTATGTGGTTTTCAACAACATAATATATATTTTTTTGAATAAAAAATATATCTATAAATTAAAGGTCATTAATTGATAATAAAAATAATATATTAATTCATAAAATAAAATAAGATGAAATTAAAGGAAAAAATTTCACACAAATATATATATATATATATATATATATATATATATATATATATATATATATATATATATAGATATATATAATGTGTAAAAATACCAGTAAAAGTTTAATAAGGTTTGAAGTCAATACAATAATATTAATAAGCACAAATCTATTACATCAATGTCTTATAACTCATCATGTCACTAGTGGAGATTTGAACCTAGATGATGTGTTTAGAGCCTTATATATATTTTACAAGTATGCGGGCACCACATGCTTACTAATTACCAGTGATTTTAGGTGACTTGGCTTTCCTTGATTATCCCACTATTAATTTAACAACTAAATTACAATATATTTCCCCCAAGAAAATATTTACTATTAATTACCTTTTATCTATGTACATAAATATTCTTTATTCAAAATAAATTTCTAAATAGAAAAGTTAGTAACTAAATTATAATATATTTTCTAAAAAACCTTATATAACTAAATTATAATATATTTTCTCCAAAACAAATTTTACTCTTGATTACATTTTTTTACATACATAAATCTTTTTTATTCAAAATAACCTTAAATGACACAGTTAATACATAAAATATTCTTTATTCATTCAAAATAACCTTAAATGACACAGTTAATACATAAAATATTCTTTATTCAAAATAACTAGATGGCAAAGCTTTAGATAATATGACTAGAATTTGAATAATCTAAGTGACAGGCATACCATAATATCATGCCCAAGCTTTTACGAGAGTCCACTACGAAGATTTTAAAAGCTTATTAATTTATTAAACTTCTGAAAATTTTACAACCAATCTTTAAAATATTTTATTTTAATACTTTTCTTTACCAAATTCGAAGTAAACATACTTTATTTTAATACTTTTCTTTACCAAATTCGAAGTACACACGACTGCACTCACTAATAGTAATCGAAATTGTTTAAAAGAAACGAACCAACCATACAAAGACAGATGTTAACAACTCATTCATTTCCAAAAATGTGATTGGCATTCTCAGCCTGGTCTAGTGAAACTTATGCTTTGTATTTTGAAACTGCACACAATCCAAAGCTAGATCCCAACAAACCACCCTATGGTTGTGCTGTTTCTCAGTTGTTTTATTCCGCTGAAGTTTTGTTGGAAAACCAGAGTTGGTGCCACGGCCAGCAACAGAACACGAAGAAATCAAATCGTAATCCATTTTGAACTGAGTACAGTGAAGTGCCGATACAAGGAGCATGTTGTAGAAGCTGTGAAAATGCCAACGAGGGCCATTGGCACTCATCATTAATGCCGCGCCCATTTTGTGCAAAACCAAGGGCAAAGAAACACAGAACTGCACTGTCAGTGGGTTGGAAATGTCTGTCCTGTAGCCATGCCACCGAGATTAATGAACCAGGCTATTGGGGCAAGCAAATGATAGACTCCACGCTCGACAACCTCATTAACGAACCAGGGTATGTGGGCATTTGAAAATTTAAAACAGTGACCTATTAAATTTTTGAACCAGATTCTGTCTACATTCTATTACATTACCGAACCGTATACATTACACAAAGACCAGAAAGTAGCATTTAATCTCGATATATAAAACCACAACACAATCTTCACAGCTTATAAGGGATATGTCAAATGACACCTCAAAAATCCCTGTGAGATCCACATTTCAGTGTTCGTATCATCGGCCACAATCTTCACGCCTTATAAGGGATATGTCAAATGAAACCGCAAGAATCCCTGTGAGATCATCATAAAGGGTGGGGCAGGGCCTTTGAATACCTGGTTTTCAGCGCTCCATGGAGAGCCCTTGCAATATCCAATAGATTGCCGATCATAAAGCGTGGGGAAGACCTTTGAATCCCTGGTTTTTCAGTGTTCCATGGAGAGCCCATGGCATCGACAAGTATTTGAGGAAGAAACGTTTGCAGAAAAGGGGATATTCCTGCGAGAACTAGTGTGTACAACAGACAATTAACGGATTGTAACCGATTCAACGATTCAACGGATTCATACCAGTTTTTTCCAATCCAATGGTCGTCACTCTTTCCATCGTCTAACATCGGAATCGAAGGCTGACAAAGTTACAGCTGGCATGGGAGGGGAGTTTGTTTAAGAGGGAATGCCTTACGGCATAAAAATTAATAACCAGCCTAGATTCATCTTAACTCTCAATTTATTAAGTGCTGAGAGGGATCAAGCCTCTTGAGGTGCAAACCTCTTTTTTGAGTGCAAAACCTGAGCAAAGGTTTGCACCTCGAGAGATTGAACCCTCTCGACGCTTGATAGATCTAGAGTTAAGATGGATCTACGCTGGTATCAGTTGTGTGCGGCCAAAGAAAATCTAATGAACATATGATTAATTATATCAATAATAGGTAAATTCATCTAATATTAATATAATCATTTTAAATATGCTAAATATGTTTTAGATTAAACTGGTCATTTTAACTTTAAATTTTCTTAGTTACCCGAGTTTGTTGAGATGTTAAATATTGTTAATAATTTTAATGATGAAAAATGATAAAATAAAAAGTTTTGAATATAAAGTGACAATGTAATAGTGTTAAATGATAGAAAATGTGAATAATAAGAATATAGTCAATTACAAATAGTCTTCATTGTGATTAATATCAGACTATTTTCTTCTAAAATTCTTATTTTCACCTTGTTACTTTTGTCATCTTTTATATTGATTATATGAAAAGGACAGGTTGAATCGTAAACCATTTAACTCTTTAGCTCGAGCTATTGTAGTAACCATCATACCTTGTCTCTATTTCTCTCCAACATTAATAGGTTGAATTAATATAACACAAAAATCAATGTACATTGTCAATAATTTTTTGTGCTTACACTAAAATCAATGCACAATGTTAACCCAGTCACTTTCAAATTAATGTACCATCATACATCCAATTACATCAAATCATAAATCAACATCTACACTGAAATCAAGGCATCTAATGCAAGAAATAAAATAAGATTAGAAAAAAAAAATTACACTTAAATCAATGCATCTAATACAAGCAATCGAATAAGATTAGAAATCAACATTTACACTCAAATCAATGCATCTAGTGCAAGTAAGAAAATAGGATTATAAACCAACATCTACACCCTTTCTCTCTTCACCCTCCAACTTTGTTACTATATCCCTCCCTCTCCTCTCTCTCCTTCTCTCCCACATTCTCTCCATATCTCCTTCTTTGTCTCTTTATCTCACCCCCAAACATACACACTCTCTCTCCATCTCTCCCTTGTCACTCCCTCTCTCTCACCACTTCTCACTCTCTATGTATTTCTTCTTCCCTCCCTCTCTCTCCACTTCTCACTCTCTATGTATTTCTTCTTCCCTCCCTCTCTCCCCCTCTAACTCCATCTCCCTATCCCTCCCTCTATCCTCCCCTCTCTCAAGTCCGCTCTCTCATACTTCCTCTCCTACCTCCCTCTCTCTTCCTCCCTCCCTCTCTCTCTCTCTCTCTCTCTCTCTCTCTCTCTCTCTCTCTCTCTCTCTCTTTTCCCTCCAGTCCTCTCTCTTCCCCCATCACTCTCCTCCTCTCTCTCAAATCTCCCTCGTTATTCCTCTCTCCCTTTCTCTCCTACATCCCTCTCTCTTCCCCTGTCACTCTCTCTATCTCTCCATCTTTTCCCTCCAATCCTCTCTCTTCCCCCATCACTCTCCTCCTCTCTCTCAAATAATGTCCCTCGTTATTCCTCTCTCCCTTTCTCTCCTACATCCCTCTCTCTTCCCCCATCTCTCTCTCTCTCTCTCTTTGCCCTCCAATCCCCCCCCTATCTCTCCAACTATGTTATTAGAAATCAACATCTACATTGAAATCAACACATCTAGTGCAAGAAATCAAATAGGATTATAAATCACCATTTACACTGAAATCAATGCATTTAGTGTAAGAACTCAAATAGGATTAGAAATAATCTACATTTAAATCAATCCATCTAGTGCAAGAAATCAAATATCAGTAGAAATCAACATCTACACTAAAATCAATGCATCTAGTGCAAGAAATCATATAGCATTACAAATCACCATCTACACTGAAATCAATGGATCTAGTGCAAGAAATATTCTTCCCTCTCTCCTCCCTCCATCTCTCCTTCTTCATCTCTCTATATCAACCCCCCAAACACACACACTCTCTGACTCCATATCTATTAATCTCTCTATCCCTCCCTTCCTCTCTCCCTTCCTCTCCAACTCCATCTCTCTTTTCCTCCCTCTCTCCACTCTCCCACATACTCTCTCTATTCATTCCTCTCTCTCCCTTTCTCTACCACCTCTCTCTCTCTATATATATCTCTTCACCATCCAACTCTTTTACTATATCCCTCCCTCTCTCTTCTCTCTTTCTCTCCCTAATTCTCTATGTCTCTCCTAATATCCCCCATTCTCTCCATATCTCCTTCTTTGTCTCTTTAATCTCAACCCCAAACATACACACTCTCTCTCCATCTCTCCCTTGCGACTCCCTCTCTCTCTCCACTTCTCACTCTCTATATAGTTATTCTTCCCTCCCTCTCTCGCCCTTCAACTCCATCTCCATATCCCTCCCTTTCTCCTCCTCTCTCTCAAGACCACTCTCTCGTACTTCCTATCCTACCTTCCCCTCTCTTCCATGATAACTCTCTCTCTTTCTCTCTTTTCCCTCCAATCCTCTCTCTTCCCCCATTACTCTCTCTCTTTGCCCTCCAATACTCTCTCTCTCTCTTTTCCCTCCAATCCTCTCTCTTCCCCCATCTCTCTCTCTATCTCCCTCTCCCTCTCTCCCTCTCTCTCTCTCCAACTATGTTATTATATCCCTCCCTCTCTCCTTCTCTCCCCCGTTCTCTCTATCTCTCCTTCTTTGTCTCTTTAGCTCACCCCTAAACATACACTCTCTCTCTTAATCTCTCCCTTGGCACTCCCTCTCTCTCTCCACTTCTCACTCTCTATGTCTTTCTTCTTTACTCCCTCTCTCCCCCTCCAACTCTATCTCTCTATCTGTCCCTCTCTCATGTTATCTCACAAGTCCTCTCTCTCATCCTTCCTCTCTCTCCCTTTGTCTCCTACCTTCCTCTCTCTTTCCCCATCTCTCTCTCGCTCTTTCTAACCTCCAATCCTCTCACTATCTCCCTCCCTCTCTCTCTCTCTCCATCCCTTCTCTCCCCTCTCCTTTAGCTTATCTCCATCTCTCCCTTGTCACTCTCCCTATCTCTCCACCTCTATTACTCTATGTCTTTGTTCTTCACTCCCATATATATATATAGAGTTAATATATATCATGATATATTAATATATATTATAATATAACAAATTTAATATTGTATTAATCCAAATTCATTAAATTTAATAATATTAATATGAATATTAGATTTAATTTTAATAATAATAATAATAATAATAATAATATTTTAATATTAATATTAGGTTTAATAATGTTTTTCTGCATGGTATTAATAATAATTTGGCCCATGGTATTTTTCCCATAGGATTCACCTAAGTAAAACCTATTTTTTTAGTCTTTGTAAATATAAAGAGATTTTATTTATTTACCATACCTCTCAAGTAAATATAAAAAAAAAAAAAAAAAAAAGTTTATTTATTTACCATACCTCTCGTTTATTTATATTTTTATTTATTTATCATATCTCTTTTATTCACCGTGGTATTTGGCCCATAGGCTTGGTAAAATTTTTTGTTGATTTCTAATCTTGTTTGATATATTTGTATTTATTTACCATACCTCTTTTATAACTAGCATTTGCACCAGATGTTGCAAAGGAAACATCGTAAGGCATAAATTGAGGAACAATCACGACATGAGAATGGAAAAATCTAACTTGATTTTTTTTTGACATGATGAATATATTGGACTTTGCTAATAAATCATCTCAGCTATTTAGGTTGTCAAATAATTCATGATGTTGATATGAAGATATTTACATGTTTCTAGATGATATAAGATATAATAATAAAATACAGATTTTTGTGGTTGTCTTTATTACATTATGTAGATTATGATCTGAATTATATATATTTTCTAGTGGACAAGCATAATAAGAAAGTGCAAGCCTCACTTGTTGTTGTCTTTATTACATTATGTAGATTATGATCTGAATTATATATATTTTCTAGTGAGCAAGCATAATAAGAAAGTGAAAGCCTCACTAACTCCCTCTGAAAACCAAAACCAATATTATATTGGGCAATTTCACTTGCTCTGAATATTTCTTCTTCAAGCATAACTTTCTACACTCGTTATCCTGCGAAAATCAATTGGTATAATCATAAAAACCCTCCATCCATTATCTTACCACCTGAGAACCATCGTGTGTGTTTGTGAGCTATCAAAGATGTGGTGTAGTTATTTTAAAGCTAAGCCTCTACAAAGTATTACTACGGTTCAATCATTAATACATCTCCAAGTCAAGATAATAGCATTGTAGGTTAAAGATGAAAGAATTTTACAATTATGGGATATAAGGTGGTCAGTGATTATGAGGACAACATGTATGCTATGAAAGTAATTTTTATTTTGATGTACTCTAGTAGAGTTCAGAATTATTTTAATCTAGCCGTATCGTGTACTGATAGCTTTGTATGATATCTAGTATAACAAATTATTTTTCTTAAGCTATTTTGGAGGTTATTCTCTTAAGAACTATTCTTCATGAGTTTTTCAGTAATTTGAACAGTCAAGGTTGTATATCGTATCACTATGTATGATTTTCTTTTTTTAGTTTTTCTTCTAGGATTGAGTTGTTATTGCTGAATTGAATTTATGCTGAAAAATATCAGAAAAATGAGTGAATTTTTTACCCTTTCGAGACTATCAAATTCTAGAATATTCCCAAAATCTGTAATCTACATAGAATGTCTAACTTTTCTAAGAATTTTCAAGATTTAATATCATTCAATCAAAATATAAGTTTTTTTTCTTTTCTTTTCACAATGCTGATAGTGAGTATGAATGTTTAAGTACAATGTTCTTTCTTTTTCAACAAGCAAATAGCTGTAATGTTAAATACAACATACTGTAAAATGTTGCTATCAAAATCAGCAGAATCAAGATCATGCAAGATTAGATATAAAGTAAATTTTGATTTGATATTAATCTAATTTTTATATTATATAAAAAAATAATATACTTAACTATAAAATACTCCTATCAAGGAGTACAGACTAAATATCAACTCAAAATGCTGCTATCAAGATCATATCGACACACTAGATTGTCACACTACAGATATCAACAGACTAAACTATCATACTCATTCCACTATTATCAAAAAATTAAACTATCATACTAATTCCATTGTTTCGCACTAGACCATCACATTGATTCCACTGATTTGCATGAGAGTACTAATTCACACACATTCCACATTTCACTATTTTAAATAAGAACAAATTTTGACTTGATCGTATGTAGTTTGCAAATGAAAAATGGATAAAAATGAGTAAATTGTCAAATATCTAAAATATATTAAAATCTACAAACTACATAAAAATACCATTAACCAATGTAAACCTAAATCTAAACCCGTAAACCTAAATCTAAACCCCAACACCACTGATGAGCCCCAAAAATGGATGATTACTTGGGCTCATTCAACCTCCTAATTCGACTTAATCCACCATTCTCATTAGTTTATTGCATGTTTTTGATTATATTTATGCTAATAGAGTGAATTGGGTTAGTCATTATGCCAACAAGTCTAATGGGTGCTTTGTGTAGCCTTTTTGGTCAATTTGGAGACCAAATTGAGGGTTTTAATGAGCACTTGGCAGCCAAATTCGTGGGAGAACAAGGGAGAGGATTTGTAGGAAGGTGTCCCCTTCATTTATGGGCCCTTACCTCAAATTCTCCACCATCAGCTTGGAGTTCAAGGGCCACCAAATCAATTAACACAAGGGCAGCCAAGCAAGTCAAGTAGGACTGCTGTTAACTACAAGTTTTGGGCAGTCGAGTCCCTAAAGTTTAGGAGGACTGTTGGGGTCCTCAATTTGTATAAATAAGAAGGCTTAGGGCCTCATTTTGGTTAGCTAGTGGTTAGTCATTTTGTAGCCAATGGTTAGTCATTTTTTAGGCAAAAGTTAGCTAGTCTGTAGTTCGATTTTTAGGCAATAGATTAGCTTTGCTTTCAGCACATTTTCAAGTTTCCCTTGTGGACAGTTTTGATGTAACTTTTCTTTTCTTGCTCAATAAAGATGAATCCAACTTTGCACCAGCTCTAAATCTATCTTAGGAGGCTATAGCTCTTGGGGTTGGGCCCATCTCAAGTGCCCAGTACCTCCTTTGTTTACTTTCATGTGTCTTTGCTGCATTCTTAGAATAAAATCTGTTATTTAGATTTAAACCTTGTTTTATTATTTAGGTTGTTTTTGATGAGTAAAATAGCTTTTCATGCTCAGATTTAGTTGATAGGTTGTTAACATAAAAAGCTTCAAGAAAAGGGCCACCAAACATCTGTGGTTTCACCTCTCCCTCAGTGGGATCAGGGGCTGTGACTAGGATGACTTTGCTGCCCACAAAAACACTGATTTTGCTTTGCCATGAAATCACTAGTGTTTGATCTTCATGTGTAGAAGTTGGTTACAAGTTCAGACTTTCGTTTGCTTAGTTGCATGAGTTAAAATACATGGTTTCATTGCAGGTCACACTTTTGTTCATTCTCTTTACTGATAGCTAGCAAATTAGGTCAACGAAACTAGGTCTTTGAATTTACAAGTCTTTGTTGGTTCAGATTGGAAAAACGACTTGCAAAGCACATGTACCACTCCTTCATCTGCTTATTCTCCATCAGCACCATCCACTCCACCCTCTACTTAGAAACCTTACCTCACGTTTGCCACATTTACTCACTTAACCCTAGTTTTTGTACATCATTGTTTAAGCCTTCTTTGAGCCAAATTAGCTATCTACACCTTCTCACCACTCCATCCACCAGTCCCTGGGCCACTTTAGACCCCTATCCTACCTCCATATCCATTCATGCATCTTCCCTCACTCACCCATCCTCCAAAATACAATTTTAAAACATCCTGTAGAAATTTCTGAACATCCTGTAGAAATTCCTGAAACATCCTGTAGAACCCCTGCAGACTTCCTGTAGAAGCTCATGAATGAGGTTTCTTGATAGCCAAACTCTGTGAAACTCTCTAGAAGGGTGTTAGGGACCCCTTAGGCCCTCTCTGAACCTTCCCGACCTCTTCCAAGCATTTCCTCTCGCCAATCTATCTCTGCACAGTCACAAACAATTAAAAGCACATGCCATGATAATTCTAATAACTTATTCAAAAATAAAAAAATATGTTTTCTTCAGGTAGAGGTAGTCTAGACACATGTATTTTACCTTCATAGAAGAAATGGCATCCCGTCTAGTAGTTTGCGTTCTCTCCTTTGCATCAGTAGGACTAGCTGGTAGAATTAGGGTTTGCTAGGGTTTGCGATACTTTTTGGCTTTCAGTTTCTTTCCGCAAGTATATTAGCTTCCTTTGAGTTAGCTTTCATCCATCAGTTAAAAAGCTTCTTCTAAGCGCTCATAGAAGTTAGCTTAAGCCCCTAGCGGACTTGTGCCAGCTGACCAAGTGACAGCTGCAACAAGAGCTAGTACTTGTGCATACAACACCTTCGCTTCCAGGTTTGTTACGAACTATCGGGTTGATAAAAGTAAAGAAGGGAGTCCCAGGAGTTGTATCATTATTGCTGCAATACTGGAGCCCACCATCTTTTTGGCGCCGTTGCCGGGGAAGCGTCAGAGTATTGGTGATTGCTGCTTTTCTTCTATTTTCCACTACAATCTTCTACTAAGTAGTTTATTTCATTTCCAATATGCAATTTCGTTTATGCAAAAGTAGATTAGCATTTCCCGCTTTAATAGATTAGCATTTCAATTCCGCAATTTCATTTCTGCAAGCGTAGATTAGCATTTCAATTCCGCAAGCGTAGA
Source organism: Pinus tabuliformis (assembly GCA_031772625.1). Taxonomy (NCBI): domain Eukaryota; kingdom Viridiplantae; phylum Streptophyta; class Pinopsida; order Pinales; family Pinaceae; genus Pinus; species Pinus tabuliformis. The sequence goes on from CM062812.1 coordinate 156,356,255, forward strand.
CTAGCATTTCATTCCTGCAATTTCATTTGAGCAAAATAGATTAGTCCTTTCCTGCTTTTATTTCAATTCTGCATTTTCATTTCAGCAAGATAGTTAGTTGCAGTTCAATCTATTTTAGTTTTTGCAGGTACAAGCAGAAAAAAGAGAAAACAACCAAAAAGATTTCCTTTCATGCCTTGTAGGAGTAGAGATAATTTAGAAAAATATTTGCACAACACCCCCCACTGCTTCACACAACCAACCTTCTCTCTTCTTCGATGGCTGTGATTAAGAAGAAGCCCTAGGTGGACATCAAAGCATCTTTAAAGAACCTCTAGGGGAGAAAAAGAAGAAAACATTCCTCTGGAGCGAATGGCTACAAGTAGAAATGGTGGGAGCAATACCTTATCCAAAAATTAATTTGCAAATCAGATGGAAGATTTCAAAAGCGAGGTAAGGCAGTTTCTTGCCATGCAACTAGATACCTTGCAGATCCAAAAGAAGCAAGAAGAAGCCAAAAGGGCTTTGGCCATCTTCTGTCCTAGGTGCACTAGAAAGCATCCTAGGAACGCATGTCCATTGCACTCCATAGAAGTGTTTTTTGTTTGTGAAAGAGACCATCCTACGAATCAGTGCCCTTCCTTGCTCGGAATCAAAGCTGCCTATCAAAGGGCTAAAGAAGCCACTGAACCACTATATTATCTAAACCAAAGGAGGCCACATGGACCCATACCTTACCAGCAGGGAATGCAAGGGACATCCCAGACCTATTACGACCCCTATCCAACCACTTTCATGCCTTCTTGGGGTCCCCCTGCTCATCCTTCCTGGTTCACACCTCCTCCTTGTTCCTTCACAGATCCATATTATGCCCTACCAGTTGCTCATTCGTTTCATTCTTATGCTCAGCCACAGCCTCAGTGGAATGCACCTCATCAGAGGTGGAGGCCCCAATACAACACTCCTCCCGCTTCTTTTCCTGCACCACTTGCTCATCCACAACCATCGCCTCCTGCTCCACCAAGGCAACCCTAAATGCCTACCCAACCACAACCGCATCTGCATCCATATCAAATACACACCTCCACTCAACTACCCGTACCACCATTTCCAAAACCATACCATGGAGCAGCTCAACCTAATTGCAAAGCTGAGGCACAACATGTCCAAACAACTACTCTTGAGCTCAATGATCTTCACCATAACTCAGAAAGAGTATTGCAAAAAAGAGACTATATTGAAAGCATTGAAGGACCACATCAGGCAAAAGAAGATTCAGAAGAGGAAATCAAAGAGCCATGGGCTTTACTTGCTAAAGAGAAGACATCAAAAGCAGAGATAAAGAAAGATCCCTCATGGTTACCATCAAATATTCCATGTAGTCAAGAGAAAAATCAACAAAAAGAGGAAGATGTGAGGTTCATGATAGAAGGTGACACGAAACATGATCCAGATCAGCAAAAGGACCAAGGATATCAAAGCTATATTGAGACATGGTTCCAGACAGTCACTCAAAGCTATATTGAGACATGGTTCCAAACGGTCACTAAGTTGCAGCAGTACTCTCTTCCTCAGCTATGTTTGATCCCTTCAAAGTCAGATCATTTGGTCTCTGAAATCCGGATAGCTGTCAAAGCATGCATTTCAAGCCTCCACATCATTTTACCTCTAATCTCGATGTGCACATGGCTCCATTGGAAGTATTCTTATACTTGAAAGGAATTTTGTTTTTCAAGTAGGGTAGGGTAGAGAAAAAAAAAAAGAAAAAAAAAAGAAAAAGAAAAAATGAAAATAAGATGAAAATAAAAATCTAAGATGAAAACCTCCTCGGAGGCGCCTTAGATTGGCTCATTGATTGAAAACCTCCATGAGGCGGTCAATGGGTTGGGAAAAAAGAAAAAAGAGAAAAGAGAATAAGATCTCTGGGTGAAAACCTCCCTTGGAGGCGCCCAGGGTAGGCAATTAGGGTGAAAACCTCCATGAAGCGCCCTAGTTGTTTTTCAAAAAAAAAGAGAAAAAGAAAAGAAAAATAAAGCTAATTTCCATTGAATAATTGCAGGTTGCAAGAAGGACATTGCAGGTCAGGAGGATCACTCAAAACAAAGACAAAGGAATTTTTGTGCCTTCTACAGGAAGTTCTGTATTTCTACAGGAAACATCCTGTAGAACCTTCAAGCGAGCCAGATTCGATTTTGGAAGGGAATGTAAAGATTAGAATATATTGGTTATGCCTGCAAGCATCCATTTTTCCATCCCTCACCCTTTTCCATCATTTTTTCCATGTCATTGTGCTTCTTTCCTCAAAACTGTGTTTTCTATAGGAAGTTCCTGTAGAAATTACAAGAAGCTAGAAATGGATTTCAAAAAGGTGGTTTGGCGAACATGGTAGCTTCCTCAAGGGTTCAGAAGTCCTCCTGCACTTTTCAAACTCCTCCTCCATCATCTCCATGCCTGCATCACAACCCAAGTTCATTTTTCTTACCATGCAACAAAACTGCAAAATGCCTTGAAGAAAAAATACATAGAACCGAATTTGTTTCGTCCATAACTTGAAAACCATGCATCCATTTGAAAAACCGTTTTATGGGGAATTGTACAGGGGTGATGGCAACATGCCTGAGCAGTTTCAGCCAATTCCAGTGCACGGTTTCCAAGAAATCAGCCTCCATCACCATCATCCATTTTTGCATTTTCTCCATATTTGTGCAGCTGTTCTAAAACCTGTTTCATGGGGAGATGCACATGGGTGATAGTAGCCTACCCAAGCAGTTTCAGCCAATTCCGATGCATGGTTTCCGAGAAATTGATCTCTGAAATATTCAGCCATTTTCCATTTTTCTCGAAATCTGTGCATCCATTGATCGTAATTTTGCTATGGGAGGTGCATCATGATGATAGGAACATGCTCAGTAATTTTCAGATCGATCCAATCTATCGTTCGGGAGAAATGGCGAAAACATGTTTCTGTCCGGTGAAAATTCAGCAGCAGCAGCTTAAGGGTGCAGATCTGAGCGTGGAAATGAACTCCTGTAGCATGCATCCAGCCAGAGGACACCTGCACAAGGAAAACAACCAAAAATTAGCAGCCAAGCCACATGAAACCAAAAAAACCAGTGCATGCAGCAAATAACAGTTCACAGCAGCCATTTGACTTCAGGTACGTGACTAAAACTTGTTCCTCTATTGCATGAATCTAATTAAAGAAATGCATGAACGAATGGAATGGTGGGGTAAGCCATGAATCTAGCAAGGTTAACCCCGCATACAGTTCTCTAGCGCTCAGGAAAAAATCACGCAGCATATGTGTATGGTCATTCACGTGAAATTTGAAAAAACACAGAGAGTTGTGGATATTTTAAACTCCAATGCAATTAATGGTAAGGGATTACAGGCAGATGGCACTGCAGGCGACCAACAATTTGCATGAGCAGCGCACGTCTCTGCCACCTCACCACAAATCACGCAGTAATTAAAGGAATGCTTGGCTGAAGACTCACGTTAACTGCTGATTCATTTACACTTGCAAACCTCTTCGGCTGAATCCTCTGCCTCTGAATTCTGTTAAACTGATGTCCTTCACCAAGTTTTTTGGCTTGTTCAAAATTCTCCCGCATACCAAGATCGTTCAAAGGTGCAGAGACATCCTACAGAAGCCGGCCAACGTTCTACAGGAAAACATTCTACAAGAAATACAGTATATCCTTCTGAAGCAGAGAAACCTGTGTTTGTTGCATCAGAATTGGAAATCTTAAAACGAGGTAGGCTCGAAAAAACTCCTCTATGCATGGTATGTTTTGAAAAGGTGGTGAATTGAACAACATAAGATTGGGGAATCAGAAAAAATCTGCCTGTGAATTGGAAGAAAGACGTTTGCCTGTGTATTGCACTGGGTTTCCCAGTTGTTTCTGCATCAAGATTCTCCTCCACGTTTCCTGTTTTAAAAAAATTCTCCTATAGGGAAGATATATGCAGCTGTGGAGGCCAACCTGTGTATGAAAAATTTTAAATTTTCATATCTGTATGTGTGCTGAGAAGAAAACTTGATCTTTGTACTTTGTCTGTAAAAACAAAATTCTTCTTTTCAAAAGCAGAGAGTCAAATTCAAGCTAAAAGAAATTTAAAACAAAGGGAAATATTGCAATTTGATGTTGTAAGGAGAAGCACATGGGGAAATTCCTTGTCTGTTTCCATAAAAAGGTGAAAATTCAGCTATCCCTCTGTTTTTAGTTCTACCTGCTTTCTCACTTGAGCATTTTATTTAGAAAAAAAAAAACACTCAACACCACATGGAGGACAAGCTAAAGGAATTAAGAGAACAATTGGCCATGGTGAGACACATTGAAAGCATTACAAAAATCCCAGCTACAGGAGGAAAATGCACTGCTGAAAAAGCAGTTAGAGCAACACGAAGGCATAGAGATTTCTACAGGAAGTGAAGGGAAAGAACAACAAAAAGAGAAATCCTCTGAATGTTGGCAAGGGAATCAACAGTTGTGCTTGCTGCATTAAGTCCAAGAAAAGCACAAGAATTCAAACAAGCAAAATAGGAGGAGCAGTGGAAGGACATGGAAAAGAAACACAAGACAGACCACCACAGAAGGAACAAGAAGAATGAGTGAAATGCCAAGCTACTGAGGCCAAAACTGTGGGTGGAATGAAGGCACAAACACCAAGGGAGAAACGATTGAAAACATGGGAAGAGAGGACTGAGAATGTCCAAACAAGTAAGGGCACACCCAAGGCAACCAAAACACAAGTCAAAGAGAAGGCACCCCCAGCTAAGCAGGCCAAATCAAGGAAAACTGCTTCTACAGGAAGCCAGAAAACGGCCTCCTAGCACAAGCAAAAGGGTCCCTACCAAGTTCCCAGGCATCCTCACATCCATCCCCTCCATGAACACTCTTTTTTTTCAGGGTTCGGGCACAATTTAGTCATGGTTCAACCTTCTATAGGAAGCTACAGGACTTTCTACAGGAAGTTCTGTATTTTTACCAGAAACATCCTGTAGGAGCCTTTGGGCAGGCCAGAATCAATTATGGAGAGGGATTTGAAGCTTGAAGTCTGTTGAGGAGGCATGAAACCACTCTTTTCTTCCATCCTCCACTGGTTTCATCTCCTTTCACCACCATTGCCACCATCATATTGAATATACTTGCACAATCATACCAAAGTTGAGAATTCTCTAGGAAAAGAAGCACAGGCAGTGGGAAGAAGCAAAGAGAAAAGCATGGTTTCATGACAGAGAAGGGGACATCACTTCAGAATCTTGGCATGACAAGGAGGCCACCAGGGCCATCAATGATGAGGAGATAGATTGGTTGCTCAGAGGATGAGCAACACTTTCAGTAGGGGGGTGATGATGAACCCCAAAAATGGATGATTACTTGGGCTCATTCAACCTCCTAATTCGACTTAATCCACCATTCTCATTAGTTTATTGCATGTTTTTGATTATATTTATGCTAATAGAGTGAATTGGGTTAGTCATTATGCCAACAAGTCTAATGGGTGCTTTGTGTAGCCTTTTTGGTCAATTTGGAGACAAAATTGAAGGTTTTAATGAGCACTTGGCAGCCAAATTCGTGGGAGGAAAAGGGAGAGGATTTGTAGGAAGGTGTCCCCTTCATTTATGGGCCCTTACCTCAAATTCTCCACCATCAGCTCGGAGTTCAAGGGCCACCAAATAAATTAACACAAGGGCAACCAAGCAAGTCAAGTAGGACTGCTGTTAACTACAAGTTTTGGGCAGCCGAGTCCCTTTAGGAGGACTGTTGGGGTCCTCAATTTGTATAAATAAGAAGGCTTAGGGCCTCATTTTGGTTAGCTAGTGGTTAGTCATTTTGTAGCCAATGGTTAGTCATTTTGTAGGCAGAATTTTGCTAGTCTGTAGTTCGATTTTTAGGCAATAGATTAGCTTTGCTTTCAGCACATTTTCAAGTTTCCCTTGTGGACAGTTTTGATGTAACTTTTATTTTCTTGCTCAATAAAGATGAATCGAACTTTGCACCGGCTCTAAATCTCTCTTAGGAGGCTATAGCTCTTGGGGTTGGGCTCATCTCAAGTGCCCAGTACCTCCTTTGTTTACTTTCATGTGTCTTTGCTGCATTCTTAGAATAAAATCTGTTATTTAGATTTAAACCTTGTTTTATTATTTAGGTTGTTTTTGATGAGTAAAATAGATTTTCATGCTTAGATTTAGTTGATAGGTTGTTAAAAGAAAAAGCTTCAAGAAAAGGGCCAACAAACATCTGTGGTTTCACCTCTCCCTCAGTGGGATCAGGAGCTATGACTAGGATGACTTTGCTGCCCACAAAAACATTGATTTTGCTTTGCCATGCAATCACTAGTGTTTGATCTTCATGTGTAGAAGTTGCTTACAAGTTCATACTTTCGTTTGCTTAGTTTCATGAGTTAAAATACATGGTTTCATTGCAGGTCACACTTTTGTTCATTCTCTTTACTGATAGCTAGCAAATTAGGTCAACGAAACTAGGTCTTTGAACTTACAAGTCTTTGTTGGTTCAGATTGGAAAAATGACTTGCAGAGCACCTGTACCACTCCTTCATCTGCTTATTATCCATCAGCACCATCCACTCCACCCTCTACTTAGAATCCTTACCTCACGTTTGCCACATTTTCTCACTTAACCCTAGTTTTTGTACATCATTGTTTAAGCCTTCTTTGAGCCAAATTAGCTATCTACACCTTCTCACCACTCCATCCACCAGTCCCTGGGCCACTTTAGACCCCTATCCTACCTCCATATCCATTCATGCATCTTCCCTCACTCACCCATCCTCCAAAATCCAATTTTAAAACATCCTGTAGAAATTTCTGAACATCCTGTAGAAATTCCTGAAACATCCTGTAGAACCCCTGCAGACTTCCTGTAGAAGCTCACGAATGAGGTTTCTTGATAGAAAAACTCTGTGAAACTCTCTGGAAGGGTGTTAGGGACCCCTTAGGCCCTCTCTGAACCTTCCCGACCTCTTCCAAGAATTTCCTCTCGCCAATCTATCTCTGCACAGTCACAAATAATTAAAAGCACATGCATGATAATTCTAATAACTTATTCAAAAATAAAAAAAAAAGATGTTTTCTTCAGGTAGAGGTAGTCTAGGCACATGTATTTTACCTTCATAGAAGAAATGGCATCCCATCTAGTAGTTTGCATTCTCTCCTTTGCATCAGTAGGACTAGCTGGTAGAATTAGGGTTTGCTAGGGTTTGCGTTACTTTTTGGCTTTCAGTTTCTTTCCACAAGTAGATTAGCTTCCTTTGAGTTAGCTTTCATCCATCAGTTAAAAATCTTCTTCTAAGCGCTCATAGAAGTTGGCTTAAGCCCCTAGCGGACTTGTGCCAGCTGACCAAGTAACAACTGCGGCAAGAGCTAGTACTTGTGCATACAGCACTGTCGCTTCCAAGTTTGTTACGAACTACCGGGTTGATAAAAGTAAAGAAGGGAGTCCCATGAGTTGTATCATTATTGCTGCAATACTGGAGCCCACCAACCACCTCTGAGGCAATTTTTAAATCAAATCCCACCCCACCTTGGACCCTTTCTATCCCTCCTAGACATACAACTATCCCTCCTCTAACTAAAACTATATCTAGGGAAAGCCCTCATATCCCACTTGCAACAAAAGCTAAACACAAAGAAATGGTTGTAAGAACTAACTTCAATTAAAATAAATAATTAATTAATGGTCTAGTGTGTAGGAATTTACAGGGTAAGTTCCTCAGAAAGAACACCAAAAGGACACCGCTCACAACCAGATCACAGATCAATACACCAGTATTTTTGACGTGGTTAAAACCCTCAAAGAGGGAAACAGTCCACGGCCTGTGCCAACGTGGCTACTACAGGAAATTTATTAATCAAAGAATGGAAATTTACATAAGCTTCTCTCATGCACGGATTACCCGAACAATGACCCTCCATGCGCTTTAAATAGAACTCATGGACCAATCGGGTGTCAAGCCACCGATCAAGTGTCGGTAATACCGAGGAGAGAGTGAATTGTCAGATCACTACATGTCGTGACCGTCGGATTGTAAGTTACAAAATGTACAACGGTAAAGAAACACACTTTACCTAACTCTATACCTAACTCTATACTAGACCAAGTTGAACTTAACTATTTCCTATGTTTCGGAATATCCTAACATCCCCCCTTAAGAACAACTTGGGATAGGATTGAAGGATTTACAAATATGACACAATAGGAGAAGGAAGGAGGCACTAGAGCCTATCCCCCCTTAGTGACAACTTCCTGAACTCCAAGCATATATCGAAGTTTAGTGAACTTCGCCTCTGTGAGAGCCTTTGTGAAGATGTCTGCAACCTGATCATCTGTTGAACAATATTGCACTTCAAGAACATGGTCATGAATGAGATTTCCGATGAAGTGCATGTGTAGTTCAATGTGTTTGCACGCTGATGCTGGAATGGATATTTGCATAGCTGAATGGCACTTTGATTATCACACCAAAGTGTGGTTGGATGCTGCTGCTCAAAGCCAAACTCTGATAGGATCTGACGAAGCCACAAGGCTTCCTTACTAGCTTCCACGGCACCACGATACTCTGCTTCTGCTGACGAAAGAGAAATGGCAACCTGTTTCTTACAAGCCCATGTAATAGGTCCTGAACCAAGAGTGAAGACATAACCGGCAGTAGACTTCCGATCATCAGGGTCACCAGCCCAATCAAAATCAGTGAAACCAACTAATAGAGGAGCTTCTTTAGCACTGTAATGAATCCCAAACTGTACTATACCTCGAACATAACGAAGTATTCTTTTGGCTACTTTCCAATGACTTTCACGGGGGTTTTGCATAAAACGAGCAACAAGGCCAACAACAAAGGAAAGGTCAGGACGAGTATGGGTTAAATACAAGAGTTTTCCTACCAGTTGACGGTATAAGGTAGCATTAACTTCAGGAGAAGTACAAGAGACTGAAAGTTTGATTCCAGACTGAAAGGGAGAAGGGGTTGGCTTACAGTCTTCCATGTGAAAATGATGAAGAATATCACAAGCATACTTGGACTGGGAAAGGGAAATACCCTCCTTGGATTGCAAGACTTGAAGACCGAGAAAATAGTGTAAGTGTCCTAAGTCTGTCATTTCAAATTTCTTTTTAAGGCTGGACTTCACATGGTTTATAAGGTTGGGATCACTACCAGTAAGAATAAGATCATCAACATAAAGAACAAGGATGATAAGAGAGTTGCCCACTTTCTTGGTGTAGACAGTATTGTCAGAATAACACCTAGAAAAGCCAGATTCTAAAAGAAAGCTATCCATTTTGGCATACCAAGCCCGAGGAGCTTGCTTGAGACCATAAAGAGATTTCTTAAGTCGACATACAAGGCTGGAGTCTGTTTGGATGAAGCCAATGGGTTGTTCCATATAGATTTCTTCATGCAAGTCCCCATGCAAGAAGGCAGATTTAACATCCATCTGATGGACTTCCCATTTTAAAGAGGCAGCAAGGGAAAGAACAAGGCGGATAGAGTCCATTTTGGCAACAGGGGAGAAGGTTTCAGTGTAGTCAATGCCTTCAACCTGTGAAAAGCCCTTAGCAACAAGACGAGCTTTATGTTTATCAACTTTCCCATCTGGTCCATACTTGGTTTTGTAAACCCATTTACATCTAACAAGTTTGCGTCCCTTTGGTAGAGGAACAAGATCCCATGTATCATTTGCCAACAATGAATGATATTCTTCATTCATAGCTGCTTCCCAATGTGGATGGCTTGAAGCTTCTGCAAAAGTGTCAGGATCATGATTTACTGGAGCTTGAGCCAGTAAAGAAGAGGCTCTTTCAAACTGAGAACGTGTACGTCGCTAATCTGTAGGATCACCGGCAAGATCACCTGCTGCATCCCGAGTAGCACAGACCCATCTTGGAAGTTGAGGATCCTGAGAAGGTGGGGGAGGATTATCATCCTCACTTTCATCATCTAAAGAAGAAATGTTTTCAAAACTAGAAGAGATAGGAAGAGGTGGCACATCCGCCTGACTAGGCTCACAGGCCGATTTATTTTCATCAAATTTTACATCTCTTCTAATGATAACATTTTTGTACTTAAATGGAATAAGTCTATAACCTTTTACATCTTCAGAATATCCAACAAAAGTACATTTCTCACTCTTAGGTTCTAAAGCTTTATGCTTTTCATCTGGAATATGGGCCCATGCTTCACTTCCAAAAACACGAAAGTGACTTACATCTGGTTTAATGGAACTCCAAGCTTCTTCTGGAGTGATATTCTTTAGAACCTTAGTAGGAGTGCGATTGATTATATAATTTGCACAATTAATTGCTTCGGCCCAAAAACTAAGACTGAGTCCTTTAGATTGCAGCATACAATTAGCCATTTCCTTTAAGGTGCGATTTTTCCTTTCAGCTACACCATTTTGTTGTGGAGTGTATGGAACAGTATGTTGCATTTGAATTCCATTTTCGGTGCAAAAGTTGATGAATGTGTTTTTAACATATTCTCCACCATTATCAGTTCTTAGCTTAAGAATTTGATGTCCAGATTGTTTTTCAACAAAGGCTTTGAAGGCCAAAAATGTGTTAAATACTTCGCTCTTGAGTTTTAAGAAGTATACCCAAGTGCATCTGGAGAAATCATCGATGAAAGTTAAGAAATACTTGCAGCCAGAGAATGAAGCAACAAGAAGTGGACCACATAAATCACTGTGCACAAGCTGTAAAGGGGCTGAGGCGTGCCAAGAGGCACGTTTTTCAAAACTGTCCCGATGATGTTTTCCGAGTACACATCCGGAACAAACACCATCTCTGCAAGATACCATAGGAAGACCTGTCACCATATTTTCTTTACATAGATGCTGAAGGGAGCGATAGTTTAAGTGACCAAATCGCTCATGCCAAAGTTTGCTCACTTCATCATTATGAGCAACAAATACTGAGGGAAGATTTGATGACCCAAAGTTGTGAAACTTATACAACCTTGTGGAATCATCAGCAATACCAGTAGCTAGAATCTGTTTAGGATCTCTTAGATCCTTGATTACAACATCATGAGGTGAAAATTCAACAATTTTACCTTCACCTGAATGAGTTATCTGATATATAGATAGAAGGTTGCAGGATAAGGTTGGAACACATAATACATCATTAAATTGACCATTGTCTAGATGAACAGTTCCAGTCCCTACAACATTAAGAGATCTATCATCACCAACATATATATTTTTGGTGTTACAATCATTTAAAGAAGAAAACATGGCTTGGTTTTTGGCCATGTGATAAGAGGCTCCAGAATCAATGAGACACTCATGAGAATGAGAAGAAGAAGATACATTTAATGCATAACCAGACTGAGATGATTGACAACGACATGCAGAAAGTGCCATTCCTGAAGATGAAGATGAAGTTGAAGTTGAAGAATGCTCCACATGGATGTTATGTTTCTTCATTGCGGCTTCCAAGGCTTCCATCTTCTTAAAGCATTTAGATTCTAAGTGGCCATCTCGATTACAAAAGTTACAATGTCTATCAGTCTTCTTCCATTTGTTTTTATTGGTCCTATCATTTTGCTAAAATGATCTTTCATTTTGAGGCTGAGTTTGCTTAGGACCCTTGTTTGGTTTAGGACCATTCTTTTTAGGATATGACTTCTTAGGATTCTTTGAATTTGGTTGCTGCTGGGCGGCTAACGCTTTCTTGGAAGAGTTTCCAAGATTAAGAAGACCAAGGTGTAAGAGTTTTTCTCTTATTAAAGAATCACAAAAAGAGTCAAAGGAAGGGGCCTTATAGTCTTTTCCTTGACAAATGAAAGCTTCCCTTGTAGAATGGAAGGTGGAAACAAATACAGAGTAGGCTGGTCCCAACTTAGTAAGGATGGAATAAATAAGGTTACTATCTTCTTTCTTAACCTTAACACCTTCCAAGAGATATCTAAGGGTCTTGAATTTGGACAAGAAATCTTCAATGCAAGAAAAATTATTAGGATCCAATGTAAGCAACTCATTTTCAAGTTGATGGGCTCTAATTTCATTTTTAATCCCAAAAACTTTAGTGATTTGTTCCAATGCTTCATGAGGAGTATCAAGTTCTGCAATATGGAATCTAAGATCAGGAGAAATAGACATCCCTATCAAACCACGTGCTTGATCTTGTCTATTTTCCCATTTTGCAGCCTTGTCTTCATCTTTTGGTTTCTTCTCTTGGTCTGTGGCTATTCTGTAGAGACCTTTACTTCTAAGTAAATCTTCCATGTAGGATATCCATTGGAAGTAGTTAGTGCTGTCAAGAATGACTTGGCATGGACTTTCCATTTTAAAAAAAACTGAAGCTGAAGATGCTGAAAGTAAGTGTTCCAATGGATAGATCTCGAAAAATTAGGCGGTTTTAAAAAAAACGGCTCTGAAAAAGGCTTCCGGATGAAGAAGTTATGGCTTTTTGAAAAAACATTGTTGAAGTTGCCGGCAAAGTGCGCGAATGTGCGGAAATGAAAAAATCCGCCCCCACAAAATGGAGACTTGAACCCAAGACCTATACTCTCTTAAAATAGCTTTGAACCAATTGATCTATATAAAAAATTTGAGAGAGAGAGAGAGAGAGAGGGGGGCCTTGGTTTGCGTGCTTGCCTTGAGAAAGCTCTTTTTCTCTACAAAACACAAAACACAAAACCCAACACGGACATGCAAAGAAAACGAACCTTATGGCTCGAAGTTAGCTTTAGCCAAAAAACTAAATATTTTAAAAAATGAACCTTGCGGCTCAAAGTTAGCTTTAGCCGAAAAACTAAATATTTTTCTCAATGTTTCTAATTTTCCGAGATCACACTAAGGTGCAGGGAAAAGAGCATACGCATGAGAAAAATCCTTCCTTTCTGTTTTTGATTTGCCCAGATCGCACAGAGTCGCAGGGCAAAGAGCATACGCAGAAATGAAAGGTATAGATCCGGTTAAAAAAAAAGGCTAAATAAACCGAAACCGAAATAAGCAGAGAGAAAATAACAGTAAACTGCAAATAAAGACTGTATACCTCCAGATCTTAAAAATGACGCAGCTAGGGCTACCGGAAACCTTTTCGCGTGAAACGAAAGGGGTTCCTCACTGGAACAGATGCTCCGAACACAACAGAGCTATCCTCTCGGCCCAAAAGCAGTCAGAAACAACAGATCTAGGAAACGGCAGTCGGATGCAGTTCTACCGGCTTCAGATTTGGATCACCAACGGACGCGGCCCTCAAATAGCTCTGATACCATGTAGGAATTTACAGGGTAAGTTCCTCAGAAAGAACACCAAAAGGACACCGCTCACAACCAGATCACAGATCAATACACCAGTATTTTTGACGTGGTTAAAACCCTCAAAGAGGGAAACAGTCCACGGCCTGTGCCAACGTGGCTACTACAGGCAATTTATTAATCAAAGAATGGAAATTTACATAAGCTTCTCTCATGAACGGATTACCCGAACAATGACCCTCCATGCGCTTTAAATAGAACTCATGGACCAATCGGGTGTCAAGCCACGGATCAAGTGTCGGTAATACCGAGGAGAGAGTGAACCGTCGGATCACTACATATCGTGACCGTCGGATTGTAAGTTACAAAATGTACAACGGTAAAGAAACACACTTTACCTAACTCTATACCTAACTCTACACTAGACCAAGTTGAACTTAACTATTTCCTATGTGTCGGAATATCCTAACATAGTGTCATGAAGCAAAAGTACAGTTGTGGAAATGTGGAAATGGAATGTTTCCTCCTCTTCCCCATTGAAATGGAATGTAATCACAGAAAGTAGTGAAATGAACACTCACACCTAGGCTTGCAACTGACATTTGTCCACTCAAGAGTTGGAAAACATATAATCTAGTACTAAAGAAGGGAAATTCGAGACTATGTTGTGGACAACAAAGGAAGTGGATTCATTGCCAATGCATTTCTAACCAAAGCCATGGTGAAGTAAAATTCCAATAACACAGAAGTTTTCCAAGTGTTGACATGCAGAGGTAATTTTTTGGACATCAGAACCTTATCGTTTATGGTTGGTTTCATAGATTTGATTTGCTCTATTGTTTGGGCTATGCTTCTTGTATTTGAAGGAGTTACTATTGAATGGTAAGATAACTCCATGCAGCCCTCTGAAGCTAGAGTTGTTTTGATAATGACAACCATTCTTATTGCTTTGGTCATGGGTTGCTCGGATTTGATGTTACAAAAACCAGCTGCTTCAGCTACTGGCACATTTATGTCAGAGTCCTGATTTTTAGAGATATGTTCTAAGCTCCCATCATTATTTTCCTTGCGATCAATTTCCTATGCAGAGTGATTCGTAGAGCTGAAACTCACAAATTCCTTGCAGTGGTCTTCAGGGAGTCAGTGGTGGAAGTTATAGAAACATAACTATCTCAGTGGATTTGACCCCACATTCAAATGTGGCAGATCTTTGAAGAAAGTATTTGACACCATGGATTCAACACGATGGAATTAATGCCATGGAAAATCTCTGGGCTCTGATCATGGAGAGCTGGATGATTCAAAATTGATTAATTAACTCAAAATTAATTAAGTAGTCAAGTGATTAACTATGGAAGTGAAGTGATTCTGCAGACTTCTTAGTACTCAAATTGTGAAGTGATTCAACAGAGGTTTTGAAGTGATTCGACAGAGTTCAAAGTTAGTGATTCAACGGAGTTAAAAATTAGTGAAGTGATTCAGTAGAGTTGTGACTACTCGAATGGTGAAGTGATTGAGCAGAGTTGCTATGATTTAGTAGAGTTATTCTAGCCTATGAAATCCTGGGCAACTCATTTTGGGCAAATTATACCAAAACGTCGAAAAACTATAACAAATAAACTACATAATAACAACAAATAAACTACCTATAACAAGTAGACTACATAATAACAAATACCTATAAAAAGTAGACTACCTATGACAAATAGACTACGACGTTCATAAATATTCTAAGATTAAAAAGAAATGAAAGGCCCTTACAATGATATCCAAACAATCTAGTCCGTTAAGAAGAGGAAAAGTGGTGAAAGCCACAAGAGAAGAGACTGGCTCTCCCCTTTTCTTTACGCTATTCTTTCCATTTCCATTCATAGCCCTATTACTTTCCTTTTCATTTGACTCATATCTCATTTGTTCACTACCTTTCTTACTAGACATCTTTCCACAGCTTGAGTTAGCCTGTTCTGTTTCAACAGCATCACCAGCTACTTCAGCTACTGGCACATTTATGTCAGAGTCCTAATTTTGAGATATATGTTTAGAGAAATGTGGATTCTTGGAGCTTTGCAGATACATTGTATTCTTCACAATGGAAGAGGTCACAAACCTGCTTGCTCTTAGGATGCCCAAAACCCTAAAACAATTGTCTGATTCCTAGTGCCTACTGCCATGTCTGAACTGCATGACAAAAGGCTACCATGGCTACAACCAAGAAGTGGACTTGTTGCTTCGGGAGGAGCCAGAGGAGAGATTTCTAGAGGACGTGATACATGTGGAATTTTGTGCTACTGTAGCTTGTGAAACTCTGAATCATATTCTTTGGAGATCCATGCAAGAAGATCGTTGCTCGGATTTGATGTTACAGAAACTAGTTGCTTCATCTACTGGCACATTTATGTCAGAGTCCTGATTTTGAGAGATATGTTCTAAGCTCCCATCATTATTTGCCTTGCGATCAATTTCGTGTGCAGAGTGATTGGTAGAGCTGAAACTCACAAATTCCTGGCAATGGTATTCAGGGAAGTTAGTGGTGGAAGTCATAGAAACATTATCTATCTCAGTGGATTCGACCCCACATTCAAATGTGGCAGAGCTTTGAATAAAAAATTTGATACCATGGATTAAACACAATGGATTTAACACCATGGACAATCTTCGGGCTCTTGTCATGGAGAGTTGTACGATTTGAAATTGATTAATTAACTCAAAAATAATTAAGTAATCAAGTGATTAACTATGGAAGTGAAGTGATTCAACAGAGTTTTTACTACTCGAATTGTGAAGTGATTCAGCAAAGGTTTGTGAAGTGATTCAACAGGGTTCAAAGTTAGTGATTCAACAGAGTTCAAAGTTAGTAAAGTGCTTCAGCAGAGTTGTGACTACTCGAATGGTGAAGTGGATTTGGTAAAGCTTTATGTTTAAAGATCTTGAAATTGGGGAATGCTTTAGGCTTCAAAATGTAATGGAGAGGAGGAGGTTTGGTAAAAAATATAGGTTTGAATAAGTGGGTTAAGAAGTTATTTGGGATTTAGGATCTCAGTAACATGTATAAATAAATCATGTTTTGCATGGAACTTGGGAAATTGATCAATGACTTGAAGTTGGACTACATAATGAGAGGAAGTAGTTTTAGAAACTTTTGAGTCAACATTTTTTCTTCATCATTTTTGGTGTGACACAAAGATATTCATCTTAATGTCTTCTACCTCTGTTATTACATTCAACACAGAGAGTATTTACATGCGAAAAGAGTAGGAAGAATATTTTGCGAGAGACTAAGAATGTCCATAGAAACTACAATAATAAGCTTAAGTCCAAAGCATTGGAATTGGAAAATTGAAAACATATAAAATGTTCTTGGGATTCCCTGTATTTTTTTGTTTTTATAAATAATGAGCAATGTTGGATTAGAATGCAAAATATATAAATTAATAACATAAAGAAAAGTGAAGAACTTGGGCTTTGGTGGTAGTTTAGGTAAGGGTTCGGGCTTAATTAACTTTGGCTTTCGTGGTAGTTTGGGTAAGGGTTTAGGTTTGAAGAATTTGGGCTTGAGGCTTGAGTAGAGGTTTTGGTTTGAAAAACTTAGGTTTAAGAAATAGTTTAGGCTTCACAATAGGAGTAGGTGGAAGTTTGAATAATAGCTTAGGCTTGAAAAATTTAGGCTTAAGAAATGGTTTGGGTTTAAAGAAAATGGGCTTGGAGGATGGTTTAGGTTTAGAGACGGAAGACAAGGAAGGAAGTTTGGGTGAGGGTTTCTTTTTGAACAATTGAGAGTTAAGTGGCTGCTTTGGTTGTATGGAGTTGGTAAGGGTTGAAAACTATGGGATATCCTGGAAGTTGGGGCAAATTTATGGACAAATTGAAATTGGGTTTGAGAGGATGGATTTTGGAAAAAATTTGGTCGAGTGTAGTCTCTACATGGTTGCACATCAATGGAGTTGAGACTCTCAACTACTCAAGAGTAGAGGAAGAAAAAGTTTTTGTTGAGGTGCAAAGCTTGTTGTTTGGCATCACAACCTCCGCTGAACACAGGTCTCCCAATTCCACTTTGTCCAGGCCGTGGATGACGAAGGATCCGTCAGCATTCACGCTTCCTGTTCCATTGGCAGACGGATCATTGCCCCTGTGGCACTTCATCGCCACATGTGCATCTGTTCCTCACATCGCATAACATGAAAGAGATCAAGAATTATTGTCAAACAATGACATGAAAAATAGTAAAAAAATTATCACAGCCATATATCAAAAGATCAAAGAGTTATAATAATTCTTGGTGAGTTGAGTAGAGTTGGCAAACCTGAAAATGCAAGGTGGTGTTCCGAGCAGGCGTTGCAGTCGAAGATTACGCTACCATTTACGGAGTTGGATTTACTGGAATTGTCACTGCCATTGCAGGCCCCTACAAGGCCTAAACAACATGGGAGACTACCTATAACAAGTAGACTACCTATAACAAATAGACTCATATATATTCTAAGATTAATAAGAATTGAAAGGCCCTTACAACAATATCCAGATGATCCAGTCTATTAAGAAGAGGAAAAGTGGTGGAAGCCACAAGAGAAGACATTGGCTCTCCCCTTTTCTTTACGCTGCTAGTTCCATTTCCATTCATATCCCTATTACTTTCATTTTCATTTGACTCATATCTCATTTGTTCACTACCTTTCTTACTAAACATATTTCCACAACTTGAGTCAATCTGTTCTGTTTCAAAATCATCACCAGTTGCTTCAACTACTGGCACATTTATGTCAGATTCTTGATTTTGAGAGATATGTTTAGAGAAATGTGGATGCCTGGACCTCTACACATGCATTGTATTCTTCAAAACAGTAGAGGTCACAAACTTTCTTGCTCTTAGGAATTCCAAAACCCTAAAACAACTGCCTGATTTCCAGTGCCTACTACCATGTCTGAACTACATGGCAAAAGGTTGCCATGGCTACAACCAGGAAGTGGGCTTATTTCTTTGGGAGGAGCAAGAGGAGAGATTGCATGAGGACATGATACATGTGGAATTTCATGCTACTATAGTTTGTGAAACTCTTAATCATATTCTTTAGAAATCCATGCAAGAAGACCGTTGCTAGGATTTGATGTTACAGAAACCAACTTCTTCAGCTACTAGCACATTTATGTCAGAGTCATGATTTTGAGAGATATGTTATAATCTCCCATCATTATTTTCCTTGGGATCAATTTCCTGTGAAGAGTGATTGGTAGAGATGAAACTCATAAATTCCTGGCAGTGGTCTTCAGGGGAGTCGGTGCTGGAAGTCATAGAAACATTAACTATCTCAGTGGATTCGACCCCACATTCAAATGTGGCAGAGCTTTGAAGAATATCTTTGACACCATGGATTCAACACAATGGATTTAACACCATGGACAATCTCTGGGCTCTGATCATGGAGAGTTGGATGATTCAAAATTGATTAATTAACTCAAAATTAATTAAGTAATCAAGTGATTAACTATGGAAGTGAAGTGATATAGCAGACTTGTGACTACTCGAATGGTGAAGTGATTCAACAGAGTTGCTACTCAAATTGTAAAGTGATTCAATAGAGTTATTTCAAATTGTGCAATGATTCAATAGATTTATTCCAGCCTACTGAATCTTGGGAAACTTATTATGGAGAAATTAGACTGAAACGTCCAAAACTATAACAAATAAAATACATATAACAACAAATAGACTACCTATAACAAATATAATACGACGTTCATATATATTCTAAGATTAATAAGAATTGAAAGGTCCTTACAATGATATCTAGACGATCCAGTCTGTTAAGAAGAGGAAAAGTGGTGGAAGCCATAGGAGAAGACACTGGCTCTCCCCTTTTCTTTACGCTGCTGGTTCCATTTCCATTCATGCTCCTATTACTTTCCTTTTCATTTGACTCATAGCTCATTTGTTCACTACCTTTCTTACTAGACATCTTTCCACAGATTTAGTCAGCCTGTTATGTTTCAACAATATCACCAGTTGCTTCAGCTACTGGCATATTTATGTCAAAGTCCCGATTTTGAGAGATATGCTGTAAGCTCCCATCATTAGTTGCCTTGGGATCAATTTCCTGTGTGGAGTGATTGGTAGAGTTGAAACTCACAAATTCCTAGCAGTGGTCTTCAGGGGAGTCAGTGGTGGAAATCATAGAAACATTAACTATCTCAGCGGATTCGATCGCACATTCAATTGTGGCAGAGCTTTGAAGAACAACTTTGACACCATGGATTCAACACGATGGATTTAACACCATGGACAATATCTGGGCTCTGATCATGGAGAGTTGGATGATTCAAAATTGATTAATTAACTCAAAATTAATTAAGTAATCAAGTGATTAACTATGGAAGTGAAGTGATTCAGCAGAGTTCTTACTACTCGAATTACATAGGCAATGCAACAATTTTTATGACAAGCTTATTAAGAGGAAGGCTTGATCTGGAGTTAGGTGCTAGAGATGTTCTGGCCACCATGATAGGTCCCAAGCTCAATGACATAGAGGGGTTTGGGCTCACTACATGTAGCGAAGGAGAAATTAAAAAAACTTATGTTGTGATGCTATCAACCCATACACCCAATTCTTCTATTAAGCAATTTATGAAGTATATGTCCAATGGCTATCATGTGGAATCTGTTATGCTAAAATGCCTTCCTTTCAGATCAGTCCCTACAAAGAAATGTGGATGATTGGACCTTTGCAGATGCATTGTATTCTTCATAACGACAGAGGTCACAAACCTGCTTGCTCTTAGGATGCCCAGAACCCTAAAACGACTACTTGATTCCTAGTGCCTATTGCCATGTCTGAACTGCATGGCAAAAGGCTGCCATGGCTACAACCAAGAAGTGGACATGTTGCTTCGGGAGGAGCCAGAGGAGAGATTGCCTGAGGATGTGATACATGTGGAATTCCATGCTGTTGCAATTTGTGAAATTCTGAATCATATTCTTTGGAGATCCATGCAAGAAGACCCAATTTACATCTGCATTCCAATGCATCGCCGTGATGACTAGATAAAGGTACTCAATATATCTTTGAAGTCTAAAGATAAATAAGAGAGAGGAGTCACAGCTATGGTGGCCGATACCCTAGAAAATTACATGGCTCAGAATGGAGGAGCATCGTTCTTGGAACTAGAGGAATACAAAAAAAATTACACTAAAGACTGTAATAAACAATTCCCCATACATACCGAGTTGTTCCTCATGTTGTCTGGTAATGAACATGCTTAGGGCTAGATGCACCCAACGGAGCCCACGAACCTAGTTGAAAGAATTGCAAATGGGATTATGGTTATAATAGTGCAAATCTGTTGATTTGACAATTAGTAGTATCTAATAGTGGAAAAACATTTAATCATCTAACAATGGATATGACAGTCAAGATTATGACAGAAAGGCAGCTAGGGAAGTTGTTTTCATCGGGGAACGCCTTACGGTGTAAATATGGTATTTCGCCCATGGTATTAATAATTCATCTAATTAAAACCTCTTTTTGAGTTTTTGTAAATATAAAGAGCTTTATGGAGTAAATATAAAAAGAGGTTTTATTTATTTACCATACTTCTAGTTTATTTATATTTTTGTTTATTTACCATACCTTTGGAGTAAATATAATTTTTTATTTATTTATTCACCATACTTCTCGTTTATTTATATTTTTATTTATTTACCATTCCTTTTTTTAAGTGTTCATAAACCTCTTTATCTTTTAAATTTATATTGTGTTTATACATAATAATAATTAGGTTGATTTTTAAATAGGATCGATTAAAAAGGTTAAATGTTAAACATTACATTTACAATTACATTTAGATGTTTATGTTTTTACCTCAGATCTACCCCATACTAGATTGTAGAGGGCCTCTCACGCAATAAAGGGAAAAAATATTAGTTTCCTCATTTCCTAACGTTTTAATTAAAATAATAATATATTAAATTACGGAGTTGCCTTTACTAAGACTTTTTGGAATTTTCGAATCTGACCGAAAAAATTGAGGTGAAATCTTGATTTGCGTTATTTAAACTAACTATATAAATGGATTTAGCACCCTAAAAAACCCCTAGGGCAGTTCTAATCCGGCGGAAAAAATTGAGGCAGAATCTTGATTTGTTTAGCACCCTAAAAAACCCTAGGGTACTTCGAATATGCAGTGATTACCCATCAAGATTGTGATTTCAATAAATTCCTACCAGATTTTAGAGTTCCAAGAAATCACACTAAAAACAACTAGTTAAATTACTTTATGATTAATGTATTTAAATATATCATTTTTTTTTTTAATTACAATTACTTCGCATGATGCTATGGGCTAAAGTTGGAAAAACAAAATTTTGTTGGTCCCCAGCATTTTAATTTCTTATAAAAAATAAACATTAAATTAATTTTCATTAAGTTTTCTAATTAAACTATTTAATCACCACTGTGTAATTTAAATTAAATTATTGCGAAGGAACTTTTAAAAATAAATTCTTCTTTATTTCAATTATTCTTTAAAGCTGTAAGTTTTTACTTTAAAAATGTCAAATTAACTTTTATTAACTTTTATAATGAAGATCTTTAAAATTTGGATAGGTAAAGATGGAAGTCAAAAGAGAGTATTGGTTTATTTCGTATGGAAGTTATTGAACAATATAACTAAGTCTAAAAACAATAATTTTTATATAATTAATTATGTTTAAAAGATTTTGATTAAGCTATATAGGAAACGAATATCTTGAATGATGCCAGATTACACATCTCATATGTCAGGTAGTTAAGGCAGATGGTTACCTACCCCTAACTACTCCTTGGATATTTATTCTCAGGGAAAAGAACCAAGAGGGTATGTGTATCTGAGGTGAAAAAGGACTGAGAACAAGGAATTTGTGCCAAAATGTGAGATGGGTTGTTCAAGCTATACTGGGCTAAGTCTGGTTAGGACCAGATAGCCACAATGCACATAGATTATAGTTAAAAATTCTCATGTGTGAGGAGTAGCTTGGTTGATCTCATGGTTGGGAGGCACTGGAAAAATTACATTCAAGAACTAGACTAGAAGGCGAATCATATTTAAGAACTGGCTATACTGGGCTAAGTCTAGTTAGGACTAGATAACCACAATGCACATAGATTATAGTTAAAAATTCTTGTGTGTGAGGAGTAGCTCAGTTGATCTCATGGTTGGGAGGCACTGGGAAAATTACATTCAATAACTGGACTGGAAGGCGAATCATATTTAAGAATTGGACAAAAATTTGTTCTTACACTGTCACATAAGTTCAGATAAATATTTATTCTTGTTTGAAAGGTTAATTCACATTACTTGTATAGAATGACCTATTTATAGTGAGCAAGTGTACATGAAATTAAACTGCTTATAGTAAATAGATGAATATGAATCTAATTAAAACTCAAAAGTATAGGAAACAGTTTTAGCAGGAAAATCTAACTGGGATTATGAGACTAAAACTGTGTAACTACTTTCTATAGAAAATAAACTGGAAAATTCTAAAGTATGTTATTTTTTGAAAATCCCTGTGGAAACAGATTTTAACAACTAAGTAAATCCAATCAAGAAGTAATGATAATAGAACATCAAGAAGTAATGATAAGAGAACAAATATTCTTAGATAACATAATTAAAAAAATGAACTCAATAAGTAATGACAAAAGAAAATCCGAATATACCGTAGCAATAGAAAATGGATACGAGAACTATAGAGTATTAATAGTTCCATAAATAAATTCCATGAATTGGGCGTTATAGTAGAGAATCGCAACCATTACAGCAAAGAAAGGTCAAAACCACGGTTTTGGGAACCCAATGTCCCGGATAATATTATAAACACAACTGAAACTTGTCTGAGATAATAAAACTACTTTAACACCCATAATACCTCCACATATACTCACAAAGGGGATATGCAGGATGGAACCAGTCCATATATATTAAATTTAAATCTTAGTGAGGGGAGCGGGCCAATAATAGTAATTGAACAATTCCTTAAATTAAGTCTCGGTAAAATTTAGTACATGAAACAACCATTTACAGAACAAATAATCTAAGGACCAGAGGAATCTACTCTTTAAAAGAGGAGTTTTCCTAGAAATTTAACAAGCTGACTATTGAATTTCAAGGCTTAAGGAAATACTCCAATACCGAAGCACATTTAATTGAAGAAATATCGCACAGGTAAGTCTTCAACCCTATTGCTCCATTATCAAAACCCCATGCTCTCATGCGAAGTAAGAAATCCACTTTAGTTGGTGCCCAGACATAATTGCCACTCAACAACACTTTGTAACTCGGAGGCTGGAGGAGGAACACATTTACAAGCCAAATAATCCAGAGCAGAGAAGGGTTGAAACCCTTTGGAAGACCCTAAACCCAAATGATTAGCAAAATAATTTATTTAATAAAATAGAGTAGGTTGTTTTGCCAAGAATAAAAGATTTTTTACCTGAATCTGGTAGTCGAAACGAGTTGTTCCCTTAGGCTGCACCCTTGGCTATTGGGACTGCACAATGAGTAGTTCCCGCGACATGTCAGTCCCTCTTGTAGGTGAAAATTGTGTAATCCCTCTCATCAGATGCCTAGATTGTTGCTTGATCATTTTGTGAATTTAGATTTATAAGAGTTAATGTTTGCTTGCCATGAGTGTCCTTTCTGTCCCACAGGTACCACAATTGTGAAGCACTTCTCTCTAGCGGTCATTATTACCATGGCACCAAAGAAATATGCTTCAAGAGAGATGATTGAAATCAGTACTAGGGAATATGTTGAGCAAGCACCAGTTAACTTACCAATATATGCAGAAACTCAACTGTTCATAGAAAATGTGTTGGGTCCCTATAATACTAGTGATTACCCCATTACTATTGTAGTTATACCCCTTATTAATATTGTTGTGCCCCTATTGCCCCCATATTGTTATTACTGTGCCCCATAGAATCCCTCTATTGTTATTTTTGTGGCTTTATATTATTATTGTTAGGTCGGCTGGATTATATTGTGACTCCTAAGACTCCTATATATAGAAAGGAGGTTTTGTCATTTGTATCATCCAAGAATCGTTCATTTATGTAATGTAAAGGAGGTTGCCCCCTCGAGGAGGCTGAATTCTAAGGCGTTGATCTCTCTTTTCTATCTTTTCTTGAGCTGGTTTCATAACATTTGGTATCAGAGCTTTGGATTCTAGGGTTTCGCTGCTCCAAACAACTCATTGTGGCATTTTCACTATAACTTTTTTTCTGTGACGTTTCAGAAGTCGCAAAAAAAAATCATTTGAGAAGAAATCACGCTGAACCTTGGGTCTGAATTTCAGAGCTTTTCGCGAGATATTTGCGGAGATATGATCTAAGGAAGTTGGTCTTTTTGCAGACTCCTGAAATTACATTCAAAACAGGTGACCTGGGGAAAATCGTCATAACTTTCTCTCTGGGGATCGGATTGAAATTTCGTAAGAAAGTACAGAAAGAGGACGGACTGTAGTTTCTTGTATGCATGTTTCAGATCCAAAGGTCGAAACAGTGACTCGTGGCACGTCGTACAAGTTCGCTCTACTGAACTAGTCCATAAGCAAGTCACTGTGGGAGATTTCACATAACTCTTCCTTGGAGAATCCAATTTGGGTCAGACTTGTGGCATTGGAAAGAGGACACAGAGGGCTACTATAGCTCACAAATTCAGAACTAGATGATTGGAAAGTACAAAGATACATCAGAGGTAATATCGAGCTCCTACAAAGTGAAAAAAGATGTGTAGATTTTCTTAAATTTTTGCTTAAGCTTGGTTTGAAAATTTATTTTGAAGGAATTCAAAGGGCATAGTAGAGAATTATTATCGGTAATTGATTCCCCGAGGAAAGAAAATGTAAACACCTAGTAAGGAACCTGAAATCTCTAGCATGACTCATGAAGAAGAGGAAGAAATGCAACATGATATATCAAAATTACAAGACCAAGTGCAACAACCGTACCTTGCACAAAAAGGAACAGAATCTAAGATGGATGGTTTAAAGAAAGATGTAGAAGCTAAGGTGGATGGTTTAAAGAAAGGTGTAGAAGCTAAGATGGACTATTTAAAGAAAGGCGTAGAAGCTAAGATGATTGACGTGGAAGCTAAGATGGATGATTTGAAGATAGATTTGAAGACAAACATGGACGAATTGAAGATAAATATGAATAAGTTGCTACAAGAAATGGTCCCTGAGGGTGAAAGGGTACTAAAGGAAACTCATGATGAGAAAAAAAGAAATGTTAATCATGATTCCATAGACGCTAATGTTGGATGAAAGACTCACCATATTCCAAAAATCAATATGAGGAAGTTTGAAGGCAAGGATCCTGCCACATGGATATTATAGATGGAGCAATTCTTCGATCTCAATAATGTGCAAAACACACAAAAGGTACATATGGAAACTTTATATTTGGAACCAAATCAGTTTGTATGGTATCAATGGCTTTGCTCTCGTAAACCATTTATCACTTGGGCAATTTTTACGGAAGAATTGATAGCACATTATGAGGATACAAAAAGCAACATTTTTTTTAGCCAATTGATAAGTCTCAAACAAAAGGGTTCAATAATGGAGCACATTGAGGAGTTCCAAAAATTGAACATAAGGGTAAAAGATATTCCAGAGGAGCATAGGATTGATGTGTTCATAGGGTCTTTAAAGGATAATATCCAACATGATGTTCACCTTTGGGAACCTGATTCATTAGAGAAGGCATTCAGGTTAGCAAGAAAAATGGAAAGCAAAATTATGGCAACCAGGAAGCATACCACTCACAACTATAAAGACGGAAGTGTTGTTGCCCCTAGTCTTCCACAACCTATAAGGTTGAAACCACAAAAATTGGAAGAAAAAAGAGCAAAAGGGTTTTGTTACAGTTGTGATAGCAAATACACTAAAGGTCATAAGTGTGCTGAGAAGAAATTATTCTACATAGATTGTGAAGAGGAAGAAGAAAAGGAGCAAGAAAGGTCAAAAGAAGAGGATATACTCCAGGAACAAAGCCTAGATGAAGACCAAATAAATCCGACCATATCTTGTAATGCATTGGCGGGAATTACCACTCCTCAAACCATCAAGATAGAAGGACAAATCAAGAAGAAAAAGGTAATAGTGTTGATTGATTCAGGAAGCACCCACAATTTTATTCATTGTAAGGTAGCAAAAGAATTGAATTGCTTCCTATATCCAGCACCAGAGTGTCAAGTGATGATTGCAAATGGAGGAACAATAAATTTCTCTGGAAAGTGCCATAATATCAAGCTATCCATGGGAGAATATGTATTGACTAGCCCAATGCTTTCCATTCCAATGGGAGGTGCTGATGTTGTACTAGGAGTCCAATGGCTACAATCCCTGGGTACAATAGCTTTTAATTTTCAAGAAATTTTCATCAAATTTTCTACGGAAGGAAAGGAAGTTGAATTAAGGGGTATTGCAGGGAAACCAGGAAAGATAATCAGCTCTAATAGTATGACAAAGCTTCTAAAAAAGGAGCAAAGAGGTGTAATTGCACAATTATGCTCGCTAGATGTTTCCACATCGGAATCATCTATTTCTCCAGATCTCCAAAAAGTCCTGGACAATCATTCCAAGGTATTTGAGACTCCCAAAGGTCTCCCACCTATGCGTGATCATGATCATGCTATTCATCTGATTCCAGGAAGTGTTCCTCCAAACATCAGGCCGTACAGATATCCCTATGTCCAAAAGAGTGAAATTGAACGTATGGTTGCAGAAATGCTAGAGGCTGGTATAATTCAACCAAGTCAAAGTTCTTTCTCTGCTCCAGTAGTATTGGTGCACAAGAAGGATGGATCATGGCGCATGTGTCCGGATTATAGGGAGCTCAACAAGCTCACTATTAAAGATAAGTTCCCCATTCCTGTCATTGATGAATTACTGGATGAATTGCATGGATCAATTTACTTCACCAAGTTGGATCTTCGTTCAGGATATCATCAAATCAGAATGAAGACTGAAGACATTCCGAAAACAACATTTAGAACTCATGAGGGTCATTATGAATTTTTGGTCATGCCTTTTGGCCTTACCAATGCACCTTCAACATTTCAAGGTTTGATGAATTCAATTTTCAAACCATTCCTTAGAAAATTTGTGTTAGTATTTTTTGATGATATACTAATCTACAGCAAGTCTTGGAAGGATCATGTTGAACATGTTGACAAGGTGCTACAACTATTGAAGGAGAAACAATTATATGCAAAAAGATCCAAATGTTTCTTTGGAGTTCAGGAGGTGGAATATTTGGGTCATATTGTATCTCATGAAGGAGTTAAGGTAGACCCTAGAAAAATTAAAGCCATTAAGGAATGGAAAATCCCCACATCCATAAAGCATCTGCGAGGATTTCTCGGGTTGACAGGGTATTATCGCAAGTTTGTTAAGAATTATGAGAGAATAGCAGCACCTCTAACAACATTATTGAAGAAAGATGCATTTTCATGGACTCCGGAAGCAACAAAGGCCTTTGAACATCTTAAAGAGGCAATGTGCCAAGCACCAGTCTTAGCTACACCAGACTTCACAAAAACCTTTATTGTGGAATGTGATGCTTCAGGAAATGGAATTGGTGCCATTCTAATGCAAGATGAAAGACCCATTGCTTTTGAAAGTCGTCCAATCAAGGGAAAGTTTTTAAGCAAAGCTATTTATGAGAAGGAAATGTTGGCAATACTCCATGCACTTAAGAAATGGCGACCCTACCTAATGGGAAGACACTTCAAGGTAAAAACGGATCATGATAGCCTTAAATACTTTTTAGAACAAAGATTATCCTCTGAAGAGCAACAAAAGTGGGTCACAAAGATGTTGGGTTATGACTTTGAAATCATCTACAAAAAAGGGAAGCAAAATGTGGTGGCAGATGCACTCTCAAGAAAGGATGAGGATGTGGAAGCATTGTTGTGCGCCATTTCTATTATCCAACCAGATTGGATAAATGAAGCAAGGGAGGAATGAAAGAATGACGAAGAAGTGTGGGCACTTATTCGAAAGTTACAACAAGATTCCAGTACGTCTGATAAATTTAGCTGGAAAAATGATTCGTTATGGTACAAAGATCGCTTATACCTCTGTAAGAATTCCTAGCTAAAACAAAAGATTCTTATGGAATTGCACACTTCTCCCTTAGGAGGGCACTCAGGATTTTTAAAAACTTACCACAGGGTTAAGAAGAAATTTTTTGGGATGGCCTTAAATCAGATATTCAAAAGGTTGTGGCTGAATGTTTGGTTTGCCAACAAAATAAAGTTGAAACAGTTAAGACACCGGGTCTATTACAACATTTATCCATTCCAAGCCAACATTGGGAGGAGGTTTCAATGGATTTTATCACAGGTTTACCCAAGTCTGAGGGAAAGAGTGTCATCATGGTGGTAGTTGATAGACTTACCAAGTATGCACACTTTTGTGCATTATCACATCCATTTAAAGCCAGTACAGTTTCTACTACTTTTATGGAAACAATTCAAAAGCTACATGGAAACCCAAAGATTATTGTAAGTGACAGAGATCCCATTTTCACTGGAAATTTTTGGACAAAATTATTTTCTTGTCTTGGTACTCAGTTAGCTCATAGCTCATCTTATCATCCTCAATCTAATGGTCAAACTGATATAGTAAACAAATGTTTGGAAGGATATCTTCGTTGCTTTGTATCTGATAAACAGACACAATGGGTCAAATGGTTGCCTTTGGCTGAATGGTGGTATAACACTTCCTTCCATACAACAACAAAAATGACCCCATTTATGGCACTTTATGGGTATCAACCACCATCCATCACATCATATTTAAGAGAAAATTCTAAGGTTCAGGCAGTGGAACATCACATCGAACATCAACAACAAGTCCTCCAACTCTTAAAGGATAACTTCGTGTTGGCACAGAATAGAATGAAACAATAGGCAGATCAACATCGCAGTGAAAGAAGTTTTGATGTAGGTGATTGGGTATTCCTACGGCTACAACCATATAAGCAAATGTCCCTCAAGCAAGCTAAGAAGGATAATAAATTATCACCAAAGTATTATGGTCCGTACAAGGTGTTGCAAAAGATTGGTACTATGGCATACAAATTGGAGCTTCCTGCAGCTTCTCGATTGCACCCAGCTTTCCATGTTTCATGTTTAAATAAGGTTATAGGCGACAAGCTCCCAGTTCAAACAATATTGCTAGAACTTGACGAGGAAGGAAAAATTATATTGGAACCGGAAGCAGTCACAGAAACAAGAACTTGACAGCTACGAAACTGTTCAATTTCAGAGTATCTTATCAAGTGGAAGGACTTATCCGCTGAAGGTTCCACATGGGAGGATTAGAATTTTATGCAGAAGTATCCAGAACTACTCAAGCGTTGAGGAAAACACTTTTTTGAAGGAGAGGGGCATGTTGGGTCCCTATAATACTAGTGATTACCCCATTACTATTGTAGTTATACCCCTTATTAATATTGTTGTGCCCCTATTGCCCCCATATTGTTATTACTGTGCCCCATAGAATCCCTCTATTGTTATTTTTGTGGCTTTATATTATTATTGTTAGGTTGGCTGGATTATATTGTGACTCCTTAGACTCCTATATATAGAAAGGAGGTTTTGTCATTTGTATCATCCAAGAATTTTTCATTTATGTAATATAAAGGAGGTTTCCCCCTCGAAGAGGCTGAATTCTAAGGCGTTGATCTCTCTTTTCTATCTTTTCTTGAGCTGGTTTCATAACAAAATGAGTCAACATTAACATGGAAACAAGTCTAGCAGCAGTAGCAGAAGGCAACAATCCACTACAAGATCCGGGAAAGAGAAAGTTGATGGCATAATAAAGGGAGAACTAGGCTACAGAGTGAAAGCAGATTCAATCTTCATGTAGACAACTTTGGCAGTAGAAGCAAAAGGAAGTAGAGGATACAGAGAGAAGAGCGGAGGAAGAGAGAAAAGCAGAGCTTGCAGGTAGTAGAGCTGAGGTCGAAGCAAGTAGAAAAAGAATCAAAGGAAAAACAAGAGATGAGGAGGAAAGAATGGGAAGAGAAGAAGAAGGAAAAAGAAGAAGAAGAAGGAAAAATAAGAAAGGAAAGGCGCAATGATAGAATAAATAGTGTTGATTCAAGAACAAAATCAGCGAGCAATAGAGGGAAAGAGTGAACAAATGCACGACCAAGATCTTGCTCATTCGATCGAAGATTTGATTAAAGTTTCGGACATGGATTTGTGACTGGAACCATAGGATGAAGGTATTGATATGATATTGAATGCCCCGTAGGTCATCATTTAGCCTCTACCACCTCCAGCCATAGAATTAGCCCTGAGAAATGATCATGCATCACCTGCATTCGTTAGAGAAAGGGTGATACTGGTGGAAACCACTAGGAATCCAAATGCCATTGTCGAAGCAAACTTGGCCTTTGCAAGTATGAAAAGATCAAACACTCAGTATTTGGCAGCCGAGAGTAAAAGATTGATATAAAATCTACAAGTTGCTCAGCAAGGGATAGAACAACTTTGCATATCAGTGCATAATGCATCTCCCGCACAGGTCTTCTTGGGGGAAATGAGAGAAGTGGTACTTGGTGAGGTATCAACACTTAAAGAGACCATGCAGGACCTTGATGAGGAGCTCATGACCATACATAAGGTAGTTGTCCACTTGTATAGCCTACAGTTGCAAAACAAGGAATTTTTCAAGACTCTTAAGAATGTGCAAAATTCCATCACTGCCATGCAAGAATGGACAAGGCGATACCAAGGGGCACCGCTTACTTTGGTAAAGAATATGAAGTCACAGGAAGAGATGAAGAAAGTAAGAGTTCGAATGTTGATTTAGAACAACAAGAAACTCACCTTGTTCGTTGGAAACATTCAGGCCCCACATGTATGGTTGTACAATAGTATTGGACTTCATGGTGAGAACCCAAAAAACCTCATCAGCCATCTTGTTGTTGGGAAAAGTATCCAATTCGGAATGCCCCTATCCCACTCTAAGGTGTGATAGTGCCTTAGCAACAAACGAGGTAAACTAATTGAGTATTCTTCTTTATGAAATGTAAATGAGGAAGAAGGATGTAACTAACCTGTGTCTTCCGCTATTTTGTCGATCCAAATCACTCCTCTCTTCAGTAGCTCCCAGCTTCTTGCTCCTTCATCGGCCCAGCTTCACCGAATTCCTGCAAGATCACAAGAGAGAGAAACTACACAAAGATACAGATATACATTCATAAAAAGCTCAAGATCAGATTAAGCTAAACATGTAAGCATAACAAAACATCATTGGTACACATCATGTAGGAGAAACTCAAGTAGTTTATTGATAGAATAAGAAAGTCCAAGAGGAGATACAACCAAGTGAGTTCCGATCCAGCATCTACCTCCTAGCAAAGGAATCCCTTCCTCTCCTCCAACAAAGCATAAATCACCCAATGTACTAATCTCAATCTCAAACCAACAACAATTCTCTGCAAAGTACCAAATTCCAGCCTCTTGAACCTCTAGGTGAGAGATCCATATATAGATGTAAGCAGAGAGGATGAGTCAGCTTATGTTTTGACTTGTGGCTTCTCTCTGTCAGTTCTTGGTTCCACTTGGAGGTTGAGAGCCTCTTACTCATCACTAGTCGAATTCATTGAGGCAAGTGTCATTGGAGAAGATTCTGGAAGCTTCCAGGGTCTTTCCACCTCGTTGAATGAGCTTGCCATTTGTCATTTCCCTCTCAACGCACCCTGGTAGTGCTTCCACCTGCGTTGCAGTGCACCTAGCTAGTGTAGTCTCTGCATTTCAACGCAGGCAGCTAGTGGAGCCTCTGAATTGATCCTGAATTGACTATTTCTGAGTGGTTTTTGGTGGAGAACTTTTGGGAGAAGCTGTCATTGGCTGACCTTGTTCCTTTAGGAGCTGTAACAACATCTTTAGGTACTTTGGATCCCTTGAATTATGGACATTTCATGCTTATAGCTGTAAGGCACAAAAATGTCTATAACAGTTGCCCCCTAA
Organism: Pinus tabuliformis; assembly: GCA_031772625.1. Lineage (NCBI taxonomy): Eukaryota > Viridiplantae > Streptophyta > Pinopsida > Pinales > Pinaceae > Pinus > Pinus tabuliformis. The sequence continues at coordinate 156,388,490 of CM062812.1, forward strand.
AGTATGAGGCCGTTTATCAGGTGAAATGCTTTATTAGGAGGATCCGAAGTTCATTCAATGCTGGGAGGAGACCTGTAATAAGATACAATACAATACATTATTTTTCATACTGTTTTCATGATCTAGCTGAGGTGGGCATTCCCATGCTCAGCTTTATAAATTCATTTCTATGTACATAGGACAGACAATTGTCTGATGATAGACTGATGATCCTGCTGAAATCATCATCCTTTGGTAGGATGATTGTCTGTGCTGCAATGCTGCACATGTCAATGTCTTTATTTTTCCTGAATATATATCGCAACCCGGATGGATGAAACTAGATCCGGGGTCTTCAATCTCGTCCGATCTTCACTCTAAGTACAAGTCGATCCATGTGAGAAATGTTCTGAAGTCGAACATGGAAAGACATCGCTTGATTACCGGTCAATGATATAAACCGTTAACAAGCGCGAGAGGAATCACCGATAACGATAATGACCCTCAAGGTACTGCAGTACAATTCACGTGGTGTGAATAAAGGACTTGGCGTCGAACACTACGCAAAATCTTTCGGTCGAAGGTCATTGATGTATACCTGTCACTGGAAGTGAGAAACTTGCCATTGAGGCATGCAAGCTTCAAAGTACTGAAGGGGGTGTCCCTAGATCAACTTCATGGATAATGAGCTGATGTCGACAAGAAGCGATCTGTCAAAGGAGGGCCTTGATGTATCCCACATCAGTGACACGGAACGGAGCAAATGATTTTGATGGAGGTGAAAACGATCTGATGATATATGGTTCAGGGTGGCGGTCATGAAAGAATGAAGGATAATGTATGGTAGTGGATGGGACACAGTTGACTTCTCTGGATGACTTCTCTTGAACATATCGGCGACACTTATGTGATGGATTGGTAGCATTTACCCCAAAGGTGGATGGTATGGCGAGACCATGGTGATGTGACCGGTGAATGAAACAGCCCAACCCGACTCAGGCACGGAGCAGAAGTGTCATGTTCAAGAGCGACTTGCTACCAATAAAGTTATTTGAGTTTCTTCCCAAATTTTCCCGAGTCATTGCTGACCAGTACCTCTTTATTTTTGTCAAGCTTGAGGAGGATAACATATGATTGTTCTATAATTTTCCCTTCGGGCAAACCCATCGCTATGTTTTAACGAGCCTAGCGATAGTGAAACACGTTCTCGTCTAAAGACAAGTTTGTCGCTATTTAATGTTTTTAATGAGTCTATCGACAAAGATAACTCGGTCCTTTTCATTTTTAGAGAGTCTAAAAAGGTACGTAAAGTCAACTCCGAAAGTCCTTTTTCGTCATCTAATCCCTTAAGTCCAAAAAAGTATAAAACAATACAGAAGGGATGAATTTTCGATAGTTTTAACGAGCCGAACAAAACAAGCGCTCGATTTTTTTGTGCAATAATCCCTGTCCAAAAATATTAAAATCTAGAGGAGGGATAGCACTTCTGGTCGCTTTAACGAGCTGGAAGGCCAAAACTCGGCAATCTTTTCATATTTTACGAGTCAGATGAAAAGAGCTTAAAGAAGACTCGTCTTTTGAGGAACGAGTGATAAAACGGGTTAGCAGCTGATTCCAGGTAAGGGTTGGAATTTTCCAATCACGGCAGTGTCACAAGGATGGCTAGTAAAATCACTCCTCGCAACTGTTCCTCAAAATGGGTAAACAATCAAATGGAGGTGAATGATCGGCCAATGGAAAAGTGGAGGTGACGGTGCAAACACGACCAAGGCTTTAATGGCTGATAATTTTACATTCATGGTGGTTATATACCGAAGGGTAGTTCATTTTTTAACGAGCTTAAACGCGGAAAAACACTGCTCGGCCTTATGTTTATTTTTTAACGAGCATGAACTATGTGCTAAAACTGCTCGATTATCCAGTCATATGATAAGAATGTCTCATGTAAGATTCCATTTTTTATGGAGCTTGCGCCTTACAAAGCTATGCCCCGCATCCTTTCTTTATGCAAGTTAGGAAAAGACTAACCCAAAAAACAGATAAATAATCGCTCTTTGCTTGCACTCCAAAAGGTTTGCATGCCCCCAGGTATAAAACAGAGTTTCAAGGTTACCTCTACTTCACTTCCGCCAAAACAATTGTTTTACCGAGAGAGGCCTACCTCTTTCAGGTTACCCAAATATTGTCATGTTAATCTTTCAAACAAAACACTTCTTCGGCGATGTCTACCGAGATAGACAAAGGTGAGTGACAACGAGCGCCAAACACATAACTTTGACAAAAGAATCTTATTCTAGAACAACCCCTCTTCCAACCACGGACGGGGTACAGACTAGTCATATTCTCCCGCGGAAACCTACCTTATACCCAAATTTTTCCTGCCGAAGCAGACCAGGACGCATGCCCCCTGGGTTCCAGTCATATCCTTCCGAATCACTCGCGCTCATCGGGAGGACGGACCGTAGGTTGAGACATTTCTTGCGTGAAGAGACCATTTAGGGATGGTATATGACTATTTGCGATGCGTGATCTGGGAAATGAAGGCTGGTCCACGAGCTTGACCACTCTTCCTTCATGCGGAAAACACATTACTCTAAAGAGTGAGGAGACGATGGCTCCCATGCAATATATATAGTCTCGTCCAAGGAGTAGGTTATAATCCAAGGGTCCTTGAACGACCATCACGTTCATTTGAACGGTCTTCCCTTTCAATGTTATAGGCACATTGGGGAGGATCCCTAAAGGTCGACTGGTTCCTTTATCGAAGCCTGTCAGATTTCTCATTTCAGGCAAAAGCGCTGGCGAACCAAGCGCTTTCCAAGCAATAGAGGAAAGGATACTCACAGATGCCCCCTCATCAATGATGGTGCTAGCCATGACCATTCTGTATATTTGGACGATAATTCTGAATGGTACGCTTGCTGGCAAACGGGGTCTGCCTAGTTGGTTCCAGTCGAAGGAGACAACTAGGTTGCTTGGTGGTGGGACCGAATAGATGGTCGGGTATCGCTCTGACGAACTTCCTTCCTGCGATAAAGGAATGGGGGAATTGCCCCCGTGCTCCTCGGAGTCTGTGTTGATGAAGAGAATTTGGATGGTGTCATCTTTATCCTCTTCAGTGACTGTGTCATTCGAAGATAAATCCTCTGAAGGCAAGACTAGGTCAACTGCCGCCTCGACCTTTTGACTTTCGTCGGGTATGGACTCAGCTGGTTCATCTTCAATGACCGGCGCTTCAGCTGACCACTTGAGCGGGCCAGCTGGATTTTCAACTAACGAAGGACTCGGCAAGAGTTTTTTATATCCAGGAGGAAGTCGTAACGGTGAAACCGGACGATCATCCAAAACTCTTTTTGCTTCGTCTAAGAAGGGACAACAGTGGATGGCATGATTGCCTTCGCACAGTCTACAGGGGAATCTAGCTCTCCCTTTTTGTCGAAGGACTTCACTTTTGTTAGTTGACGGTGTGCATTCAACATGGCTATCAGAGGTTGATGCCACCGGATTGTGCAAACGGGGAGACCAATCCCTTAGTATCCGAGGGATGCAGGGACAATCTCTGTGGAAGTGGTCTCCCTTGCATATGACACATGGCGATTTAGGCCTAGTCAGTGCTGTGTGTGGATTTTTGTTAGACGACACTTGTTTGCCCCCAGTCGCTTTTGGCTCCTTCTTCTTCTTCTCTTTCTTCTTCTTTTCCTTCTTCTCCTTAGGAACTTGGTTTTTTGTTTTACTAGTTCCGTCAAGCGAAGAGGAAGGAGCAGAGGAAGAATTAGAGGAAGTAGAAGGCTGGTGGGTAACTCTGGACTGGTCTAACTGTTGATTCGACTGTTCAGGAATAGTGGTGTTTTGAATGACATTGGTTGAGAAGAGCCAGACCGGCAAGCCAATTGTCAGTCCTGGAAGCGACAATGTGGCCATATGGGGCGCACCAACATCTCCCCAAGAGGAGAAGGGACTAGGATTTCCACCAAGGGGAATCCCTTGGTTGGTGGGCTCCATTTTCTCAACCTAAAGATCAACGCAGGAAAAAGGGGTGATTGTTCCGTTTAAAATAAATTTTAACGACGCTTTAGACACAACTTGCTTTTTCAATTTTAAAGAGTCGGGAAAAAGCAAAAGATGACTCTAGTCGCCTTCGATGTTTTAACGAGCCCGAAGTGACAAATGCTCCGATGGACTTTTTCCGTTATAGAGTCTGAAAAAGGCCAAAAGGAACTGCTCTGGAGTTCTAGGTAGAGGGTGTGCCAAACTTTTCGCAAAACCGCAGAATACTTTTTTAAGGTACGGGCGGTCAATCTTCCCGAATGCTGTGTTCAGTGCATTGCGATCAGTAGGGCGGCCGACACGGCTTCCTATGGATAAAGGTTTTATTCCTATAGGGGTCTCCCAATATATACTCGACAGTACGTGGGAGCACAATCCGTACTGGCGCTATCGTCTCTCAGGAGGAATCACCCAACCATCAGCGAGATCGACAGTCACCAGGTTTTACGACGCCGGAACACATCTCTAGCCTAGACCTCTATGTTGTGCGTTAAGTTACAAAGCGTTGTTAAGTTCATTCAATTTATTTTAGGTTGATCTTTCTTAGAAGTTTGCCTTTTTGGATCACCACGAGATGTATGATACAATTCCTAAATGCAGTCTAAAGATGATAAGCAAGCTTTTATATCTTTTCAACAATGAAAATCCTAGCTACAAGGGGAAAAGAAAGACACAATCTTTTCTCAAAGAGCATAGAGCACACTGTAAATGCACTTTTCCTAAATCAAAGCATGCAAACTATCAAAATGCAAATGCACATATGCATGTATTTGTTTTCGCTTTCTTAATATTGATGCCTAAAAAGAAAGCTGTTGTACAAATTTGAATTCGATTTCAAGTGAAAACATAAACAAGTTCCTTTTTCGAAATCAAAAAGATGATTACGACACTTTATGATTTACTTGTTTCGACACTAGAAATGCATAAATTCAAACCAAACGACAAAAGTAAAAGCTTAATCAACTGTGAACAGCAAACAAACTCACTCCTAAGATCAAAACGACACTTACGACAGGTCTAGATCTAAGGGCAACAGTATGACTAGTTTACTCTTGTAATGGGAAACTGCAAATGACGTAACAAATACACAAAGAACAAATACAGTTTCTTTATACAAATGAGGCGGAATTGAGGCAAAGAAAAGGGGTTTCAGATAGGTACACTGACTGATAACAGGCTACAAAAAACAGAGATAAAACTGAGCAAAAGGAAGCAGGGAACCACAGCTGCACAAGGCAAAGGCTGATCAGCGCACCCTCAACACAGAGAAACTGAACTTCAGCGCAGGTATCCTTCACGGGACCTGCATTGAAATGCAGAACCTCTTCACAGAGTCTGCGCTGAAGCAGAAACGAGAATTGTCTCTGGGTTCTGGGTCACGGTTTGCAGTTTAATCTACAGTTTTTGGCTGGATAAAAGCTATCAATTAGGTACAATTAGGAGGATGATTTAGAGGAGGACTAAGATCTATCACAAAGGACTGTTAGAGCACTTGTGGATCAGATGTTCAGATCATAAAAACAGGCCCAGTGAGTGGACTAGAATGGCAGATCTCTACTTTGCATTTGAAAATGGCAAATGCATTTCGATTCAGCACTCCTGAGTTTATGAGAAGAACACCAATAGAAACACAAATAAACTAACAAGATACTCTCCCCAGCGGAGTCGCCAATTTGTTGTTGGGAAAAGTATCCAATTCGGAATGCCCCTATCCCACTCTAAGGTGTGATAGTGCCTTAGCAACAAACGAGGTAAACTAATTGAGTATTCTTCTTTATGAAATGTAAATGAGGAAGAAGGATGTAACTAACCTGTGTCTTCCGCTAGTTTGTCGATCCAAATCACTCCTCTCTTCAGTAGCTCCCAGCTTCTTGCTCCTTCACCGGCCCAGCTTCACCGAATTCCTGCAAGATCACAAGATAGAGAAACTACACAAAGATATAGATATGCATTCATAAAAAGCTCAAGATCAGATTAAGCTAAACATGTAAGCATAACAAAACATCATTGGTACACAGCATGTAGGAGAAACTCAAGTAGTTTATTGATAGAATAAGAAAGTCTAAGAGGAGATACAACCAAGTGAGTTCCAATCCAGCATCTACCTCCCAGCAAAGGAATCCCTTCCTCTCCTCCAACAAAGCATAAATCACCCAATGTACTAATCTCAATCTCAAACCAACAACAATTCTCTGCAAAGTACAAAATTCCAGCCTCTTGAACCTCTGGGTGAGAGATCCATATATAGATGTAAGCAGAGAGGATGAGTCACCTTATGTTTTTACTTGTGGCTTCTCTCTATCAGTTCTTGGTTCCACTTGGAGGTTGAGATCCTCTTACTCATCACTAGTCGAATTTATTGAGGCAAGTGTCATTGGAGAAGATTCTGGAAGCTTCCAGGGTCTTTCCACCTCGTTGAATGAGCTTGCCATTTGTCATTTCCCACTCAGCGCACCCTGGTAGTGCTTCCACCTGCGTTGTAGTGCACCTAGCCAGTGTAGTCTCTGCATTTCAACGCAGGCAGCTAGTGGAGCCTCTGAATTGATCCTGAATTGACTATTTCTGAGTGGTTTTTGGTGGAGAACTTCTGGGAGAAGCTGTCATTGGTTGACCTTGTTCCTTTAGGAGCTGTAACAACATCTTTAGGGACTTTGGATCCCTTGAATTATGGACATTTCATTCTTATAGCTGTAAGGCACAAAAATGTCTATAACACATCTCACTCACCGAAGCTAAATGCAAACACCAAGTCAGTCAGGAGATTAAAGAGTACTTGGAGCAGCTAACACAGGTTTCCATGATCCAGATTTAAATAGGAACAAAAATATTACAAATATAACCATAAATACAAAGATGCAGCAGAAACAACACTTCATTTCATTAATATCAAATACTAAAATATGCTTACAAATAGAATGGAAATAAGACTAGCTTGGGTGATGGTAGCTTATCTTTGAGAAGAGATGTGGTGGCTACATGCCTCTGAACTTTGTTACAATTAGGCTCAAAGGCCTATTTATTATTGAGAAACAATGGAAAACCCTAAATATCCAAAAACCTAACCCTAGGGAGATGAAGCACCAAACTATGGGCCCCATTTGGGTAAATTGGGACATCAACTTCCTGGAGTCATAACTTTGGCATATGATCTCTGTTTGATGTGCACAATACCTCATTAGAAATAGCTATCTGAGGACTATACTGATGTTGGTCCTAGGTTTCCTAAAAAGACGTAGTTTAGGGCCTCAAAATGGCTCCGAAAGTTTAGGACCCAAAAAAAATGCCAAAAATAGTAAATTGTGCTACAAATAAGGAAACTAAAAAACTGAAAGAAAAAATGGTGGGGGTCCAAGTGGAATAGGCAGGTTGCCACAAATATCCACCTGGATCATTCCTCCCCCTTAGGAATCTATTAGGTCCCTATACTACTAGTGTAACCCCTTATTGTTATTAGTACAACCCCCTTATTATATTGTTGTGCCCATGTAATCCCCATATTGTCATTATTGTGCCCCATAGAAGCCCACTATTGTTATTATTGTGCCCTTACATTATTATTGTTATGTCGGCTCTGATTATATTATGACCCCTTAGACTCCTATATATAGAAAGGAGGTCTTGTCATTTGTATCATCTAAGAATTTTTCATTTCTGTAATGTAAAGGAGGTTGCCCCCTCGGAGAGGCTTATTTCTAAGGCGTTGATCTATCTTTTACTATCTTTTTGTAAGCTGGTTTCATAACATTTGGTATCAGAGCTTTGGATTCTAGGGTTTCGCTGCTCCAAACAGGTCATTGTGGTATTTTTACTATAACTTTTTTTTGCGACGTTCCAGAAGCTAAAACAAAAACCCATTTGAGAAGAATTATTGCTGAACCGCGCGTCTGAATTTCAGATCTTGTCTCGCTATATTTTCGGAGATATGATATGAGGAAGTTAGGGTTTTTGCAAGCTCCAGAATTTCATCTAAAATAGGTCGTCGTGGTATTTTCGCTATAACCTTTTCATTACGAAGTTTCAGAAGCTAAAGAAAAAACCCATTTGATAAGAAATCGTTCTAAATCTCGAGTCCGAATTTCAGATCTTGTCTCGCTATATTTTCAGATATATGATCTGAAGAAGTTAGGGTTTTTCCACTACCGAATTACATCCTAAATAGGTGACCTTGGGAAAATCGTCATAACTTTCTCTCTGAGTAACAAATTGAAATTTCGTAAGAAGATACAGAAAGAGGACAGACTATAGTTTTCTATCCATAGTTTTCAGATCCGAAGGTCGAAACAGTAACACGTGGCACGTCGTACAAGTTCAATCTACTGAAACATTATATAATCAGGTCATCTTAGGAGATTGGGCATAACTCTTTCTTGAAGAATCAAAGTATGATCAAACTTGCAGGGTTAGAAAGAGGACTCAGAGGGCAACTGCAGGAGACAATTTTAGAACTTTGAGATTTGAAAGTACAGAGTTACAATCATTTCAAGATCGATCTCCTGAAATCAAGAAAAGGTGATATGAGGGAGTTTGATGGAAAGGATCGAGTAAATTGGATACTACAGATGAAGCAATATTTTGATCTACATGGTGTATCACTGTTACAAAAGGTATGTATTGCATCTTCATATTTAGAACTAGATCAATTTTTATGGTATAAAGGGTTTTGTTCTCGTAAACAACTTGTTACATGGTCAATTTTCACGGAGGAAATGATAGCACAATATGAGGATACAAAGAGCAACCCCTTCTTTAGAGCAACACCACAACAATTGGAAGAAAAAAGAGAAAAAAGGCTTTGTTACAAAGTGGAAAGCAAAATTATGGCAACAAGGAAGTCTACAACTATAAAGATGGAAGTGTTGTTTCTCCTAGCCTTCCACAACCTACAAGGGTTACACCTCAATAATTGGAAGAAAAAAGAGAAAAAGGGCTTTGTTACAATTTTGAAACAAATACATTAAAGGTCATAAGTGTGCTGAGAAGAAATTATTTTACACATATTTTGGAGAGGAGGAAGAAAAGGATCAAGAAATGTCAAAATAAGAGTATATACACCAGGAACCAACCCCAGAGAAAGAAGAAATGAATCCGACCATATCTTGTAAAGCATTGGAAAGAATTACCACTACTAAAACTCTCAAGATAGAAGGACATATCAAGAAGAAAAAGGTTCAAGTAGTGAAAGATCACATCGAGAAAGAAGAAATGAATCCTACCATACCTTGTAATGCATTGGATGGAATTACCACTCCTCAAACTATCAATATAGAAGGACACATCAAGAAGAAAAATTTTCAAGAATTGAAAGATCACATCGAGTCTCGAGAAATCAATCCGACCATATCTTGTAATGCATTGGAAGAAATTACCTCTCCTCAAACTATCAAGATAGAAGGACATATCAAGAAGAAAAAGGTAAGAGTGTTGATTGATTCAGGAAGTACGCATAATTTTATTGGTTGTAAGATAACCAAGGAATTGAATTGCTTCCTATATCCAGCACCAGAGTGTCAAGCGATGGTTGCAAGTGGAGGAACCATAAATTGCTCTAGAAAGTGCCATAATATGAAGCTATCCATGGGAGAATATGTATTGAATAGCCCAATGCTTTCCATTCCAATGGGTGGTGTTGATGTTTTACTAGGAGTCCAATGGCTACAATCTTTGGGTATGATAGCTTTTAATTTTCAAGAACTTTTCTTGAATTTTTTTGGGAAGGAAAGGAAGTTGAATTGAGGGGTATCGAAGGAAAACCTGGAAAGATAATCAACTCTAACAGCATGACAAAGCTTCTAAATGAAGAACTATGAGGTGTAATTGCACAATTATGTTCACTAGAGGATCCCACATCGAAATCATGTATTTCTCCAGATCTCCAAAACGTTTTGGACAATCATTCCAAGGTATTTGAGACTCCCAAAGGCCTCCCACCTATTTGTGATCATGATCATGCTATTCATTTGATTCCACGTAGTGTTCCTCCAAACATGAGGCCTTACATATATCCATATACCCAAAGGAGTGGGAACTCATTCAAAAGTTGCAAAAGATCCCAGTTCAAACAGTATTGCAAGAACTGATGTGTCCCAAACCCACCTAAAAAGGGTTATGGCCAGTCGAGCTGTGGAGAGATTGCTTATAGCTGTGCTAGCAATAGGGGAGGCTCTCATCCCATGTGCGTATATTCTTTGAGTTGTACATGCACAGGATGTGTACGATCATCTTGTTGACAACCTTTGTTTGGCCATCAGTTTGAAGAGACATTAGAAAGCCTAAGAGGTGAGAGGGCAACTAGTCCACAGACATCCTCACTGATAGACACATCAACCAGCTCACACAGGCAAGAGCTGGAAAGGCAGCATAGTGTGGAAGTTTTATCCACAAGGCCAACAAGCAAGTAGACCTCTGATGTCAAAAGAACATTCACAAAAATAAAGGCTAGAAATGATCCATTGAGGCTGCAAATTTATGACCAATATCTTAAGATGTCCCCCACAAAACAACAAAGATTGATGTCTGCATATGACATAAAGGAGGGAAAAATGATCATGAGCTACTTCAATCCCAAGGTACAACAACCACAATCAGCAGTTGATTATATAAGGACAAATCTGGAGGTCTTGGCCAAAGACATTCATCCAATAGATCAGATTACGCTTCACAAACAGATAGGAAAAATGGTGTATTCTACACTAGCTGACAAGGCAATGTTGGCTCATAATTTGCAAAATTCATTAGAGAACACCTCTGCTCAGATAGAGTTAGAGAAAGCTTCCTCTCTGGCAAAGGAAAACAAGATTAAGTCCTTGGAAGATATTATCATTGAGTTGGGACATGATCCCAAAGATGCCAAAGGCATAAAAGCATTAATAAGGAAGAAGGAAGAGGACATTGCTGCCCTCATTAAACAGCTCAAGATGCCTCCTTCTATGCATCTACAGACAACAGATGTTGTGCAACAGAAATCTGAGGTGGAGATGATGGACCTGCTCATGAGGTTAAATGAAAGATAAAGTGAGACAGAGCAGGAATTGGAGAAAGCATTACAAGAAAAGCAGGGAGTGTCGACCTCCCAGTCACCTCAAGTAACTCCAATGGCCACAACTGCCCCTCCCATAGTTAGAACTGCTGTGCCCTCCACTGTCCCAGCATCAACTGCAGAAATCATCATAGGAGCAACATCAGCAGCAACATCAACAACAACAGCACCAGGCAGCAGTACAGCCATGACCACAGAGCAGTTAATCAAATCCATGGAGGAGTTAAAACTCCAAGTATCTGAATTGAAGCAAGTCAAAGAAAAACTGGCAATGATTGAGTAGAGCTATGATAAATCTAAAATGATTGTGGCAGAAAAGACAAGAGAAGTCAAAGCATTGGAAAATAAGGTAGGATCTTTAGAAAAAGATCTCTCTCTACATAAGCCTCTGGCAGAAATCAGAGGAATCCTATGGAACAAAATCATTTAATCAGTTATTGGTATATGGAGGTCTATTCAGACCATTTATGGACAAATTGATTTGATAAAAGTAGCCCAAGTGGAAGTTCAGAAAACAAGAGCTGTATTGGCGCAAATGCCTGAGCAAGCTAACAGGTAATCAATTTTTTGAATAACAAAACCAGTGAAGAACTGGTAGCACTAGATATCAGAGATAGAACAGGTACCATTTTGGATGTCAAGAGAGTTCTAACCATGAGAACTCTAATGCAAAACTTGGATAGGAGATGTCAGGACATGCAGGTAGAAATTGACTCTTTTACAGACAAATTTACAGTCTTGAATCAAAAGGGTTTGCCAAGTCCTGTGGGAGATAATGATCGTTTGATGAAGCACAAGGACTATATACACAAATTAAATACATTTTCTGTCAATCAAGCTAGTGCATCTTCAAGTACTTCAACGGAAAAGGAACTTCCATCTGGCCAGTCCCTGTATGACAGCCTGGAAAATGTTTTTACATAGAGCATGAGGTGAAGCATCTGTTCACCACCCCACCTAATTTCTTCAGGTACACAGAGACCGATGAAACTTTAAGGAAGCTTCAGAGACATCAAATACTAGGACCAGAGTGGTGGCAAAGCATGCTAGAAATCCTGTAGACTTATCATGGGTCAAACCAAAATTGCACACCATCTGTTGTAAATGCGCAGAACAGAAAAGAACCACGGTCTTGCAAGTTAAAGCGTATCACATCAGCATTAAAGAAGGCCCAGCCATAGCAGAAAATCAGCACATAGGATCAGTGGAAAACAGCTGGAAGACCGACTTATAGCATCTACCTCTAGTACTTCTCTTTAATTCAGATCAACCAGCACAGCATGAATTTATTGCATCATTTATTGGCTCCCTGTTTTCGAGACTGCCTGTCTCTATCGATGTAAATGAAAAATTAATTGTCAACAAATATTTGTTTCTATCAGATATTTTTCACAATGTCTTAGCATTTTTGTATAAATACCCCCCCAGTTAAGGTATTTGGGGTTGGTTGGTGGAGAAAGTTCATAACTGTGACTGTAATACTGAACAATTTTTTGAATAGAAGGTTGTTGGAACCATTCGTTTTGCTCACTGGATGAAGATTTGATGCTAAGGACCATGTTGCAGAATTCCTGAATCATTTCATGGATCAATAAGTCTCTTCTAACTTGTGTTTTAAAGTTTCTATTTTTACTATATCATCTATGTTTCATGATCTAAGTAATAGAGAAAAAGAATAACCCAAAATTTGCTTGTTTGCACTCTGTGTTCATCCTCCGTTATCATTAATGTTTTCTTCAAGAATTAGCATAAACAGTGAATTCTTAATTGCTCATGTTTCCCCTGGTTCTTTCATCTTGAATATTAGCTAAGGAATTCTTAATTGCTCCTTGGCAATAATCATCCTTTTCCCTCTGTCAACATGATGAAGGATTCTTAATTGCCCTTCACCCATTGACTCCATTCCATCAGATTTCAGCCTATAAATTGTTCCATATTTGAGTACCTTGCTCTGTGATAAATTCTCTGATAAGAAACCTAACCCAGGAAGCCATCTTTCTTTGACTCCATCTTGCCCAATGGACTAGAATGCTCCAGCTTAACCTCACTGTTTTGTTGACTTCCCATCCTTCCAACCAAAACCTTAAACAAAACCCTTACACTTCATAACTAGCCTAATATTCCTCAAACAAAGCTAAATCATAAAGAGAGAGCCCTCTCTAGATGTAGATTGGCTAGAATCTATGTCTAAAAGATTGGTCTGTGGTTACCTCGGCCGTATTCCCTTTCTTACAACTTTTGGGAACAACCTGAGTGCTAACAAATACAAATACTATTTTTTTTCTTCAAAAAAAAAAGAGAACATGTCAAATGCAAGTCTAACAGTAGACTCCCAATACTTGTCCTTGACATGAGAGAGGATGATATAGTCTGTCAGCAACATCCTACGAAGATATTGTGGATGATGATAAATGCACTGGTCATGCTAGAGGGTCTCTCATGTACAAGGGAAGTGAAATATGATGTAAACTCTACCATGCATAGGAGCATGTCATATGTAGTTACGAATCTTGTTTCCCAAGCTTACCTGCATATGAAATTACATACAATTTAATGCAGAGCATGAGAGATCATAGCCGGAATGACCAATTAGCTTTGGTTTTTGAATACCATATAATTCTTTCCAAGTCTATTAAATAATTTGATGATGGGGAAACCAACCCACTATCCAAGTAATCTTTGGTCATGGGATTGGGTTAATGATATACTAATTCCCATTAGTTTCAATTTGGCTTTATGCCAATAATGTTCCTTTGTTAGCTAGCATGTCAGCTGGGAGTTTCGGCTTCTATATATATCTTTTTTTTAATAAAAGTCTAATTCTCTGCTGAATGAGAGAAGGGAGACTTGGGCTTTCTTGAGATGATGAACAACTAGTATTGAATTGCTAAACAGTGTCAAGTTTTTTATATTTCTTATTTGGTCTAACTCCAACCCTCTCCATAATGTTGAGTCTTCAATCTGGTTATTAGTGGCCACCCCTAGCCCCAAGAAATTGAGTTCCAATTTGTTCATCGAATTCTAATATGACCCCTCTCCTGCCACCCAAAAATCAACTTTTTTATTATTATTAATAACATTTTATTTATCAATAATATTTTATGATTTTAACTATAATAAATTAAATTATAATTGCACCGAGAGACGCTCTCTAGATCAGTTTGTAAAGATGTTGTAATGTACTATTTAAAATTTTGACTAAACTAAATTATGTAAATCAAAATTAAATTAAACTAGTATTTGCACCAAATGTTGCAAAGGAAATGCCCTAAGGGATGGATAAATTTTACGTAAGCTCTAATAATTTGATCTTCACTAATATGTAAGCTCTAATTATTCCATTCAGATTGCACTTACTGTACGAGAAAAGTGTGACTCAACATAACTCATTCAGAAACATAAATAAACATGATTCAAAGTAAAATAATTATCAATATTTTTTTAAGAAGTATAAGATCATTAAAAAAAAACTATTTTCAAAGTAGAAACAAGTATCCCAAGATCATATGTAGCATAATTCAAAGAATGGGGGAGAAAAAACTAATGTTTTTTTTAATGTAAAAAGATTTTAAGAATAATATTTTTCAAAGCTATCCCTCGACGCCACTTGGTGACCAAGACACAACAAGCCAATGTGGGTGACTTTCATAGAGTCTCTACCTCCAATTCTATCCAGTTTGACAAAGACGATGAACGCCAAAATGCATTGCACGAAGGTCATTTTCTTTGTAAAGACAAGGTACCTACCCTTCTCTTGTCATCAACTTTTTTGCTATTTATTGTTAGTGTGTGATAGGCATATTGTACAGTTACGCTAATTCCTTTATTTTGCTTAGTATAATCTATCTTTACCACCATATTTACCGGGTAATTTCCCAATGTACAGGTTAAGGCATTGCTGATTCTACCATTTCCATTTTTTTATCATTTTAATACCACAAATCTATCTAACACCAAGCCAAAAAGAAATTAAAAGAACTTGATTTTTTTTTATTATGATTTAGATTTTGTCCATATATACTAAAATGATACAACGTTTTAGCCAACTCTGGTTCAATCTAACGGTTGAAGATTCACTGAAAAGTCCCCATTACATATTTTTTATTACTAGATTCGAACCAGCAAATGGCTTCCCACTAACTGATAGAAGACACCAACATGCATCAAAAATTTAATGCTACCTAGTTTTTATAAGTGCATAAGAGGATTAAACTTGAACTATTTCAATTCAACTCCTTACAATTATTGGTTGCTGGCAGAATACTGTCAGCTTGATCGTTCTGTCTGAAAACTAAAAGGTGAACCAATGGCTCCTCGATGTCCATGTAAATTTACGTATTAGAGACGATGATGACAGTAGCTGTACAAATTTCATTTCATTCAACATTGTGTGCCTCTATTTCTTCGAAGATTCTTCGTTGCTATCAGCTTATTTTGTCTTGTTTTTCTTCCAAAACTGCAGCTATACATTGCAAAATCCAACCCTCTGCTATAATTTTGTCCTTCACTTGCTTGGCTTTCCAGCGCCCTCTAGCACGCATCTATCTTCTGTCATCGTAACAAGATAACATATCAAACATCAGGACGACAACGCTTGTACAACTTTCATTTCATTCAGTGGTGTGCACTGTGCACCTCTATTTCTTCACAAATTCTTACGCGGCAGGATTCATTCTCGTTCCCCTTGGAGGCCGAAGAGGAGGGTTTTTGTACAGCACCTGTTTAGGTTTTGAAGGGCAGAGGTGTCATCGAGGCTGAGAAATTAATGATGGAAGAAAACAAAGGAAATAACAACGATCGGCACAAGAAATCAGTTTCGAAAGGCGAAGAAAAGAAAATCAATAAAGCCGAGATGTAGTCGAGGAAAAGAAAATCAAGAAAGCCCAGGATGACTCTGTCATGCACGATAAGCCACGACCTCAGCCTTTGCCCCGTAAAGAATGGCTGAGAGAGGAGGAGTGGGCAGAAGCCGAGGAGATCCTGAGGATTAAGCCCGAGATCGACCTGAAATCTTCTCCCGTTTCCAAGTTCCTCGTGCAAGTTATGCCATGGGAGATCCAGCTTTTCTCTATGACTCTACATTATAAATTTTAACACTATACATTAAAATTTCTCAGAGATTCACAAATTAACCACCCAGAAAACATCATAAACATGATTATTTCGCACTACGAGTTTCGAGTTTCTAGTACAAGATGAAAGAACAGAAGAGCATAAACACCAATTTAATGTGATGCCTGTGAATGTCACCACAACTTCCATAGATGGGAAATCAAGGGCCAGGATGCCCAAATAGGGTGTGACATTTGAATCTCCTCCATCTGTCGTTCAACCAGAAACCATAGTTGTGCTGGGGAGACCTCTTCTGCAGATTATTGCTGCATCACTAGTCAATAATAACATGAAGAGCTGGGCTGCTATTCTGCCTTCTCCATGGTTGGAGGATCAGGCAAACGAAAACCGATGGAGGATCAGGTGGACGTAGTGAACAAGTCACGTCACAGAGATACAAGAGTTGGTTATCAATAATTGTTTCTTCCAACTACATTCAATTGCAATGATCAAACGTCTTAAGGTTATTTCATCGTCTAACACATAATCTAAAGGTACATAGTGATGGCAGGTGGACAATAGGAAAGTTAATTTCAAAGGGAAATGCCTTACGACATAATAAAAATATTAAAAATAAAAATAATCTTATAAAAAAAAATAAAGAAAATGGCATGTGGTATTGGCCCATCGTATTGTGAACCCGTGGTATTCATGTGGAATGTAGCCTATTTAAAGGGGGAAATTAAACCAACCCAGATCCATGTTAACTCCAGATCTACCAAACGTCGAGAGATCGAATATTTTGATGAAAAAAATTGATCCCTCTAAACACTTGGTAAATCCAAATTAAAAGAAATATAAACTAGTATTAAATTAAAATATTATTATTTTATTTTATTATTTATATAATAATATTATTTTCATTGATATCATTTTACATTAAAATTTATTCATTATTTAATAATATTATTACCATCAAGCAGAATACCATCCCACCTTGATTGAGTGTGAAGGTATGATCGCTAATCAACCTTTCTTTATTTTGTTTGATCCGGGTGCTAGCCTAAGCTATGTTAGTCCTAAGGTTGTAGAGAGATGCCAACTGCAAAGCAGTAAATTTCAAAAAACTTGGTTAGTTCAACTAGCCACAGGGGCAAAGAGAAGGGTAGCTGTAAAAATAGAGTGTTGTCTTGTAACTATTTCAGGACAACAGATTTACGTTAATCTAAATATACTCCCTTTGGGTTTGTATGATGTACTGATAGGGATGGATTGGTTGGAAGGATGTTGGTCCTTAGTTGATTGCAAGGAAAAATATGTTAGCTACCTTACTGAGTCGGGACAGAGAAAGGAAATACAAGGAATCAAGAAAAATATTAAGTTGTGTCCTATTACTGCTAACCAGCTGGGGAAATGCATTAGGAAAGGATGCCAAATTTATGCTGTCCAAGTAGGATGCACAAATTGCAAGAGAAAAATAAATTCCCTGGAGAATATTCTGGTCATTCAAGACTTTGTTGATGTGTTTCCTGAATCCATTCCTAGATTACCACCTAAATGTGATGTCGATTTTACAATTGAATTAGTTCTTGGTGTAGCTCTTGTTTCCAGAACTCCTTATCGCATGAGCATACTTGAGTTAACGAAACTCAAAATGAAGCTACAGGAACTACTTGATAATGGTTACATTCGCCCTAGTGTGTCCCCTTGGGGAGCCCCTGTACTATTTGTACGGAAAAAGGATGGAACTTTAAGATTGTGTATTGATTATCATCAGTTGAATAAACTAACTATCAAAAATAAATAACCTTTACCATGCATTGACGATTTATTTGATCAAGTTCGAGGAGCTAGTGTGTTCTCAAAAATTGATCTAAGGTCTGACTACCATCAAATAAGGATAAAGGAAGAAGTTATTTTTAAAAATACATTTCAAACTCGTTATGGCCATTACAAGTTTGTAGTATTACCCTTCAGACTTACAAACGTCCGAGCCACTTTTATGAGTCTGATGCATGGTATTTTTCAGGCATAATTAGATAAGTTTGTGCTGATTTTTATTGACAATATATTGATTTACTCTAAGAATTAGGTGGAACATGAAAATCACTTGAGAATGGTGTTTCAAACCCCGCAGGACAATCATTTATATGCTAAGTATAGCAAGTGTGACTTCTACAAAATTCATATACAATATCTAGGTCCTGTCATATCAGCAGAGGGTATAGTGGTGGATTAGGAGAAGATTAAAACCATTATGGAATAGGCCACCCCGAAGAATGTTGTTGATATTAGATCATTCTTAGGCCTAGCCGGTTATTACCATCAGTTCATTAAAGTATTCTCGAAAATTTCCTTTCCCATGACCTCGTTACAGGAAAAGGGGAAAACTTACCAATGGACAACTGAATGCCAGCAAAGCTTTGAATGATTCAAACATTTACTTACTACTGCACCTGTACTAAAAGCAGCAGAACCGGAGAAATCTTTCGTGGTTTGCACAGATGCAGGTAAGGAAGCTGTTGGTGGAGTATTAATGGAAGAAGGGAAAGTTATAGCTTATGAATCCCACAAATTGAAAGAATATGAGCAGTGATATTTTGCCTAAGATCTTGAATTAACAGCAGTAGTGCATGCGCTTAAAATGTGGCGACACTACCTACTAGGAAAGAAATTTCTACTATTAACGGATCATAGTAGGCTTACAAATTTATTTAACCAATCCAACCTAAACGTCCGACAGGCCATATAGACATTATTCTTGAGCGAATTTGACTTTGAAATGAAGCACCTTAAGGGAAAATAAAATTGGGTAGCCAATGCATTACGCAAAAAATTGCATTGTATTTATGAGGTGCAATTCAGCCAGGTACGATCAAACCTCCCTGATATAATTAAATAATAATCCCTTAAGGATCCATAGTATGCCTTTCTTTGGCAGCAGGCAATTGATGCCCAAAGGAAGGGGGAAAAGTCTGAATATGGCATAAATCTGGATAAAATGCTAACTTTTGGAAATCGAACTTATGTTCCTAATCAAAATTATGTCAAACAATTGATATTAGATGAATTTAAGAGGAAACCATACACTGCTCACCCAAGGTACCATAAACTACTTTCTGCTATTAAGAAAGGTTATTTCTAGCTAGGTTTAAGAAAATATATTATTGCATAACTAACTAAATGTTTGGAGTGTTAGTTAGTTAAGGCAGAACATCAACATCTCATTGGGCTACTGCAATCGTTGCCCATCCCTGAGTGGAACTGGGAGACAATTACCCTGGATTTCAACATCGGTTTACCTCGCACCAAGAAGTAGCACAACTCAATTATGGTGTTGGTTGATAAGCTAAGCAAAACCACTCATTTCATACTAGTAAAATCCACTTACAAAAATGTTGAAATTGCAGACATTTTTTGAGAGAAATTTTCAGATTGCATGAGTTCCCAAGGTGATAATCTCTGACAGGGATGTAAATTTTACATCCACTTTTTGGAAAAAAACTCTTCTCTAGATTGGGTACACAGATTCAATTTAGTACCACATACCACCCACAGACAGATGATCAAATGGAGCGAGTGAATAAAATTCTATAGGATATGTTAAGAATGTTTGTGATGAAACAACCACATAAGTGGGAAGATTAACTCCATTTAATGGAGTTTTCTTATAATAACTAATACCATAATTCATTGGGCATGAGCCAATTTGAGGTGTTATATGGAAGAAAATGCAGGGTGCCCATAGATTAGAATAGTCATGTCAACAAACTAACATTGGTTCCTGATATGCTAGCCAAAATGGAGGGGACAGTTAAGAAAATTTGTCAGAATTTAAAAGCTGCCCAAGACAGACAAAAGGTTTATGCAGATAAAAGAAGAACATATAGAGAATTCCAGGTAGGGGATCACATGTATTTGAGAGTAAATCCAAGAAAAATCACCTTGCAATGGAGGGGTTGTGCTAAGTTAGCACCTCAGTATTGTGGTCCTTTTCAAGTTTTGGAACGGATTGGACCTGTAGCATACAAACTCGCATTACCAAGCCATATCTGGGTTCACAATGTCTTCCATGTCTCCTTGTTAAAAAAATATGTGTACAACCCTCAACATATAATTAACTGGGAAAATGTACAAGTAATAAGTTAATAGAACAAATGAGGTATAATTTGTTGTTTTGAAAAGTTTCAAACAACAAGTTGTAAAATGTGTAGGTCCAACCGGAAGGAGAGTTTCTGGTAAAACCTCTTCGTATTCTCGAACGGAGAGAAACCACCTTGTGGAAACGAGCCATCACCCAGGTTAAAGTGCAATGGAAGCACTTTGGCCCAGAAGAGGCCACCTGGGAAGAAGAGGTGCGGAAATCTTATCCGACATTATTTTCATACACCAGGAAGAACACCAGGGACAATGTTCCTCATAAGGGGGGAACACTGTAACACCCCATGTTGCATAGACATTTAATTTGGGTTACTATGTTTTACTTATTACTTTATCTTTTTACTTTAGGACTTTGTCATCAAATACTTGACACATAACATTAAAGAATTATGGCTGGGAGGCCAGAACATATTTATTATATAATTAATGAATATTAAGAGTTAAAGTATTTTGACAAGAACTGAAAGAAATAGTTGTTAACCTCCTGAGACAGTTAAAGTGGTTACTCATCTATCTCCTCAAAAGAGGAATTCAAGGAAGGCCTAGGGGGTTGGAGAAGATAGAAAAGGAAGAATACTAGATGGGTCAAGGGAGCAGAACATTGCTATCCAAAATTCCTTGAGCTGGGTGGAATAAACCAGTGGGAAAACCTTGAGTACAATCAGAGAGGTATGTGACTTGAGGCTGGACAGTGAGTCTTGATGCCCAAGATACCTAAATGTAATAGACTCATATTATTGTTCAGAGGAGGAAGAGCTCAGGGGAGAGTTTGGACATAATTTCTAGACTCACGACTGGGTGGTGAGATCTTCCCGAAGAGGAACTACAGAACTATAAGGCAATGAACAGATAAGAAATCAAACTCTTATAACTTAATGACTATTGGAATAATGATGTTATTAATGATTGATGAGTATTAGAATAATGATTCTACAGTGATAGATGTGTTGAAAATGGCAACAAGAAATTGCTAAAAATAGAAGTGCTAAAAATAGCAGTTTGGGTACCAGTGCTGGACTGGGCAACAGGGAATGAAAAATGGAAGTGATAAAAATAGAAGTTCTATTTTTAGCAGTTCAGTATGGATTCCTATTTTAGTCAATCCCTGGGCTAGAATTAGGAAGTAAAATTCAAATTTGATATTAATAGTAGTTTGTAAATTAATTAATTATTTCAGTTTGAGTTAATTAGTTGAGGAATTATGAACTTGAAGTCTAGGTGAGGACATGCAATAGTTTCTCCTTTGATTGAGGAATTTATCCCTTGATTAAAGGAGATAAGGATGAGTTCTATATTGAGTATGATCAATTGACTTAGTTTAACTTAGTCAAGTCCAATTAGATTAATTTAACAGTTTTTTAAATTAATGAAAGTCCAGTTAGTTAATGCTTGCATGCATGTAACTACTATATTTCAGATAACTAAGTATTTACTCATGGATAACTCATGCATGTTATTTCAGATAGAGAACCAGTTGAGATTAGATGGAGGTACAATGTACTATCAGTTGCTATGATATTCCTTGTGAATATTACTTGCATGCAGAAGGAATATTATTCCTTATGGATTTCGTAGTTGGACCTGAGGCTACAGCAGGTATGATGTAGCCAATTCACACATGTTATGACATTGGACCCCAATCAAAACTGCACAAGGAAATAGGAGCTTGGATGACTTATGTAGCCTATATATTCAGGCCTAGGTAGTCCATGAGCTTAATCATCAGAGTACAGAGAGAGCAAGATAACTTTTGAGCTTATTCCTTTTGTATGTTGTTGAGGATTTCCACTTGATTGATAATACAGAGATGGGGTTTTAGGCTGGTTCTTTCCCCAGGTTATATCTTCTGTGTTATGGTTGATTACTTCTCATTCTCAGTTATATATGTTCATTCTTGATGTTGCTCATGTTCAATTAAGCTTCCGCAAAGTTTATGGTAGATGTACATCTAGTATTATGCTTTAGTACATTGCATATATCAATTGGATCTACAGGTGAAATATCTACATGATATCAGTGAGCTAGCTGATTTGTAGAGAAAATTTTACATGGTATCAAAGCACAGGTGATCAAGGAAGAACAGGATACAAGAAGGGAGAAGTTGAAGTTTGTGGTTTCTGAATATTGAATTGAGTTCTTATCACATCTATTTGATTGATGTCATTCTATGGTTTGAGACTCGAATATTCCCTTGATGGCAATTCGAATTATATAGCCTGGAAGGATCGCATGGAGGTAGTATTAGAAGATAATGGCCTTAAGGACTTCATTGATCAAGAAGTCCTGAAGCCGACTGATGCTACTCAACTGGCAGAATGGAAGAAGTGTGTGGCTAGAGCAAGGAGAATCCTTCTGAAGGGAGTTCGAGATCACATTGTCTGGAGCCCCCATGGGAAGGAGACTTTGTTTTCGATGTAGAAAACATTGAAAGATCTTTATCACAATAACAGTGATCAAAGGAAGCTGGCACTGAAGGACAAACTTCGAAAGATCAAGTGTGAAAAGGATGACACGATATCTATGTATCTCAACAAGCTCACCTCATGCAGGGATGGGCTTGGGAGTGTAGGTATCGTGATAGCTGATGATGACATGGTGAGTCTTGCACTCCTCGGTCTTCCTAAGGGCTGGCATAACTACCAGGAATCAGTTAATGGAAGAGAGAAACTGCCAGATTGGGAACGACTTTGGTCGGATTTGATGCAGAAGGAGATAAGAAGAAGCACCAGAGATGGTTCTTCATCCATGGAAAATGAAGAAAACTGTGCCTTAGCGAGTAAGGCGAAGAAGGGGAAGAGAAGGTTTCTCTTTCCGAGTCTAATTCTTCCCATGGTGGGAAGAAGTTTGACAAATTGAAAGTGTGATGCTTTTGTTGTCATGAGGTGGGTCATTTTGTTACAAATTTTCCACTGAGGAAATCCAAGAAGGGATCCGAGGAAGGATCTAAAGGTGAGGCACTTGCTTCATAGTTCAAGTTGGATTTCACACTCTTTGCATGCATGGTTTCATCCATGGTGGGAAGTGGTTGGTTTCTTGATAGTGGAGCTTATTTCCACATGACTGGCGACAAGAGTTTGTTCAATACTTTGGAGGAGAAGGATCTCTAGATACTCAGAGCGATGGGTAATGATGAAAAGTATAGTGTCTCAAGTGTAGGCACGGTTATTTTTTAGAGGGAGCATGGAGCTCGCCTTACCTTAACCAATGTCAAGTATGTACCAGGACTGAAGAGAAACTTGGTGTCGATCGCGATGCTAGAAGACATAGGCTATGATGTAGTCTTCAGTAAGGGAAAGGTTTTCCTTAGACACATCATCACTAGACAGGTGAAGTAGATCAGTTCACAGGTCAAGAACCTGTATGCTCTTGAGGTTCAAGATGCATGCAAATCCTTGAGCAACAAGGCAACTGATGGAGACTTGGTGGTTGAGAGGGAGAGTATATTACCTCTCAACATGTAGCGCCAGAAGAAGTCTCAAACGATTGTGGAGGAGCCACGATTGGTGAAGTAGCTTCAGGAGGTTGTGGAGTAGCCACAACTAGAGAAGCTGAGAGGAGATCGAGTAGAGACATCTACTCATGCAGAGACCTCCAGTAGGGGGAAACTTTGAGCCAGGTGGGCTGAGGGATCACATGTAGCCATACCTCTAGGTAGGAGGTGGGGCGATGTGGAGTGATCGTCCCAAGGAGGAGGGGCACGATGCGTGAGGAGTAGCAGAACTGACTGATTGGGCAGAGACAGATGCAGATGGAGTGGTACAGAGAGCTACCGTGCAGGGAATCCCAGGAGAGCGCAGAGTTAGTAGGTTGTAGTAATGCGAGAGGCACAAGTGTGCAGGGTAGCACAGAGAGGTGTGCAACGGTGAGAGATGCATGGAGGTGTTGCAGTAGTGCAGAGGTTAGAGAGGGAGCACTTGTCAGTAGCAGGTAGAGATTCAGCATCAGAGTATGTTTCTAGCCCAACAGAGAGGTCAATTGGGAGTTTTTTTTGTTCCGAGAGTTACTGGAGCAACCACAATTGGTAGAAGTGTTACATGCAGAACATTCTGAACGTATAGGATCAGGTTCAAGAGGAAGCCTTTCTTGTTGAGAGGGAGTGTTGAAAATGGCATCAAGAAATTGCTAAAAATAGAAGTGCTAAAAATAGCACTGCTAAAAATAATAGTTTGGGTACTAGTGCTGGATTAGGCAACAGGGAATGAAAAATGGAAGTGCTAAAAATAGAAGTTCTATTTTTAGCAGTTCAGTATGGATTCCAATTTTAATCAGTCCCTGGACTAGAAATAGGAAGTAAAATTCGAATTTGATATTAACAACAGTTTGTAAATTAATTAATTAATTCAGTTTGAGTTAATTAGTTAAGGAATTATGAACTTGAAGTCTAGGTGAGGACATGCAGTAGTTTCTCCTTTGATTGAGAAATTTATCCCTTGATTAAAGGAGATAAGGATGAGTTCTATATTGAGTATGATTAGTTGAATTAGTTTAACTTAGTCAAGTCTCGTTAGATTAATTTAACAGTTTGTTAAATTAATGAGAGTTCAGTTAGTCAATGCTTGCATGCATGTAACTACTGTATTTTAGATAGCTACGTATTTACTCATGGATAACTCATGCATGTCAGTTCAGATAGAGACCTAGTTGAGATCAGATGGAGGGACATTGTACTATCAGTTGCTAGGATATTCCTTGTGAATATTCCTTGCATGCAGAAGGAACATTATTCCTTATGGATTGCGTAGTTGGACCTAAGGTTACAACAGGTATGGTGTGGCCAATTCACACATGTTATGACATTGGACCCCAATCAAAACTACGTAAGGAAATAGGAGCTTGGAGGACTTGTGTAGCCTATATATTCAAGCCTAGGTAGTCCATCAACTTAATCATCAAAGTACAGAGAGCACGATAGCTTTTCAGCTGATTCTTTTTGTATGTTGTTGAGGATTTCCACTTGATTGATAATACAGAGATGGGGTTTTAGGCTGGTGATTTCCCCGGGTTATATCTTTTGTGTTATGGTTGATTACTTCTCATTCTTAGTTATATATGTTCATGCTTGATGTTGCTCATGTTTAAATAAGCTTCCATAAAGTTTATGGTAGATGTAGATCTAGTATTATGCTTTAGTACATTTCATATATTAGTTGGATCTGCAGGTGAAATTTCTACATGATATTAGTGAGCTAGCTGATTTGTAGAGAAAATTCTACAATATGAATAATAACAGATGAGTTATTGTCAAGATTATGCTTGTTCTAGGTGTTTCGAAATTGTCTGTTCTGTGTAATAAGCTAGGATGAAACAACCTATATATTTAAATAGAGAATTGCTATTATTCTGCATACGGAATAACCTATATATTTAAATAGAGAATTGTTATTATTCTGCATACAGAACAACTTATATATTTAAACACACAATTGTTATTATTCTACATATGAAACAACTTATATATTTAAACAGAGAACTGTTATTAATTTGCATATGAAACAGCTGTTGGGCCGCAAAATTAGCATACACTTTCACTCCATTTTCACCTTTATCCTCATTTTGTCACCTCATTTCATCACATTATCATTATATTTCCATTACCATATGGATTCATATTTTCATTTTCCAAAGTTATTTATTTTATGTATTTAAAGTGAACTTATGATTAAAATTTAGAAAAATAACATGTATTTTCTTATACCTAAAGGTGGAATGAGTTTGGTGACATGTTTAGGTGATTTGGAAGGTTCCAAGACACTCTTATGTGGCCTCCAAGACTCAAATTCGAATTCTCTTGAAGATTTGAAGGAGATTTGGGATAGGGGTCAAGCATATCTCATGGAGAAAAATCATGGATAAAGGAATATGTGTCTCATATTGGTTGTAACCATAAGAGGGATTAGTGGATCTCCATTAATGAGTTAGTTGCTTATGTTTTTGTATAAATAGGAATACCTCCTCCATTCCAAAGGGAGGAATCTTGGAGCATGTATCCGAACTTATGATGGAATAAAATAAAGTTTTCTTTCTACAATTTTAGATATAAATTGTCTTAATGTAGTATATGAATTTATGCAAGAGTTTTTCACTTTGTTCTTAAGAGAATTGAGCTCACTCTAAAAGGATCAAAGAAACATTTTATTTCATTATAGATTTTATTTTCATTTAATTACTTAGTTGTTTGAAGATTTTTCATTATTGATGAATGAATTTTATTTAAATTATTAGCATATGAAAGGATAGACAAGGGTCTAAGTTAGGCTCTCTTCCATTTGATGTGAGTAATAATTGAAATTCATTCTCTTTTTCTAGTTTCAAGTGATTTTCTGAATTTCCATTTTTCCAAAAATGGCATTAATGATGAATGAATTTGTAATGAAGAACATCAAGGACCTCCTTAGTTACGAGCCTCTTATATTATTTGTTTATGCATCTTAAGCTATTGTCCATTAGTGGTTTTTGATTTCGGTTCATGAAGTAGTATTCTCGAAGAAGGAAAAATCTGATTCTCCTAAGTTAGGAGCCACTTTTCCTGCTTATTAAATAATGAATTAGAAATTACTTAGTTAATTTTTATATTTATAATATGCACTTCTAATTAGTTTATAATTACCTTCCCTTCAGTTTCCATAACTTATCTTCTAAAGCTGATTATAGTTGCATCTGAGGTCCCATATATTTTGGTTTGCTTCTAAGTTTTATGGAGCCCCTGGGTTGACAATTAAATAATCGGGATTTAACAGACAATTAAATCACCCAACAATAGCCTAGATACTTAAACAAGGCATTGTTATTATTATGCATATGCAATGGCCTAACTGAATATAGTATACATTTATAAAATATATGACAATCACAAGTGAAAATATCAACATATTTTTCCAAATAGTCACACGAAGGGAGAATTAAAATTACATACATGAAAATTGTAAAGAAGGCTAAGAGCGAAGCTAACTCTTTCTAAATTTAATAATTGGAAAGAAAAGAAATCATCACCGAATTCAATTGTCGATCAATACTCAGTTGGATTTTTGGTAAAATGAGTTATTGAAGCCCCATACATTCATAAATTAACCAAAAAATGATCCATGCACAGACTCTGTGGAGTCAGATGTATCCAAGACAGACAAGCTTCGAAAAAGGAAGCCAAGCAAAAACTGATAGGGATAATAAACCATGAAAATGCTAATTACTTCCATCAACACCATATTCAACTCTCAAAAGATTTACAAGCCAAATTATACAGCCCATCATGAAATAGACAAGTATCAAAGCCTCAATTTGTCAAATGACCAAAACATATATTAAATCACAAAGCATTCAATTGCAAAACATGGTCGGCTTGTAGCCTCTGCCAAATCTTCACGCTTTCACCCAGAAAAGCTAGGGTAGTACCTAGTGGAGCAATTTCATGTGTAGCAACAAAGAAAATGAAAATATCTGAGAGAGATAAGCCGCCATGGGGTTCAACAGTGAAACCAACCTGAAAACTAGAAGGTGTTAACAATGCATGAGTATGATGCCTTTGAGACTAGCACGTCAACAAGGGAAGGATTTCGGTAAGGGTTGGTACCTGCAATTCCAAAGTAAACATTGTTAAAAAAGAACCCCTTAACATCAAATTCAAATCATAACTCAGTTGAGTCGAAAGGTACCTGAAAGTTGGTGTTGGAGTTGTGAAGCTCACTTGTGTTATTGACCCTCACACAAAATTAACAGCTGCTCAGTTAGGAGCATGAAAACCAAAACGCTATTTAAACTATAAAGCCTACCTCTCCAAGCGTGAATATCTCTGAATTCACCTCCATCCAAGTGGCAAGTTGACAGAAGCAAGAATTCCATGCACAGTAGACCCAATGAACAGAAAATCTTGCTTATGCATCTTCAAGACAGGGATGGAAACTGGTGGAAAGAATTTGACTCGAGGAAAAAGGAAAAAGGTTGCAGAGTACCTGTAGGGTGGTGTCTATTGTAGCTCACCATCAAACTGGGCTTAGACAAACTGAAACCCTCATCGTCGTAGAGAAGTCTTTGCTTAGTTGCAGAGCAGATAACTTGAGGTATGACACAACTCAAATGAATCCATTCAGAGCAGGAGGCAAAGGAAACAGTTACCTCAGTAAACACTGGACGCTGAGGACCGTCGGATCTCCAAACCCTAATCACATGGAGCAAACGATGCCCAGTGTATTGAGTAACCAGACCCTTCTAGTGTCGGACACCAGAGCATTAAATTGATAACCATCGTTTACTGGGAGCTGAGCTACCCGAGATATTTCATAATAAAAATATGACATTAAACCACAATACTTCATTGAGACCTGTCTTGTCTGCTTAGATTCCCGATATATATAGATATAAGGAGAAGGTTTGGTTATTAACTTAGGGTAAATAAAGTTTGGTTGCATCTTATTTTTATTAAAGTTTAATAGTTGGTGTAATATTTGTTACATGTGGTCAATCCTCAAGGTTATTATTTTGTTTCCCCTCTTGACCATTCATCTTTCTGAATAATAACTTCTTTATATTTAAATAATATATAGCCTCTTTTTAATCATTTTATATATTATGATAAATTATTAATATATTTCTAGAACTAATTCGTAACCTATAACTCTTGTTTTATATAAGTCAACATGACTATATTTTTATTTAATTGGAATAAGTTAACCCCTAACAAATAATATTATATAAATTGATAATATCAATTCTCTCTCACTACATTAAAAATTATTAAAATATTAGAATAAAATATTTTATATTTATTTATTCATAATAGCTAGTTTTTAACTAACTATATAATATTTTAATATATAACTCATAACTACCGATTTTTAAATAGTATTTTTCTTACCTTATTAACTAATTTATGAATGGCTAATTTTCAACAGCTAATTCTGGGCAATGATGCATCCATGCTATTTATTTGATTTATTTTTTCACCTTGTCCTAAGGATGGACCATATTAGCTGGTTCGATTTTCAAATACTATTTTACTTATTAACTAATTTACCAATGACTAATTTTCAACAACTAATTATGGGCAATGATGCATCCATGCTATTTATTCAATTGATTGATGCATCCATGCCATTTATTTGATTGTTTTTTTCACCTTGTCCTGAGGATGGACCACATTAGTTGGTTCGAAACGTCGACCAAATCTTAATAATGTGATTAATCTGAAAGACATTTATCTATATTATTATTATTATTATTATTATGATTCAATTCTTATTATATTACTATTAAAGTAATCTAACTAATTTGAATTCAATATTATTTAAATTAAAAATATTAATGAAATAAAACAAAACATAACAAAATAATATCAAATTTATTCAACTAATTTTTAACGGTTAATTCCTAACTGCTAACTCTGGAACTAGATGCATCTTTTCTATTTAAAAATTCTGTCTGACTGATTTTTTCACCTTTTTCCTGAGTATGAACCACATTAGATGGTTCGAAACATCGACCAACAAATTTTGATGTGATTAATCTGAAAGAATTTATCAAAATCAATAATGAGTATAATTAAATTATTTAAAAACATATTTATTGGTAGGAATATAACTATTTATGAAATATATTTTGTTTGATTTTTATATAGGGCCCTCATTTGTAATTCAAACATATCAATTTACTCATACATTTATATATAATATTATTTATCTATGTTTAACAAGTGAATATAAATTTAGCTATCACATTTGGTAGCAAAGCTAATTATCATGCTCCTTTTAAGACCTCATTTAACCTGGCCTTTGGCTACAATTGGTCATTTTTACAAAGTTTCTCTGTCTCTAGTCTTTGAAAAAAAATTGACCCTAGGACATTTGCATTTTCAAAATTATGTAAAAATAAGAATCGATTTTCTACAAGTTTGAAGAATACACATCATTTGTTAACCACCTTAATACACATCATTTGTCAACCACCTTGCACATCCATCATTAAACAAAAACATGGCCATCATACATGATTTTTTGACTCAACATCTATTCTAGCCACCGCCCCTCTCACATTTCGACTTCTCCACAATGTCATCACCATCTGTTTACCAATTTTGTCACTAGGATTTTGTACTACCATTCACTTGCTCTCATACTACCTCACCTAGCCAGCCACCATTTAACTATTAGACTAGTTTGTAATTTTCCTTACATTTGGCCATTAATTTTCATACAATATTCTTAAACGCCACACCACCCAACATGACTTATCTCCATTTCATGACTCAGTTCATCCCAATTCATAGATATGTTGCAACCATTCTACATAATGGTGTGACTACTCATAATAGATATGAGAAAGAAATATTTCGAGGATTTACTTAATCCATTTTAAATATAGTGCTATGACATCCTTGAAATGATGTAAGTTAACCTACTTAATAATAACAAGATACTAAGGAAAAAAGGTTTTGTTAAAAATATAGGTTAAGAAAAGTATATTTTATATTTATAGGCATGGAGTATGCCCTAAAACTGCTTCTTCTTGGCTAAGATTTTGTCTTCCTTGAATATAAGGAAACAAGTTAATGACCCAAGACCTAGAAGCATTTGGAAGGTGTGAAAGCATACCCTTTTATAGACCACTAACGAGTTATTTTAGGTGGCATAATTTTCCTTGAATAACAATGATGAGTTGGTCTGCATTCGCAGATGATAGCAAGTGATTGTTGTCTCATTGCTAGTTTGACAACTAAGTTACGATAAGTTTTTCTACTGTAATATATATATATATATATATATATATATATATATATATATATATATATATAGAGAGAGAGAGAGAGAGAGAGAGAGAGAGAGAGAGAGAGAGAGAGTAAGTATTTAAGGTATTTATAACTAGAAATGGTCATTTAAGTAAAAGATTTCCTAAATTCCATTCTGAACAAGGGAGAGAAATAAATAGGTTATTTTAAGTAAATATCACATTATAAAGAAAAATAAATATTATAAGATTTATAAAAATGTACTTTTATAAAGTATTAAGAAAAAGTTATACAAAATTACATTTTTTGGTATTATAAACGAAAATGATGTGTAGAATGTTTGAAATATTTAATCACTCAAGTATTTTAATTGTTTGAGGATTGAATATTATTATTTTTAAAGATGGGGAAAGGAAGATTCTGGTATAAAGGTAGTGTTGCGGTGGAAACACCCTAGGGTCTTGGGTTGAAAACCCCAACATAGCGAAGGGCATACAACAGAAAGAAATGTGTAGACAAACAGTCTAAATGCTTAAACTACTGAAGTAGGAAGGAGTGATATTACCTGGAGGTCCTATGTTCGAGGTCGATCCCGTAGGGTCCAAACCCTTTACTCCTTTGAATTCCTTTAGAATCTGTAACTTATCCAAGAAAAGCATATACAATAGTAGTAATAGAAAGCATGTTCATGTGATAGGTGTTATATCATATAAGAAAATGAGCAAATGAGGATTAACATAATATGTATAAGCAAATCACAGCATGGATTAATGCATAAACATAATAAATATCAAGAAAATAACAACATTTCTTTATTGATGTAAGCTAAATGAAATGTGGAAAACTACAACCTAAGTCTTCCTCCAACTCCAAGAGGAACCTTCCTCTGGATCCATCCTACCTTGGCCTCAGCAATATTACTCCATCGATACACACAACGATGTCACAAAAGGGATGAAGGACATCTCAAAGTAGGAAACAAAGGTTTCCTATAACTTGGAAATGCAGGAGGCATGAGGATTTCTTCAAACTCGATCAGGGATATAATCAACTATAATATCAATATCTCATCTCTTCTCCCCTTAGGTCTTCCCATGGAGGTTTATTTATACTTCTCCAAATTAGTTTTTTCAGTTGGGAAACAGTTGGGCCATAAGCTATAGTATCTGAGGAAAAGGTAAAACCCATAAACTTTGCCCGAATTTAAGGAGATTATTTATTTTTTAGTGTTTTAACACATATACTCAAGTTGGGTATATACTGACCCGCATGTACACGCTTTTTATATAGGTAAAAGTAGCGTAGGGGAAGTAAAACATTGTTTTTTAGAATTTGGACCAAGTCTAGAAAGGAAGGGTTGCCATAGGCCATAACCAGAGCATCAAATCTACCAAGAGTTGTAAATGGTGCTATAACAGATGCCCCCTAATATATGAGGTCAGAAGGCGTACATGATGGCTGAAATGTATTAAGTGTATAGAATGAATCATGCTGAGACCTGAGAGGAGTTCACTAGAATTCAGCTTGCCAAGCTAGTGAAAGACATTATGAAGAAAGTTCTTGTCTGAGGTGGGCACACCCATGCTCAGACATAATAAAGCATGTCCGCCTGTCAAGTATAAAATCGGATCCAATATGCATACAAGTATAAAGGAATTGAAAATACATAGTGGATCATCCGATCGTATCCATATAAGTACATATCTCAATATCACATTAAAGAACTGATCAATGATGTTGAAGCAGAAAGCTAATCACTGAAGTCATAAAGTTGATCCAAAAAGTACCAAGTCAAATGGTGGAACAAATGGTACTACATGCAACTTAGGTGCCAACATATAGGATGTTACTGTAATGACCTGCAACATATAAGGTGGATGATGTCAACTAGCAGAAACAGGAGCAACTGACAAGTGAACCAAGAAATTCTTATGTAAACTCAAGGTCTTCATCGACTATTGTGTACATTTCTACACAATGGGAATAAATGATCTGAAGTTGACCATGTGAGAAATCATTTGATTACCGGTCATTGATGTACACCATTAACAAACACAAGACTACTCACCGATAATGATGATGAGAGCCAAGGTACCTAGTACAATCTAATAAGTGCGAATAAATTTGTTGTAGTCGAACACTTGGAATAATCTATCAATCAGGGGGCAATGATGATTTCCCACCGATAGCGAAGGATTCTACCACTGATGACTACAAACCCTAAGGTACTGCCACATGTACTCTAGATCTTGTTCCCAGAGAAATGAGTTGAATTCGATGGGAAAAGATCTGCTAGAAGGAAGGAATTAAGGCATCCTTCATCAATATAGCATGAGTGTAACCCGTAGGCCAATAATATGGAAGGAATCAGATGAGTAAAGATGTAGTAACCAAACCGAAGCACATTTCCGACATACAAAAGACGTATCTAGTGCATGATAGAAACCCTCTAAACCAATCAATAATGAAAGCTAACATAGAGGTGAGAGATCCACCAATAGGGTCAAATGGAAACCAAGGTACTGCACGAATCCCACTATTTGATAATGAAAGCTGACGTCGAACACAAGGGAAACAACTCAATCAAAGACCCATAATATTGATCAATGTGAGCACAAGGTGGCCTATAAATAATGAAAATAGGACCAAGGTGCAGCTCTAGATATGCTTAGAGCAATTTTTCGTAGCCGATAAGAGTAAGACCCACGAACAAGAAGTCAGTGGAGACCTTCTCAAACCAGCACGAGCAAAGGACCAAATATTTGATGTGATAATGAACATGACTCTCATAATTAGGGATGGTCGACTTAAAAATAGGTCAAGAGACACCACAGAAAGGCTGACTCAAGTTTACTTCCCTTGAACAAGAACACGACTCAAATGTGACTACATGGAAGCATATGATAACTTTGTATAATTTTGTTATGCAAGAGGCATAAGAAAACTCTCCATATGATTGGAAGGGATAACAAATTAGAGGAGTAATGACTTAATAACAAGGTTAAGGCTATCATAAGTTAAACTAAATCCCATCCCAATGGAGGAAAGACTTATTTTTTGAGTGCTTTGTTCAAGGGCGACACAAATGACTCTAGCTTCCATCAATTATGGAAATAATGTCATGTTCCCGCTCTTTTTGGGATATACATTTTTTTGTCTTTTTCATATTCATGAAGCCTAAAAAATAATAAAAGAATGATATAGTATAGTGGAAAGAACGAGTTTCCAAATATAAATGCGCTATTTCCTGGGAGGGGAACATTCCTATGCTCAATGCAAGATGAAACTAGTCGATGACACTCAAAGGAATGTTATTTCCATGAGTAAAAGGGTGTCAAGTCGTAAAGACTAAGTGATTACAAGGTTGATTTTGCAAAAGACTTGGTCAAAAGGTGGCTTAAACATGAGTCCAAGTGAAGCTGACTTAAGGCCAAAAGGTACAAATGGTCAACATGCAATCCAGTAGTACAACTCAACGCAAAGGAGCCTATAGGGTATAAAGCTAGAAAAATAGTGAAGAAGTAAGATAATGAGGTTTCATCGCAAAATTAATGGTGGGACTAAAGAGGACTCCCGAGCCTAAGAACAACAGTTCAGCATGGGTGCCAAGTGACAACAAGGTACTATCTAGTGTGCCCATGATAAGGTAGGGTCTACCACAAAAGTCATGACACTTCTAAGCAATGAGAAGGTTCGGGGTTATATCTTGGTGGAGTCGATCCTAATGCAAAAATGGAAAAGGAAACTGATAAATGTACAATGCAGGTGAAAAACATAACCTATATGCCAGTTTCGAGAACCAATACCTATCATAGTGGATCAACCATAAGAATGTCTAAAGGATAATTCTTCCAAGTTCTATAGACATAATTAGGAACACTAGACAAGAAGTTAATACATCCCATATATAAACTTCAGATAAAATCTTGTGTTATAGAATAAAAAACTTGAAAATGTGTACCTTATATGCACAATATGGTATAGGGAACCACACAGCCTTGCATCTTATGCATAATAGTTCTTCAAGAAAAGCCCCTCACAGGGCTTAGGCTAAGGACTCCTTTGGTAGTTAAAACTCATGGCTTCAAAAAGTTCCTTCTATGAAGGAAAATCAAACTCCAATAAATCATTACAACTAGAAGGATCAAAAGAGGGAATTAAAGGGTCCCATGTCCCTATAGAAGGAATCACTCAGTCAACTATCAGGAGGAAGTACCAAGAACAAAAATAATAGTTCAAAGGATCTTTCTTAGAAGTAATTGAACATTGAGGATTCAATGCCACAAAGTTCACCCGTGGTGGATAGAGTCTACTTGAACACTTGGAAAAAACCAAGAGGTCTTCTGTAGTAAATTCAAATTAGGGTGGTGATTATCAGATGCAAGTTGATCAATAGTGACACTATTTCCGTTATGAGGAAAACACATCACTCGAAAGAGTGAAGATACCACAACATTCATAGCATAGACAAAATCACACCCAAGTAGAATATTAAAGTCTAAAGGGTGATCAACCACCATCATATCGATAAAAATAGTCTTCCCACCTAAAGTAATAGGCAATTGAGGAAGAACACCCATAGATTCACCAGGTTTTCTATCATAGGCTAACAACTGACTATTAGTTGTCAACAAATTTGGAGAACACAAAGATTTCCAAGTCAAGGAGGATATAATACTTGCAGAGGATCCTTCATCCACCATACATCGATAGACGTTTGTGGAATTAACTCTAACATTTTTTTGGAAAGGTGTAGTGGAAGGAAGATGAGGCTCGACAAGATTATCCCAATCAAAGGAGACACTCCTAGAACTTGGAGGGGTTACATTCGAAGAGAATGGAATTCCCCCTAGACCAAAAGACTCTATACTAGAAATCAAGAAGATTCTGTTGTTAGGCATTTCACCCCCCAAAAAGAGGATTGTAATCAGCCAAAGATTGCACCGACTCGACCACTTTATCAACCAATGGTTGATGAGACTATTGAGAAACCACAACAGATTCAGGAGTAGAAGAACCTTCAAACTTAGACCATATCGTTTGTACCTCTAGAATACTAGAGCACAAATGAGTAAGATGGTCTCCCTTACACATCTTACAAGGGAACTTAGGTTTAAAAATTCTACGCTTAGGTGTCTGATCATCATCCATTCCACAAACATGACTAGCAATGGTTTGTGGAGAGTCCCTAACATGACTCGCAAAGGTTAGTGATTCTTTCCCAAGAGAGATAGGACTTTTGTCCCCAGCCCTACTCATAGAAGTAGGTGATTCAACATAAATATGATTCACAAAGGTAGGCGACCTGTTGCTAGTATGACTTGCAATGATTAGACTTATGCCCCCAGTGTTAACGGGAAAAGTGTCTATTCAGAACGACCCTATCCCACTAAGGTGTGACAATGACCTTAGAAACAAACAAGGAAAACTACTTTCGTATTCTTCTTTATGAACTATAAACGAAGAGGAATAGGATGAACCAACCTGTGTCTTACGCTAGTCCTTTGATCCAATCTCTCTCCTCTTTGATAGCTTCCAGCTACCTGTTCCCTTACTTGCCCAGCTTCACCAAGTTCCTGTAAGATCACAGAAGAAGAAAACTACACAAAGACATGGATTTATATTCATAAATAGCTTAGGATCAGATTTAAGCTAAACATACAAATGTAACAAACATCAATGGTACACAAGCATGTAGGAGAAACTCAAATAGTTTTACTGATATAACAAGAAGATCCAGGAGGAGTTACAACCGATGATTCCTGATCCAGTATCAACCTCCCAGCAAAGGAATCCCCTCTTCACCTCCAACAAAGCATAAATCACCCAATACTCTGATATCTATCTCAAAACCAACAGCAATTCTCTGCAATGTACAAAATTCCAGCCTCTGGATCTCTGGGATGAGGGATCCATATATAGATGTATGCAAAGAGGATGAGTCAGCTTATGATCTGACTAGTGTCTTCTCTCTGTAAGTTCTTGCTTCCACTTGGAGACTGAGAGCCTCTTACTTATCCTTGGTCGAACTCAGTGAGGCAAGTGTCATTGGGGAAGATTCTGGAAGCTTCCATTGTCTGTCCACCTCGCGGAATGACACTGCCATTTGTCATTTCCCGCTCAACGCACCCTGGTAGTGCATTTAGGTGCGTTGCAACGCACCTAGCTAGTGTACTTGGGTGCTACGCAACGCAGCTAGCTAGTGGAGCAGCTGAAATGATCCTGATTTGACTGATTCTGAGCAGTTTCTGGTGGAGAACTTCTAGGAGAAGCTATAATTTGTTGACCTTGTTCCTTTAGGGGCTGGAACAACACTTTTAGGGACTTAGGATCCCTTGGTTTATGGATATTTCATGCTTAGAGCTGTTAGGCACAAAAATGTCTATAACACCCAGTGTCACTTGTAATGGCTGAAAGCACATCTCCAACATGACTAGTACAGTTTGATGATGATTCATTGCTAGTATGACTCATAGTGACTAGACTTATGCCCCCATCATGACTTGCAATGGCTGAAAGCGCATCTCCAACATGACTAGCAGAGGTTGGTGATGATTGGATAAAACCACTCTTCTTCTTCCTCTTCCTCTTTATCTTCTTTTTAGATCTCTTATTACAAGAGGGACGAGAAAGAGGAATCCTAGATTTCTCTTTTGAAGAGGATGAACAATTAACACCCATTTGATGCCCTTTAAATAAATCATTCATCTGCGAAGCTTCAAGAACATCTAGAATATTTGGAGTCGACCACAACCAAACTAGTAGTCGAACATTCAATCTAGGAATATTCAAAGTGGCCATCAAGGGGGTACCAACGTTTCCAAAGAAAGGAAAAGCATAAGGATCCCATTTTGGAAGGGTACCTTGGTTGGTATCCACAGGAATATTGGACATACCAAACTTATTTGCAGATCCTTCCCTTCCGGGAAAGTACAAATGAATTTCCAAGGAAGAGAGATGCACAATCAAAACATTTTCCCTTAAGGAGGCAACTCCACAACTTTCAAAAGAAAGATCAAAAGCCTTTCAAGATCAGCGGAGTGGTAGGTCAGTCACTCAAAATCTAAGGTCCAAAAGTGACAAGACAAATCCACCTAAGGCCAATTAAATCCAAAGAGCAAAGAGAACTCGACTATAAAGTCCCTAAAGATGCAACCCATCAAGCAACTTCTAAGTATTTCTGCTCCGGGTGATGAGGACCAGACACGAAAATACAAGAAAGTGAAGTAAAGGACCTTCTGAAGATAGTTTTGGATAATAACAGCCCAAGCCTACTAGCGAAGGTAACATAAATAGTTACGCTGACCTCTAAACAAAAGCCTTTTCCAGTGCAATCACCCAAGCTTCGCAAGGGTACCCTCCAGAAGTACTAATGAATGTGATGCAACGTTTACCTCAGGTACCACGAGGTTCCCCTCCGCAACCACCTATGTGATCCCTAGGAATAACAACTATGGGCACCAGTTCACATCAAAAGTTGGGAAAAATAGTCTCCGGGCAGGATCCAACAAGTAGGAGAGGGGGCGTCTCTCTTCTTTTCCTTCACTCTCCCTCGTGCTTAAATCCTAGTCACAGAGCTTTCCCGGTCTTTCTAACAACACTGGATTTCTCTCATTATTCAACTTATTTATTTATTATTTTGAGTGGCCTTGGAGAGTTAGCTATCCATTCACCTATTCCAAGGCCCTAAAGAACTTAAACTTGTTGGTGTTGTTAATGACAAACCAAATTTTTTTTTATTTCTTTTTAATTAAGCGCTTGATTTTAAGAGGTTGTTCTTTAAGTCATGGGTAAAATGAGAGTGAAACTTATGGTGTTTTGACGCAAAAGAAATCAATAGAAACTTAACTGTATGCATGCAATTATTTTTCTTCGATGAAAAGGGATTTCTATAGAGTTCTACAAATAAAATTGTACAAGAAAATTGTTCTTTTTCCAAAAAACACACTCTACACACTCAAAACCCAACAAAAAGACTAAAATTCATGCAATGCAAACTATCTTAATGAAAACTATAATGATGGTGCATG
The DNA here is from genome assembly GCA_031772625.1 of Pinus tabuliformis. Lineage (NCBI taxonomy): Eukaryota > Viridiplantae > Streptophyta > Pinopsida > Pinales > Pinaceae > Pinus > Pinus tabuliformis. The sequence continues at coordinate 156,427,509 of CM062812.1, forward strand.
GATGCTCATACAAGAAGCAAAAGTGTTCCTTCACAAGATCAATAGGCCAACTTGACTACAAAGAGGGCACAAATCTAAAGACAAACTTCCCTCAAAACCAAGAAAAACCAATCGAAAAAGTTCACAATTGCTTAGAAACAAAACAAAAGAAACCAAAAACAAGAACTTGAAAAGAAAAAGAAAGGCAAAAGCTATGTTTTTTGTCTTTTTCTTTTAAAAACCCAAATAAATTTTTGAGGTTACAAAAGACTACTAAACTTCAAAGGTCAAGAAACAAGCATAAAGAGTCCATGAACTTTGCAAGTTATACAATTTATCAATAATATGAAACTTGAAACGAGAAAGGACTACAAAACTTGCATTAACTAATCTAAATAGCAATATAAAAGACTTCAGAAAACCAACAGAATGTCAAGAAAGACTCTCAAGATTGCCATAGAGGAACCCAAAAACGATGAAAAACAAAATAGGTCAACCAAGAAGGAAAGAAAAGAAAAGGAATTTTAAAGTTGGGTTATAAACGAAACTAAAACCAATTTATTGCTCTGGAGAGTCAGAACAGCCAAGAATTTCTGACAGAAGCCTTGAACCCAAAACACAAATTGAAACCTTACTCAAAAAGAAATCCTAGGTCAACTACGTTTTTCATCGAGAAGAAGATTCGAAATTGAAAACTTGCAAGGGAGTAGAGCTCTAATGACAGTGAATGACCAGAAAATATCAAAAGTCACAAGGAAACAAACTTAACTAGGAAAAATATTTTGAAAAATTAATTCAAAATTAGGTATACATGACTATGTAAAGGCATAGAGGAGTGCACACGCGTTTGAAACACAGGAAACTCGTGTATACGCGATTTTATTTGAGGAAAATAGCGTGTATACGCTACTGTATCCCTAAAAAAATGCATATAAAAAGATCAATTAAGAAAAATAATGAATTAAGGTTTGATGCCTAGGAAGCTAATAAGTCATTGAAACTGTAAAAACAAGAAATCAAGAAAACAAACCCTGATCAAGAACAAACAACCCAAACTAGGAAAAACAAGAATGTTTTCTCCAGCAGAGTTGCCAATTCTGTTGCGGGTGGAAACACCCTAGGGTCTTGGGTTGAAAACCCCAACAAAGCAGAGGGCAAACAGCAGAAAGAAATGCACAAACAAACAGTTTAAATTCTTAAACTACTGAAGTAGGAAGGAGTGGTATTACTCGGAGGTCTTACATTCGAGGTCGATCCCACAGGGTCCAAACCCTCTGCTCCTTTAGATGCCTTTAGAACCTATAACTTATCCAAGAAAAGCATACACAACAGCAGTAATAGAAAGCATGTTCATGATATAGGTTTTATATCATATAAGAAAATGAGAAAATGAGCATTAACATAAGATTTATAAGAAAATCACAAAATGGATTAATGCATAAACAAAATAAACATCAGGAACAAAACAACATTGCTTTATTGATGTATGCTAAATGAAATGTGGAAAACTACAACCTGAGTCTTCCTCCAACTCCAAGCGGAACTGTCCTCCAGATCCATCCTGCCCAAGCCTCAACAATATTCGTCCATCGATACACACAAGGATGTCACAAAAGGGATGAAGGATATCTCAAAGTAGGAAACAAAGGTTTCTTATAACTTAGGAGTGCAGGAGGAACATGGATTTCTTCAGACTCAATCAGGGATATAATCAACTATAATATCAATATCTCATCTCTTCTCCCCTTAGGCCTTCCCATGGAGGTTTATTTATACTTCTCCAAATTAGATTTTTCAGTTGGGAAATAGTTGGGCCATAGGCTATAGTAGGTGAGTAACAGGTAAAACCTGTAAAATCCACCCAAATTTAAGGAGATTATTTTTTTTTTAGTGTTTTAACACATATACGCAGGTTGGGTATACACTGACCCGCATGTACACGCTTTTTATATAGGGAAAAGTAGTGTATGGGAAGTCAAACATTGTTTTTAGAATTTGGACCAAGTCTGGAAAGGAAGGGTTGCCCCAGGCCATAACTAGAGCATCAAATCTACCAAGAGTGGTAAATAGTGCGATAACGGGTAGTATGATTTTATATTATGAATTATGTATATTAAAGGGGAATATTCAAGGAAAAGATATCAATATCATTATCAATGATAACTATTAAGAAAATTATATTAATGTTAATTTGACAAATCAATTATTAATTCCAAAACCAAATATAATTGAGAATAAAGATGCCTCTTATTTCAAAGATGAATACAAAATTAATAACTTACAAGTAATAGTTGATGATTATGAATCTATATCTCAATTCAATGTTGTAAATATATTTAAAGAAGAGAAAGACATATTCTCAATTTACCTTGGTTTAAAGAATTGGGTACCTCCATGTTAAACATGCATAATTTTTTTTTGATGCTCCCCTATTAGAAGACGATGATGACATTCCAAAACATGAAAATGAAGTTAGAATCAATAATACCTTCATTGAAAGACTTTAAAGATATATAAAAAATGATGCTTCAAGAAATAAAAAGTTAATATCAAGGATGCAGGAAGAATTTGATGAAATTCTCTCAAATAAAATAAATCTCTCATATTAAAATATCACATGGTCAAAAATTATTTCCACAAGTCAAGAAGTCCAAGGCTATGAAGAAGTTATTGAAAAACAAAATAAAACAACTGATCCAAACAAAATAATTGAAATCTTCAGGTAAAAATGTCCAAGTTAAGGAGAAGAGAACAATTACAAATCTCATTAATATTATAAATGATAAAGATGTCAATCTAATTGAAGTCAAGACATACTCATATGTTGCAATACATATGATGAGAATTGCAAGTGAATATTCTGTAATCAACTCAACAACATCAATATCTAAAGTAATCACCATAAACATGATAAGGGAAAATCAGGTCACAAGAACTAATGGAAACTTAACTAAATTGGGGGGTGGTGAATCAGTTTAGTACATTCATGGACATTAAGTTATGATTATTTTTCAATGGTTAACGAAATAACTAAGTGAGAAACATATACCTTATGAACAACAAATTCAATATAACTAGCATTTAACATGTAAATTACAACATAAAAATTAGCACACAAAATCATCACATATGGACACCAAATATAAGTGGAAACCCATAAAGGGAGAAAATCATGACTTTGTTATTGTTGTGATGCAAAGGAAAGCTCCTACTCCCTTATTACATCTGATTTTTTGTAGGCTCCAACCTATAGAAGGTTGCTACCTCAATTCTTCTACAAGCTTCTACTTGCAAGGAAGCTCCAAATCCCACAAATTTTCTAGAGGCTACAACCCACAGGAGGCTCCTACCTTAACAGGCTCCAACATGTTCTTTATCAAGGTGAAACTTGAAAGGATACTATAGTCCTCAGATACATAAAAAAACCTATGTGTTGGTTACGTAGTATATAAATCTGCATACCTTCATCTTTGTTTCTACTTCTTCTTCTCCTCAAATCTACGTCACATCTTCTCTTTATGTCCCATGTAATAAAAAGATCAAATCAACTCTTACATTCTCAAAAAATCTAACCATACATCCTTGCAACCTCACATCTTTTTATAGACAAGCTTTGATGGTTGTTGGTATTACAAACATGAATATGAAGTGAAAATACTTGTCTCTTTTCATTCCACTCCTTTGTTTCACACCTTTTGAGATTTTGAATATTAAAATAAAATAAATGCTTCACCAAATAGTTTTTTTTTCAACCACATGTAATGATTAAATAAGAAATCATAGCAACCATATCCTTGGCAACATTCATTAGCAATACATCAACAACTATAACATCATAACATCAAAAGCATAAGATCATTCTTCATGCCTTTTCCTTTGTATTTTCCTTATACCTTTTCATTTTCCTTGCATCTTTGTCTTGCATCACAACAATCTCTGCAACATAACAATCTCTGATAACAAACCAAATCAATATATGAAACTACAGTTCCATAACCAGTGCATCGATACAGGCATAACTCAATGTACCTCTTCACACAATTCAACATACACCAACTATGCCATGATACTTTGCTACTCCTTTGTTCTATTGTAAATAGTTCTAGCATATCTAGAATACCTTGCACCCAAGCACAAAATGCATGCCAAGCATACCAAATTTCTTTAAAACCATAACAACCCAAAGCCATTAACTCGACCATATCTAGCAACACCTTACTTCTCCTTTCCCATAACAATATAAGAAACATCATCAACATACATTAACAACATATTAAAGCAAGTTGTCCACCTCCAAGGAATAACAATACCTGTTCATTTGTGCATATATTAACTATGCAATTAGCTTGACAAGCCTTTCCATCAAGCATAATGGTGATAACAACACAAGCATATGTAAGCAGTTCAATAAAAATCACCACAACTCCTTCACAACATAGCATCAGCATAAGCATAAGTCAATGCATCACATTGCCTTGCCTTGCACCTCTTTGTAACATTCTTTATTATACCTTGCTTCTCACAAGCATCACAACATCAAATGTGCATAGATCAATGTCATCAAAGACCTATCTTGATGCTTATTTTCCATCACCCTTTGCATCACATATTTGTACCTCTTCAACATCGATCTCTGCAACATAATGCATCTCACAAAACCATAAGGCATCAAGCTCTAACAAGGATCAACATGCATACCTCTACAACAACATGACATATCAAGCATATACCTTGCAATCCTCCTGAATTAATTCAACAACATGAAACTTAAAGCATATACCTTGTTGTCAAACATCACTGCAACACAACTTATTGCTCCTATTATTCATTTTCCATCAATGACAACAATGCCAACAATATCCCCCTTTAGCATTGATGGCAACACTATGATCCTCCCCCTTTTGTCCTGAGAAGCATTTCTCCTTAGTTTACCTCCCCCTTTGACATCGATGGCAAGGTGTCTAGATCTTGATGAAGGTTATCAAGGGGATATTGTTGTGGTGTTTTGTTATAAATGATGTACGAAAAGAACCCACTTAAGATTGTGGATGACAAACAATCTTTACAATATAAATGGCTACTAAACATTGTAGATCTACAACAACTAATAGAAACAAAACCTACCAAAGTCTGAATCTATGCCACAATCATACTTAAACAAAAAAAAGAAAGAGTAATAACTCTAATAATCTAATGGAAGCCAGATATGTAAAGAATAATTTTATTATAACACCTGTGAAGAGAACGAATAACTGTTACCAGTCCCCCTCTATGGGATGGGTTCTTGGCTATCCTCAAACGTCTTCAACTTGTGTAGAGTCTCTCTCCTCTATAATGTGAAAACCCAGCAAAAATAAGGTGTGCGATAATGAAAATAATCAGAGCTACAACAGTGAGTGCAACAATGAAAATAATCAAAAGTGAATAATGAATGGAAAACTCTTCTATTCATAACAAAATATTGAGTTATCCTCGATAATGAGCAATAATAAAATATTATTGATCCCATTCTTGGAATAACCAATTGGAATATTTTATTATATTTGTTTAGGAGGGAAAAAGTATTTAAACTTTTATTTAGAAATAATAAATAAATAAAGGATTTATTTATCATCTCAAGGAATTAGTTAAGGAATAATAAACAAATAAGGATTTATTTAATTATTTCGAAGGGATTTAGTCAAATTTAACAAAGAATGATAATTAACTAGTGATTATTTTTAGAGAAAAATAAGATAAACACTTATTTATCTATTTATTTGTCATAATTGGGTTAAATTTGATAAGGAATAATAATAAAACAATGGTTTAATTAATTATTCCTAGAAGAAAATCAAATAAATAGTGATTTATTTAATTATTCTTCATGGGTTTAACTATAAATTACTTAACAAAGGTGGTTTATTAAGAAATTTTTCACAGTGAAAGCAATTTTACTATGGTAAAATTGGCTTTACATGGTGTACTTTGATCCATCTAGTAAATTAAGCTAGATGGTAAATTTTTTGGTGATAAAATATTTCGCCCCAACGTACAAGTGTTAGGAGAAAAACATATGGCCGAAGTACGTTGTAAAGGCACAATCACTTAGACAACATAGGGGAGTCAAGGAGAGAGAGAGAGAGATCAATGAAGCTGGATTGAAAGAGGATAGGGATAGAGGGGGCGAGACTAATGCAAGTTTCCTTTTATGTTGTGGTACTGGACCTCAATGAGGAGGGGGAGGCATACCCATACCCACTGAGATAACTTAGTACAAAAATAATGGTTCACCCAGAAACATGAAATTGAGCAATCAAGTACATGTTGAATGGTACATGACATGCTGGCATAAGAGAGCCACAAAATAATACAATGCATCCCATATACATAATGCACCTGATAAAAACATGAGCCAGGACTGAATACAATAATATATGAGTACATGATATACAAATCCCCTTCCCTCAAGAAATGGGTGGGATGGAGGGTAGAACAACCAGAGAAGCCCTGCTGAATAAGGAAGGGCTCTACAAAATTGAACGAATCATCTGAAGGAGACATGCATGCTATGGACACTGCGATCAATAGGAACTTAACCCATCAACTCTGCGGAACTGCATCTGAGGTTGTAGAATAGTAGGTATGCATCTGGGCATGTGGGGGACTACCTGAAGGGCCACCCCCTCATGAGGTCTGAAACATCTCACACACACTTGGGAATCACTGGAACAATCTACTGCATCACTAGACCATCAAGTGTATGAATCACAAACGTGAAACGACCAAGTCAAAGGGAAATAATGAGACCCTCTTCTCGATCCAAGGCGTCGAACAAGAATGGAAGCTGGAACCGAGATACATTGCCCCTCTAGGTCGTTCTTATACAATAAATGAGTTGATGTCGACAGAATAGGGCCCACGATAGATGAGGCAATGAGGATCCTCAACTAAATCTCGACGAAAAATGGTAATGTGATGGATGGACTAACACCAGGGATAATGGGGAAATGAGACTGAGGGTCAAACAATTGATTACCATTGTCATAGCATAAAGTACATGGTTGACTTAGCAACAACTGACTCAATTCCATAGGGGATGGGGACAGTATGACTAGAGGTCAAAATGGGCAACACAAGATGGATGGTATACAAATATGGATGGAATACTATGACATGAGATGATGGGACATGAAATAGACTCCAAGAATGCAAGGGTGACTCATTGCGGATGCTATGAATAAGGGTGGCTCGATGACGCTACCACACAGACGAGGCCCAGTGGGGACCATGAAAACATGAGTAAATGATGGTTACTCATGATAAAAATTGACATATGGTATGACACATAATAAGAGGAGGTGGACCTCAAAGTAAAAGTGTCGCTTTATGACAAAATTCGAGTTTGAGAGATGACGAAGTGACCTTCTTGGAAAAATGGTTTCTGGGTGAAGTGTCAAATCATCAAAAACTGATGAAGACCCATTTTAGAGCTTGGTGAGAGCTCTCCAATGGTATTAACAATTAATCAAATTGAGTTATGGCCTAGTCTCAATGGGCGATAGAAAAAAATAGGGATTTTTCTATAAAATGGCATTTTCCCTCCAATTTGGATTGATTTTCTAAGTGAGTTGTGGTGAATTTGGAGAGGAGAAAAAGGCCCTAAATATTGTGGATATTGTAGTAGACAAACCAACCGCCAGAATCAGGATATGCGACTTTCAGGTAGGTGGCCTTACTCATCTCTTCATTTTTAGTGGTTTATTTCTTGATTTTTGGTACCTGGAAACTCCTTGAGAGACCATTGCCCTTGTTCAAGATCACATCACACTTTCTGGGTATAGAAGTGCAATCTGGCTCGCAGGAAACAACTAGAAACCTCCGAGCTTGCATTTTCTGGGCTGAAAACTACAATTTGTGGTTAGAGGAAGGGTTGGTCCGCTGGCCTGGTGGGGGTTGTAGGCTAATCAGTGCAGATCATTGTTTTCTTCTCTGTACTGACAAGACATGTGGTGTTTTGCAAGCATGGTAGAGATGAAAATCAACTGGGGTGAATGAGACATGGATACTCTTTGATCTAAGATCCAAGGGGATCAGGCAGTTCGAGGGGCATTGGCTCATTATGGGGTTCTCAAGTTGGTAGAGAACCCACTGATGAGGGCAGGGGATCCCTTGCTATTGAGAATTGTGAGCTATTGGGATCCATACCAAGAGGTCTTTGTCATGTAGGGGCACAAGATCGAGCTCACATTACAAGATATTTACTTTTTGATGGGAATGCCTCCCCTCGAAGTGGTGGGAGATATTCATTTGGTTTTACCTCATGGGAGGAACATTACTGAGTTCATGGAGCGCCATTGTCGACGGGGTGTTCATGTCAAGGGCACAACTATCCTTCTTGTGGATCTAGAGAGGCTAGAGGCACAGGTTGTTTCCGCAGCTGTGCTATGGGTCTTAGGAAGCCAAGAGTTCCACCACATCACTCGTGGGTATATGATGTTAGTTGAGAGTTTTTTTTTACGGGACCTAATATCGGTGGGCCCAAATGATGTTGTCGTCAGTGAAACGATAGTTGAGTCTTTGCAAGAGTCAAGTGAATTATGACTGCACTTTTGGTACAGTACTATATGTGTTCTTCTTTGAGAAGATACCCACTATCCGTCCTCATGTACAAATCCGAGATGGGGGCCCATAGGAGCCCAGGATGTGTCGTTGGGGGCAGCTACTGGAGAGGAGGAGGAGGGGGAGTCGGATGAGTGTTCCGACCAGAGTTTTTCACACACTGGGATCAAATGCCCCTTTACATTGATGATTACCCTTATAGCAGGATGAACTATCAGGGGGATCCTGACTTACCACTTCCATGCTCACCCGGCATGGGGAACAGACGGTAAGTGTTAAGTTGTTATATTTTATTGTGCATTTTAATTTCTATCATATGTATATGGCACTGAGTATGAAACATGTTGTATGCAGACATAGCATTGGTAAAGCCAGCAAGATGTGTAAGCCAAGCCGCAGTGCCTGGGGCTACAGATTCAGGGACATCATCATCACAACAGGGTCTAGAGGATACTACGTTGCTTCCTACTTTACATCGTAGGTTTGATGTACTCTTGACCGGGGTTTCGAAGCATGGATGGCATGAGTTAGAGGACCGATACATAGATGAGTGTATTGGTCTTCCCTCAGAGTGGCGAGGTATCGTGCAACGCGTGGCGATGGTAGGTCAGGAAGTATGTGATCTACGTACAGGTGGAGCAGAGCCTTTGGCGCAAGATCCGCCGGATAGTGACTAGATGTAGGGACATGTGGGTCCATGTGATTGTGATTTTTGTAACATGCTATGGGCATGTTTGTTGTGGATTTAAACAGCAATACAAAAAATTACAGATATGACCATACATACAAAGATTCAACAAAAATAATACTTCATTTCATTACTGTAAAATACTGAAATATGCTTACAAACATAAATGGAAATAGACTAGTTAGGGCGATGGTAGCTTATCTCTAAGAAGAGATGTGGTGTCTACATGCCTCTGAAGTGTGTTACAATGAGCCTTGAAGGCCTATTTATTGTTGAGAAACAATGGAAAACCCTAAAAATCCCAAAACCTAACCCTAGAAGATGAAATGCCAAACTGTCGGCCCTGTTTGGGTAAATTGGTACATCAACTTCAAGGGTCGTAACTTTGGCATACAATCTTCGTTTTACACACACAATATCTCATTAGAAAGATCTTTCCAAGAAAACGTCATTTAGGGCCCCAAAACAGCTCCAGAAGTTCAGGACCCAAAAAAATGCTAAAAATAGTAAACTATGCTACTATTAAGGAAACTAAAAAGTTGAAGGAGAGAGTTGTGGGGGTCCAAGTGGGATACGTGGGTGGCCACCAACATCCACCTGGATCATTCCTCCCCCCTTAGGAAGCAATGGTCCCCATTGTTTTGAGTTCCTCCATCTATTGAACTTGGTCCCTGGTGAGCTATTCTGCAATCTCTAATGTGCCCAGTAATGGTGGGAAGCATGGTAGAGGGAAATCCACATTGAACACTCGGTGCAAGTGAAGGAATGGAGGAATGTTTTGCTCCAAAGAATTGTTTCCCACGACCTTGGTAATGTTGTAAGGACCATGTCAGAGTGGTCTGAGCTTCTAATGGGTTCTTATAAGGTGTTCTTTCTGAAGATGTAACCAAACTTTTTCACCCACCTAAAACTTGTGTGGTACCTAATGTTGATCATGTCACTGCTTGTACTTAGAATTTTTTAGAATAGGTGCTCTGGAAGTCAGATCAGACAAATGCATGACCTGACAGTGCAATGGTACCCCTATGGGTGAGGAGAAGATGTTCCCGTGTTCTTTCATGGTCATATCCATCTGTTGTTGCTGCTGCATGGAGGAACCTGTTATCTCAAAATCAGACCCTGATAGGCTTCTGGTCAGGTTGACTCTAAGTAACTATTTCAAACCTACTTTAGGCTGAGGCCTAGCCTCCTCAACCTGAGAGGGCTCTCTCTTGATGGATTAATGATTTTGATTAAAGATAAGATGGCTAACTCTTATAGAAAAACTGTGAAAAATATGAATGCTGGAAACACATTAAACAACTATCCATTGGGCTTATGTAGTCAACAACACCTCAATATAACAGTGAACTTAACCTTACATGGAAGTCAGGGCATTCAGCATTTAGACATTCAGAACATCAACTCATATGGGACCACACAGTTTATAAATGTATACAGGAAATCAGAGCACATTCAGTGAATTCCGAGTGATTATACATCTATACCACTGTAAGAATTAAGAAAAGGACAACATCACATATTCTGAACATAAGAAATCCTTCATGAATCCTGAGAAGTAAAGTCAAAATTATATTACTGAAAATGAGTCTTACATAAGCCAAATACAAGCTTTGTTATAAAGTTTTCCAACCCTGATTACATCTCTATTTCAGCTATATATAGAGCTCTTATTATAACTGATCGAGATTCCTCCTCCAGCATGAGGGGAATTCGAAAACTACTTCTAATGACACCTATTAACCCTTTAACTAACTAATAAATACAACAAAGTGTTGACTGGAGTTTTTTTAGAGATCTAAATCAACTATGACTCTAACTCCATATTACATGCATGATGGCTTTAATTAAGATGATTCCTCCTTCTTTGACATCTGGTTCCCTTCTAGTTTAGTTGTGATGGTCTTCAAGGCTCCATGGTTGTCTTCAATGACACATGTTTTCCAATGCCCTGAAAGATAGGAAACTACCCCTGTTTACTGGTCTTTAGCTTTCCCCAAAATATTCGAATGCAAATAAGCATGTCCTTTATCCTTTAATTACCCAAAATGGAGCAGACTGCCACGTCCTTGATGCGTTGTAAGCTTTTTCCCATGTACATGTGTGCAGGCAAAAGTTTCTTGTAAACTGTTTGATATATCCTGAACTATGGTAAATGTGCTCACTTTACGGCAAAAATTTAAAGTTGGATTTGAATATATATTTTCTCCACCTGTCTTGACCTGGTTGACTGTTGATAGCTTCAGATGATGCCTTATATGCCTTTTAGACATTTCCCTTTCAAAATTTCCGCTTATAATTCAAAACTGCTTGATTTACGTTGAAATCATCACTTTCAGCAGTTTCGTAGCGCGCTACGAAACTGCTGAGTTATTTAAAACAGCTTGTTTTTAACCTGAGACCTTTATTAGCCGAGTGCTTTATTTCCAAAAACTTCTTTAGACTTTCCACAGGTCGAATAGGAATTTATATTTCTTCAGAAAGATAAGATCAAGCAAACTTGTCAAAATTTTGAAACAAAATCTTACTTGAAATGAAAACTCATTTAGCAGGTCCTTTAAGCTGGCTTAGCTATGCCTTCAGATCTTCAATTTGTTTCTTCATAGCCTTATTCCCAGCTCTCAGTTGCATATTGATCCTTCTGATGTACTTGGCTTCTTTGATTGCTGGTACTGTCCAGGTGTGAAATTGTGAATGGCCATCAACCACTGAATTCAGTTGGGCTTCTACAGTTGCATTCCCTTCCCATAGAGTTTCATAATACTTTGTGTGTATGACTGCATGTCTTCTAACGGCTTTCTTCAATTTGGAAATCTCATACTTAGCTGATTCTAATTGGCTCTTCAGGGCTGCTATATTATTTTCTTTAGGTGTAATGACCGTTTTGCCTGCGTTTTTCTGTGTCTCTTCCCCTGTTTCCTCTGTTCTTGGCAGTACTTCCTGTACTTGCTGGAATCTCCTTGTCATAGGTCTTCTAGGTTTAAAAATGAACTCTTCAGCTGGCTCATCAAATTTAAGCCTTTTTGAGGCCCTGGATTTCTTGGTGCTTTCTTGTTCTGACTGTATTAACTCGATTTGAATTGGTAGAGACTGCTCAAATTCAATAGCCTGTAATAAGTCATTTAAACTTGCCTTGGACACTGGACTTTCTTCGACTGCTATAGCTTTACCTTTTTCCTTATTCATCTGGCTTCTTATTCTTATCCTTGAGACTACTTCAGATGTGCTTGTTTCAGGTACAGTCTTTTTACCATGAGCTTTTTCCTTAGTTGATTGCTGAGGTTGATCTTGGATGCCGAGTGGCTTCACTTGTTTTCTTACTTGTGACTTTGGAACTCTTTTAGCTCTTGCTTCTGTTTGGAGCTCAGCTATTGTAAAATCTCTAACAGGTGGAGGAGTGAGGCCAGTCCGGCTTTTGAAGCCAGCCATAAAAATGAATGAATTCCAATCTCTGTCTATCTTTTGGAGTCCATCTAAAACCAGTAGTTTGATCAAACCATGATGAAACAAAGAGGTTTCACAATCCTCTTTCCTCAGCTGTACCTTATCACACATCTTACTCAAACTACGGAACAGATAAAAAGGTAAGTCTATGGAGACCTTCCCGGTGAAATGCAAAAGGAGTTTAAAATGGTAAGAGTAAACCTTGTTATACCTTCCTTCACAAGTCAGATATTTCTGTATGCAGGTGAGTAAGTGAGCATAATATTCTTTGACATAATTCCTGGGCATTGGCTTACTTAAATCTTCATTTACAAATTCATCCTTCAAAAACTCCTTACAAGGATTCATGTCAAATTTGAAGTTTTTAAACCATTCCTCTTGTCCTCGTGGGATCTCTGTCACAGCAAATATCACTTCTGGCGAAACCTGCAATTCTAACATGGCTACTTTTGAATTCAAGCCTGTGAAGTTAAGTGCAAATTCTTTAGTTACCTATGCGTGTCCTCCTTGTAACTTTTTGCAAAACTTCCAGCACCCGGCCTTTTTAAATGCTTTCTTCACCTCTTCATTTCTCAGCGTTATATCCAGGCCTTCAGGCTCAGTCCTTAGACATTTGCCGGATCTGTGCTCCTTTTTCTCCATTGATTCTTCCAAATCTTCGCAAACAATAACTACCAGCTCTGGTTGGAATTGTGTTTCAGCTTCTATTTGAATTCAACCTCGCTTGATTATCAACCTCGCTTGAATTTTAACTTTTTCCGTTTAAAATCTTTCAAGATGTAATCTTGCAGATTTTTCATTCATGCAAGACTCACGGCCATCATTAAGATTTATGCACGGTTGTCTTTCTTGGGAATGATAATTCGTGCGTATCAACAGATCTAGTGGTGGTGATAGTGGCAATGAGTGGTAAAATCTGATAAGGGAGGTACATGAGCTGACATGAGAAGACACGGCCTATGACTCACCTAACGGACTTGACATTTCGGGAAAGACTCGCTGTGAAATGTACGAATCCATGATTTCGCAGCGCTGTTAGTTTTAAATTTTAATGATGCGCTGCGAAACTGCCTAATTATGATTGCGCTGCGAAATTGCAAAAAGGCACGGTGACTGACATAAGATAACAGGTGGCTATAGAACAATGGTAGATGGATGGGAACCAATGGGAGCTGAGAATAACTTGACTCAAAAACTCTTCAAAACTCCAGATTCTAAGGGAAAAAATTAAAACAAAATTAAACTAGCACTGACCTTTGTCATCGGGCTAGGATAAAAAGTTACATGTATCAATTTTAGTTCTAAGTGATAACAGTGGCTCCACTTGGGATAGTGTGCTCCTGTAGTACACTAAGAACTCGTATGTCCAGTGCTTTGTCCAATTTATGAAAAAATAGATGGAGTTGACAAGCATCCTTTTCTAGCTTTGTGAGCCTTCACCTCGGGCTTGAGCTTCCTGTTCAGCTTGTCATTTATTTGCAACAAAGAAAGACTAATAAAACGGTTATATACAATGTTGTGAGAAACTTGGCAGAGATTTAATCAATTGTAATGCTTTAGGAACCTGCCATTAACAGGTCCTCCAGCATATGGTGTTCCATCAATCTCTTGTAGAATGTAGGTGTTATTCCCATGGAAAGCAGAAATTTGATATGGCCCTTTCCACAAATTTTCAAATTTACCATGTTTACCTTTCTCTTCAATTCTAGCTTCCCATTTCAAGACTTTATCATGAATCTGGAATGTAACTTCTTTGATCTTTTTTTCAAATGCTCTCTTGATCCTGTTCTGGTTTTGTTGATGACTGTCAAACACCTCATTTCTTTTCTCTTGCAAAGCTATTAGCTGATTAATCCTTCGTCGTATAGCATTTGGTTCCTCTTCTAGTCCTTGAATCAACTTCATTACTGGTACTCCAAGGGATGTTGGAAATATAGCCTCTGCCCCATATACTAGTTCATATGGTGATGTTCCAATGGACCTCTTTGTGCAAATCCGGTCAGCCCACAAAGCATATCTCAGTTTCAAATGCCAGGCTTTTTTATTTTCTTGCAGCAACTTCTTAATGATTCTCACAAGGCTCTTGTTTGATGACTCAGCCAAACCATTTCCCTGTGGATAATAAGTTGTGGAATGTCCAAGGGAGATGTGATACTGATGACAAAAATTAATCATCCTTTTGGACTTGAAAGCTTGAGAATTGTCTGTAATGATCTTGATTGGGCAACCAAATCTTGATAATATATTATTTTCTAAGAAAGAAATAATCACTGAATCATTTTCTTGCCTTGTGGGTATTGCTTCTATCCATTTTGTAAAGTAATCGGTGGCTGTGAGAATCCAGCGATGCTGTCCTGATGAAGGAGGATGGATTTCCCCTATAAAGTCTAATCCCCACTGCTGGAAAGGTGCTTCAACATAAATAGGAACCAAGGGCATTGGCATAAGCTTTCTCTTTCCTTCAAACACTTGACATTCATGGCATGTGGCTATCTTTTTATAGATATCTCTAAACATAGTTGGCCAAAAATAGCCAGCTCTCAAGACCTTGTTTGCAGTGGCTTTCCAATAGTGATGTCCTCCACAATCCCCTTTATGAAACTCATCAATTACTTTATCAACTTCTTCTTCAATGAGGCAGTTTAATAATATTCCTCCTGCATCTTTCCAAAACAAATTTTGGTCATACACAAAATATCTGAGAGATTTCAATTTGGTAAACCGAGCTTTGGATTTTGAAAGATTATCAAGAGCTCTATTATGCTGCAAAACAAATGCTATATCCTTGTACCATTCTGAGATCAAGAATTTCTCATTTATTTGGACCAATTCCTCTACATTTTCAGAAATTTCTGAGATTTCTGTGCTTAAATTAATATCAATACAGTCCAAATTTGACTGAGTCAACAATTTGGCTAGGCCTTGACCCTTTACCAAATTTGTGGGTTTGATCTCAATGTCATACTCCAGCAGTTTTGCTATCCACTTTCCCCTTTTTCCATCTGGATCAGCTTGTGTAAGAATATCTTTTATAACAACATTTGGGACGTAGGCAACAATGTGAGAGTGTAAAACATAGATTCTGAAATCCTTAATTGCTTTCACCAATGCATAGGCTTGTTTCTCTAATATATTATATTTCAATTCAGCATTGGCTAATGTCTTGCTAAAGAAAGAAATGGGTTGTTCAGTACCTTGACTTCCTTTTTGCAATAAAACTCCCGCAATTGTGTCTTCAGAAGCGAATGTGAAGATAAGGAACTCCTTGGTAAAATCCGGGCTGATGAGCACTGGTGCTTGAGTAAGTGCCTTCTTGATCTCTTCAAATGATTTCTTTGCTTCAACTGTCCATTTAAAATCTGCTCCTTTTTTTAACATCTTTGTTATGTTCTTGACAACTTCAGCAAAATTAGGAATGAATCTTCTAACAAAGTTAACTTTCCCAAGAAAGGATTGAATCTCCTTCTTACTCCTTGGTAAATCTAATTTTTGAATTGCACTAACTCTATTAGGATCAATCCTAATTCCTTCTTCAGAAATAATATGACCAAGCAGTTTGCCAGAAGTTAGAGCGAAAATACTTTTGGTTGGGTTTAGAGAAATACCAAACCTCCTACACTTCAGTAGGACCTTTTCAAGGTGCTTTAAGTGGTCTTCTTCCCTTTTTGAAAAAATTGTGATGTCATCAAGATAAACCACCACTGATTTGTCCTTTTCTTCAGCAAAAGCAATATCCATTGCTCTCTGGAAAGTGGCTCCCGCGTTCATGAGGCCAAATGGCATTTTTGCATACATGAATGTTCCCCATGGTGTAGTGAAGGCCGTTTTCTCCTGATCATCTGGGTGAACAAGAATCTGATTGTACCCTGAGAAACCATCAAGCATAGACATCCTTTGTGAACCAACAATGTTTTGCAGAATGAAATCCATTTTGGGGAGGGGGTAATTATCTTTCAATGAAGCTTTGTTTAAGTTTCTGAAGTCTATACAAATTCCGATCTCTCCATTCTTTTTTCTGACTGGTACCAAGTTAGCAAGCCAATTTGAGAATCTGATTGGGACAATAATTTTAGCATCAAAGAGCTTTTTCACTTCTTTTTCAATCAGTGGCATTAGAAGAGGATTAATTCTTCTTAGCTTCTGCTTAAAAGGCTTTTCATTCTGCTTAATAGGAATGGTATGCTGTATGATTGAAGAGTCATATTGTTTCAAGTCAGCATAACTCCATGCAAAAACATCAATGAATCTTTTCATCATCTCAACATATTTAGTCTTCATATCAGCTGAAAGGAATTTTGAAATCTTGACTATCTTAGGCACAACCGAGTCTCCTAAATTGCAGCTTTCTACTTCTTCTTCATTAGCTTGTAGTCTTGGTGCTTTGAACACATCATTTTGATCAAATAATTTCTCAAGGGGAATGAGGCCTTTAGGAATTAAGTTGTTTTGTAATTGTAAGACTTCAGAGCTTTCCTTTGACTCTATTAACATATTCTGCTGATCTATCTGATTGTGTTCAAACTCTCCTTTTAATTCAATGAAGTTCCTTACATGCTGATCATCCTCAAAAACTTGCCAATTTGTGATATTATCCAGTATAACTGGTCTATGGCGAACCTCCACTTCATAATTTTCAGAAGAGTGCTTAGGAATGATAAAGAGACTGGCCAAAACAGCAAGAGAATCTGCAATAGAGTTTTGATCTCTAGTTTTGATGCTAAAAGAATAGGATTGAAATTTTTCCAACACTAAATTTCTGTATGCTCTCATCCTTGTATCCTTAGTTTGATATGTACCTTCTACTTTTTTAATTACCAATTCAGAATCTCCACAAACAACAATGTTTCTAGCTTTCAATTTTATCAAGGCTTCCAAACCTAAAATCAGAGATTCGTACTCAGCCATATTGTTGGTACAATCAAAGTTTAATTTGTATGAGAGAAACTTACTTTCTTCAGTTGGACTAGTGATCCAAATCCCAGCTCCTGCCCCTTCTTTTCCTGCTGATCCATCAAAGTATAATGACCAGCAGCCCATGATGTCTCTTTCATCTCCTTGCTGCTTCTTGACACTGATTTTCCGCAGGTTCATCTTGTGATTCTTTTGCAACTGATTCATTGAAAAGGATAGCTGACCCAAGACCAGTATCACATGAATAAATAGGAAAATTCTGAGGTTTGTCTTTGCTGCTCACCATGTAGGCCATCCTTGTCTCGCGATACAACCTCCTTTGTTCACCAAACACTGGGATGGTAGCATATGTAAGGTCCATCTGCATTGTGCCCTTGATTTTTGCTGCCCATGACCTTGAAAGAAGCATCCCAAACTTTGGTGGAATGTCTGCAACAACAATATCCATAACAATTTTTTTTGCTGGAATTTGTGTGAGCCCCACAACAACATCTTTTATCAAACCAATGCAATGGACTCTTTTTGAATCAAAGGAAAATAAATCCTTATATGGCCTGGTTACCTCTAACCCCAGTCTTTCCATGATTACCTTAGGCATGAGATTATGTGATGCCCCTGAGTCTAACATAGCATTATGTAGAGTCATTTCATGAATGCTAATGCTTATGTAAAAAGGGGGAAACTCTTCATTTTGTTCATCCTCAAGTCTTGGACCCAAGCAGATAACAGGGTTATCTTCTTGTACATTTAGGATATCAACCACTCCTGGTTGTGAATTAAGCATTTCAACAATTTTGCTTCTGTATTTGTCTACCTTGAGAATTTCATTAAAAGGGACTAATATCTTAATTTTTGCAATCTCATTCTCAAGATTAAAAACAGAAGTAGTCTTGTCAATTTCTTTAGGAGGAGGAAGAATTTCAATATCCTTTTTTACAAGAGGAGAATCATCCTTACCTTCAACCACCTTTGATTTTTCCTTTTTATCTTCAACTATCTTTGAGGTATTCTTCTTGGGCTGTGCTTTGTTTGCTGTAATAGGAACATCTCTATTCCTAATATTATACTGCTTTTGCATCTCAAAGATAGCGTGCTGATAGCCCTTTAAAAAATCTGAAGGCTCTTCTCCTGATTTTATCATACTGGACTCATCATGTTCCTCCTTAGTCAAGAAAATCCCTGACACTTCTTCATCAAAACAATGGATTGATTCCTCAGGGAATTCAGGTTCATCTTCTTCATCTACCAAATTTTGTTGGAAGGGAGGTCTCACTGGAGGATCTGCCTACTGATTTCTGTTGTCTCTTGGCCTTTGCTGATTCTGAGGTCTTCTGAACTTAAGGTTCCTGAATTGAGGTTCCTGCTGTGCTGGAGGAGCAGAATCATTCCCAAGAGCTAGTCGGTCCATCAATTTCTCCATGGTTTTCATCATTGTTTCAAACTTGTCTTCTTGAGCAGAGGTAGAAGGTTTCTCTTCTTCCTTCAGCTTAGTCTTTACCATCTTTGATTTCTTAGTAGCAAGCATATTCACCTCTACCTTAATTGCATCATTTTGCATGTCAGCAAGAGAGGCAGACTCCCTTTCTCTGAGTAAAAGAGAGAAATCTGAATCAAATGATTCAGCATATCTCAACTGTGCCAAAGCTCCAGGAGGTTTCAAATGAGCTGGAATAGAATTGTATATTTTGTTAAACCTCTTAGAGAAGTTTTGGACAGTTTCGTCTGGAGCTCTTCTAAGATTGTTGTATTCGGTAAGGGCTTGGACAGGGTTAGTTATGTTTCCCCATTTCCTTAGAAAGCTATCTTCAAATTCTACCCAACTATGAATGCTTCCAACTCTAAGGGCTTTAAACCATTTTCTGACTTCCCCAATGAAAGTTTGAGTAAACAATCTTAGTTTTACATCTTCATCATCCACTTCTTCCCTGTCAACAAAATCATTGAACCTATCCACATGTTCCTCTGCTGTAATATCTTCATCTCCTCCCCATGTTGGAATTCTGGCAGCATATTTGCTATGAAGATCATGTAAAACAGCAGGGAGAGCTAGAGGAGCATACCTAGCAGGTATAGCCATAATGAATGGAGGAGCAGCGATAACAGGTATTGTATGACCGGTGGGAGCAGAACTAGTGTGAGATAGTGTCTGAGGACTATTTGGACTAGCAGAGGCAGAAGATAAAGTATTGGTACGAAAAGGACTATTTGGACTTTGCAAACCACTGACAAAGGAACTCCAATTTGGGAGAGGTAAACCAGTTTTGGATTTGAGCAAAACTTCAAAAGGATCAAGCTCTTTGAGTTGATTCAAATCTTCTTATTCTAACAGTAATTCTGAAGTAACTACCTCCCAAAACTCTTCCTTATCTTTTTGTGACACTAAGGATGAAGTATCAATGCCTCTTTTTTGTAAATCTAAAATAATTCCAATAAGTTCTTCTTCGTTCTCAGACCTCAACAATACCTCATGAATTTTATCATCTACAATTTTATCTTCAGGACTTCTAGAAACTTCAGGGAACAAAGATTTTGATACAGATGAAGTACCTGGTATATCAGGAAATCTTTGCCTGCTCCTTGAGATGGTGTTTGGATTATCCACAGGAGTAGGTGGATCTGGGTCACGATTACTCCTTGTATATCTTCCTCTCGAAGCCACCTTTTTAACTTTAAGATTGTATGGAGTCACCAAGGTAGAATGCAGCCTCGAAAACCTTCTGAGCTTCTGCTACCTTCAGAAGTTCAGCTTCATGATTTCGGGAATGAGTAATCTTCAGGCTCCCGGCAGACGCACCAAAATGTTATCTCAAAATCAGACCCTGATAGGCTGCTGGTCAGGTTGACTCTAAGTAACTATTTCAAACCTACTTTAGGCTGAGGCCTAGCCTCCTCAACCTGAGAGGGCTCTCTCTTGATGGATTAATGATTTTGATTAAAGATAAGATGGCTAACTCTTATAGAACAACTGTGAAAAATATGAATGCTGGAAACACATTAAACAACTATCCATTGGGCTTATGGAGTCAACAACACCTCAATATAACAGTGAACTTAACCTTACATGGAAGTCAGGGCATTCAGCATTTAGACATTCAGAACATCAACTCATATGGGACCACACAGTTTATAAATGTATACAGGAAATCAGAGCACATTCAGTGAATTCTGAGTGATTATACATCTATACCACTGTAAGAATTAAGAAAAGGACAACATCACATATTCTGAACATAAGAAATCCTTCATGAATCCTGAGAAGTAAAGTCAAAATTATATTACTGAAAATGAGTCTTACATAAGCCAAATACAAACTTTGTTATAAAGTTTTCCAACCCTGATTACATCTCTATTTCAGCTATATATAGAGCTCTTATTCAAACTGATCGAGATTCCTCCTCCAGCATGAGGGGAATTCGAAAACTACTTCTAATGACACCTATTAACCCTTTAACTAACTAATAAATACAACAAAGTGTTGACTGGAGTTTTTTTAGAGATCTAAATCAACTATGACTCTAACTCCATATTACATGCATGATGGCTTTAATTAAGATGATTCCTCCTTCTTTGACATCTGGTTCCCTTCTAGTTTAGTTGTGATGGTCTTCAAGGCTCCATAGTTGTCTTCAATGAAACATGTTTTCCAATGATCTGAAAGATAGGAAACTACCCCTGTTTACTGGTCTTTAGCTTTCCCCAAAATATTCGAATGCAAATAAGCATGTCCTTTATCCTTTAATTACCCAAAATGGAGCAGACTTCCATGTCCTTGATGCGTTGTAAGCTTTTTCCCATGTACATGTGTGCAGGCAAAATTTTCTTGTAAACTGTTTGATATATCCTGAACTGTGGTAAATGTGCTCACTTTACGGCAAAAATTTAAAGTTGGATTTGAATATATATTTTCTCCACCTGTCTTGACCTGGTTGACTGTTGATAGCTTCAGATGATGCCTTGTATGCCTTTTAGACGTTTCCCTTTCAAAATTTCCACTTATAATTCAAAACTGCTTGATTTATGTTGAAATCATCACTTTCAGCAGTTTCGTTGCGCGCTACGAAACTGCTGAGTTATTTAAAACATCTTTTTTTTAACCTGAGACCTTTATTAGCCGAGTGCTTGATTTCCAAAAACTTCTTTAGACTTTCCACAGGTTGAATAGGAATTTATATTTCTTCAGAAAGATAAGATCAAGCAAACTTGTCAAAATTTTGAAACAAAATCTTACTTGAAATGAAAACTCATTTAGTAGGTCCTTTAAGCTGGCTTAGCTGTGCCTTTAGATCTTCAATTTGTTTCTTCATAGCCTTATTCCCAGCTCTCAGTTGCATATTGATCCTTTTGATGTACTTGGCTTCTTTGATTGCTGGTACTGTCCAGGTGTGAAATTGTGAATGGCCATCAACCACTGAATTCAGCTGGGTTTCTACAGTTGCATTCCCTTCCCATAGAGTTTTATAATACTTTGCATGTATGACTGCATGTCTTCTAACGGCTTTCTTCAATTTGGAAATCTCATACTTAGCTGATTCTAATTGGTTCTTCAGGGCTGCTATATTATTTTCTTTAGGTGTAATGACCGTTTTGCTTGCGTTTTTCTGTGTCTCTTCCCCTGTTTCCTCTGTTCTTGGCAGTACTTCCTGTACTTGCTGGAATCTCCTTGTCATAGGTCTTCTAGGTTTAAAAATGAACTCTTCAGCTGGCTCATCAAATTTAAGCCTTTTTGAGGCCCTGGATTTCTTGGTGCTTTCTTGTTCTGACTGTATTAACTCGATTTGAACTGGTAGAGACTGCTCAAATTCAATAGCCTGTAATAAGTCATTTAAACTTGCCTTGGACACTGGACTTTCTTCGACTGCTATAGCTTTACCTTTTTCCTTATTCATCTGGCTTCTTGTTCTTATCCTTGAGACTACTTCAGATGTGCTTGTTTCAGGTACAGTCTTTTTACCATGAGCTTTTTCCTTAGTTGATTGCTGAGGTTGATCTTGGATGACGAGTGGCTTCACTTGTTTTCTTACTTGTGACTTTGGAACTCTTTTAGCTCTTGCTTCTGTTTGGAGCTCATCTATTGTAAAATCTCTAGCAGGTGGAGGAGTGAGGCCAGTCTGGCTTTTGAAGCCAGCCATAAAAATGAATGAATTCCAATCTCTGTCTATCTTTTGGAGTCCATCTAAAACCAGTAGTTTGATCAAACCATGATGAAACAAAGAGGTTTCACAATCCTCTTTCCTCAGCTGTACCTTATCACACATCTTACTCAAACTACGGAACAGATAAAAAGGTAAGTCTATGGAGACCTTCCTGGTGAAATGCAAAAGGAATTTAAAATGGTAAGAGTAAACCTTGTTATACCTTCCTTCACAAGTCAGATATTTCTGTATGCAGGTGAGTAAGTGAGCATAATATTCTTTGACATAATTCCTCGGCACTGCCTTACTTAAATCTTCATTTACAAATTCATCCTTCAAAAACTCCTTACAAGGATTCATGTCAAATTTGAAGTTTTTAAACCATTCCTCTTGTCCTCGTGGGATCTCTGTCACAGCAGATATCACTTCTGGCGAAACCTGCAATTCTAACATGGCTACTTTTGAATTCAAGCATGTGAAGTTAAGTGCAAATTCTTTAGTTACCTGTGTGTGTCCTCCTTGTAACTTTTTGCAAAACTTCCAGCACCCGGCCTTTTTAAATGCTTTCTTCACCTCTTCATTTCTCAGCATTATATCCAGGCCTTCAGGCTCAGTCCTTAGACATTTGCCAGATCTGTGCTCCTTTTTCTCCATTGATTCTTCCAAATCTTCGCAAACAATAACTACCAGCTCCGGTTGGAATTGTGTTTCAGCTTCTATTTGAATTCAGCCTCGCTTGATTATCAGCCTCGCTTGAATTTTAACTTTTTCCGTTTAAAATATTTCAAGATGTAATCTTGCAGATTTGTCATTCATGCAAGACTCATGGCCATCATTGAGATTTATGCACGGTTATCTTTCTTGGGAATGATAATTCGTGCGTATCAACAGATCTAGTGGTGGTGATAGTGGCAATGAGTGGTAAAATGTGATAAGGGAGGTACATGAGCTGACATGAGAAGACACGGCCTATGACTCACCTAACGGACTTGACATTTCGGGAAAGACTCGCTGCGAAATGTACGAATCCATGATTTCGCAGCGCTGTTAGTTTTAAATTTTAATGATGCGCTTCGAAACTGCCTAATTATGATTGCGCTGTGAAATTGCAAAAAGGCACGGTGACTGACATAAGATAACAGGTGGCTATAGAACAATGGTAGATGGATGGGAACCAATGGGAGCTGAGAATAACTTGACTCAAAAACTCTTCAAAACTCCAGATTCTAAGGGAAAAAATTAAAACAAAATTAAACTAGCACTGACCTTTGTCATTGGGCTAGGATAAAAAGTTACATGTATCAATTTTAGTTCTAAGTGATAACAGAACCCTTCGCAGGGGTCATTGATGTGACAATGATCTTCGCCTTACTTTGGAAGCGAACCAGACAGAAAATGAATTTCCTAGTCTGGGAGATGATCTTGCTACATTTCTTAGCAGATATCAAAGAAGTGGCGGTTGGTGGGGCTACCTCTGGTATCCAGTATCATAATTACCCAAAGAAATAATCACACCGCGAGGCCTTGACTCATACACAGCATGTTTCCTCCACAAGTATGGTTGACCTAATAATACATCACAAACATCAAGCGGTACAACATCACACAATACCTCATTTGTGAAGGGCTTGATGTTGTAGGGAAGGCAACACTGCTGGTGGACTCAGAGATCTTGTTCTTGGTGAATCCACATGATACTATATGGCTGCTTGTGTGGGGTAGTTGGTAGGCCCAATTTCTTCATGACCTCTGCTAAAATGAGGTTCTTTTGGCTCCCACTGTCAACATTGAATTGTAGTGGAAAACCCTTCACCCACACCTATGAGTGGAAAAGACGCTCCCCCTCCCCTAGATCTTCGGGCTCATTCTTCTGGATCTTGGTGGTGGAAACAGTGGCGCTGGGCTCCGTGTCAATGATCTGCTTCCCTCTGCCATTCCCCTTGTCAAGTTCTGACTCAAGGTCAAAACATGCATCTGATTCAGAATCCTTCAGCTTAGCCACTGGTGACTTCTTGGTCCGATATTCACTTGTGTTGTGAGTGGGGCTTTTATGGAACTCACACCACTTTCCTGTGTCCTTATTTGACTTCGTGGTGTTGTTCTTTACTTATGGCTTTAACAGCTTGTCTTGGGTTGCTCTGTCTTGGCTTTGTCCTTGGTTCTGCAATTTGGGGAAACCTTTCCCTTGCTTCGGATTCGTGGATCCAAAGTCTCGCTTCTTCTGTTTAAACTTTTTCTCGATCTTGACAGCATATCGGTACGCCGTGCTGAGCGAGGAGATGTTTAGGAACTCCATTTCATCTTGGATGTGCCTGTTTAGATAGTCGTGGTATTTGAGTACCAAATGCAGCTCTGAATCCTTGATACCCAACTTTGTGTGAAGGGTATGAAAAATATTTGTGAACTCTGGCACATCTTGGTCCCTTCCCTGTCACAGCGTGGTCCACTTTATGTATTTGTCCTCATAGCATTTGATAGGGTAGTACTACTCCTTGATGGAATTTCGGAATGAATTCCAAGTGGGTGCAGCTGAAAATAGTGAGCCCGTACTTTCATCCTTCTGCTCGCAGTTGGTTTCCCACCAGTCCTTGACGTGGGGGTTTGCTTTGAGAAGAGTGAAAATAATATTTTCCCGACTGGAAAAATCATGAACAGAAAAGTACCCTTCTAGCAAATTTAACCATTTATCTATGGTATCTGCATCTATCTAACCCTTGAATATGGGGATTTCAAAATTAACTTGGACCTTAAAGGGTGTGGCATTTCCAGAGTAGCTGTTGGAAGCTGATGCGTCACCCCTAGGTAACTGCTAAAGGATCTGGGCAAATTTTCCATCATCGCATTCCTTTGTCACTCGACGGCTTCTTCGAGCAAGATTTTGATAGGATCTCCTACTCCCTCGTCATTCTTTTCATCTGCCATTGGAGGCCGTCGGGATTTGTGAGGCTAGTCTTGCAAAGGTTCGACCAGTTCAAGCCCTAACTCCTTATATCCCGACCTTGTTGGGGACATGCAAAGAAAAACAGAGAAAGAGCAGACCGCTTTGATACTACTATTTCAGATTTAAACAGGAATGCAATATATTACAGATATAACCATACATACAGAGATTCAACAGAAATAATACTTCATTTCATTACTGTGAAATATTGAAATATGCTTACAAATAGAAATGGAAATAAACTAGCTAATACGATGGTAGCTTATCTCTGAGAAGAGATGTGGTGGCTACATGCCTTTGAACTGTGTTACAATGAGGCTTGAAGGCCTATTTATTGTTGAGAAACAATGGAAAACCATAAACATCCAAAAACCTAACCCTAGAAGATGAAACGCCAAACTGTGGGCCCCGTTTGGGTAAATTGGTACATCAACTTCCTGAGGTCGTAACTTTGGCATACGATCTCCATTTGATGCGCACAATATCTCATTAGAAATATCTATCCGAGAACTAAAACTTTGGGAAGAGAAACATCAGTCCATGGACCCATGTTGCTCCTAGGTTTCCAAAAAAATGTCGTTTAGGGCCTAAAAACGGCTCCGAAAGTTCAGGACCCGAAAAACTGCTAAAAATAGTAAATTGTGCTACAATTAAGGAAACTGAAACGCTGAAGGAGATAGTTGTGGGGGTCCAAGTGGGATACGTGGGTGGCCACCAACATCCACCTGGATCAATGTCGGATGTATTTAGAGCTATGGCTCCAAACACTTTTATGATACATAATATGATTATGCATTTTATATGACGATGGTGGTTTTCCATTTGTTTTGTTTATGGTTGTCTTCTTTGGTATACATGTGATAAATGCCAATCTAGAATGTTGTTTGCAATGGTATCTACATAGTGATTTTGCGCTCTAGGCACATGACTGAAAGTAATTTTTTCAAATTCGCGTACCAATAGCTTCACTCGTAGATATTTTCTAAATAAGACTTTGTTATGCACATGATACACATCATTCAATTGCATGACAAGTAGCAAGGAATCTAAACAAACATGAAGATGAAGGATGCGATGAGAAAGGGAATCAACTAAAAAACCTATCACTGCATCATGTTCGTCCTGATTATTGGTGGAAGATCCAATGCACACATCATTTGAAAGGACTAGCGTATGCAAGAGGGTAAAAATGGCCTAGGCTATCGAGGCTAGATTCCAAGAAAAGCGACTTGCACCATCAGCGTGACCGATATATGGTGTGGATGATGGATCCATCTGAAAGGTGCAAAATACAACATATGAGATGACGCAGTCTACCTAACTTTGTGGCAGAAATAAAGACAGGCAAATCAAAGGGTTGTGCTATGAGAAAAATTTCTTGAGGTAGAGAGCATTGGGAGAATTAGGAAGGAAATGGCCTTCAAAATCCTCTGAAGAAATTCCCCCTTACTTAAGGGTAGGGGTAATCAAGGGTAGACATAGTTTCCATGGTGTCTTCATCAGGATGATGGATGGGAAGATGGGAGGAATACTAACTACATGATGTAGTGGCATTACCTGGTGCATCAACCTGAGAAAGAAGATTCGCATATGCATAATCTAGAATGTTAGACGATGAGCTAGTAGATGGAGGATCTACAGATGTTGAGACCTGGGATTCTATCGAAAGAGGTTCGATAGAAGTGCACACAGAAACCTTCAAAAGGTTTTTCTACAAGAAACTCAAGGATGATAGCAGGTAAAGAATATGGACCATGGTTTCCGCCATCTCGACATTGGGGGGAGGGATCACAATAGTGGGGTTAGTGTCTCCCTGTTCTGGTTGACTAGTGGTACTAGAATCCATGGGTAGAGGAGTAAATGATCCACTACGAGTGGCATCATATTCGTGAATCGCCCAAAGGCAATCGCAAAATTCATCGAGATGAGGGAAACAATGGGAATAGTGACCATGAAGATCACAGAGGGCACAAGGGTGGTTTGTGCGAAGAGTTTTGAGTTTCTTAGATGGGACCAGTAAGTTAACATAGACTTCCAAAATATTCGACTCAGGGAACACCTCATGAACCAAAGGTTTAAGTTTAGGAAGTTTAGGACAATTGTTCATCGCGTGCCCAACAACACGACACAGAACGCATGGGGGTGATTTCTTTGGGGTCTTAGGGGTTGGAGGAGCTTGGGGAACCTTGTCCTTCGAATATTTCCTTTTGTCTTTGCCCCCTGACCCGATGCTTTTGCAACAAGAGTTGGTTCCTGTTGAGGTTGTAATCGCACTGCAGCAGTGGTAGGGGTCATGGGAACCGATTGAATCGGGGTCAAAACGTGATATGGTCTTGGCTGTCTAGGCGGAATTTTGCAGGGAGGTCAATGTACCATACTTGGATCCATAGAGTCATGTTAGGAAGGACCAACGAAGCCATGACAGGTACAAAAAAAATTCCCGGAGGGGGGAATAAGAAAGGTATCTGGCCAGCAGGATAATGTCCCGGTGGAATAGCTCCTGGATGGTTGAGACCTGGAGGAATAGTTCCAGGTGGGAACATGGGAGAGGCACCCACAAATGGAGGAGGTCCTGGGGGAGTGGGTCCAGAGGGTTCATCTAGAAGAGCAACAGCAGGATGTTAAGGAGTTGGTTGTTGATCAGGTGTACCAAACTACTTAAGGGCAGCCCGTGATGCTTGTAACATGAAAACACTCATCGAAGTAGGTTTAGGAATGGGAGGGGGAGGACCAGGGAGGGCACCCAACAATGAGGAATCTTTATAGACTCCGAGTGAGATACTGGTGGAAGAAGTTGAAGACTGTTTGTCGAACATTGATGAGATAATGGACTCGGGGGAGGTCACGGATGTCGGCTCGTAGTAAGTCAACTGATCGATGGTAACGATCCTCCCTTCATGGGGGAAGCACATATTGTGAAAGACTTTTGTTGGGCATGGAATCCCTCCAAGGCATGTTTTGTGGCTCAAAGCCCAAGTTTTGACCAAATCTTGTTGTAAAGCTCTGCGAATTGCGAGCGAGGGGCACGAAAGTATGATATAGTCTCAGGGTTGTCCACCCTAGTTTTGTAATGTAATTTCGGTTGGATAGACCTACCCATGGTCAGGGGACCATGGGATTGTATAAATAGAGTGAGGCTCTAAGTAAAGAAAAAAAGGAGAAGAAAAGGAAAAAAGTCTAAGTGATTAATTCGCAAGTTGAAGTGTGTCTTTGGGTCATAACGTAGGAGAAGGCTCTGCAACTGAGTGCGCAGAGGCCTAGTAGTCCACAGCTGAGTGTGTGGACCCCTGCAGCTGAGTGCGCAGGGTGAAGTCGAGTCTGTAACCGAGGAAGGAATTAATAAAGATAAGTTTTGTTATAATTATGTGTATCTATTCTTAGGTTAATGAATGATTGATATAATTTGCAAATATACTATTTGTTTACTGCGCACACCTATATGAATGGTTTATGTTAAGTATAACTTAAAGCGTGCAAGTAGGCTAAAATAATCAACTAACATTGGAATACCAGTAAGGTCTTGGGTAATAATGTAGAAGCATGGCGTTCAACACCCTCCCATACTACTTCGGATGAGACCTCAGTTCGTGCTCCACGGACTGTTGCTGAAAGGGCTAGTAGTACCGGGATTTGTTTGGCTAAATTAACTTTGAACCTGGGTTAGGCCCCATTAAGCCAACAAATGGTTCCATTGCCAGGACCAAGATCTGCATAGAGATGTCTCCAGGCCTAGCCTCCTCAACCTGAGAGGGCTCTCTCTTGATGGATTAATGATTTTGATTAAAGATAAGATGGCTAACTCTTATAGAACAACTGTGAAAAATATGAATGCTGGAAACACATTAAACAACTATCCATTGGGCTTATGGAGTCAACAACACCTCAATATAACAGTGAACTTAACCTTACATGGAAGTCAGGGCATTCAGCATTTAGACATTCAGAACATCAACTCATATGGGACCACACAGTTTATAAATGTATACAGGAAATCAGAGCACATTCAGTGAATTCTGAGTGATTATACATCTATACCACTGTAAGAATTAAGAAAAGGACAACATCACATATTCTGAACATAAGAAATCCTTCATGAATCCTGAGAAGTAAAGTCAAAATTATATTACTGAAAATGAGTCTTACATAAGCCAAATACAAGCTTTGTTATAAAGTTTTCCAACCCTGATTACATCTCTATTTCAGCTATATATAGAGCTCTTATTCAAACTGATCGAGATTCCTCCTCCAGCATGAGGGGAATTCGAAAACTACTTCTAATGACACCTATTAACCCTTTAACTAACTAATAAATACAACAAAGTGTTGACTGGAGTTTTTTTAGAGATCTAAATCAACTATGACTCTAACTCCATATTACATGCATGATGGCTTTAATTAAGATGATTCCTCCTTCTTTGACATCTGGTTCCCTTCTAGTTTAGTTGTGATGGTCTTCAAGGCTCCATGGTTGTCTTCAATGAAACATGTTTTCCAATGATCTGAAAGATAGGAAACTACCCCTGTTTACTGGTCTTTAGCTTTCCCCAAAATATTCGAATGCAAATAAGCATGTCCTTTATCCTTTAATTACCCAAAATGGAGCAGACTTCCACGTCCTTGATGCGTTGTAAGCTTTTTCCCATGTACATGTGTGCAGGCAAAATTTTCTTGTAAACTGTTTGATATATCCTGAACTGTGGTAAATGTGCTCACTTTACGGCAAAAATTTAAAGTTGGATTTGAATATATATTTTCTCCACCTGTCTTGACCTGGTTGACTGCTGATAGCTTCAGATGATGCCTTGTATGCCTTTTAGACGTTTCCCTTTCAAAATTTCTGCTTATAATTCAAAACTGCTTGATTTATGTTGAAATCATCACTTTCAGCAGTTTCGTTGCGCGCTACGAAACTGCTGAGTTATTTAAAACATCTTTTTTTTAACCTGAGACCTTTATTAGCCGAGTGCTTGATTTCCAAAAACTTCTTTAGACTTTCCACAGGTTGAATAGGAATTTATATTTCTTCAGAAAGATAAGATCAAGCAAACTTGTCAAAATTTTGAAACAAAATCTTACTTGAAATGAAAACTCATTTAGTAGGTCCTTTAAGCTGGCTTAGCTGTGCCTTTAGATCTTCAATTTGTTTCTTCATAGCCTTATTCCCAGCTCTCAGTTGCATATTGATCCTTTTGATGTACTTGGCTTCTTTGATTGCTGGTACTGTCCAGGTGTGAAATTGTGAATGGCCATCAACCACTGAATTCAGCTGGGTTTCTACAGTTGCATTCCCTTCCCATAGAGTTTTATAATACTTTGCATGTATGACTGCATGTCTTCTAACGGCTTTCTTCAATTTGGAAATCTCATACTTAGCTGATTCTAATTGGTTCTTCAGGGCTGCTATATTATTTTCTTTAGGTGTAATGACCGTTTTGCTTGCGTTTTTCTGTGTCTCTTCCCCTGTTTCCTCTGTTCTTGGCAGTACTTCCTGTACTTGCTGGAATCTCCTTGTCATAGGTCTTCTAGGTTTAAAAATGAACTCTTCAGCTGGCTCATCAAATTTAAGCCTTTTTGAGGCCCTGGATTTCTTGGTGCTTTCTTGTTCTGACTGTATTAACTCGATTTGAACTGGTAGAGACTGCTCAAATTCAATAGCCTGTAATAAGTCATTTAAACTTGCCTTGGACACTGGACTTTCTTCGACTGCTATAGCTTTACCTTTTTCCTTATTCATCTGGCTTCTTGTTCTTATCCTTGAGACTACTTCAGATGTGCTTGTTTCAGGTACAGTCTTTTTACCATGAGCTTTTTCCTTAGTTGATTGCTGAGGTTGATCTTGGATGACGAGTGGCTTCACTTGTTTTCTTACTTGTGACTTTGGAACTCTTTTAGCTCTTGCTTCTGTTTGGAGCTCATCTATTGTAAAATCTCTAGCAGGTGGAGGAGTGAGGCCAGTCTGGCTTTTGAAGCCAGCCATAAAAATGAATGAATTCCAATCTCTGTCTATCTTTTGGAGTCCATCTAAAACCAGTAGTTTGATCAAACCATGATGAAACAAAGAGGTTTCACAATCCTCTTTCCTCAGCTGTACCTTATCACACATCTTACTCAAACTACGGAACAGATAAAAAGGTAAGTCTATGGAGACCTTCCTGGTGAAATGCAAAAGGAATTTAAAATGGTAAGAGTAAACCTTGTTATACCTTCCTTCACAAGTCAGATATTTCTGTATGCAGGTGAGTAAGTGAGCATAATATTCTTTGACATAATTCCTCGGCACTGCCTTACTTAAATCTTCATTTACAAATTCATCCTTCAAAAACTCCTTACAAGGATTCATGTCAAATTTGAAGTTTTTAAACCATTCCTCTTGTCCTCGTGGGATCTCTGTCACAGCAGATATCACTTCTGGCGAAACCTGCAATTCTAACATGGCTACTTTTGAATTCAAGCATGTGAAGTTAAGTGCAAATTCTTTAGTTACCTGTGTGTGTCCTCCTTGTAAATTTTTGCAAAACTTCCAGCACCCGGCCTTTTTAAATGCTTTCTTCACCTCTTCATTTCTCAGCATTATATCCAGGCCTTCAAGCTCAGTCCTTAGACATTTGCCAGATCTGTGCTCCTTTTTCTCCATTGATTCTTCCAAATCTTCGCAAACAATAACTACCAGCTCCGGTTGGAATTGTGTTTCAGCTTCTATTTGAATTCAGCCTCGCTTGAATTTTAACTTTTTCCGTTTAAAATATTTCAAGATGTAATCTTGCAGATTTGTCATTCATGCAAGACTCATGGCCATCATTGAGATTTATGCACGGTTATCTTTCTTGGGAATGATAATTCGTGCGTATCAACAGATCTAGTGGTGGTGATAGTGGCAATGAGTGGTAAAATGTGATAAGGGAGGTACATGAGCTGACATGAGAAGACACGGCCTATGACTCACCTAACGGACTTGACATTTCGGGAAAGACTCGCTGCGAAATGTACGAATCCATGATTTCGCAGCGCTGTTAGTTTTAAATTTTAATGATGCGCTTCGAAACTGCCTAATTATGATTGCGCTGTGAAATTGCAAAAAGGCACGGTGACTGACATAAGATAACAGGTGGCTATAGAACAATGGTAGATGGATGGGAACCAATGGGAGCTGAGAATAACTTGACTCAAAAACTCTTCAAAACTCCAGATTCTAAGGGAAAAAATTAAAACAAAATTAAACTAGCACTGACCTTTGTCATTGGGCTAGGATAAAAAGTTACATGTATCAATTTTAGTTCTAAGTGATAACAGAACCCTTCGCAGGGGTCATTGATGTGACAATGATCTTCCCCTTACTTTGGAAGCGAACCAGACAGAAAATGAATTTCCTAGTCTGGGAGATGATCTTGCTACATTTCTTAGTACATATCAAAGAAGTGGCGGTTGGTGGGGCTACCTCTGGTATCCAGTATCATAATTACCCAAAGAAATAATCACACCGCGAGGCCTTGACTCATACACAGCATGTTTCCTCCACAAGTATGGTTGACCTAATAATACATCACAAACATCAAGCGGTACAACATCACACAATACCTCATTTGTGAAGGGCTTGATGTTGTAGGGAAGGCAACACTGCTGGTGGACTCAGAGATCTTGTTCTTGGTGAATCCACATGATACTATATGGCTGCTTGTGTGGGGTAGTTGGTAGGCCCAATTTCTTCATGACCTCTGCTAAAATGAGGTTCTTTTGGCTCCCACTGTCAACATTGAATTGTAGTGGAAAACCCTTCACCCACACCTATGAGTGGAAAAGACGCTCCCCCTCCCCTAGATCTTCGGGCTCATTCTTCTGGATCTTGGTGGTGGAAACAGTGGCGCTGGGCTCCGTGTCAATGATCTGCTTCCCTCTGCCATTCCCCTTGTCAAGTTCTGACTCAAGGTCAAAACATGCATCTGATTCAGAATCCTTCAGCTTAGCCACTGGTGACTGCTTGGTCCGATATTCACTTGTGTTGTGAGTGGGGCTTTTATGGAACTCACACCACTTTCCTGTGTCCTTATTTGACTTCGTGGTGTTGTTCTTTACTTATGGCTTTAACAGCTTGTCTTGGGTTGCTCTGTCTTGGCTTTGTCCTTGGTTCTGCAATTTGGGGAAACCTTTCCCTTGCTTCGGATTCGTGGATCCAAAGTCTCGCTTCTTCTGTTTAAACTTTTTCTCGATCTTGACAGCATATCGGTACGCCGTGCTGAGCGAGGAGATGTTTAGGAACTCCATTTCATCTTGGATGTGCCTGTTTAGATAGTCGTGGTATTTGAGTACCAAATGCAGCTCTGAATCCTTGATACCCAACTTTGTGTGAAGGGTATGAAAAATATTTGTGAACTCTGGCACATCTTGGTCCCTTCCCTGTCACAGCGTGGTCCACTTTATGTATTTGTCCTCATAGCTTTTGATAGGGTAGTACTACTCCTTGATGGAATTTCGGAATGAATTCCAAGTGGGTGCAGCTGAAAATAGTGAGCCCGTACTTTCATCCTTCTGCTCGCAGTAGGTTTCCCACCAGTCCTTGACGTGGGGGGTTGCTTTGAGAAGAGTGAAAATAATATTTTCCCGACTGGAAAAATCATGAACAAAAAGTACCCTTCTAGCAAATTTAACCATTTATCTATGGTATCTGCATCTATCTAACCCTTGAATATGGGGATTTCAAAATTAACTTGGACCTTAAAGGGTGTGGCATTTCCAGAGTAGCTGTTGGAAGCTGATGCGTCACCCCTAGGTAACTGCTAAAGGATCTGGGCAAATTTTCCATCATCGCATTCCTTTGTCACTCGACGGCTTCTTCGAGCAAGATTTTGATAGGATCTCCTACTCCCTCGTCATTCTTTTCATCTGCCATTGGAGGCCGTCGGGATTTGTGAGGCTAGTCTTGCAAAGGTTCGACCAGTTCAAGCCCTAACTCCTTATATCCCGACCTTGTTGGGGACATGCAAAGAAAAACAGAGAAAGAGCAGACCGCTTTGATACTACTATTTCAGATTTAAACAGGAATGCAATATATTACAGATATAACCATACATACAGAGATTCAATAGAAATAATACTTCATTTAATTACTGTGAAATATTGAAATATGCTTACAAATAGAAATGGAAATAAACTAGCTAATACGATGGTAGCTTATCTCTGAGAAGAGATGTGGTGGCTACATGCCTTTGAACTGTGTTACAATGAGGCTTGAAGGCCTATTTATTGTTGAGAAACAATGGAAAACCATAAACATCCAAAAACCTAACCCTAGAAGACGAAACGCCAAACTGTGGGCCCCGTTTGGGTAAATTGGTACATCAACTCCCCGAGGTCGTAACTTTGGCATACGATCTCCATTTGATGCGCACAATATCTCGTTAGAAATATCTATCCGAGAACTAAAACTTTGGGAAGAGAAACATCAGTCCATGGACCCATGTTGCTCCTAGGTTTCCAAAAAAATGTCGTTTAGGGCCTAAAAACGGCTCCGAAAGTTCAGGACCCGAAAAACTGCTAAAAATAGTAAATTGTGCTACAATTAAGGAAACTGAAACGCTGAAGGAGATAGTTGTGGGGGTCCAAGTGGGATACGTGGGTGGCCACCAACATCCACCTGGATCAATGTCGGATGTATTTAGAGCTATGGCTCCAAACACTTTTATGATACATAATATGATTATGCATTTTATATGACGATGGTGGTTTTCCATTTGTTTTGTTTATGGTTGTCTTCTTTGGTATACATGTGATAAATGCCAATCTAGAATGTTGTTTGCAATGGTATCTACATAGTGATTTTGCGCTCTAGGCACATGACTGAAAGTAATTTTTTCAAATTCGCGTACCAATAGCTTCACTCGTAGATATTTTCTAAATAAGACTTTGTTATGCACATGATACACATCATTCAATTGCATGACAAGTAGCAAGGAATCTAAACAAACATGAAGATGAAGGATGCGATGAGAAAGGGAATCAACTAAAAAACCTATCACTGCATCATGTTCGTCCTGATTATTGGTGGAAGATCCAATGCACACATCATTTGAAAGGACTAGCGTATGCAAGAGGGTAAAAATGGCCCAGGCTATCGAGGCTAGATTCCAAGAAAAGCGACTTGCACCATCAGCGTGACCGATATATGGTGTGGATGATGGATCCATCTGAAAGGTGCAAAATACAACATATGAGATGACGCAGTCTACCTAACTTTGTGGCAGAAATAAAGACAGGCAAATCAAAGGGTTGTGCTATGAGAAAAATTTCTTGAGGTAGAGTGCATTGGGAGAATTAGGAAGGAAATGGCCTTCAAAATCCTCTGAAGAAATTCCCCCTTACTTAAGGGTAGGGGTAATCAAGGGTAGACATAGTTTCCATGGTGTCTTCATCAGGATGATGGATGGGAAGATGGGAGGAATACTAACTACATGATGTAGTGGCATTACCTGGTGCATCAACCTGAGAAAGAAGATTCGCATATGCATAATCTAGAATGTTAGACGATGAGCTAGTAGATGGAGGATCTACAGATGTTGAGACCTGGGATTCTATCGAAAGAGGTTCGATAGAAGTGCACACAGAAACCTTCAAAAGGTTTTTCTACAAGAAACTCAAGGATGATAGCAGGTAAAGAATATGGACCATGGTTTCCGCCATCTCGACATTGGGGGGAGGGATCACAATAGTGGGGTTAGAGTCTCCCTGTTCTGGTTGACTAGTGGTACTAGAATCCATGGGTAGAGGAGTAAATGATCCACTACGAGTGGCATCATATTCGTGAATCGCCCAAAGGCAATCGCAAAATTCATCGAGATGAGGGAAACAATGGGAATAGTGACCATGAAGATCACAGAGGGCACAAGGGTGGTTTGTGCGAAGAGTTTTGAGTTTCTTAGATGGGACCAGTAAGTTAACATAGACTTCCAAAATATTCGACTCAGGGAACACCTCATGAACCAAAGGTTTAAGTTTAGGAAGTTTAGGACAATTGTTCATCGCGTGCCCAACAACACGACACAGAACGCATGGGGGTGATTTATTTGGGGTCTTAGGGGTTGGAGGAGCTTGGGGAACCTTGTCCTTCGAATATTTCCTTTTGTCTTTGCCCCCTGACCCGATGCTTTTGCAACAAGAGTTGGTTCCTGTTGAGGTTGTAATCGCACTGCAGCAGTGGTAGGGGTCATGGGAACCGATTGAATCGGGGTCAAAGCGTGATATGGTCTTGGCTGTCTAGGCGGAATTTTGCAGGGAGGTCAATGTACCATACTTGGATCCATAGAGTCATGTTAGGAAGGACCAATGAAGCCATGACAGGTACAAAAAAAATTCCCGGAGGGGGGAATAAGAAAGGTATCTGGCCAGCAGGATAATGTCCCGGTGGAATAGCTCCTGGATGGTTGAGACCTGGAGGAATAGTTCCAGGTGGGAACATGGGATAGGCACCCACAAATGGAGGAGGTCCTGGGGGAGTGGGTCCAGAGGGTTCATCTAGAAGAGCAACAGCAGGATGTTAAGGAGTTGGTTGTTGATCAGGTGTACCAAACTACTTAAGGGCAGCCCGTGATGCTTGTAACATGAAAACACTCATGGAAGTAGGTTTAGAAATGGGAGGGGGAGGACCAGGGAAGGCACCCAACAATGAGGAATCTTTATAGACTCCGGGTGAGACACTGGTGGAAGAAGTTGAAGACTGTTTGTCGAACATTGATGAGATAATGGACTCGGGGGAGGTCACGGATGTCGGCTCGTAGTAAGTCAACTGATCGATGGTAACGATCTTCCCTTCATGGGGGAAGCACATATTGTGAAAGACTTTTGTTGGGCATGGAATCCCTCCAAGGCATGTTTTGTGGCTCAAAGCCCAAGTTTTGACCAAATCTTGTTGTAAAGCTCTGCGAATTGCGAGCGAGGGGCACGAAAGTATGATATAGTCTCAGGTTGTCCACCCTAGTTTTGTAATGTAATTTCGGTTGGATAGACCTACCCATGGTCAGGGGACCATGGGATTGTATAAATAGAGTGAGGCTCTAAGTAAAGAAAAAAAGGAGAAGAAAAGGAAAAAAGTCTAAGTGATTAATTCGCAAGTTGAAGTGTGTCTTTGGGTCATAGAGTAGGAGAAGGCTCTGCAACTGAGTGCGCAGAGGCCTAGTAGTCCACAGCTGAGTGTGTGGACCCCTGCAGCTGAGTGCGCAGGGTGAAGTCGAGTCTGTAACCGAGGAAGGAATTAATAAAGATAAGTTTTGTTATAATTATGTGTATCTATTCTTGGGTTAATGAATGATTGATATAATTTGCAAATATACTATTTGTTTACTGCGCACACCTATATGAATGGTTTATGTTAAGTATAACTTAAAGCGTGCAAGTAGGCTAAAATAATCAACTAACATTGGAATACCAGTAAGGTCTTGGGTAATAATGTAGAAGCATGGCGTTCAACACCCTCCCATACT
Organism: Pinus tabuliformis; assembly: GCA_031772625.1. NCBI lineage: Eukaryota > Viridiplantae > Streptophyta > Pinopsida > Pinales > Pinaceae > Pinus > Pinus tabuliformis. The sequence continues at coordinate 156,465,672 of CM062812.1, forward strand.
ACTTCGGATGAGACCTCAGTTCGTGCTCCACGGACTGTTGCTGAAAGGGCTAGTAGTACCGGGATTTGTTTGGCTAAATTAACTTTGAACCTGGGTTAGGCCCCATTAAGCCAACAAATGGTTCCATTGCCAGGACCAAGATCTGCATAGAGATGTCTGATGTCGTATCACTAGAATATGACAAAGAAAAGAATTAAAGAGTGGTTGGACAAAAAGATTCATGAGTTCGTGGCGCAGGAAAACAAGAATCCGTGATTATCAAAGGAAGAGTGGTTAGATTGCTACTTATATATGGAAATCCATGAAATTTTCTTTCTATTCTTCCTCTCTGAGTTGTACAAGTGGATTGCAAAGCTAGTAGACAGTCAAGGAAGGTGTAGGCTTGACAAACCTATTGTATGGACTCTAGAGTTGGTGCGCAGACTGGAAGCATCGGAAGATAAAATCTCGTGTGTTGTGGATCATTGGCTCAATTGAATTATAGGAGGATTTATCACTGAGTTTGATGTAGATGCTTCAGTCAGCTATAGCAAGGTGGAACGACGCTTCCTCAAAGGACCGCGAGGTAAGTATGTTAAATGTTTGAACACTTGGATTAAAATGCTACTGCGTGAAAAGTGAGTTATGCGAATAAATTGATGTTTTGGGCTACGCAAAGTGGGAGGATCTACATAACGAAGGTAGCATAAAACTAGAAACTAGCCCCTTGATTTCACCTCCACGGGAAATTAAGGAATATCTCGCGAAGGTTTCACCAAGAAGTGCGATCAATTTGATAAAGCAAAGAATTCCACGCATACCACTCCCACCTACACCACCACCAGTTTCACCATCTTCACCCCCGTCTTCGCCCACACCACCTCCGCCACCACCACAGTTCAATATGGAAAGCACGATAAAGTTTTTGATGTTCAAAGGAGTAGGGAATGAAGATCCAAACCAGTTTTGGTTTGTGGTAAGGGCTGTATGGGAAGTGCTGAGAGTCACGGATGACAATAGAAAGAAATCAACGCTGGTCAGCACTACTTGGTACATTAAGCATTCCAATGAAAATTCGAAAACAGGGATCACAGATATCCAAGCTACGTTAAACAAGGAATTTAGCAGGCCAAAATCAGAGAGACAGTCGATCACTGGATTTAAGGAAATCACGATGCTTCCAGGTGAGACCCCCTGGGAGCTGGATCAGAGACTGAAGTGTACAATTCATGAAGCCAACATGACCTTGACGAATGGGCAACACCGCAGATGGTTTGTAGCATCACTAATGCCACATCTAAGGAACGCGTTGTCACAACAGAAACTAACCACTAATGCCGAGGTCTTGTAGATCACGATGAGACTGCATGAGACCCCTATACAAGATCCTAACCTGGGAGTTCAACAGATCCACGTGCAGTTGAAAAACATGTGCCTTGAGATGCAGAGTTTGAAACAAGACAGGACGAATCACCCAGAAGAGCACGAGGAGGTATGGTGCTTAAAGTGCAAAGGCCAGGGACATGACAAGGACCATCGTTCAGTCTTCGCAAACTACCTGGCGGGAGGAGGACCAATGCCATTGAGATTGGAGGCACAAGTAGCATTGAGCGTGGCACATGCATTATGGTGTGCGATGTTAGATAGGAGGGAAGAATGCTACAGATAACTGCCATATATTACAGAAGTATACGTAGAATTCGCAACAATTGTTCTGTAATTTCTGCAGGTTAGTAGGCCACGATGAGCGCACCTGTAGAAGTTATGAACTAATGATGGATCAGACTCCTACCGACAGAGTTCAGGCTAAAACATGGGCCCTTGATCAAAATGCAAGGATGGCGCACACTGGATTTCAGGGGCACGAATGAGGTCGAGGTGGAATGGGACCAAGAAGAGGTCGCGGACAGCTGATATGTTACAATTTTGGAGGGCCAGGGCATTATGCTCGTAATTGTACAAAGCCAATGAGACCATCATGCTTATATTGTACCTAGTTTGATCATGAGACGAAGGACTGTCCCACACTGATAGCGAGGTTATAAGATAAAGGAGCACTCCAACCTCCCTCGACTCAGAACCTGCAAATGATGAGGTCTGAGCTGTGCAAGGAAGACCTGAATGTAATTTTCGTGCTCCGAAGTGGTATCATGAAAGGAGATGACAAAGGCAAGCAGCCTGAAGAGAGTGCCTGGGTTCACAGGGCTCCAACAAAGGAACCAGGATTTGACTTAGAGTGTGGCAAGGAGACATTCATTGAAGCTAAGAAGATCTTCGCGGATGCCTCCACGTCAGAAAGTAAAGAAAAAATGGAACCAAAAATGGACCCATCGATGCTCACTACATTTTTGGAAACATGCATGAAGCTATTGCGCGACAGCAAAGATGTGAAGGGGCTGTGAGAACTCATCACTAGATGTGTTGGAACCACACCAGGAGAACCATGCGTAGCCTAGAAGCTCAGGAAGCACACAACGTGAACAGGAAGAGAGATGAGATTGATTGTGCAGATCAGGGAATATGAAATGGATCAAGTGATTTTGGATCTAGGATCAAACGCAAACATCCTGCCAAAGCATACATGGGAGCACAAGGGCAAGCTTGCGCTATAATGGTCTCCTATTCAATTGCGAATGGTGAACTAGAAAAATATCCTACCTATGGGAAGATTGCAAGGAATAATGGTAGATATCGAAGTTGCAAGCGCGCTAGTAGATTTCGAAGTGATAGAGATTATTGATGATAGCAATCCCTACCCCATGCTACTGGGAATAGATTGGGCCACTGACATGAATGGAGTGATAAATCTAAAGAAGCGCAAGATGATTTTTGAGAAAAATTCACTGTGCATAGTGGTACCTTTAGACCCTGTGAAAGGATCGCGCTACACAGAGCTAGTGCGTGACTACGATAGCGACAATGATCTAGACTGTATCTACAAGATAACCACGTGGGAGCAGGACTGGGTAAATCCAACAGGGGGTGGTCGACTCTCATGGGAGCACGAAAGCTCTTGCACCTCAGATTCATATGAGGAAATAGAATGATGGTAGAACCGGTTACATGAGGTAACCACGCTCAACTATAACATGATGACAAAGTCACTGTGCTGCGTGGCAACAGAGGTGAGAGATCTGCCTATGTATGATGGGTTGATTGAGGTGGATGATTTCCTGAACAAATTTGAAAGAGAAGTACTGGAATAGCAGTGTTTCGGTGCTCTGAAATGAATATTACGTGCTACGCCCACAAGATGGTGGGGTACGCATCAAAGAAGTTTTGAGGACTGGAGTGAATATAGAAGGATGATTCACATGCAGTTTGGAAAGCCTCAGATGTGGATGAAATCCGAGTATAACACATGAAACAGCCCACACACCCACCTTTCTAGATGGGTACAGGCGTATGGTGCACAACCTGCACAGACGCACAACATCCCCGTGATAGGAAACATGGCCGACAAGTAGGAGCGAGAAAGACAATGGCACGAACGACCCCTCCAATTGGGATCAGGAAGTATGGTAAGACCAAGCACGCAGAAGATTTTGACAAAGTATGTGAAGCACTGAACACAGTCCACCATGTGAAATGAACTAACCTGGACCTGCGCGTACCAACAATTCTCTGGGCTTATAGGACCATGTGAAAAACCCTGACCACACGGGCACTTCCAAGGCTGAAGTATGAAGCGAATGCTGTAATCCACATAAAGCATGCAAAGCCTAGTCTGCACATAGTAGCACTAGTAGATATGATGGTTTGCGAAGCCCAGAAAGAAGGGATCACACAGCCACAACAAATAGAACGCATGGGACTTGAGGAATAAATCCAACAGGGAAACATTAGACTCTACAAACATGAATAATAAAGGGTACAGTTAGGGAATAAAATCACTTTGATGGATGCGGAAGTCAAGAAGATGAAGGACGAAATAAAGAAATATTTTCTCGACAAAAAAAACAGAATGGTAGGGCAGGGTGCATGCGATAACGATGATAGGATTAAGGCCTATTGCCATGTATTGATCAGTCTGATGCCTTGGCTTGGATAGAATATTGCTAAGCACAATGACCAAGGTAGCGGGTTGCAAGTAATAAAGTACGCGATGCCGACCATAATAGTAAAAGGTAGAGATTCTCTAGGCAACATAATGAATGATCAGATCAAAATTTTCATGGGTGGTGCAACCACCTGACTAGCCGAGGGAAGGACAGTCTTAGCACTCCAGGCAGTTGGAAGGGAGGGCGGACTATAAACTATTCTACCTAGGAGTTGCACGATATTGGAGATACACGCAAAAGCAAAGAGTTACAAGGTCTACAACCGCACACAGGGGGCTACGCTGCCACACGGGTTGGCCATAAAGTGACCGTTGAAGTCACTATTCATAATGGGATGCTCGACTTGAGGCCAAATGGAGCGAGCGGAAGGCATGTAAGACGCGATTTATGGGAAAAATCTGGGAAAATCTGTTTCCAAGGGAGCAATAATGGACCAAATTAGGGGGGAACGATCGAAATCAAATTCCAAAAGTGCTATAAAATACAAAGGGTTTCCCAACAAACAACACTTGGTCATTTGTGAATTGAGCAGTCAAGCAGAACCCTGATTGTTGTGGGCCAAGTGTTGATTAAGCCCCTGAATTTGCGAGTGATAGATTGATGCATAGATACAATGGAAACAACTAAGGATGGCATGGAGATAGTATAAGTGACCGCCGAGGAGGCCGCGTAGACCCTAACTGCGGGGGATGTTCCAGAAGGTGCCAAGATTGTGGTAGAAATCCCGAAATCACTGCGCACGCCAAGACCCAAGAAGGACAAACAAGAAATGGCTCCTGTATGCGTGTCCCCGTAGAAACCACTGTGCAACAAACTATCGATGGAGGAAAAGGGGAAAGTCGTCACTATAGAAACAGACGAAGAAGAAGAAGATCTGCAGGATCTTATCATTGCAGAAGAAGAAGATGAAGGCATGGAGGTGGATACTCAACCTACACACTCTGCGACAAAACTGCCTGCCTATGTCCCCCCGCGAAAAGGGAAGGCCAAAGTGCCCAAGGACCTGGATGAGACCAAGAGCTCACTCTAGACCCCACTCCTCCCAGATGGAATTATGTTTGAAGGCATGCACCTAGGCCGCATGCCGAGCCTGAAATTTGAAGATTGGGACCTCGGTGACCACAAGAAGTTCCCTCACCTTGGGACTGAAAACCTCATGAATCAGAACACCGCGAGGGGTGACAACATTAGAGCCACGGAAGTGGTTGCGCGGAGTGTAAAATGCCGAGTTGCTGAACCTACTCTGGGTGTTGCATTTCCAGCACACCCCAATAACCATTTTCGTCTTCAGGCAGCTGCTCTGCCTTGTGCATGATGGGTGTTTATGGTTAGAGGAGCCCATCCCCATCACGGCGGACTTGACACATTGCATCTCCTAGCTTCCATACAAAGGAGAGGACCCTGCAGCCATATCGGAAGGGAAGGGCAATGATTTGGCCATTGCGAAGGCGATGAAGAAAAGGTATAAGCTGGAAAAGAAGAAGAGGGGCTATGCCATCTCCAACATCAAGGATAAAGCAGTACGTGTGGCAACCCAAATCCTGGTAGGAAAAGTTATATGCAAGTGTCATGCAGACGAGGTACCTATGCTGGTGGATGCATTGGTCGAGCAATGCACAGAGGGGGTCCAGTTTAACTGGTCTGAATTCCTCTGCATGAAATTTTTAGAGAATTTCCGCGAAGCCCAAGAACATGAAAATTCGTTCCACTATGCATGGTTGTTGCTATCCATAGTGCTCGTAGCTGAGTAATTGCCGGAGGATAGCCAATTCCCAATCATTGACAGAGATTTACCAGAGTCTACAAAGTACGCTTCACTCTAGGCCACGAAGGATGATAAAAGTATATGCGACAACAAGATCTTCTGGGTGTTCATGGAGATGAACCTCAGAATGTGGATCAACCAGAAGCCGCGGTTGTCACCCATGGTTTACAACAGTCTGTAGAGTTTTGCAAAATTTAAGGTAGACATGCATAACATATATATCAGCGCGTGCAAGGACCCCACTAAATAGTAGATAAAGCTACCCTTTGTAGCCATTGATGACGCCATTTTTAATGTCTGGGAGGCATGGCCGCCGTAATGGCATGCCCCAGACAATGCAGAAATTGAGAAGTCGACAGTGCAAAAGAAGAAAGATGAGGCCAAGTTGTGCATCACAAATTCACTCGAAAAACGAAGGAAGGATACATCAGTAGTAGAAGTGTGGGTAGTGTAGGACTTGACACAGAAAGTAGTCGAGCAGGAAAAGGCTAAAGCGGCAGCAGTAGCATAAGCAGCAACCAAGAAGGCAAGCGAGGGCCAAACAACGCCTTCACAGGGATAGGAAGCAGAGGAAGCAGAAAAAGAAGAAGGAGGTATGGACCCATGAACCGCGTCAACACAGATGAAGTGCCAACACCTAGCAGAGCGGGCAGGGTTGCGTAAGAAGGTCAAGGCCTCGAAATTTTCCATTGACCCAATCACCCTAACCGAGGTTGATCTGCATGACATTAGCGAGATAGTGTGCGATGTCACCAATGAGGCTCTCCAAGATTTCATGCAGGAGAACCATATTGTATTGGGGGGCATCAGAGCATAGTTGTAGGAATTACAAGCACACCCCCCTCAGTTTGGTACCCTTTCAACCAACCTCGTAGTCAGATCCACAGTAGTGGAGTAGATGTTGTGCGCATGGATGACAAACATAATAGTGCTGCTAGAAGGGGCACTAGTGACATCAAGTGAGGTCGACAGGCCTTTGATTAGCACACTGAAAGGTCTCAGTGTTAATCTAGGTGTCCTCCCGCGCGAGACATTATATGTGTCGCAAGATGGGATAACTGTAGAGCTAGGATCTAGGGAGAGTTGCACACTCCAAGTCCTCAGTGAGCAGAAAATAGATATGGAGAAACTAAGCTTGCAATGCAATGAATTGGTGTCGCAAAATCAACAACTGGTACAGGTGATAGACGACGCTTGCCAAAGCGTCCCAGAGCTAGCCATCCTAGCAGATATACCAATGGAGGCATGGATCCACAGGTTAGCAGCAGGGGTCTGCGAGGCTAGGGAGGAAATGACCAAGGTTCAGCTGGAGCTGAATCTTCATATCACTAAGTTGCGGTTAAAGGTGTAGCCATCCACTCCCCTAGAAGTCAGAGAATAGCGTGCTAGCACTATCACAGCGAGATTGGAGGAAATCAAAGGTGCAGTGCAAGACTGCACCAGTATGTTGGAAGAATCACTTGGGGTCCTCACAACTCTGCAGGAGAACCCCAACATCTGATGCTTAGAGACAGAGGTGCGAGAACTCCAAAATAAATATGACAATGTCTGAGGAACTGCACAGATGGTGGTCCTCACCCAGAGGCTTGCGCAGATGCAATAAGCTAAAGCAATGAAGGAGTAGGTGGACGCAACACAACATAAGGAAGCAGTGCTAAAAGCGTGCGCCCAGCCTTGGATCGATGAGGCCTTCACCATCACAACAGACATCAAAGGCAAGCTTGAACACATACAGGGGATGTGCACATTGATGCACATAAGCACTCCCGACACAAAGGTCTTGAAACAACATATGCAGCAAATCCAGCAAGCAGTAGCTCAGTGCGCTACTGACCTCCTCACAGTACGAGAACAGTTGGCGGGACTCCATGCAAAGATCGTTGCGCCGACAGAGTGACTCGAGGACGAGTCACGATGTTTGTGTTGGGGGCCTATTCGGCATGGAATCCCCCTAAGGCATGTTTTGGGGCTCAAAGCCCAAGTTTTGACCGAATCTTTTTGTAAAGCTCTATGAATTGCGGGCATGGGGCACGAAAGTATGATAGAGTCAGAAGGTTGTTCGCCCTATTTTTGTAATGTAATGTTGGCTGGATAGACCTACCCATGGTCCACAGACCATGGGATTGTATAATTGGAGCGAGGCCTAGTAGTCCACAGCTGAGTGCGCAGAGGCCTAGTAGTCCGTAGCTGAGTGCACAGACCCCTACAGCTGAGTGCGCAGGGCAAAGTCGAGTTTGTAACCAAGGAAGGAATTAATAAAGAGAAGTTTTGTTATAATTATGTGTATCTATTCTTGGGTTAATGAATGATTGATATAATTTGCAAATATATTATTTATTTACTTCGCGCACCTGTATGAATGGTTTATGTTGTTAAGTATAACTTAAAACACGCAAGTAAGCTAAAATAATCAACTAACATTGGAATAACAGTAAGGTCTTGGGTAATAACACAGAAGCACAACGTTCAACCCCTACGTAGGGCTATGCGAAGGTAGTATATTTGGGCTGCGAGGTACGGGAAAGTGCGCGAAGCAACCTGCGCGCAAGGTCAAACCACGAACCAGTAGAACTCCTCAAACATCTCTAGGGTGCGGAAACCTGGTTCTAGCACCCTCCCATACTACTTCGGGTGAGACCTGAGTCCGTGCTCCGCATATTGTTGCCAAAAGGGCCAGTAGTACCGGGATTTGTTTGGCTAAATTAACTCTGAACCTAGGTCAGTCCCCATTAATCCAACAACCGCAGATGTGACAACAGACATGGAATATGTGTAACTACGACCTAAGAAAATGTTGTAATCAAATGGGAAATTAATGACTTCAATGTCGACATGGACAGTCTTGCTTGCAAGGGTCACTAGAAAATTGCGGTACATGTCGAGGGGCTAGGAGAAGTGTCCATCCCAAGCACATGAAGTGATGGTGGAGGGGGAAAAATAAGGTGACTTTCGTTGTTTCCAAATAGTAGCGGACATAACATGGGTAGATGCGCCTTCATCAATAATGCATCAAGAGATGATGGAATTACAGATTCTAATTGGTATCTAGAAAGCAACCAATGAAGGTAATGGGGGGTGCTCTAATGTGCCAACCGGGAAGACAATAAAATGATCGTCAAAGGGGTCCACTACACCCAAGGCAATTAGTAGAGATTTCTTTTGGGATGGGCATGACTAGATGACTTCCAATGTCGACATGGTAGAAGATGATTGTGCCAAGTCGTCTACTATACTGTATGTATGGGCAGCTCTGTTAGAAGCTACATTATGGTGTAATGGTCCCTTTGGGATCTTAGGAATGGCCTGAACTTTGGGTTGAGGGATATGTAAAGGACCATTTGCTGTCGTAAGAGGCTTAATAGATAATTTTGTTTTGGACTTGGTAGCGGATGAAGTGGAGGGCTTGTCATATTGGCGCGACTAAGTTTGTAGGTTGATATTGAAGGCATTAACCTCATCAAAGATCATCATAAGGATCTGGTAGTCTCTGGTACCAGAAGGTTTGGGGAGGTGGATTGCTTCACCTAGCTGAGGTTGAGTAGCAACAAATCCTTGCTGAAGGAAAGGATTTGTCAGCATTTCCAGTTGAGGTGGAGCTGGATTCTGAGGCGATTGTTGACCTCGAGCAGCTGCTTAAGCTTCCCACATTTAGAGCATCTAGGGTAAAAGAGGACACTCATGTGTATAGTGGCCATGTACACCACAACATGCACAAGGCTTATTAGTGTGAATAACCTTTTTCTGCTTGGGTTGGCCACCCTGTTGCTGGTTGTTGGTGTTATGCTGGTTCCCCTAGGGTTCACTAGGTTGGTTACCTTAGTTACCTTGGTTACCCTTGTTACCCTTCCCCTAATTCTTTTTCTTCAAATTTGGGGAATTGGTAGCACTCTACTGCACAAACACCTGACCCTGATGGGGTGGTGACCGTTGGGGATGAGGATGCATGGGAGGTTGTGGTGTTAATGCTTGAGGGGCTGGATCGCTCAGCTGTGCATAAGGAGAAGCAACAGTTTTGTAAATGAGTTGGGGTCTAGGAAACATGTTGCTAGCAAGAGGGGCATAAGTGTTGGAAGAACTAGTGACCCCATGCAGGTAGCCATAACTTTGCTGAGTATATGGCGAAGAGTGTGAAAGTGATCCAATGATACTATCGCCGGTGTGAGATTCCCCTGTTGCATTGGCACTTCCAGGACAAGGGAGGTATGGAAGGATGGTATAGACATAACCGAATTGTGTATAAATCAGATCATATCTCAAAGCAGTATGGAGATCTTCTTCCTTGGCCTAAGGAAAATGGGACGTGACATATTTCCCGATGGGGGATAAAAGGCTCTTAAGAAACCAATCTAGATAGACACGATCTTTGAAAGGTGGGGCATGACATGTGCTCCTCCTTCAATGCCACTCTTGAACATGGTCAAAAAGGCTAGTGGCGGAGGATTGACAAAATGTGGTCAATAGCTCCGTACCAGTGTCGTACTAGAGAGGTAACTAGAAATATGAAAGGAACACTTTAGCAAGCGTTGTGAAAATGGAATGAGATGCGGAGGGATAGTTTACATACCATTTTGCAGCATCTCCAGTGAGCGTGTGTTGGAAGAGCCGAAGATGAATGGAGTCATCGATTATGGATTTGAACGAACACCACATGTGGAAGGATCAAACATGGTTGGTAGGATCCTCTCCAACAATACCCTCAAACTTGGGGATGTCTGAGGGAAGCTTAGTCGGCATAGAGGAACAACCAGCATCATGGTGTATGGGGTTGTTTATCAATTTCTTAAGATTTGGTAGACTTAACCTTGCCATAAAGGGGAGCATGGGAGCTATCAGAACAGTTCTTAAGACTGTTCCGCTTGATGTGACTACAGGTATAGAACCAGAACCAACACCAAGTTGGGTTCCTACACTAGTTGTGGGTCCATACATGGTGACGATATGCAGGGAAGGAGGCTCAGAATCAGATGAGGAATCAGAAGAACCAGGAGAAGACTCAATAAGGGGACTCAGAGGGCTATGAACTTGAACTCGATGGGGAGGAGTAATAAGCCCAAGAAAAAACTGGGGTGAAAGCCTAATAGTCTCCATGACGCATGCCTTGGTGGCACAATGATGATAAGACACATGAAACATGGAAATGTTGAAGGCAGATTAGTAATATATCTTTCTCTAGATGCAAGGAGATAAATTTATTATGTTAAGTCTTGGCTTGGAAGTGTAAACCAAGCGCCCTTCGCTTAAGGTGTGCTTGTCTGTGCAAGTGTATTAATTGATTAAGCCCAAATCGTGTTTGTAAAAAATAAAAAAGCTTGCTGAAAATAAACTAAAATAAATAACAGAAAATGAACAACAAAACAATTAGCTAAACCCAACCCAAACTGGGTTTGCAAACACTGTAGTACTTGGTGGCTAAACCGATGGGTAATACACTGAAACTGTTAAGGGTTCTAGATGTTGTTGTGACTGGGATGACACTAATCTACTGGAAAGTGGCACAGCAACAACAAAAAACCAGAGGGGAGATCGTTGCAAAAAGATAGGGAGATGGGTGAAACACCTAGGAAAACAGATGGGACCCTAAGGAAAACGAACAAACAAGTGGAAATGTAACACTATGGATGGTAACAACCTATCTTAATAGATCTGAAATAGTAAGGTACAGATCTGGAAAATGTGGTTGAAAGTGTTGCAGAAATGCACACTACTCACTCAGCTAAACTCATCCTAGAAAGGTGGAAGTGTACTAGAAGCCCTAGGGGAGGATAAATTTGACTTTGATGAGTAAAAAAGAGTGGATCAAGGCCTAAACGAGATGAGATAGAGGTCATACACCTAGCAGACAACTCTCTGCAGAACCCAAAAACCGATCTGAGAAAAACCCTCAAACCCAGAAATCGCAGGTACCAACCTATTTCTATGCAGGAATCACACTTTTTGGGCTAAAAGGTGCGCTTTAAAGCCCAGATCGCACTTTTTGGACTAAAAATTGTGATTTGTGTTCTGGGTGGATCCTGATCAGAAAGTCTCAGAAAAAAGTGTCGCCTTTATCGCGGATGGTCCCTGTGACCTACAAAAAGGACTCGAAAGCTTGCGAAAGTCATAAATTTATCAGATCTAGGGTTAAAAAACTAGGAAACATTAAGAGAATTGAAAAAAGAAAAAACCATAAGCTAAAAACCAAAGGTCACCCAGGTTTCTGGATCTGAAGTATAAAACCTAGTAGAGTTGCCAATTTTGTTGTAGTGTTTTCTTCTCCATGACATACGAAAAGAACCCACTTAAGATTGTGGATGACAAACAATCTTAACAATAGAAATGGGTACTAAACATTGTAGATCTACAACAAATGATAGAAACAAAACCTGCCAAAGTCAGGGTCTATGCCACAGTCATAGTTAAATAACAAAAATAAAGAGTAATAACTCCAATCATCTAATGGAAACCAGATATGTAAAGAATAATTTTATTATAACACCTGTGAAGAGAACAGACAAATGTTACTAGTCCCCCTCTATGGGATGGGTTCTTGGCTATCCTCAAACGTCTTCATCTTGTGTAGAGTCTCTCTCCTCTATAATGTGAAAACCCAACAAAAATATGGTGTGCGACAATGAAAATAATCAGAGCTACAACAGTGAATGCAACAACGAAAATAATCAAAAGTGAATAATGAATGGAAAACCCTTCTCTTGATAACAAAATATTGAGTTATCCTCGAATAATGAGCAATAATAAAATATTATTCATCCCATTCTTGGAATAAGCACTTGGAATATTTTAGTATATTTGTTTAAGAGGGAAAAAGTATTTAAACTTTTATTTAAAAATAATAAATAAATAAATGATTTATTTATCATCTCAAGGAATTAGTTAAGGAATAATAAAAAAATAAGGATTTATTTAATTATTCCCAAGGGATTTAGTCAAACTTAATAAAGAATAATAATTAATTAGTGATTAATTAGTTATTCTTAGAGAAAAATAAGAAAAATAATGATTTATCTATTTATTTTTCATGATTGGATTAAATTTGACAAGGAATAATACTAAAACAATGGATTAATTAATTATTCCTAGAAAAAAATCAAATAAATAGTGATTTATTTAATTATTCTTCATGGGTTTAACTATAAATTACTTAACAAAGGTGGTTTATTAAGTAATTTCTCACAGTGAAAGCAATTTTACTATGGTAAAATTGGCTCTACATAGTGTACTTCGATCCATCTAGTAAATTAGGCTAGATGATCAATTTTTTGGTGATAACAAATATCATGTGATTGCATAAATCCTCCACTCCTTTAGTACATATTCATTATAAAATTTGCAACAAGCTACTATTAAATTACATGGTTCAACTCCAAAAGGTTTAGGAAATATCATCCAAAGAAAGTAAGCATCATTTAGTCTTCTATTTGAAATAACTATTACTGATAGATACGCTTGACACAATCTCTTTTTCACTTCCAATGCACCAAATGTGTTTAGCCAATAAAATGTACACTTGCATTATGCATCTCTATTTTGAATTCTGGTCATTGACATGATTATAGCCATCCACTGATCGAATCTCTTTCATTGATTAGACAATTTCTCTCTTTATTCCTTTAACTTTCCTTTGGATGATTCCATATGATTGTTACAATGATGTACGAGCTTCTAGACGATGAAACTTTGATTCCTAAGACCATGCACACTTACTCTCATGTTATACCCATAGACTTTCCATTTCTTAACTCTACAAAATCATTTCAACAAATATAATGCATGTAACAAACAACTCTTAAGCTTGCTATTGGTTATATAGAATCTATGACTGTGGACAAAAGTGTCTTCCCTAGACCTAGTGGCATGGTCTAGAACAACAAAAATCAAAGACTATAAAGTTTTCCTTAGAAGAATTGGAGAATGGAAATATGCTTACTTGTGATCTATTGCAAGCTCTTCTCTCCTCTCGTCTTGTCATCTCCAACCGTAGCTCCAAAAGCTATAATTAGAACATGCATAAACAAATAACGCAAGCCAAAGATCTACAACATCTATGTAGAATTATCCAATCATCCTATTCAATGGATCAACATAGCATTGAAGCATATGTACATAAACATAATATAACACATGTAGGAAAACGGTATATTCTTTGTATTAATATGAAAGGGAGAGAGTTTACAACCAAAAGTGGAAGCTGATCTTGTAGAGAACCTCCCAGGCTGACGTGTCCTTCCTTGCCACAATGTACACCTCAAAATCCACCCTAATGCATGGGAATGATGTCTCTCTTATGATCAAAGCAACAACATAAGGGTATGATTAATCTCCAAAAGCCACACCTAGCATGTGAATGGCAGTAGATATATAGGAGAGGGTGGTATTTTTGGAATTCTGATCCATTTACCAATCTAGGATTGAGATCCACTCTTGATGGGAGGATGAGCTCAAGGGATAAGAGGTGAAAATTCCAAGGTAGGTGAGATAGGATTCAAAGTTATTATCCAAGGTAAATGGTTGTAACAACTCCTGCAATCTTCTGGAAGAGGAACCTTCAAGATTCTTTTTATTTTTCCTGAATTTCTAAAATCAATGCACCCCCAAAAAGGGAAAACCTGATCTGATTAGAGCAGGTGAAAAACTGAGCAACCTACCACTCAAAGCAAGTCCCTAAAGGGCCAAGGTGTGTTAGGCCTTAAAAGCACTAAAATGAGGCAGTGAAGGTCAGAAAATCAAGGATTTGAGATATTCATGCTTAGGGATTTGTGTAGGGATGATGAAAAGGTGTTCATGGATGTTGATGGATCTAGTTTACAAGCCTATTGACCAGATATGACAAAATGGCCTATAACAGATTTCCCCCTAAAGAGCAGAGTCAGAAATAGTAGTTGATGACTGAAGTGTTTTACCTTATGACAACTCCATATCAAGAAAAATTGGTTAGATCATCATCTGTTACAATAAATTTATATCATGATATATCTATTGAGGGAGGCATACCCATGGTCATCACATAAGATAACATTACATGTACAATGATCAAGAAGACATGTCCACTAATGAAAAAGGGTGGACCCATGACTGGATGATTTTCCGTATGATCATAGCCATCATACATTGTGATCTTATATTAATCCTGAATTCGCATCCCAAATGGATGGAACAAGATTCGGGGTCTTATATCTCATTCACTCGATCGCTCAACGTACGAGTGTACATGTGAATAAAGGAGATGAAGTCGAACATGGCAGACACCATCTAGTTACCAGCCATTGATGTAAGCCATTAACATACATGATAGAAACCACCAATGATGTTAATGGATCTCAAGGTACTATGGTACAATCCGTATGGTATGAATGAATGAGTTGAAGTTCGAACACCACAAAGAATTTGTTGGTCGAAGGCCAGCGATGAAAAACTATCACCGAGAGAGAGGAAACTTGCCATTGATGTATGCAAGCTACAGGGTACTAAAAAGAGAGTTTCTAAGTCAACTTCTTGGATAATGAGTTTATGTCAACAGGAGCGACCCATCATAGGAGGGCCTTGATGTATCCCCCATCAATGACATGAAACAAGTATCATGCTTCAAGATAGAATGAATTTGATGTGGAACTGGTTCTAGAGAGACAACCATGGAATGAAGGCTTAAGAGTATTGTAGCAAATATTAATTGAATGACTTCTCTTGAACACAGTAGCATAGCTGAATGGAGTTGGTAGCATTAACCCAAAACTGAAAATGGAGGCTCTAAATTGGTATGATGAACCAAAAGACAAGCATATTTCCCAACCCAAAAACCACGAAGATGAAGTGGAAGAGTTTCATGTTCAAGAATGACTCCCTACCATAATAGGTGGAGTATCCCATTTTCCCAATTTCCCTAACCATTGCTAGCCAATACCTCTTTATTTTTTAACAAACTTGAGGAGGATACCATATACTTGATTTGCAAGTTCATCCTTCGGATGAATCCCTCCGAGTATGTTTAACTAACCCTAAGAAGGAGCAGTTTTGTCTTTTCATGTTCGATGAGTCCATCACTATTTGATTTTTTTACGAGTCCAATGAAGGTCTAACTCACCATATTTTTCATGTTTATAGATTTTGAAAAAGAGGCGAAAAATAGAACTCCAAAGGTTCCTTTTCGTAGATAGTCTCTTAAGTCCAAAAAGGCAAAAAACAATACTCATGAGAACATCTTAGCGATGTTTGGCTAAGGTATTCCTTTTTCATAGTGAGTATATAGTAATCCAAAAAAGGGCTAAAATTATATTGAGTAGGCATATTTTCATTTACTTTAACGAGTTTGAAAAGGCAATTTCTAGACAATCTTTTCATGTTTTGGGAGTGTGAAAAGAGCTAAAAGAGGATTCCAAGGGGGACTCCTTTTTCATAGGTTTACAGAACCTGAAAAAGTGATAAAAGTATGCTCCTTGGTCAAATGGTCTATTTCAATCCAGGAATTATCAAATCCGTTACAAAAATGTCATCATAGTCAAAACACCACAAAAAGATTAAAACTACATGTTTCACGATAAAACTGAGTCACATTTAGGTAAAAACAGTAATAAATTAAATTGTTGATGATGAAAATGACCATAAAATAGGCAAAAGGTAACTCATTTTTACCATTTCACATTTACCACTTGGAGAGTGAGTTTTGAGTGTTTTTCCCCCAATCTTCTACAACTGATTGCGACCAATCTAGTGGATCATTTTAAGCAACATCACTTCCAGGTAGGAGATAGAGCCTTTCTCTTTATTTTCATAGTTCCATTTTGTGATTTCATGCACATTTTTCAATATTTTTAGGTCCGTATGGCTCTAATTTCTCACCCTAGGTACAATGCACCCCTAGAAGGTTGAAAGGTGCGTTGATCAAGAGGGAATTACACTAGGGCCAGCGCTGCAATGCACTGTCTTCCCTTAGGAGGGTGTGTTGGGTGCCATCCCCAACTTGATTTTACTTGTTTGCTTCAAATTTTCACTGGTTTTTTGCATGAAACTCATCATAATGATTCTCCTTGTGATGTTGCAGGTGATTTCCAATTTTAAGAGATTGTGGGCTCTTAAAATTATTTTGGCTTCCTAATATGAGGCATCAATAGAGTTATTGAGGTATATTTTACATGCATGGGATGTTTAAGCATAAGAATTCATACTTGGTGCACAAACACTGGAAATATAGGTAGGAGATATATATTTCTTTACTGGTCTTTCAAGGAGGGGTGTCCCCGTCTCTTTATCTGGTTTAAGGAGTGGTGGAGAAAGAGTTAAAGATTATGTCAGTACACATTTTCGACCGTGATCCCAACCAACTAAGGATGGAAATATTGAAATTAAGGATATATTCTGCTTTCCTTTAAGAATGATCATGTTCCTTATTGTGATATTGGTTAGTAGTGCATCTCTCCATGTGGAAAATAAGTCACATAAGTAGTATGCTCTAGAATGTCTGGAGCCAACAATATTCAACTCGAGTGAAGGGGTACTGGTAAACATGAAAGAGAAAGTGAATAAAGAAAAATAGGGACAGTTAAAAAACTTTGGCTATGGGTCAATTATGATCTCTTTTTATCTAAATCAGATTCCATTGCTCAGGCCACAACATATTGCACTTGAGCCCGTAGATTTGAGAGTCCCACGGATGAGGAGACGCGTGGATCTCATGTCCAGGCATGCTGGTACTTTTTTGACGAGCTTCACACATGTCTTCTTTAGCTGGTTGCACATGCAAATTTTGATGATAGAAGACTATCAATACGCAAGGGTGAATTTCCATAGGGACCTAGAGCTCATGCTTCTTGATGGTGAGTGATGGGGTGCCATAGGTAAAACATTTTGACCATTTTTTGTATTTTAAGTTTTACAATTTTTTGTGAATTTTGATGTATCTAAGACTAAATTACTGGTTTGTACACATGCAGATATTGGACTCATTCAACCAGTGGGTTCTTCTTATATTTATCATGCAGGAGACCCACAACAGGCACCATCAACAATATAGGAGGTCGCAATAGGACGAGATGTACTGATGTCAATGTGGACGAGACCCTAGTAGAGTTTTAGCATCATATGGATGGGTTGACACATGGCATAGTTTAGATCAGAGTCAATGAGCTCCCTATGAGACTACAGGGACACACTATTGGAATGCCTGGTCGTATCAGTCGGTTTATGTGCAAGATGGATCGCAAATTGGTGAGCTACCATGAACATTATGATTAGTCTACTAGGAGGCTTATAGCCATATTTTGATTGCATGTACATTTTATGCCATGTGGCCACATGTGTCTCAGGAACAAATTTTGATATATATAACTATCTCCAGTGTTTCTTATGGTTATATTATTCCATTTCAATTTGATATGATGTGTATTGAATTAATTTACATGGTTGGCGGATGTCTATCTAAAACATGATTAACAAGTGCATCAATCAATGTATTTAGATTTTTGGAAAATCTTAATACTTAAGGAAATCAAAAAATCTTTCTAGAAGGCGAATCGTCATGAACATGTGAAACATAATTGGACTTATAACCGAATAGACATTATTTAGTTGTAGTACTACAAGTTGTGAGTCGATTATAATGACTATGTGGCAGATACCAAGTTAAATAGCATCCGAACATATTTCGATCATCAGTATATACTCAATGATGCTATTTGTAGAGCGATCGATAGAAATTCCTTGTAAACTCACTAACTTGTCATTTGGAGCATATATAACCCAAGATGCGGAAGAAAGATTTTGAGTACTACAACTAGCACCATCATCATAACCAACATATGGTTTGAGGGATGTCGAAATCTGAAAACCAAATGTAAATGAAATTAACATAAACCTAGGAAACTCTTAAGGAATACACTGCAAACACACTCAATTGCACCTATCTATACTATTTAAACAGTGCAATATTCAAAAATCAAGCAGAGTATTTCTTTAAGTACAACCCATTTCTAGGCCATGCCAAGGGAGCTCCATCAAAATCAACTAGCTCATAGGCCCCTTTAGCAAGAACACATTTGACAATATATGGACCCAACCACTTTGGCTTGAACTTCCCCGATCTTAATTTATCAGAGTCTTGATCATATAATAGAACGAGTTCTTCTTCCGAGAATACATGAGGCTTCAAACTCTTATCATATTGCACCTTGATAAATTTATTATGGGCTTCATTAACCATAAAAACATCTCGTTGGGTTTCATCTAAGTGCGTTAGATGTAAGAGACGTTCCTCTTCCGCGGAAGTAGCAGGGTGTAATTTGACAACAAGTTTGAGGGATGGAGTTTCACATTCAACTAGAAGGATTGCTTCTAGACCATAGACCAATTGGAAAGGTGTAAATCCAATAGTATTCCTAACAAAAGTTCAATATGCCCACAAATATGCATAAAGAATAATATTCTCATCCAATTTATGGACCCCTATCATGTGTTGAAGCATCATTTTAAGAACTTTATTAATTGGCTCAACTTGTCCATTTTTCTAAGGGCGGTAGGGAGTGGAACTTTAATGGGAAAGTCCTGGCTTGGTGGTCGGTTCAGACACCATGTGATTGCGAAAAAAAATCCATGGTCCATAACTATAGCTTGTGAAACATCAAAACGCACAATGACATGGTTGAAGAAAAATAAAGCAGTTGTTTCATTGGTATTTTTATATGTAGGCATCGGCTTGTCTCATTTGGTAAAATAATCAACCACTACGATGATTTACCCATGCCCCCCAGTTGAGTGAGGGTTACATGTAATGAAATCAATGCCCCATTTTGCAAAAGGACCAATGGAGATAACAAGATGCAAAGGAGCAAGCAAATCATGAAGACTTCGATCAAAAAACTAGCATGCATGACACTTCTAGAAAGCAAAGATACAGTCACGAAATATAGTGGGATAAAAGCAACCAACACGTAAGATCTTCTGTTCAGTGGCATATCTAGACAAATGACTACCACATGCCCCATAATGGAATTCATTTAAGTCTTTCTCAGCCTCCTCATGAGTGAGGCACCTTTGAAAAATAGTATTGATACCATCGTGAAAGAGATTGTCACTGATAAATATATAATGTTTGGCTTAATAGTGGATACGTCGTTGGTCAGAGCGAGAGGTATCAGACTGGAAAGTATGGGTATGGAGATATATAAGAATGTCTCCATAACATGGTCAATTGATGAGATCAGAAACAATGACTCATCTAGAATATAATCTCTAGATGTCGTTTCAACTTCAGAATTGGGAAGGTCACAAATTAACTCAGAAAAAACTAGGGATTTCTTCGAATTGGATTTGATGAATTCCAAATTGAACTCTTGCATGATGACAATCCACTTAGATCATTTTCCCCTAATAACTACCATGAGAGGATATACTTCATGGGGTTGTAATTCAAAACAAGCATAGTTTTGTAGAGTAGGATGTAATGAAAAAATTGTTGGACGGATTGAACAACTGCCAAAGATAACTTCTCAACATGGGTGTACTTGATTTTGTTATCATTGAGATTCTAACTCAAGTAATAGATGGGATGTTCAGTTCCTACATCATCCTCCTTAACCAATACCATAGTAATGGTAGTACTTGCAGCGACGAGGTACAAGAAATAATCGCGTTGGTAATCAGGGGGTATAACAAAGATGCCTGAACTAGTACATCTTTCAAGGCATCGAACACCTTTTGAGAAATATCATCCCAATGAAAAGGGACCCCTTTTTTAGCAAGTGAGTAAACTCTTTGGTTAGTTCGGTGTAATTGGGAAAAAACCTCCAAAGAAAGTTAGCCTTCCCTTGGATTCTTTGAATCTAAAGAAGGGAAGAAGGAGTTGGAAGATTAATGATCACCTAAACTTAAAAGGGATCAATACGAATTCCTTGATTTTATAAAACAAATCTGAGAAGATGATCAGAGCTAAAAAAACACACATTTGTGCAGATTGATTCGAATTTTATAATGTCTACATTCTAAAAATATGGCCCTAAGATGCATTAGGTGATCAACTTGATGTCGTGACTGAGTAGGAAAATCATCCAAATAAGGTTGTACGATATGTTTGATGTCATGAAAGGTGTAATTCATGGACCTCTGAAATATAGCCCCAACATTCTTTAATATAAAAGGGAGTTTTTTTTTACACAAATGTGCCCTAGAGACAAATGAATGTAGTCTTATGTTCATTCGCTAGGAAAATGTTGATTTGATTACAACTGGAGAAATCATCAATAAATGAAAATATCTCATAACTGGCACAATAATCAATGACTTGGTCGATGAATGGAGTGGGATAGTTATCCTTTGGACAAGCATGATTTATGTCTTGATAATCAATGCTTACACGAATAATCCCTTGCTTTTTCATAACAGGAACAATATTAGACACCTATTTAGTTAAAGGTACTAGATAGATGAAACCAACTCGTAGAAGTTTTTCAACTTCAGCTTTGATAGCAACGGCCTTCTTGGGATGAATAGGGCGAAGGAATTTATGCACTAGTTTAGCATCAAGATATGTTTTAATTTCTTGCACAATGATTTTTGGATCGATACTAGGCATTTCTTCGTAAGACAAAGCAAAAATATCTCTAAATTGTTGGAACAGGGCTTTATAACTCTTGACCTCATCAGGAGAGCAAGATGCACTGATATGCAGATTTTTGAGAATGTCGGGTTTATTTGAAATGTCAAGAGGGATGGTCTCTTCAATGTTTGACAAGTTCTTCTCAGAATTGACATCATAAATGGATGTGGAATTTGTAGATAGCTCAACGATATTAGGTCGATAGATTTCATTAAGATCATCCTCGAAGGAATCTGGCAAGGAGGAATGATGATGATGATCGTCCCATAGTGCATCATATGACATCATGATCTCCATGATGCTTTGATCAGTGGAAAACGTTTGAGAGAAAGGATCAGACGACATACCATAATCTAAAGAATGATAAACCTAATTGATTGAAGAGGAAGGATCATAATAAGTGGCGCAAGCTGAAAGGATGGCTTCATAATCTAGCTCAATGGGGCTGAGCAAAATATAGTCACCAAAACTATCGATATTAGATGAATCTGGCACTATCCAGGGATCAAATGGAGTAGTACAAGAGGGTATTGTATTAATATAGGTGACTGAAGTAGATTGGCTAGGCATTTGGGGAGGAGGAAATGAAAAGGTTCCCACGAGAGAGGAATCCTTAAGTAGTCCAACTCCAACATGCTGATATGGGTGAGGGGTTTCCCCCACAAGAGGGACACTTCCAGTAACTGAAGATTTAGTGGCAAATAAAGTGAGTTGATCGATGGCTACAATACCGCCTTTATGGGGAAAATCGATCATTCGAAAGTATGTGGAAACAATTATAGCCATGGCATACACCCACATGCGGCCCAATGGAAGATTATAATCCAGAGGTAGGTTGATAACATAGACTTCTACTGGTATAGTCTTTCCACCTAATTCTACTTGGAGAGAGTTCAAAACCCCACACAGTTTATAATTTCTTCCATAAAAATCTTTCAAAGTGATTGGTGATTGGCTTAATTGGGGATAACTAATAGCCTTACAGCAAGAGAGGGACATAATACATGTTGAGGCACCCTCCTCCACAATGGAATGATGAATATTCTTACCACAAACAACAACTTGTATCATGAAGGCTAGTTGAGCCGAAAGCCGAGGTGTATGGTTCTCATGGTTAAATACTACTAGGTTGGAATCCAAAGGATCAATACATCCAATTTCCGAGAGCAAAGACTTCTTTTAGACGAGGAAATTTTGCAACACCTCAAGAGTGGACATAGTTGATGGGGCCTGAGCCAGGTCCTCAACTATGTTATAATTTTGAGTATCTCTTACACGAGGGTTGAATGTCGATTTATGAATAACACCCTTGGGAGGCTTAATCATTAATTCAATAGGTACAACATTTGGAGTAGAGTCTGATGAAGATGCAACCGAACTGGTGCATTTATTAGTAGCTTAACCATTTGAAGGATTCACATTACCATAGTCCTTACTTTATATAGCCACCAAAATATCATTTTTATGATTAGAAGATGAAAGAATTAAAACCGAATTAGAGGAAGTAGGGTCCTAGGAAACCAAATTGGTCTCTTGATTTGGAAATGGGTCTACCAACATAGCAGGTGTAGTGGAGGATTTAAGGAATTGATTCACCTTGGCCCAGTGTGGAAAATTATGAGTGAAATGATCCTCATTATAGATAAGACATGTGGAAATAGGTTTCCTCTTCTCTTTAGGATACTGATTGTTTTGTTTATCCTACAAAGCATTGTCTTTATTTTTATTTATGTTCCTTTCTTCTTACTTCTTGGTTGCATAGATTTTCCTTTAGATGATTGAACGACATTGATCTGGGAAGTAGAATCTGTAGGGGTGGAAGGAGGATTTTGGGAAATAAAAACAAGATTTGAATAAGATTGTTTACTCATCGACTGCTGGCTGGTAGAACCAATCTTACCATCAACAACATGTGATTCTTAACCAGGAATTTGAGAAACAATATCAATAGGTCACGGACCATCTGGTATCTTATCCTACAACATGCCATATTAGGTATAAATGAGATTCAAGTACTGGGCATGAGCGATCATCTGCCCTTTGGTCACAACTCCACCTTTGGCTACATATTCTATGATAGATAACAATAGACTTTATGAACCATTCAACTAACAATTGATTAGGAATGAAAGTCTTAACCAAACGACAATGACATCGCACTGATGAATATGATCAGAGATGTGAGTGGCCTTACTCTGTTTCAAATTGGTTAAGAGTTCTTTTTGAGTCTCATATCTTATGGGTAACTATAAATGTGTTAGGAATATAGCATCTAAGGTGTTAAAGTTATCAAATGAAGCTCGAGGTAATTCTATGTACCATTTAGCTGTCGTACCAATGAGTGTATGTTGGAAAAGACACAAACAAAGAAAATCATCATGAGGGAGTTCGAAGAATGCCACAAATGATATGTCATTATATGTGTAGATGGTTTTTCTCCAGGATTTCCATCAAATTTAGTAATATTAGAAGGAAACTTGGCAGGAATAACTAGACACCAAGGAGAATGAGCAGTGGTATCATTGGTGAGCCTAGTTAAATCCGAAAATTCAAGAGTCACCATGAATGGAAACTTCATGTTAAGGTTTGATGGAGGATATCCTTGATAAGAAGGGATAGCCTGATAATCAATTATTTTTGTCCCGAGATAGGGAGGATTTTGATAGCCAGTATACACATAACGTTGTTGTCCAGTTCTAGGATGACCTTGTAAAGGTTGGAACGACTGAGTTTGGACTTGTTGACTGTAAGGAATATGAGGGATACCTTGATATGGTCGATATGGTTTCCTTGTGGGATTTTGTAACATCCCAACATAAGGTGGATTCGATTGTGGTTGTTCTCTTTCCATACCATACACATTCTAACCCATCTGAGCTTGAGGAATGGCCTGCTCAAATTTTGGTGATTGTAAGTTACCTTGAAGAGGTTGGGTATACATGCGATGAGATGTGCCAAATATTGAGGAAAATGGATTGAGTTAAAGTTACAACCTATAAAGGTTGGATCACATTCATTTGATTTTGGATAGGTTGAGCCATGGGTGGTTGAACATAAATCTGAGGGGTAGATGGAACAAGTTGAGAAGCTAAAGATGAAACTACAACTAAACCAAGTTGAATAGGTAAAGTAGGTTGCCAAACACTAGAATTCATTCCTTAAGTCCTGAATAAGGAGGACTCATTTGAGGTTGAGCACTAATTTGAGGAGATGAAATGAAATTATAATAGGTTCCCCCCCAACCAAGAGAGGAGGGTAATACAGAGGAAAATTCACATCAAGAGGAGGCTTCCCAATAAGATATGTATTGGGTTGTTGTAAATAACCATGTCCACTAACATAAGGGCCAATCGATTACTGAACTGTAGGTGTAGATAGAGTAAGCAGAGCAGACTTCGTAGTGCTCATTAACAGAGTGCCAAATGAATTCCAGTTGTAGATGTCATGGGATAGGTCCATGGAATGGATGTTGCACTAGAGAAAGTACCAGACAAGGATTCATAACTGGGTGGGATAGACAGACCACCATATAAATGTGCCTCTGGCGTGGTTACAAAAATGGATGAGGTTGCAACTTGGGTTGTCTTAGCCATGGTAGAAGATACAGGCTGGGAAACCAAATTATACTCAGTCATGATTAATCCAAAAGACAATTTCCAAAAAAAAAATCAGAGGTGAGTTGAAAGGAAAAGAATTAGAAAAAGGGGGCTGAAATGGAGTATGAGGAGACGAAAAAGGATGGGCCTGCTAAAAATTAGTCACTTCTAGAATGGGAAAGGAGGATTGAGGCTCTTCCTATGGAATATCTTTGATACTCACAAGACCAGGTGGAAGGGGTTAACCATTGAGTCCAAGATATATAATTTGGGGTTGTGTCTAAGACAAGGGAAGAGAACGAAAAGGTCCTGAAGTGATTGGTGAAGATGGTTGAGGTACCTCAGCCTATATAACCTCAGGTTCTATAAGCTCAGGCTGAGTTGTCTCCGACTCAGGAAAATAAGGTTCAATAACCTCAGGTAAAGGTATTTAAAGTGCTTCGGTATTGATTGTTTCAGAGTCACCAGCCAATGGAGAGGTAATCACAGTCTCCATACTCATAGGAAAAGATTATTCTACTGGATTTATCTTAGATGGAGGACCATAATTAATAACCCTTGAAGTACTAGATTCAGTAGTATGTGTTGTCTTATGTTTATGAAAACATCCAGGCATTTCCTCTCATGGAAGAGGAGGATTATTTTTCATTCTACGTAAAAAATGGGGTAAAGGATCTTGTTCTTCCATGGTGGATTAATAAATTTTGAGAATTAACACAAAAAATAAATCAAAGAGAGTAAACTAGGAATAAAGGTTTACCAACAAATTGTGAACTGTAATATACAACCATGGAGAACTAAGGATTTACGTACGGGCAGGAAATCTCCCCGAATGATGTGTTCAACGTATTTAGTGTACAAGGCAGCCAACTCGATTACCTATGGTGATGATAGAAAACTATGTTGGACTTCCAAATATACTTGATGGTACGTGGAAGTGCAATCCATGTTAGTGTTGTCTAATGCATAAATGTACGATGAGAGTGTTCTCATATACTTTTCATGCATGGAGCGCCATCCAATATACCCGAAGGTACGTGGAAAAAGGTATGATACACTTACATACATGGAATAAGATATCACCCCCAGAATGCAATGCTGGAAAAAATGATAGCTCATATGTTTATAGATGTTGGAACACATCTCTATCCTAGACCTCTAGATGTTTGTGTTAATGTTGCAAATTCTCCTTAGATTGATTCAATAAATTTTAAAGTTTATCTTGATTTAAGTTTCTACTTTCAAGGATTCACCACGAATTTCACCTGAATATCCGAAAATGAAAACTAGCATGATAAAATGAAACTTTTCATTTCAATGAAAATTTATATATGGGAGGGAAGAGAACAAATAATATGCATCATACAAGATGAAACAAACAAGATTTGTCAAAAAATTCCCCTAATGAAATTGTTTCTAACTACAATTTTTCACTCACAAAACCCTATATGCAATGGATGATGCATAATATTTTTCTTTTCAATTCTGCTTAATTTTTAGATGAAAACTAAGATATTCACCTAATCACTGATAAAAAACACTTTTTAGAATGATGAATGAAACATCAATTACTTTAAGAAATCCAATGATCAAGTAATCAATTTTCTAATGACCTAATGACAAGAAGAAATTAAAACCCAAACAAATTCTTATCAAAGGCCCTCAAAACAAAAAGCAAACCAGATGAAGGCTTGTGAGAGGGCTAAACACACTTAGGGACACAAGGAGGACCAACTGGAGTCAAGTCAATCATAGAGAAAAGAATCAAAATATTATTTTTCATGCAAAAAGGGTCAACGCAAGTGCAAAGAGTCTACCAATGCTTTTCAACATAGGTATAGAGAAGGGAAGGGTGCTATGCAATGATTTGTTAGCAAACTGGAGGGTGCTCTGATTAGGGAAAAGGAATTTTCCAACACAACAAGTCAAATGAAACTCAATGATAGGTCTTCCTAGGGTCAAATCAAGTTGAGTGAGACACTGCAGTTCTTATCAAGAGGTGTAACAAGGGAAAAAGTGAAGGAAAACACTAAGGGAATGGACCATTCCCCAATACGGTCACCAATTTGTTATAAGAATCTATGACTATGGATAGAAGTGTCTTCCCTAGACCTAGTGGCCTGGTCTAGAACAACATAAATCAAATACTATAAAGTTTTCTTTAGAATAATTGGAGAATAGAAACATGCTTACTTGTGATCTGTCGCAAGTTCTTCTCTCCTCTTATCTTGTCAACTCCACTCATAGCTCCAAACTCTATAATTAGAAACAAACAAACAACACAACACAAGCTAAATATCTACGACATTTATGTAGCATTATCCAATTATTCAATGGATCAATATAGCATTGAAACACATGTACATAAACATAACATATCACATGTAGGAAAGTAGTATACTCTTTGTATTAATATTAAAGGGACATAGTTTACAACCAAAAGTGGAAGTTGATCTTGTAGAGTACCTCCCAGGTTGACTTGTCCTTCCTTGCCACAATGTACACCTCAAAATTCACCCTAATGCATGGGAATGATGTCTCTCTTATGATCAAAGAAATAACACAAGGGTATGATTAATCTCCAAAAGCCACACCTAGCTTGTGGATGGCAGTAAATATATAGGAGAGGATCATAGTTTGGGAATTCTTATCCATTTGCCAATCTAGGCTTGAGATCCACTCTTAATGGGAGGATAAGCTCAAGGGATAACAGGTGAAAAATCCAAGGTAGGGGAGATAGGAATCAAAGTTCTTATCCAAGGTAAATGGTTGTAGCAAATCCTACAAGCTTTTGGAAGAGGAAGCTTTAAGGTTCTTTTTATTTTTCCTGAATTTATAGAATCATCACACCCCCAGCAAGGGAAAACCTACTCTGATTAGAGTATGTACAGAATTGAGCAACCTGCCACTCAAATCAGGTCCCTAAAGGGCCAAGGTGGGTTGGGCCTTAAAAGCACTGGAATGAAGCAGTGAAGGTCAGAAACTCAAGGATTTGAGAGAGTCATGCTTAGGGCTTTATGTAGGGATGATGACAACATGTTCATGGATGTTGATTGATCCAGTTTGTAGGCATATTGACCAAATGTGACAAAATGGCCTATAACACTATCGATGTCTAAAAAATAAATATTTCTTATAATTTCCATCCTTTCAAACCAAGTATAAGGGAGTCAACTCAAATTCGTAATGTACATTCCCCTATCTTTTCAATTTTACTTAAAATCTATTCATAATGAAAAACTGACTCACTTAGAGTGATAAACAACACTGAACCAAATGCAGGTGAAACTTTTTGGGCCCTTGCTTTGAGACACATAGCATTTTCAGAAGAACCCATCAACATCTTCTTAATGAGACAATGGAAAATTAAATAACCACTAGTAGCTACACAATCTTTGATAACTGCAACCTTCCCCGGATCCATTCATTTTTTGCCAATAATGTCATAGATATTGTAGCTATTTTATCCACAAGGTGCAATGGTGTAAATAGCCATACAAAATATATCATGGGTGAAATTAGGGCATAGAACCCTAATTCCAATATAACACAACATCAATAAGTGTGAAGAAAATTAAATATAACAACGACATACAATCCTCCACTGATTGGTGTACAATTAACGACCAAAGACTTAGGTGATAAATAGATTATCTTTTCTATATTTTTAAAGGACACTTCCTCTCTCATTGTCACATTTTTGAATGACTACGCTTCCTCTCACATATTTGTATTTGGCATTTTGGTTCTAAGAGGATATAAGTGAGGATTTGTTGGCATCACCCTATGTGGCCAACCCTTCTAGTCTTCATTTCCCATCAATGTTTCAAATGTTATTATTGTTTATCCTTTGTTCCTTTTCATATATATCACAACCATATATCCATTTACATGTGAAAATAATTCAACAACATAAAAAATGATTACAACATATGTGACAAAGTAGCTATTCTTTGAAACATCAATACATCTCGTTATAAGTATCCTTCAACACTGTCAAGAAAAATGATTTGTTTATCCCTATGGAATTGGAATGTACTCCTTCTTTGTATCCAAGATCTCATAAATATCATCCACTTGCTTCTCCTCACCATGCTAGCAAGGCCTCTGGATCTAAGAGCGCCGATCCTAGCACATCATTGCTTGGAAACACATAGGTACTCAAGAGCTCCTGGAGTTAGCTCTATTCTCGAAACAACCAGGATTGTTAGTCTCATAAAACCATTAGCTTCCTTCAGTTCGTCTTCAATTTTTGATATTCATCTCATAGTTCCATTGCATTCTCTATACATAAGAAAATCAACTGTACAATCAATCATCTTTGAAGGAGCATTAAAGTATGTCATGGTTCTATCCTGAAACCCATTGTCCAATTTCTTCCATGGGCCCTCAAAAATATCTTATGTATTCTGTGCAAAGGCAAGGTCCTATATGAACTATGAGTTCGGCTTAAAAAGGATGCCATTCAATCTTCCCATACTCACGGCATAAGATTAATCAATAAGAATTTCACCATAAGGGGATAATGACAATTGTATTTATCCTTAAATGGGCATTTTATAATGTTGGCTTGATGGGGCCTGACCAAGGTTTGGAGTTGATTAGTCAAACAAATCCCTACACTAGTGGCCCTTTCGCCATCAACCCATGGTGCACGGACTGAAGTCTCACCCGAAGCAGTATGGGGGGATGTTGGAACCAAGTTTCCACACCCTTGAGATGTCTAAGGGGTCGATTTATTCCAACTGTGCCTACCTTCATGAAGGTTACTTTGCGCACTATTCTGACTTGTGATACCTTCGCGATCTGCTATAATTGTCCTTTGCGCAGCCCTAACCAGGGGGTTGAGGTGACTTCACATTGTTATGGCAACAATCTGCGCTATTCCCCAAGTTACACCACATATCTTAATTATCCTCTTATAGATGTTAGTCAAACTCATGTAAATAGATACTTTAACTCACATTCACTTAATCTACACAGTTATATATGTTCGTGCAACATATAGACAATAGAAATGCAATTTATAACCAATGTATTTGATACAGAAAATAGGAAATAAATACACAGAATTGATGTAAAACTTCTCTTTATTAATTCTTCAACAGTTATAGACTTGACTTGCCCTATGCACTCAGCTTCAGGGGTCCGCGCACTCAGTTGTGGACTACTAGGCCTCTGTGCACTTAGCTGTAGAGCCTTCTCCTACTCTACGACCTAAAGACTTGACTTTACACTTAGATCTTCTGCTATCCTTCTATTCCATGATCACTACTTGAATTATATCTCTCAACTACTTAAAGCCTCGCTCTATTTATACAATCCCATGGTCCGCAGACCATGGGTAGATCTCTAAAGTCGACATTACATTACAAAATTGAGGGTGGACAACCCTATGACTCATTTACAACTTCGCGCTCTGCGCCCACAAAATGCTGAGTGTTTACAATTACAATTTTTAGCTAGAATCTGGGCTTTAAGCCCCAAAACTTTCCTTGGGGGATCCCGCGCCCAAGAGATACCCAACACAAACATCATGACTCATCCTCGAGTCACTCTGTTGATGCGGAGATCTTCGTGTGGAGAACTCCCAACTCTACCTGAACTGCTGCAAGATCAGCAATGCACTGAGCAGCTGCCTGTTACACTTCCTGGATGCATTGTTTGGAAACTGTTGTATCTAAACTGCTTCCCTGAATCTATTCCTGCATTCCCTGCAATGTGCAAGCTTTGCTTCAATCGAGAGGGTAATGACGAACGCCTCATTAATCCATGGTTGGATGCATCCCTTTAAAACCACATCCGCGCGAGCCTCTATGTAAGGGCCACTATCTCCGCGGTCCCTTTGACTTCATCATACTTCTGTTGCAACTCACGCGCCTTTGTTTCTAAGCACTGTATGTTTGGGTCCTCCTACAGAGTAGTGAGAACCTAGAACGACTCCTCAAATAGCCAAGTGCAGTCTTTTACTGCACTGTTGATCTCCGTTATTCCTACTGTAATGGCGCTAGCATGCTATTCCTTCACCTCTGGTGGAGTTGAAGGTTGCACCTTCAATTGGATCTCAGCTATCTGAAGGTTCAGCTCCAGTTAAACCTTGGCCATCTCTTCCTTCGCATCACACAACCTTGCTACGAGTTTCTGGATGCGTGCCTCCATTGGGTCTTCTGCTTGGATGGCCAAAAATGGGACCATCTGGCAGGCGTCCTCATCCACCTACATAATCTTTCAGTTCTGTGCCACTACCTTGTTGCGTTGCAAGCTCAACTGTTCCATATTGATTCACTGCTCGTTTATGACATGGAGTGCGCAACCCTCCCTAGATTGTAGTTCTACAGTTACTCCATCCTGCAAAACATAGAGTGTCTCATGAGGGAGCACAACCATGTTTATTCCAACTCTCTTCATCGCACTGACCATAGGCCTGTCGGGCTCGTTTTCTATAACCACTGCTCCCTCTGGCAGCACTATAGTGTTGGGCATGCAGGCGCGCAACATTTCCTCATCCATGCCCATGCTTACTGCGAGGTTGGTCGATAGAGTACTAGCCTAAGGAGTGCGCACCTGCAACTCCTATATCTGTGCCCAAAGGGCCCCCAACACCATTTGGTTTTCCTCTGCGAACTACTGGACGGCCTCCGCGGTGACATCTCGCACTGTCTCCCGTATGTCATGGAGATCCCCTCAATGAGGGTGATTGGATTGAAAGAAGTCTTTGAGGCTTTGACTTCTTCTATGGCCCCATCTTCTCTCTTGGGCACTGTCGCTTTAGTTGTGGGATGCTGTCTATGGATCCGTGCCACCTTCCTCTCGATCTGTCTCCTGTTTGGGCAAAGGCAACTTTTCTCCCTTGTGCTCCTTCTCAGATGCCTTCTGCTGCTCTTCTACTACCTTCGTAGCATCGCACGCCTCCCGTGCCTTGGATGCTGCTGCTTCATTCCTTCTCTTCTCTTCCAACTGCACCATCCGCAGTTTTTCCTCCTCCATTTTCCTCTATGCAGCGGACTTCTCTACTTCCACCATGGAGCTGGCTGGAGCACGCCACTCCAGCAGCCAAAACTCAAGGACAGCGAATATGACATCGTCCATCACCATATAAGGTAGCTCCTTCCATGCCTTTGCAGGGTCCTTCCTCGCCCTGATGTACACATGATGAAAGTCGGCCTTCAATTTCGTGAAGCTCTACAGACTGTTATAGACAGTGGGTAATAACTGTGGCTTGGAGTTAATCCCCATTTTGATGTTCATCTCCATGAGCACCCAAAATATTTTTTTGTCTTTGATCCTTTGCGCATCTTTAGTTTCCCACAGCTGAGCATACTTCGTTGCCTCCAGAAGATCTTGAGCAATCGTTGGGAACTCGCTATCCTTTGGCAATTAAGCCACCAGCACTATGGATAGCAGAAGCAATGCATAGTGGAAAGTCTTCCCTTGCTCCTCTGCCTCACAGTAGTTCTCCAAGAACTTGCTGCATAAGTAACCCGCCCAATTAAACTGGACCCCCTCTGTACACTACGCGGCAAGTGCAAATACTAGCATGGGCACCTCATCTGCGTGACACTTCTGCATGACCTTCCCAGCCAATATTTGTGTCACGACTTTGACTACAACGTTATTGATACTGGAGATTGCATACCCTCTCTTTTTCTTCTCCAGCTTGAACTTCTTCTTCATGGCCTCTGCGATGGCCAAAACATCACTTTTACCCTCAGATATGTTTGCTGGATCCTCCCTTTATAAGGGAGTTGGGTAATTCTATGAATCAGATGATCTGTGATGGGGATGGGCTCCTCCAGCCAAAAACACCCATCATGCACTAGGCAGAGCAGTTGCCTGATGAAAAAAATAGTCACTGGGGCACGATGGTAATGCGACAACCAGAGTAGGTTTATCAATCCTTCTTTCTCTACTGCTCGCAACCACTTGTGTGGTTCCAACTCTATGATTCCCGTCAGTGTGTTTTTCTTCTGGCGCATTAGCTACATGGTTGCCAAATGTGGGAATTTCTCCTGATCCGCGAGATCCCAGTCTTAAAACTTTAGTGCAGGCACTCACCCCATGTACGCTTTGTCAAAAATGATATCTTCGGGGAGCAACAAAGTATGCAGAGAGCTCTTGCTCTCATCTAGGTCCTTGGGCACCCTTGCTTTCCCCTTCCGTGGAGGGACATATGCGGGCAGCGTGGTCAGAGGGTCCATACCCTGGGTTTCTTCCTCCATTTCTTTGTCCTCCTCCTCTACCAGGATTTCTTCAAAGCATTCTTCCTCCTCATTGGCTTCCAAATTGATTGCCTTCCCCTTTTCTTCCATGGTGAGCCTCATCCTTAACGGATTCCTGGGGGACACGCGCACCGGAACCATAGGCTACTTATCTTTCTTGGGTCTCAGTGTGCGTGGCAATTTAGGGATTTCTGCGACTACCCCAGTGATTTTTGGGGCTTCTCCTACTGTTATGGCCTGCACGGCCTCCTCAGCGGTCATCTCTCCAGTATCTATGGCTTCCTCTAGAGTGACCATACTGCTATTCCACAATTCTCCCAATGGCTCAGGTAAGTGCTTAAACAATGCCTTCGACTTCAAAAGATCGAACAAATCGGGGTTCATGAATCTCTGGGTGCACAATAGCTCAATTCTCAAATTGCCAAGTGTTGTTTGCTGGGAAGCCCTTTGCACTTTATAGCACCTTTTGAATTTTAATTCGACCTTTCCCCCACTTTCATTCCATTAATGCTCCCTTGGCAGAAAATTTTCCCAAATCTAGCCCATAAAATTTGCCTTAAATGCCGGCCACCCGCTCCATTTGGTCTCAAACCAAGCATCACATCATGAATAGTGACTGTAACGGTCACTTTCCAACCAACCCGCGTGGCAGCGCAACTACCCTTGCATTGTCGCGAACCTTGTGATACTTTGCTACTACACACAATCTTGTCATCGCGCAGCTCCCAGGTAGAGTATTTTGAAGTCCTGCGCCTCCTTTCAGTTGCTTGGAGCACTAAGACTGTGATTCATATGGCTACTCAGATGGTCGAGCCACCTGTGTATAGCTTCAAATGACTGCCATTTATCATTCCTGGGAAGAGTCTGCCATTTAATTTTACCAACTGCACTGCACCACCATCTGTGATCTCCTTAATAACATATAGTCCCAACCAATGCATCAAACTAGTAAACTCTTGGCGGTAGTCCCCAAGTCTATTAATGGAATCGAGCTCATCCTACTCTATCACCACGGTATTTCTACCAAGAAAGTCCTTCTTTATTCCTTCCTCAAGCTTCTTGACTTCTTCTTCGCCATGGTTCTTTTCTCCCTCAACCGAACTCTTTCATCCATGAGTTCTTGGATCCTAAGATCACCCTGTCAGATCTCTTCATCGAGTCCCAACCGTTCTTCTTCGAGCTCTTCCAACTGCGCGAGCCTCTCCTCGAGGGTTCCGCAGTCCGTCATACCTGTGAGTGCTACTATGCACAGAATAGGCACGATATATTCCATCGGCATTACAGTCTCTACTCCATAAACAAGTCGAAAAGGTGCCTGTCCAGTAAGTTTCTTTCATGTCATCCTATAAGCCCATAATACTTTGGGTACGCACAGGTCCCAATCACTTTGTTGTGCATTACATACCTTCGTCAGCGTGTTGCACACCTTACTAAATGTTTTTGCATGGATAGCCTTTTGTGTGATTTTCCTTCCTACGTATTGTCTTTCCAACACTAAGATCCATTTGCACATTCCCCCCCCCCCAACACATACTTATTAACCATCCCTTTTAGCGTGAAGTTCATGCGTATTCATGCAGGTTGTTTTCCATATGCCTGCATCCACCTGGCGAAACTTCTACGCAGATCATTTCATCCATTGTATTTTTCTGTCGATCGCACCCTAGGCTTCCCAAATCATGTGCTCATCATCCTTCTAAATTCGCGCCAGTCATCAACGCTCCATTTGTACGTACCCCACCACCTCGCAGGCGTAGTGCACTACCCAATCCAAGGCCTGGAAGCATTGCTTTTCTAGCACCTCCCTTTCAAATTTATTCAAAAAAGTATCTACCTAACTTAGGCCATCATAAGTAGGTAGGTCTCTTACTTTTGTCGATACGTAGTGCAGCGATCTTGTCATCATATTACAATTAAGCGTAGTTACCTCATGTAACCGATTCTGCCACCACTATGTTTCCTCATCCGAAGTACAGGAGCTCTCGTGTTCCCATGCAAGCCATCCATTCGCAGTGGGATTCACCCAGTCCTTGTTTCGCGCTATTATCTTATAGATGCAGTCCAAATCATCATTGCTTTTATAGTTGCGCACTGGCTCTGTACAGTGTGATCCTTCAGTAGGGTCCAAAGGTATAACTACACGTAGTGACTTCTTCTCAAAAATCATCTTGCGCTTCTTCAGATTAATTACCTTGTTCATGTCAGTGGCCCAATCAATTCCTAAGAATGCGGGATAGTGATTCTTGTCATCAACAATATTTATCACTTCAAAGTCTGCTAGTGCGCTCGCTCCCTCAATATCCACAGTGATTCCCTGCAATTTCCCAATGGGTATTATCTTCGGCAAGTTCACCATCCGTAGCTGAATAGGAGACCATTGCAGTGTAGGTCTCCCCATTCACTCCCACATCTACTTCAGTAGAACATTCGCATCTGATGCTAAATCTAGAATTACTTGGTCCATTTCATATTCCCCAATTTGTGTGGTTAACCTCATTTCTCTTCACATCCTTGTCTTATGCTTTCCAATCTTTCGAATTACGCGTGATTCTCCTGTCGCGGTCCCAGCGCATCTGTTAATGAGTTCCTATAATCCTTTTATAGCTTTACTCTCACACAGTAACTTCATGCATGTTTCCAAGAATGTTGTGAGCATAGATGGGTCCATCTCTGGCTTCAGTCTATCTTTGCTTCCTGAAGTGGAGGCCTCAGCGAAGCTCTTCTTGGCTTCCATGAAGGTTTCTTGAGCGCGCTCCAAGTCAAACTCCGCTTCTTTCGTCGAGGCTTTGTGAACCCAAGTACTATCTTCCAGTTTTTTTCCTTTGTCATCTCCCATCGTGATTCCACTTCAAAGAACAATGTTCACATTTGGATCTTCCTCGAGCAGCTCAGACTTCATCATCTGCAGGTTCTGAGTCAGGGGAGGCAGTAGCGCTCCTTTGTCACATATCCTAGCTATCAGCATAGGAAAATCATCTGTCTCATGATCAAACAAGGTGCAATATAAACACAACGGCCATGCCGGATTTGTACAATCACGGGTATAATGTCCTGACCCTCCACAATTGTAGCATATCAACTGACCGTGACCTCTTCCAAGTCCTCCTCCGCCTCGGCCTCATCCACGCCCCTAAAATCCTGTTCACGCCACTCCTGCATTTTGGTCTAGGGGATATGATTCAGCCTAAACTTTGTAGGTGGGAGTTCTATCCATCATCAACTCATAGCTCCTACAAGTGCGCTCATCGTGTCCCACCGAACTACAAAAGTTACAGAACAATTGTTGCGAATTTTGTGTATACTTTTGTAACAAATGGAAATTGTCCGTAGCATGTTTTCCTTCTATTTAACAAATCGCACACCACAAAGCAGATGCCGCACTAGATCCTGCTTACGCTTTCGGCCTTAACAACATCGATCCTCCTCGTGCAAGGTAATTCATGAAAACCAGGCAGTGGTCCTTGTCATGATCTTAACCTTTGCATTTTATGCACTACATTTCTTCGCGCACTTCTAGTCAAGTTGTCCTGTCTTGTTTTAGACTCTGCATTTCCAGGGATAAATTCTTCAGCTGCGCATGGATCTGCTGAACCCTTAAGTTAGGATCATGCATCAGGGTCTCATGCAACCTCATCGTCATCTCTAAGGCCTCTGCCTGAGTCGTTAACTTTTGTTGCGATAGCACGCTCCTTAAATATGGCGTTAGAAATGCTACAAACCATTCGCGATGTTGTCCATCCGTCAGATTCATATTAGCTTCGTGAATCATACACTTCAACCTCTGATCCAACTCCTAAGGAGTCTTGCCTGGTAGCATCGTGATCTCTTTGAAGCTAATGATCGATTGTGCTTCAGACTTCGGCCTACTAAATTCACTATTTAGCGCTGCTTGAATATCCACGATTCCTGCATTTGGATTATCATTGGAGTGCTTAATATACCAGGTCAATGTGCGGTCCTACAGGGCGCTAACCAGTGTCACTTTCTTTATATTGTCATCTATAACTCCCTGCGCTTCCCATATGGCTCTTACAACAACCCAAAATTGGTATGGATCCTCATTTCGCAATCCCTTGAACACATGCAACTTTATCGTGCTTGCCATATTGACTGGCGGTGGTGGCGGAGGTGGTATGGGTGAAGATGGAGATGAAGCTGGTGAAGTTGGTGGTGGTGTGGGTGGGGGTGGTATTCGGGGAATTATTTATCTTACCAAATGGGTCACACTTTGTAGAGAGACCTTCAAGAGCTCTTCCTCATCCCCTCGCAGAGCTAAAATCAAAGGGCTAGTTTCTGGTCCCTTATTTCCTTCGTTCCTGTAAGTTTTTCCACTTCGCGTAGCCCCGAACATCAAGTTAATTGCATAACCCTCTTTTCGAACAATAACATTTTAATCCAAGTATTCAGAGACTTTACATACTTACCTCGCGGTCCCTTCAGAAAGCGTCGCTCTACCTCGCTATAGCTAACTGAGGTGTTAACTGCCAACTCAGTGATGAATCCTCCTATGATTCAATTGAGCCAGTGATCAACAGCGCACGTGATCTTATCCTCTAATGCTTCCAACCTTCGCACTAACTCTGGGGTCCACATAATAGGATTTCCAAGTTTCCACCTTCCTTGGCTACCTGCTAGCTTCACGATCCACTTGTACAACTCAGTAGGGAAAGACGCACGGAAGATTTCGTGGATCTCTGTGTATAGGTAGCAGTCTAACCACTCTTATTTTGTCATTCGCGAGTTCCTATTCTCCTATGCTGTGAACTCGTGAATTATTTTGTCCAACCAGCATTCAATTTCCTTCTTAGTTGGATTCCAATGATACGACATCAAACATCTCTATGCAGATTCTGGTCCCGGCAACGGAACCATTTTTTGGCTTGATGGGGCCTGACCCAGGTTCAGAGTTAATTAGCCAAACAAATCCCTACACTACTGGCCCTTTCGACATCAGCCCACGGTGCGCGGACTAAAGTCTCACCCGAAGCAGTATGGGGGGATGCTGGAACCAAGTTTCCACACCCTTGAGATGTCTAAGGGGTCAATTTAGTCCAACTATGCATACCTTCACGTAGGTTACTTCACTCACTGTTCTAACCTGCAATACCTTCACGATCTACTATAATTGTCCTTCGCACAGCCCTAACCAGGGGGCTGAGGTGATTTCACACTACTATGGCAGCGATCTGTGCTATTTCCCCAAGTTACACCACGTATCTTAATTATCCTCTTATAGATGTTAGCCAACCTCACGTAAACAAATATTTTAACTCACATTCACTTACTCTACATAGTTATATATGTTCGCGCACCATATAGACAATAGAAATGCAATTTATACCCAATATATTCGATACAGAAAACAAGAAATAAATACATAGAATTGATGTAAAAATTCTCTTTATTAATGCTTCAACAGTTACAGACTCGACTCGCCCTGTGCACTTAGCTACAGGGGTCCGTGCACTCAACTGCGAACTACTAGGCCTCTGGGCACTCAGCTGTAGAGCTTTCTCCTACTCTATGACCCAAAGACTCGACTTTACACTTAGATCTTCTGCTATCCTTCTATTCCATGATCACTACTTGAATTAGATCTCTCAACTACTTAGAGCCTCGCTCTATTTATACAATACCATGGTCCACGGACCATGGGTAGATCACTAAAGTTGACATTACATTACAAAATTAAGGGCGGACAACCCTATGACTCATTTACAACTTCGCGCTCCACGCCCACAAAATGCAGAGTCTTTACATCGGATTTACAATTTTTAGCCAGAATCTGGGCTTTACGCCCAAAAAATTTCCTTGGGGGATCCCGTGCCCAACATATAGTTTTGGGTATGCTTTTGCAACTAGTACTAGTGAGGGGGCATGATCCACTTTTAAGCATCAACAACGATAGAAATTGATACCTTGATCAGGACGACGAGGGACTAAAAGAGACAAGGGCCATCCTTCCCTTGCTACTACCTACTTTCACCTTCACATATTATGCATGGAGTGTTTGGGTGCTTTCTTATTTGCCTCTTGACATTTGACTCTAATTTGACAATCCAGGATGCTTGGACAATCTCTGTGGGACTGCACATATTGTGGGTGTAAAATCTTCATTTTTTTATCAAACGAAAGTTGTAGGAGACTCCTAAGAATCTCGTCCTTTCTGACATAACTATCTATGTAATTCAGAATGGTTGTCATTGGCATTCATAACACAATCCTTTTAATTTCCAAATAATCTTGATAGTTTTTTTGATGCAATATGCCATATATGATAATTATATAATCCTATTGATGGTTTGATTTAGGCATACTTATTTCGATTGTTGATTCGTCGAATATTTGGTAATTAGACGAACATGGGCACAATCAATTATTTGATTGCACCTATGTGAGTCTAATTGCCAAATATTCCAGGAATCAACAATCGAGATAATCTCACGAGATTTACAACACAACCTAATATACAATATGAAAATATATTCCATAATATAATCCCACACATAACATTTCTAGCACCAAAATTCAATTCACCATAATATGACAAGGCACCACATCAATATATCACCGGGGAATATCATTCGCCACACCATCAAATATTAAACACAACAAATATATGAAAATAATATATAATGTTACCACACTGTTGAAGCCCCGAAAATCGGGTCGACAACAAGGGGCATACCCACCCGGTTCGGACCTTGGTTGGCAGCTTCTTATCCGTTTGGTATAGCGGGTCCGACTAGGGATAATGGGACCAGTTTCCCAATTTAAGGGTGTGTGTGTGTGCAGAGTTGGATGACGCTGATCTAAGAGTACTTAAAGCTAATTTAATTCAAACTTTTAAACTAATTGTATGCTATTGTAATCTAATGAGAAACAACACATCTAATCTACGCTAACCCGGGGTGTATTTCTTCTATTATGCGATCTAAAGAGATTTCAAACAATAACTGGTAATAAAGATCATTCAGCTATCATAAGAATAGAAATCAATTAAGATAAACCACTTTGCATAAGAAGTTAGGCAAAATAGTTGTGAACAACATATCGCATAATAAGTTATTCATATATCAAACATAAATAAATGACTCCACCGTACAAAAGTGCCAAATGGTAACTCACACAATCATGCAGTAACATATAAACAACTAAAAACTGTATATCACTTTAAGAATATAAGCAGAAATGGCCAAGAGATAAAAGTACCATTTATGACTAATCCTACTCATAAGCTTCAAGCAAAAAACGATTTATCTCTACTTGTTCTAACATCTACTAAGAGTACAAAAGTGCAACATCAGTAGCAGACATCAAATGCAAACATTAATAAATCTCGATCCATCCATTCATCAAAACCTCCTCTGAGGGTGCAGAAGTGCATGTTTTGAGGACAAGTTTTTGACAAATTTCTGGACCCCTCTCCAAATGCAATGAGAAGGGTTAAAATACTACTTTCTAATTCTAATAATAGTGTATTTACAAAATTTAGGATGCGGTTTTCAAATTACCGTCCTTTTTCTAATCTAATTTTAACGAAAAAAACAACATTCTAAAATAAGGCTACTTCTGAATTTGGTCTTTAAAGCCGCAAGTGTTCATCATGGGCTTGACGAGAGTCGGCTGGCTGACTTCTGCGCTGAGCTGGGCTGCGAAAACAGAATCTATGAGAGCTGGCACTACTTTTTCGACCGCGTTTATGATACATTTCACAGTCATCCATTGACTATGCGGCTTGACCAAGTATGCCCAGTAACACTCCCAATTTAACCTGTTTAATGCATGGATCACTTTTCCCTTTTCCTGTGCCTTCTGCTTCCATTCTGCTTCCAGTAGTAGTTTATTTGGTAGGTACCTCGGGGTGGTCTCTTCGATTAAATTGGCCCTGTGTAAATTCTCATTTACACAGTCGATAAGAATGCTTGCTTGCGTGGCCGCTGTCTTTTTGTCTTTTAGGTCTTTGGTCAGGCCGCCTTCTGAACAGGTTTGATATGCAATTTCCCGAGCCAAAAATTTATCGAGGATATATAGAGGCAGGACATGAGGAGGTACAGTGCTTCCAAACACTCTAATATAGGTGAACCATTCTTCCCCGAACCATCTTGCGATGGGGATGATATCTATCTGTGCCTCGGGTGAGCACCTCAGGAGGTCTTCATCATACATCATTCTATACAAGGGTAAGATAAGCCCGTGACAAATCTGGTAGAAGTGTGGGATGAACTGAGAATCCCATAACATCTTATGATAAACATGGATAGGTAATGGGTCCTGGGTAGTCCATTTCCAACCCATAGTGGGAAATTTAGACACATAACAAATAGAATCCATAACATATGCGGACAGATAAAAAGGAGGATAGATCCTTTGAGACAAGGATCTTTTAGACCGGTAATTGATAATAGCCGTGTATACATTATCAGAAAAGATCTTGGCCCAATCCATAATATCGGCCTTTGTGGCAGCATCTATTAATGGTAGCCATTCAGACGAAAACTTATTGATATCCGGCATCCCAAATAATCTACAAAGCATGGCCGCAGCAAAACAATACGGAGAGGTGAGGGAACCAGTGTTGTACATACCGTTTTTGTCTTTTTTGAGTGGCTCCTCTTTTCTGGACCAATCTTTGGTGGTCTCTGCTAGGTTTGGGTTCTCTGCCACAAATTTCTTAACGAATTGTGCATTGTAAGTCGCCTGCGGTTCAGGAAGATGATACATAAGCTTTAAATCTTGTGTAGCGAATGATCCGATGAGCCCATGTCCTTGAATCTTGAATTGTCTGTTGTTCGTCTCTGCATTGTCAAGTATCCACTTGATCATATCCGTATATGGTAGAATTTTGGGCCTTGCTGCTATCCGGTGAAGAAATGAACATGCTAGCTTCTCTAAGGACACCTCGGAAGAGCGTTGTGAGCCCGCGACAGCAGCAACCTTCATTATTCTGGGATTCTCTTCTTCAAGCAGTCTGTACATGCTTTCCCATGTCGATATCCCTGCGTCTCTGTTACAGGCTGTGTCTGTATACAAAGGCGCCATCTCCTTCATCTTTTCCTTCACCTCAGAGCCTTGAGCTTTATTTTCTTTCCCATTTCTTCCTACGTTTGGCTTTGAATCGTCTTTAGTTCTTCGTTCCTGCAGCTTACGAGTGAAATGGAAATGACTGATCAAGAAAGGTGATGGGAGAGTTTTAAATGCAACAGATATATCAAATATGCCACCTTACGTGAAGTAATTCTTTACAAAAGCACGCGTCTTCATTTCATTTAATAGCTGACAACTAATTCCTTTACTATCATTAAAAGCGCATGATCTTGAGTCAGATTATGGTAAGTGACTTTTCTTTGAATAGCGTGCCTGAAGGATTCGTGATGAAGTGATTTATGATTTGCTTACGTAACATCACAGATCGCACCATCGCAAATCGCACCATCACAGATCGCGCAAACATACGAATATAATATTGCAACGATCGCAACCTCGCAGGTCGCAGAAATTTAATGTTTGTCGAATCTTGTCAGCTCATTTCTACGATATGCGATCTTGTGATCGGTGTTATCGCAGATCGGTAAATCTTGAAGTTTTTTCCTTATGAGTATTACTTTATTGCGATGCGATATTATGCTTAACACGAGAGTCTTGCGCATACCGATATTATAGAGAAATGGAGACATTTCCTATCTTTTTTGCAACGCGGCTTTAAAGATACTTCCCCTATCATAGACTTAGGTTAAAAAAATATTCAAAAGACCTTCCTAAGCTTACGATGGTAACCTTATTTTGAAGAAAGGAAACTCTTGCTTTTTTTTCTAAAACTTAACTAAGGGTCCCTATTCATTTAGTATTTTGAACAACACTTAAATGAACGGGGGGTGTTGCTGGCCACAACACACACCAACAATATTAATATCACCCAGGAACATCATTTGCCAAATATATAATGCTTGTGGAAATTATATGAAGGTTACACATTGTATTTTATGCAACCACTACACTCATGTTAGAAATTATAAAAATGTGTTGTTATCATATATAATAAAAGCCAAAGGTATTTGTGCTGGGTTGTTATCATATATTTAGGTAGCCACACCATATATATATATATATATATATATATATATAAGCCACCATATTGATATATACATCAATGCCATAATATGATATACGCCACCATATATTAACGCAATAACGTCGAGATATATATAGATATATATATATATATGATAACCCTAGTATATGATATAATGCCAATATATAACCTTAACAATATATATAACGCCAATTGGCAATGTATATAACCTTAGTTGTCACCATGGCATATAGGTCTTCAATACATACACGATACAATGCATAGAGCACGATGTACAGTAAATAATAGACGCACCATCTATATATGTTTATTTCTGCCAATGATGCTAGAATAATAATATATTCACTGCCAATATAATGCTTTTTCTTCTGTCAATATAACGCAATAATAATACTACCATTTGTATAGTTCTATCAATATGTACGCACAGCCAATAAATATGTAATGCTTCATGTAACACTCCCTCACACGTGTAAATGTTTTGACGTGTTGGCTAAGTAATATTCTTTGCTTTGTAAAGTTGGCATATTAACCATGGTTATTATCTTCCAACGCATTCTTTCCTTTGTCATCTCGCGTTGTCATCTACTCTCTCTATCGACTCTGTCAATTCCATTTGTGATGTTCATCATGATCTTGGTTCTCGTATTTATTCTTCTTTCCAAAATCAAATCGATAAAAATTCATTCCTTATCTACCCAGAGATATGTCCATTTCATTCCTGTCTAGCGATTCACTTCAATAGCCTCTGTCTTTTATAGTCTCGTTATGTGTAGCTTCATATTCAATAGCTAAATTATCACCCCACTATATAGTTGTAGAAAAATCGATCTTGATTCATTATAAAGCACATTCCACTTTCCCAAATCTTTTGAGTTCAAAAGTTTTCTCTAGCATTGGGATTAGAATCTTCAAACAATCGGTAAGCTCTAGCTTCTTTTCTCTGCTTGCTTTGTACTGTTCATGGTCTAAATTTTTTTGTCTTAA
The DNA here is from genome assembly GCA_031772625.1 of Pinus tabuliformis. Lineage (NCBI taxonomy): Eukaryota > Viridiplantae > Streptophyta > Pinopsida > Pinales > Pinaceae > Pinus > Pinus tabuliformis. The sequence goes on from CM062812.1 coordinate 156,509,949, forward strand.
AAGGGATTTGATCATTATTAGGCCATGAATTATTTTCCAGAATATTATTATTCCTTTTGCGTTTCCTAGAGGTGTTTGTATAGCCTTCTTGTTGGTTTTCATGCACGTTTAAATATTTCCCAAAAACATTACTAGTTTCAAGGTTGTATGCTTTCAAATTATTAAGAGCCGAGGAATGCCTTCTTATATTTTTTTTCCTCTACATGATCTCACTCTTTATTCTCCCTTTCGAAAGGCACTTCAAGTATCTATTAATGGAATTTTTTCTTCTATAAAATCTATATATGATTCCTTGCTATTAGACTGATCTTTTTTTTGCTCTTTTCCACGCATGCACCATTGAAATCTAGCTAGAGATCCCTTATGCCATATTGACCTTGGAATGATGATATCACACGTTGTGATAGATCCGTCTTTAAACCCTTTGTTCTTGTAGCTTTTGTTCACAAAACATTAAATTTCACTTATTTGTACAAATTGGCATTATCAAGTGTGACCATAATATATGATATGTTCAATAATCTGCTCGTACTTCTGATTGTATCCTATTCATGAATAATAGAAAGGTTTATTGTCACTTTCTTATTCTTGGCCATTAAATATTTATGGTAGAGACACTCCAACATGTATATTATATTATTAAGAAACTATTGGGGCTACTCTCCTCCTTAGATGATGTTGCTCTAATATTGATTGGATGGTTTCTTTCATTTCTTTGAGCAACTCTTTCTGAGGCCATGCTGACTTTAATTTGTCATTGAAGTAGCAAGCTGCTCCTTTTTCTTCTTCTTCCACACTTTAATAGGTTGTCTTCTATTGTCTGGTTTTCTGCCTAGGCTTCTTTAGGTGGGTACATGGAAGCTCACAATCTTTGGCTTTGTCACCAAGATTGTTACATCTATAACACCTTGCTTGGCCAAGAAATGGTGTGTACGTTCTTGAGTTATTTCTGCTCTTCTTTACATGCATTTTTCATTCAATAGATTTATGGCTAAAACCATTGCACAAATAATAGTAGCCATAGAAATGATTTGTGTGCCTGGTAGATGATTGTCTTCTATGTTTGTTTTCTTGAGGGGACCTTATTGTTTGTTGCATATTCTATCGATTAGTCTTTATTTGTTTTCTCTTACATTCTACCCCTACATGTCTAGGTTCATGGAAAGAAAAAAATTTGATATTTTTCAAGGGAGCAAAGAATATCCTTTGAAATTTTCCAAATTTTCTCAACTTATCTTGATTTTATTGGTTTCCTTTCTTTTTAATCATGTTGCTACTGGCTTCTTGTACATGTATTATGAGAGTTTTTTAATCTTATTTGATCACTGCCTTTGAGCTAATGCTCTTCTTTTCTAAGTTCTTCATGGATACAATCTTCTCTTCTAGGATTCTATATAATCTTTTTCCTTTTCATCTAGCTCACTTATATTAGCTTCTAATATTTCTCACTGCACCTCTTTCTCCTTCAACTAATTGTTCATCATCTCTTCTATTGTATGATCCATAAACTATCATAAATATTCCATTGGCTAGTTTGTCACAACAGATATAATAATATTATATTAAAACCCTGAAAATTCTACACTATTACAGTGTATTAAACCTTAATATTTGTGGATTTAACTATAATTAGTGCATACATGTTAATGGAAATTATGTAGAAAATTAGAGAACAAAAAATTAAGCACACACACACACACAAGACACAAGATATGCTCTCTGGGAAACCCTTTTGGGAGAAAACCCAACTGGAAGGCGAGGCCGCTTCGCTCTCTTTCTTTCTCTGGAAATATGGCTACAGAGGTACAAAGAAGTAATGCTCATGGCGCATGGGCTACTACAATGCACATATCATCTCTTTGTGCTCTACCTCCTATCTCTCCTGGACATCTTTGCTCAGCTATGGAAAAAAATGCTCTCGAAAGAATGGAATGCCTCTTCCTACTAGTGGCTCGGTTATAACACAACCTGATAGCCTACTAGTGATTATGTTTGACTACATCAAATTTTAACTAGAATTATAAAATAGAATATTCTAGAGTCTTTTACATCACAAAAATGTGGCTATCCCATTTTCCATGAATAATGGGGGTTGATGAAGTGTGAAAACAGGAAGGTCAACTTCTGAGTGGCATAAATTTTTCATACGGACTTCAATTAATGCACTTGTTGCGCTATTGGAAAGGTCTCTGTGTGTAGAATAACATGAAAAGGTGATGCACCAAAGCAGAAAATTTTTACTCCCAAAAAGAATTATTTGATGCCTCAAAATCCTCTTGGAAGGTTTATGACCTCGTTTCGCCAAACCGGGTCCCATGGGTAAAAATGGTCCCGTGAGATGATTCCTCCACATTTTTCACTCCAAACACATCAAGGTGGATGACAAATAATATAATGATCCAATTCAGATCATAACTCCCCATTTTGGGGGGCTTTTGGTACCAAAAAGATTTTAGTGAATGAGGTGAGGAAATTTTTCCTCCACTTTCTCTCTAGTGTACCCTTTAGTTTTACCTGGAATTTGTCCCTTCAACCCAATCTACCAATGGTCATGTTGCCCCAGTCTTGTAGTTCTAGACCTCTTATGCAAAACTATATATTTTTTCAACTCTGCCTGAGTGTCTCGTTCCAAATCCTCCACAAAAGGTATGACTTGTTCCTCTTCTTGATCTAGCATGGAAGGCTCATAGAGTTTCAAATTCTCTACATTCACAACTAATTAAATCTATATATATGGTGATAAACTGAGTCGATAGGCATTATCACCCACATTTTCTAGTATCTAAAAGGGACCATACCTTAGAGCCTTAATTTTCTTACTAGGCCCCTACAACCTCTCCTTATTCAACTGTAGCCATACTCTGTCTCCCACCTTGAATGATTTCTCTATTATATGTTGATCATGCCTAGCCTTATACTTCTCCCGCAACTTCTGCAATGTTTCATGTACCTATAGATGGATATGTATGATCTTTTCTATAATTTTTTCAGCCCTCAAAGAACCTCCTGTAAGATCTTCCCTCACTCCTCCTTGCTACCCATATGCAATATCCAAAATTGAAGTTGTAAAATATCCAAAACAAGTCTCAAATGGGTACTTCCTTGTAGAAGTGTGGACTTCTCTATTATAATAATGTTGTATATATACCATATTTTCATCTCAGGTCTTCGGATGTTTCTGGTTGTATCCTCTCAGAAGTTGCACCAAAGTCCTATTGACTACTTATGTTTGCCCATCTGTCTATGGATGGAATGTTGTATATCTCTTCAACTTTGTGTCCATCTTCTCCTACAATGTGTTGAGAATGCAACAAGATGATGGAGTTTAGTGGAAAGGAGTCGCCTTCACTAAGTGGGCCCGTAGGCAAATTATGGCGCAAAGTCTATTTTTAGACATATGGATCATGGTTTATGAGCTGAAGAATGTTGTTTATGGATGATTGGTCATGTTGGGAAAAATAGATGGACTTCTGTTTTTTTATCACAGCAGGAGCGATCACAGCAGGACTGATCAGAGTCTATTTTCAAACTACTAGTCAAAAATAGAAAAGTCAAATATTATTGTCTCATAATAATATTTAGACTATAAACTTTATCTTATTCTCTTGGAGCACTTCAGTTTGAGCTACAGATGTGGCACATGCAGCTGTCAAAAGGAAATACGCTTTCTTTGTGGGTCAGTTGAGTTGTTGCATGCAGGACTTCAGTTAGAACTCAAGCAGTTGAGTTTGGTGGAGTTGATTGTGGAGTTGATGGAGTTGTGTTCAGTTTGACTCGGTTAAACTAGTTGTAATTAGTCTAACTACAAATAGACTAATGATGAGTTGTTAAACTAATTATTAACTCATAAAGCAACTAAAGAATATATCAGTTAAATCAATTGCATGTCAGTGCATGTACAGTTCAATAGGGACAGGTGTTAGAGGATGAGATTGCTATCAGTTGTGACTATAGTTGTGCATGAGGATTTGCACAAGCAATGTATTGAGTATGCCAATGAGTATTGCGTAGATTTTCCTAGTAGAATAGCCTGTGCTCACGTGATTTCCAGTGTGATTGATTCTCAACAGGTTCATGCAATAGAGGCAGGCAAAGTAGTGGAGCAGATTTGAACTTGTGACTTGTTTGGGTCTGAGCTGGTTTGTGTGTAACAGGTGGAGATAGTGCTAGATACTTGTGAGGAGTATTGTGCTATGTAATGTTACATGTTCTCAATCATTAATATACAGATAGTGTGGGGTTTTCAGCTATAAGCTTTCCCCGGGATACATACTGTGTTAATGTGTGCATGCTATTGATGTTTTATTATTATTGATGCTGCTAAATTGATGATCAACGTAGAAGAGCTTATGTATTGTGTATGTATTCCGCAATAGTACATGATCAGTATAATCTCCATTGAATATGTGTTTATTATTCAAAATTTCTACATGGTATCAGAGCTGTTGATCATCAGATCTACTATTCACGAAGTGTTTACATTCTATTTCTTCAGGCAGAGTCTGTAATCGGGCCAGGTAGCCTCTGGATTCATCCTTCCTTTGGAAGGTGAGATATCCGGTAAAAGCCCATACAGTCAATCTCTGTATGAGAAATATTTTGTTCTCACGAATATTAGATCCGAGGCGGTTGAGTTTGGAGCTGGTGGAATTCGTATTTGCAGTAGTGTTTTCTTGGTGTCAAAGAAGCAATGTCTTTCAATGGATTGCGAATGGAGTATGCTCTTGAGGGCAGCTCAAACTATATTACATGGAAGGACATGATGGAGCCAGTATTGGATGATAACGGGCTGAAGGAGTTCATAGAGATGGATGTCCCAAAGCCCACTGATGCTACTCAAGCTGATGCTTGGCAAAAGAAGACATCAAAGTGTCGAAGGATTCTGTTGGAGGGCGTGAAGGATCACATTGTGTCCAGCCTGCATGGAAAGAATTCTCCATACTTGATGTGGAAGGCTTTAACATATCTAGTCCAAAGCAAGAGCGATCAGAGGAAGTTGGCGCTCAAAGATAAACTCAGAAACATCAAATGCAAGAAGGGTGACAGTATGCCCAAGTGTCTCACGAAGTTCACTCAGTGTCGAGATGAGCTGGGAAGTGTGGGGCTTACTGTCGATGATGAGGACTTGGTGAGCTTGGCTCTCCTTGGTCTTCCGAAGAGTTGGCATTCCTATCAGGACTCTGTCAATGGTCGGGAGAAATTTCCAGGATGGGAAAGATTGTGGTCATATATTGTGTAGGAGGAGATCAGGCGGAGTACCAGGGACGGATCTTCATCAAAAGGACCTAATGAAGAAAATTGCACTTTGGCTGCCAAAGAAAAGAAGGGGAAGAACAAGAAAGCTTCTCAGTCTGGTGCGAAAGGCAAGAAACAAGACATGTCCAAGGTGAAGTGTTTTCACTGTCACCATCATGGACACTATGCCACTAATTGTTCGCAGAAGAAGAAGAACAAGCAAGCTGCTGGATCTGCAGCAAGAGAGGCTCTAGCCTCGCAGTTTGAGCTTGATTTTTCATTGATCGCATGCTTGGTTTCAAGTGTGATGGGATCAGTGTGGTTCTTGGACAGTGGTGCGTCTTTTCACATGACGGGAGATTGAGATTTGTTTTATGATCTGGAGGACAAAGATCTTGGAGTGCACATCGAGATGGGCGATGATGGTAGATACAGTGCAACCGATATCAATACCATTTCCTTTGAGAGGGAGTCTGGTAAACCCTTCGTATTGAAGGAAGTGATGCATGTTCCAGGATTCAAGAAGAATCTTATCTCTGTGGCGATGTTAGAAGACAAGGGGTATGATGTTGTTTTCAGCGAGGGAAAGGCTTTCCTGTGCAGCAAGACAACTGTTGAAACCCGGAAGATAGGTTCGAGTGAGGAACCTTTATCAGTTGCATGTAGATAGATGCGCAACAATGGCATGCAAGGCAGAAGGATTGGTGAGCTCGGATGATGGCGAGTTGTAGCACAGGAGATTGGGTCACCTTCACCATGGAGCCTTGAAGATACTGCAGCAGATCACTACAGGGCTTCCTAAAGGCATTCTTGCGCAGTCAGATCAGTGCAAGGGGTGTACTTTGGGGAAGTTTGTGAAAGACACCTTTCACGAGAAGGATAGCCGCGCCATGATGATCCTTGAGAGAATTCACACAGACGTGTGTGGACCTTTCTCAGTTGCTTCGACAGCAAAACATTGGTATTATGTGATTTTTGTTGATGATTTCTCTCGTAAGTGCTGGATCTTCTTCATGCAGAAGAAGAGCGAGACGTATTCAAAGTTCTGTGAATTCAAAGCACTGGTCGAGAAGGAGTCGGGGAAGAAGGTGAAGGCTCTTAGGAGTGATAATGGTGGTGAATACATCTCTGACGAGTTCAAGGATTTCTGCAAGGCAGAAGGGATTCGAAGAGAGCTCATAGCTCCCCGTAACCCACAGCAGAACAGGATTGCTGAGCGGAAGAATAGAACGATCGTGGGTGCTGCATGGGCAATGTTGCATGATCAGGGCCTACCCCTTCACTTGTGGGTGGAAGCATGCAATACAGCAGTTTATGTGCAGAACCGTTGTCCTCACAGGATACTTGGCATGAGTACACCCGAGGAGGCTTATTCTGGTAAGAAGCCTGATCTTTCTCATTTGAGGATTTTTGGTGCTAACGTTTACATGCATGTGACGAAGGATACCAGGAAGAAGTTGGAGCTAACCAAAGAGGTTGGGATATTTTTGGGGTACACTGATACGCCCCACAACTATCGTGTGTATTTGCCAGATAGTGGTAAAACTGTTGTGCGACGGGATATAACATTTCAGGAGGAGAAAGCCATGAAGTGTTCGCTTGAGAGGGAGCTACACTTGCATGCAGATGAAGAGCTATTAGTTCCTAAGGATGAGCTTCAGGATGTGGATCAGCCACAGGACGAGGTTCATGGAGTGGAAGAGTCCACTCATGCAGCACCAACCATCAGAGGGCGAAAGCGCTTGACAGACGCTAAGCGACTGGCTCAAGATGCAGAGAAAGTTGTAGGACCACCTACAGCCCAACGCAGGTAGAGACAGTCACCTAATCGGTACACTGGATACATGGCTCTTATGAGAAAGTGTGTTGTGACTGAGCCATCCTCTTTCGAGGAAGCTGTGGAGGATCCCGCATGGGTAGACGCCATGGTGGAAGAGTATGATTCTATTGTTAGAAACAGTGCATGGGATATTGTTCCTAGACCGGAAGGGAAATCAGTGGTGGGTTCGAGATGGATCTACAAAGTTAAGCAGGCAGCTGACGGGAGTGTGGAGAAGTACAAGGCAAGATTTGTTGCCCAAGGCTTTTCACAGATAGAGGGGATCGATTATGAGGAGACCTTTGCACCTGTCGCAAGGTATTCTTCCATATGGACGATTCTTGCTCTCTCAGCACAGATGGGATGGCACATTCATCAGATGGATGTGAAGACTACGTTCCTCAAAGGAGTCATTGAGGAGGAGGTGTACATTGAGAAACCCGAAGGTTTTGAGATCTTCAGCAGCGAGTCGCATGTGTGTAGGCTCAAGAGAGCACTGTATGGGTTGAAACAAGCACCACATGCTTGGTACACACGGATAGACAGCTATTTCACTGGACTTGGATTCTCCAAGAGCGAGGCAGATCCTAACTTATACCAGATTGTGGTGGAGGGTAAGTTGCTTATCATTGTACTGTATGTAGATGATTTGATTCTAACGGGTGATGAATTGTTGATACTTTCATGCAAGGATGATCTTTCTAAGGAGTTTGAGATGAAGGACTTGGGCCTCCTTCATTATTTCCTGGGATTGGAAATTTGGCAGCGCAGTGGTGGATTGTTTGTTTCTCAGGGTAAGTATACTCGGGAGATACTGGAGAAGTTCAACATGCATGGCTGCAAGCCTGTTGATACTCCTCTTCCTGGAGGTTGGAGGAAGGAGGATGCCACTTCGGCAGAAGAAGTGGATGCCACTGTTTATTGACAGTTGGTGGGGTCGCTTATGTATCTGGTCAATACACGACCCGATATACGCTATGCAGTTAACCAGCTTTCACAAGATATGGTTAAACCTACCAAGCTCTTCTGGAAGGCGGGCAAGCATGTATTGTGTTATTTGAGAGGCACATCGGGATATAGATTGTGGTACATACAGGAGGATGAGGTGAAGCTATGTGGCTTCACGGATGCAGATTGGGCAGGGAGCCCAATAGACAGAAAGAGCACATCAGGAGGGGTCTTCAGTATCGGGTCGACAACAGTTTCTTGGTACAGTAGGAAGCAGAGATCCGTGGCACTCAGTTCAGCAAAGGTCGTGTATATGGCAGTAAGTTTGGTTGCATGCGAGGCTATATGGATGAGGAAGATCCTGGTCGGTTTGTTCGGTTCTCATTTGGATCCTACTGTGATTTATTGTGATAACCAGAGTTGCATTAAACTCTTGGCTAATCCTGTATTTCATGATATATCTAAGCATATTGACATTAGGTACCATCATATCAGAGATTGTGTGCAGCGGAGAATCATGTTACTTTCATACATTCCAACAGAGGATCAGGATGTTGATATTCTAACGAAGGCGCTCACCAGGAAAAAATTCAAATACCACCGAGGAAGGATAGGGGTTGCTGATAATCCATATATTGTTGAGAGGGAGTGTTGAGAATGCAACAAGATGATGGAGCTTAGTGGAAGGGAGTCGCCTTCACTAAGTGGGCCCGCAGGCAAATTATGGCACAAAGTCTATTTTTAGACTATGTCTATTTTTAGATATATGGATCATGGTCTATGAGCTGCAGAATGTTTTTAATGGATAATTGGTCATGTTGGGAAAAATAGATGGACTTCTATTTTTTGATCACAGTAGGAGTGATCAGAGTATATTTTTAGACTGCTAGTCAAAAATAGAAAAGTCAAATATTATTGTCTCATAATAAAATTTAGACTATAAACTTTATCTTATTCTCTTGGAGCACTTCAGTTTGAGCTACAGATGTGGCACATGCAGTTGTCAGAAGGAAATACGCTTTCTTTGTGGGTCAGTTGAGTTTTTGCATGCAGGACTTCAGTTAGAACTCAAGCAATTGAGTTTGGTGGAGTTGATTGTGGAGTTGATGGAGTTGTGTTTAGTTTGACTTGGTTAAACTAGTTGTAATTAGTCTAATTGAAAATAGACTAATGATGAGTTGTTAAAATAATTATTAACTCATAAAGCAACTAAAGAATACATCAGTTAACTCAGTTGCATGTCAGTGCATGTACAGTTCAACAGGGACATGTGTTAGAGGATGAGATTGCTATCAGTTGTGACTATAGTTGTGCATGAGGATTTGCACAAGCAATGTATTGAGTATGCCAATGATTATTGCGTAGATTTTCCCAGTAGAATAGCCTGTGCTCACGTGATTTCCAGTGTGAGTGATTCTCAACAGGTTTATGCAATAGAGGCAGGCAAAGCAGTGGAGCAGATTTGAACTTGTGACTTATTTGGGTCTGAGCTGGTTTGTGTGTAACAGGTGAGATAGTGCCGGATACTTGTGAGGAGCATTGTGCTATGTAATGTTACATGTTCTCAATCATTAATATACAAATAGTGTGGGGTTTTCAGCTGTAAGCTTTCCCCATGATACATACTGTGTTAATGTGTGCATGCTCTTGCTGTTTTATTATTATTGATGCTGCTAAATTGATGATCAACGTAGAGGAGCTTATGTATTGTGTATGTATTCCGCAATATTAATGATCAGGATAATCTCCATTTAATATGTGTTTATTATTCAAAATTTCTACACAATGTATTCCAGAATGCACTGAGAAATCTTGTGCCCCTCTCTGAAATGATGCTCCTTGGTATCCCAAAGTGCACCCACACTTGTCCAAAGAACAAGTTTGTTGCTTCTTGTTCGCTGATGGTATTTTTATAGGGTATTAGAACACACTCTTTTTGAACCTATTAACTACCACGAACAGGTAGTCATGTCCCTTCCTAGTTTTCGGTAAACCTCCCACAAAGTCCATGGAAATGCTTTCCCAACGAGTAGGTACATGTAAGGGATGATACAGACCCTGTTTTCTATTTCTAGGCTTGCTGGTACGACAAAGCATGCATCCTCTTATGAACCTAGCTACATGCTCTTGCATCTTCGGCCAATACACATATCTTTGCAAGTTAGCCATGGTATTCCCTACACCAAAGTTCTCTGCAACCTTGGAGGTATGAGCCTCTCTAATCAACTGCAAGCACTCACCTTTAGGAACACATAGCTTATCCAACCTATAGAGTAACCCATCATGGAGATGCTAGTCAACGGTGTTGTCGCCATCATGCACATGACTCTGACTCTGCAACTATTGATACATCTCCTTGAGGTACTCATCTCCTAAATATGCCTCTATATATGCATCATGGGTGAATGGATCCATGTGCATAAAAATCCCCAAAGTTGTATTCTTTGATTTGGGTGGCCTTGAAAGCATATAAGCTAACTTGTTTGTGTTCCCCTTATTATTCTTGATCACCAAATGAAACTGTTGTAAAAACCTCATCTACTTGTAATGCCTGGTCTATTGTACGTTACTCTAGGCATACAAGTACTGTAACGACTGGTGATTTGTGTGGATTATTGTCTCCTTTCCCATCATATAGTGCTTCCACTTTTTTACAGCTTGCACCATGGCATAGAGCTCCTTATGATAGGTAGGGTAGTTAAGAACTGCCCCATGAAATACTCTAGAATGGTAGAAAATGGGCCTCCCCCCTTACATCAAGACAACTCCCATAACATACCCACTCGCATCTGTCTCCACTTCAAAAGGCCGCTGCAAGTTTGGTAATGCCATAACCAATGCTTGATTGATCTTCTTCTTTAGCTCCTCGAAAGCCTTCTGTTGACCTTTTCCCCACTGGAAACTCTTGCCACTTGCTGTTATGGCATGGAGCGGTGCTTCTACCACTGAAAATGAGGCTATGAATTTCCTTAGGTATTGTGCTACCCCAATGAAACTCTTGACCTCAGAAACATTAGTAGGCACTAGCCATTTCATGGTGGCCTCCATCTTGGAATGATCTATCTTCAACTCTCCTCCACGAATTAGATACCCAGATGCACCAAATCCTATTGCACAAACTCACACTTCTTTAGATTTACTAGCAGTTGGTGCTTCTTCAATGTTTCCAACACTGGTGTCAAATGTGAAATATGCTCCTCCCAGGTAACACTATTTACTAGTATATCATCTAGATAGACAATAACAAACGAATCTATAAAAGGGCGCAGTATGTCATTCATTAATCTTATAAACGTAGCTGGTGCATTACATAGGTCCAATGGAATAACTAACCACTCATACAAACCTTGCCTAGTTTTGAAGGTGGTCTTCCATGTATCTTCTTCTTTGACTCGAACCTTGTGATATCCAGACTTCAAGTCTAGTTCAATGAAATACTTTTCTTGTTGCAACTGATCTTGTAGATCGTCTATCCTGGGCAGGGGGTATCTGTTCTTGAGCATGGTTTTACTCAATTCCCTTTAATATATACACATTCGCCAAGTCCCATCCTTCTTTGGCACAATGATTATGGGTGACCCACATGGTGATGTACTCGGTCGAATGACACCCTGTTCCAGTAGTTACTGCAACTGTTTCTTCACCCCACTTTCTTCTATAATAGACTACTTGTACAACCCAATATTTGGCAATGGGGAGTCTCGAAATAGTTGGAACTCGTGCTCCATTTCTCTCTTAGGTGGTAATCATTTAGGCTCTCGGAACACATCCTTGTATGCCTATAACAACTCCTCCAATTTTTGTTTTTTTATTAGTACAACCCTCCAGGGATGCCTTGCCTCTTATTGTCTCCTCTTCAGACTGATTTTCTCTTAAAAACATTAAAACATACTTCTTGCTGGAACTGATCAATTTCTTGCCTTGGTTGGCACTTACCAGTAATTTTTTTTACTTTCCTTTGTGCGCGTCAATGATGAACTGTTTTTCATCCTTGATGAGTTGGTACTAGTTGGCTCTCCTCATGAATACTGCATCACACATGTATATATATGGAATCCCAAACACGACTCCACATACATCAAAGGACACCAAATCTATATCTACTTCATCAATAAAATCAACACTAATAGCAAAAGCATAGTTACCGATCAAATGAGAAAATTACCTAGTACCCATTTTTTTGAGGCAGTAAAAAATCACTTGATTTTGAAAAATGATGATTCAAAATACACCTTTTTTTTGGAGCATATTTTTCGCAGTTTAAATTTTTCTATGTATCAAGGATTAATATTTTTTTAAAATGTTAGTGATTTCCATGCTGATTTTGAAAAGTGTTGATGCAACATCAACACATTTTTTTAGAAGGCTTATTTTTAACACTTCAAATTTTTTTATGTATCAAATGTGAACATTTTTTTTGTTAGTGATTTTCATCTTGATTTTTAAAAGTGTTGATGAACATCAACCCTTTTTGTTTAGAAGTCTTATTTTTTACACTTTAAATTTTCTAATGTATTAAGTGTGGATAATTTTTTTTTTTAAATGTTGTGATTTTCATGTTGGTAATAAAACATACAAAAAAATTAAAAAATATGACAAAAAAAATCAAATACAAAAAAATATATATATAAAAAAAAACATAAAGATGGAAAAAAAAAATATCAATATTAACTTGTAAAAATAAAAAATTAAGGAAAAAAATAAAAAATAAAAAATAAAAAATAAAAAAATAAAAATAAAAATATATATAAAAATTGAAAAATGAAAAAAAAACAAATTAATTTAAGGAAAAGCAAATTAAACCAAAAAAATCTAAAACCATTTTTTTAAGTTAAAAAAAAAACTTCTTTAAAAAAGAAAAATCAAAAGTGGGGGTGGGGTGGCGTGGAATGCGGAGGGAGGGAGAAGAGGAGGGAGGGAGGGAGAGCGGTGGTGGGGTGTGGTGGGTGGCGAATTTATTTTTTTTTATTTTTTTAATTTCAATCTTTTTTAATTTTAATTGTTTTGAATTTTTTTTTAATAATTATAATTTTTTTTTTCAACCTTTTCTTATTTAATTTTTTTTTTGGGTAATTATTTAACCTTTGTTTTTTAAAATGACGTTTTTATTTTTATTTTTATTTTTTTTCTTATATATATATATATATATATATATATAGATTTTTCATTTTTACAAGTTAAATTTGGTTTTTGTTTTACATTTTTATGGTTTTTTTTTGTCTTTTTAATCTTTTTATATGTTTTTTGATATTTGATTTTGGAATTTTATTATTATTATTATTATTATTATTAATGTTTTATTTTATTTTTGTAACTTTTTTATTTTTATTTATTTATTTATTTTTACATGGTATGGTTAATTCCTTTTACGTTTTATAGTTTTTTTGGTCCTTTCTATATATTTTTTATATTTGATTTTTCATCATGTTTTTTTAATGTTTTATTACTTGTTATTATTTTTTAATTATTTTTTAATTTTTTTCAATATTTGAATTTGTTTTCTTATGTATCTTTCATTCATATATATATATATATATATATATATATATATATATATATATATATATATTGTAGGGTCTGTGTCGATGCTTGTCTAGAAACCCGATCCCATTATATGCAATTTGACAGTTGACTTTAAATTTTTCATTATAATGGATCGAGTCTGCCCCATAATGTGTTAATTTCATGGTTGGTCTTTAAGTTTTCATTACAATGGGTTGAGTTCACTTACTTTGCGTGTCAGTTTGATAGTTGATTTTTTTTTTTTTGGTAATGCATCATGATGTCTTAGGCTAAGTTTTTAAAATCGCTATACATTTGACATTTAAAAAAAATTACTCTTGGTATAATAGCTCTTTCATTCAGGTGTTCATTTTTTAAGTTTTTTTAGTCATAAATTTTTTCCATAATGTCATGCTTGAAATATTTTGAAAACTTAAGATTGTTTTGTAGTCATAATCTTTGGTTTTAATTCCATGGTTGAAAAATGGTCAAGATTTTAATGTTTTTCTAAGTTGTGATGTTTTATTTTTAATGCTATGGTTGAAAACAATTATAAGTATTTTTTCTTAGCACCATCCCTGAAAATTGTTGGAATTTTAAGGTTTTTCAAAGAAGTGATATTTTAAATTCAATGTCATGCTTAAAAATCATTGGAAATTTAAATTTTTCAAAGGTGTGATATTTTATCTCTAATGTCACACTTGGAAATCATTGGAAATTTAAAGTTTTTCAAAGTCATGATATTTTATTATTAACATCATTATTAAAAAATGTTGAAAATGTACCTTGAAAAAAAAGACGTTATTCTGACATCAACACTTTTCGATTTCAAAGGGTTTTTTGCACCAAACAAAATGACTTTTATTGTTTTTCATTATTATTTTTTAAAAATATTGAAAATTTACTCTGAAAAAATGGTGATGCAGAATCAACACTTTTTATTTTCGGGTTGTTTTTTCATGTTTTTTTTGGGGTTTTTGGTATTGAGTACCTGTTTTGAGGTAATAGTTCCCGTTTGATCAGTAACTATGTTTAAATCTAATTTTTCACTTTTTGTTATCTTCAGCTATGCATCCTTATTTACCCATCCCCGTGGATATGGATTTCGATGATCATGAACTTCCAACCCCAACTTCTTGACCATCTTTGCTGCAATGAGATTCACTTGTGATCCTAAGTCAAACAAAGCATCAATCTTTGTCTTCTTGACCTATATGTTTATATGGAAGAGTTTTTTCATTTATTTCACTTCCTATTATTGAAGGCTACTCAGACTCATCTCCTTTTGCATTGATGTACAAATGATCTTCTCATCCACATCTGAGCTGCTTAATTGGATGCTCGAATCAATGGCCCATGAGATTCTTCTTCTTATTATATTTCTTCTTGTTCTTTGGGTTTAACTCTGGATGCAACTTCCAACACTTCTCCTTTATATGGACATCAATGTTGTAGTGGTTGCTAGGATATTTTCACTGGTGTGTTGTGGTTGTCATATTTTTATCTTTCCCCCCTTTTTTGCTTATTCTCCCCTCCTTAGAAGCTTCGTGTTTCTCCTTCTACTTCAATCCACTTGATTGCGGTCTATTCAGGCCTATGTTCTCCAAGTATTGTGCCTATACACAACCCTCGTCCACCGATTTGGGCTTGAACAACATCATTTGCTTACACAGATGGTGGTGTTGACCCCTAAATACTTGAGGGGTACATCTAGGTTCTTTAGAGAGATACCCAAAATTATAGCCATATTTTTGAATTCTGTGGTGTACTCCTACACGCTTTAGCCCAAATTTTTCTAAAGTAATGCCACTAGATCCACTGGTCCTCCACATACCCAATGGGATAAAATTGTGAATTAATGAGGTTTTTTAAATCCTCCCACTTAGTCACTAGAGGTTCCCCCTCCAACCTCAAGGTTTCTATGAGTATCTCCCACTAATTCAATGCATGGCCCTCTAATTTCAGTTGTGCGAATGGGATCTTTTTCCCTTCCTCGATCCGACGGATTTCGAAATAAACTTCTAGTTGTTGATGTTATCATTCTGTATTTTTGAGGTTGAGCGAGTAAATACATTGGACAACATCAAACCACTTTTGAAGTTGGGATCTAGCCCTACCAGCTTCAGAGAGGGATCTCTCTTTATGATTTAACTTGGTTTTTAAGTTGATCTTAGGCTAGTTATAATTATGCTTGATGGTTTGTTTGAATTTGGTTGATTGGTTTGGTTGGTTGATTTGATCAAATTACTTTCTTTCCATTGGGTTATGGAGTCAAATAATGTTGGATATTGTATCAAATGTTTAAAAGAATAATCACAAGGCAAGCTAGTTGCATTTACTGGATATTTAAAGTGAATTATGAAATGGAGAAGAGGTGATTTCAGTAATGATTGAAAAGCATTTAAGAATTTTTCAATCAGACTTCGGAAGAAAAACATATAGATTGTAAAAACAGTCCAAATAAGGTGTTCAATTAAAAAATCTTATTTTTCACATTTCTTGTTTTACAATTAGATTTTAAGATGATTATAATGTAGAGAACAACAGTGAAGACAACAATTACAATAAGAAAAACATCACCAGTAAATTGCAACACAAGAATCCTGTGAAAGTCTTTGTATTAATGACGTTCCAACAACGTGGGAAAAGTACAATGCTCAATAAGAAGAATTACAATGATCAGGGACCGACCATCAATATTTTGAATGAATGAAGTATTTAAACTAAATTTCCAAAAATATTACAATGAATGTTGCATTGACATGGAAATCTATTATTAACTTCAAAATAATAGAATGACTAATGTGACCAAAAAATGTGAATTTGGTGAAGTGCTTTGGATGTCTGGCACTATTTTACTGAAGAACAGTTGCTGAGTTGCCACAACTTGGGTGTTGCACTGGATGTAGCTGATATTTTCTTTAATCTTGAAATTCGCACAGTTTATCCCACTGCTCTTCATCTAGGATGGTGATTTTTATTGCCTTGTGGTAGATCTCATCTACCTCGGTATATCCAGAAAATGTAGGCTTTACTACGAAAATATTCTTTCTCGCATGTTGAATGAAAATAATGTTGTTGATAGCTTCGAAAATATCTCTCCCTATCATAGCACCTTTAATGTGGTAAGATTTAGCAGTATCCTTTGCAATGTCTTTAAGCTTATACTTATAATCTTCCTTGGTCATTAGTTTTTCATTAATTACAAATAAAGAAGGAAGGCCCCTCTTTGTTAATGCTGTTGGGTTGTGTTATATTCTTTCCA
Organism: Pinus tabuliformis; assembly: GCA_031772625.1. NCBI lineage: Eukaryota > Viridiplantae > Streptophyta > Pinopsida > Pinales > Pinaceae > Pinus > Pinus tabuliformis. The sequence continues at coordinate 156,526,718 of CM062812.1, forward strand.
CGTAGTTAACAGGGGGTTTGAAGGGCACCCGTAACCCCACTTTATGGAATTTTGGTTTTGGACCCTGTGTTAGGTTGGGCGGACCCACCTATGGTTTTGTGCATGACTTTCGCACATGTTTTTTTGGACGCGATGGTTTTTCGGTCCATGGTATTGGACGCGATGATTTTCGATCCATAGTATTGGATGCTTCAGCATGTATAAATATGTATTGTAACATTGAAAGGAACATAATGAAAAATCAAGCTGGTAGTCCCGGTTTTGGGATCCAGGGGAAAATCTGTGTATATGTGTTATGCTCTCACACTGTTTATTTTCTGTGTTTTAGAATTCGTATGTAGGTAATTTCTGTACGGGGTTAAAACCTATATTTGGTATCGGAGCAGTTTTGGGTTCAAGGGGACGCCTTTATTGCTGAGGGGTTTCGCTCGGGCTTGTGGTAAAACCTGTTCAATGGGAGATTTGCGAGATCGATTCTGGTGGTGAAAGAAGATGGCGAGCAGTGGAAAGATAGAGATTGAGAAATTTAATGGTTAGAGTTTTGAGTTGTGGAAACTCAAGATGGAGGATCTATTGGTGGATAAAGATTAGAGGATCGCGGTAGATCCGGGTACTAAACCAACGGGAGCATCCGATGAAGAATGGAAGAAGTTGGATCGGAAGGCAAAGAGCACAATACGATTGTGTGCCTCTGATTCAGTATTGTTGAATGTATCAGGGGAAGGCAAAGGCTTTATGGGACAAGTTAGGGACTTTATACCAATCTAAGTCTCTGGTGAATAAACTGTTCCTATGGAAAAAGCTATATAACTTGAGGATGAAGGATGGAGACTCGGTGAAAGAGCATTTGAATGCATTTAACACTCTGGTAAGTCAGTTAGCATCTGTTGATATTAAATTTTCAGATGAAGATAAGTGCAACAGTTTGTTGTGCTCTCTACTAGATTTTTGGGATAGTCTGGTTATTGCAATAGGTAGCAATGCAACTGCCTTGCAGTTTGAGGAAATAGTCTCATCTTTACTGACAAGGAGATGAGACAGAAAAATATGGAGAGCCAGAATGGTGATGCCTTGTCTGTACGAGGACGGTCCCAGAACAGAAACAAAAATAAGTCATCGAGTGGGAGATCTAAATCTAGAGGGAGATCTAAATCTCCAGGAAAACCTATAAAGGTGGTGTGCTAGAAATTTGGAAAGGAAGGCCACTTTAAAAGGGACTGTAAATCTAAAGTTCCTGACAAAGGAAGGGATCTGATGAGGCTCCTTCTGCAAAGGTGAAAACCACCTCAGATGAAGGTGGGGATGTGTACTTCGCTTCTTCAAGTACACATGTAGATCATGAGGCATGGTTGATTGACTCAGGTGCATCCTTTCACTTCACTCCCCATAGAGAGTGGTTCTGCGAGTATGAGAAATATGATGGTGGTGATGTCTTCTTTGGGGATGACAGGAAGGCTAGAATCATTGGTCGCGGAAAAGTAAACTTGAAGTTGCAAGGTGGAAGGGTTAGAACACTTCTGGGTGTTCTACATATTCTCGCATTGGCCATAAATCTGATTTCTATAAGCAAGCTGGATGATGAACGTGTAAAAACAACATTCGAGAAGGATACCTGCAAGATGGTTCGGGGAGCACTGGTATTGATGCGCGAAGTTCAGATTGGAACTCTGTACAAGCTGCAAGGTAGCACTATTATTGATGGGTGCAATAGTTCTATGGTTCCTGAAAGTGGAGCAGAAAAGCTAGTGGTCTCTAGAGAGAAGACCATGCTGTGGCATCAAAAGCTTGGACATATGAGAGAGAAGGGCCTTCAAATACTTCATGGTAAAGGTATGGTATAAGGTATGAGTAATAACTCTCTGGATTTTGATTTCTGTGAAAATTGTGTATATGGGAAGCAGAATCGGGTGGGTTTCCCCTCTGGTGGTAAGAGGGCAAAACAGATATTAGAACTTGTGCATAGTGATGTGTTTGGACCTGTGAAGGTTCCATCACTGGGTAAGTTTGTGTACTATGTATCATTTATAGATGACTTCTCAAGGAATACATGGATATATTTCCTTAAGAAGAAATCAAGTCTTTGACAGGTTTAAAGAATTTAAGGCTCTGGTGGAAAACCAGATAGAGAAGAAGATAAAGGTGTTGAGGACAGATACTGGTGGAGAGTTTTGCAGCAAGGAATTTGAAGAATTCTATAATAAGTGTGTTATATCACGGTAGAAGACTACTCCATATACACCTCAGCAAAGGGCAAGAAGCATGCTCAGTGGTGTCAGGTTAAGATATGAATTCTGGGAAGAGGCGGTGGATACTGCATGTTACCTGGTCAACAGATCACCTTCATCATCGTTGGAGGATAAGACTCCACAAGAGGTATAGACTAGTAATAAACCCTCTCTTTCACATCTAAGGGTATTTGGATGTGATGCATATGTACATGTTCCAAAGGAGAAAAGAACCAAGTTGGATAGTAAATCTGAAAAGTGCATCTTTATTGGGTATAAGGATGGTTTAAAGGGTTATAAGCTTTGGAACCCAACAACAAGGAAGGTTGTGTATTCCCAAGATGTGGTGTTCAGAGAGGTGAAAGATGTTATTAAACATGAATTCCAACCAAAGGAACCTGAGAAGATAGAGTTTGAGCTAAAGGAGGAAGAATCAAACTCTACAAAAGAGGAGGAATCAAAAGATGAAGAGCCACAAACTCCGGCTGTGAGAAGATCAGTTTGAGAAAGAAGGCAGCCAGAAAGGTATAGTCCATCTACTTTATGTTCAAATTTTGCTTTGTCTATTACTGATGATGATCCCATAACTGTGAAGGAAGCAGTGGATTCAGAGGATGGAAAACTCTGGAAAGAGGCCATGGTTGATGAAATGGCATCTTTGCACAAAAATGAGGCTTGGGATCTGGTGGAGTTGCCAACTGGAAGGAAACCCATTGGTAGCAAATGGGTGTTCAAAAATAAGACAAGTGCAGAAGGAAAAGTGGAGAAATACAAACCTCGGTTGGTAGCAAAAGGTTATTCCCAGGTGCCAGGTATTGATTTTGGCGATATTTTTTATCCTGTTGCCAAGATAACTTCTATTAGATTACTTTTATCTGTTGCTGCTGCTTTTGATTTTGAGGTAGAATAGATGGATGTAAAGACAACATTTCTTCATGGGGATCTGGAAGAGGAAATCTACATGAAGCAACCTGAAGGCTTTGCAGTGAAGGGTAAGAAAGAAGTGGTATGCAAGTTAAAGAAGTCTTTGTATGGGTTAAAACAGTCACCAAAGATGTGGTATCAGAAATTTGATACATTTATACGGGGCTTGGCTTCACCAGAAGCAAAGCATATCACTCTGCGTATTTTAAATTAATTGGTGACCGTGTTATTTATCTGGTCTTGTATGTGGATGATATGTTGCTACTTGGAAATGACAAAGAAATTATCCAGGATTTGAAGACCCAATTGTCCTCCAAATTCGAAATGAAAGATCTTGGTGCTGCAAACTATATTTCGGGCATGGAAATTAAAAGAGATCGGGCAAAGAGGAAGCTCTGGTTAAACCAGAGGAAGTATGTCGAGAAAATACTGCAGAGGTTTAAATGCAGAATAGTAAACCGGTGAAGGTTCCTATTCCTGTAGGTGTGAGTTTATCTGCTGAACAATGTCCCAAGACACAAGAAGAGGAAGAGGACATGTCCCATTTTCCATATGAAAGTGCAGTCGGTAGCCTAATGTATGCAATAGTCTGTACAAGACTAGACATTGCACATGCAGTGGGAGTATTGAGCAGGTTTATGTTAAAACCAGGAAAGGAGCATTGGACAACAGTGAAGTGGGTTTTCAGGTATTTGCGTGGCACTAGAGATTATGGTCTGTGCTACCAAGGAAGACCAGGATTGGATAGAGTGTTGGATATTCATGGCTTTGTTGATGAAGACTGGGCTAGAGATCTAGATCAGAGAAGATCTACAAGTGGGTATGTGTTTAACCTATTTGGAGGTGCAGTCAGTTGGATGAGTAAGAAACAATCTGTAGTGGCACTATCAACTACAAAGGTAGAATACATGGCAGCCACTCATGCAAGCAAGGAAGCAGTTTGGTTGCAGAGATTGTGTTCAAGTATGGGGTTAGTACAGGAAGCTATAAGGATAGACTGTGACAGCCAAAGTACAATTTTCTTGGCAAAGAACCCTGCATATCATTCAAAGACAAAGCACATTGATGTTCAGTATCACTTTGTGAGGGATATGATAAAAGAAAAAAAGGTGTTGCTGGTAAAGGTGGACACTTTGAAGAATATTGCAGATGCATTGAAAAAATCTGTGAGCTCTGATAAGTTCTCTTGGTGTAGAGAGACAATGGGCATTTCAGGGTTGGGAAAATGACTAAGCTCTCTTGTGGCCCCCTATGGAAAGAAAACAACAAGTGGGAGAATGTTGGGTTGTGTTATATTTTTTCCACGTAGTTAACAGGGGGTTTGAAGGGCACCCGTAACCCCACTTTATGGGGTCCAGGTCAACTCCACAGAAAATTTTGGTTTTGGACCCTATGTTAGGTTGGGCGGACCCACCTATGGTTTTGTGCATGATTTTCGCACATGTTTTTTTGGACGCGATGGTTTTTCGGTCCATGGTATTGGACGCGATGGTTTTTGGTCCATGGTATTGGATGCTTCGGCATGTATAAATATGTATTATAGCATTGAAAGGAACATAATGAAAAATCAAGCTGGTAGTCCCCATTTTGGGATCCAGGGGAAAATCTCTGTGCATATGTGTTTTATGTGTTATGCTCTCGCATTGTTTATTTTTTGTGTTTTAGAATTCGTATGCAGGTAATTTCTATACGGGGTTAAAACCTACATATGCCTCTATTTTGTTGAAAAACCTGTTGACTGCTATTTCCAAACTGTAACATTTTTCTTTAAGCTGCTTAATCAAATTTTTCTTTGTAAGAATTTTCTTTACTTCTAAAATTTTCTTTGTCCTGTCATCTACTCCCAAATCATCCAGCTCATATCTATTTTTGGGATTTAGAAGCTTGATGATGTTGTTGGCTGTGGCAAGCATATCTCCCAACTCATTGTTAATAGTGGAAATGGCCTTATTGGCTCTCCCAATCAACTCTTTCTATTCAAATATAATCTGAATACATGGCTAGATTTCATCCATGGCTTCAATAATATTGTTCCATATAATTTCCTTAACTTGAGCCAGTGTGTGGCCAATGGAGGATTTGATTTCCGATTTCTGCCATGCTTCTTTCTGGTTTTGAGATCTCTGTAGCTCTGCTGCATGGAAAGTTTCAGCCCTTGCCTTCTGGTCTTGCAGAACATTAATTTGAGCCTACAATCTTTTAGTTTCTTCTATTTGGAGAGACATATTCTCCACTGCACTTGCCAACTGATCTGCAATATTCCCTGTGTTTGTTGTAGAAGAGGTAGATGTAGGAATTGTTGTAAGAGGTACAACTTCCAAAGGGAAAATAAACATTATAAAAGCTTGCTTCTTTTCTTTGATTATTTTCTCCATCTCTGTTTCCATTTGTTTCAACTGTACATTTTGTTCCATGATGAGCTTCATCATGTCTTCCTTCTGTGACTCTATTTCTTCAATGTATTTGGCTAGAGGATCTTTTGTGGCTGGTAATTTCAACTATTTTCTCAATGTTGCTATGTTGGTATTCTTCTTTCTTATGATCTCTTCTATTGCATTGATGTTTAAAGGATCATATCCTATCTTGATTACCAATTCCTCCAAAGTTTTGATTCTCATGTCTTTAGCAAGTGAAGATACTTTCTCCATCTTTAATTGTGACTAAACATTAGCTAAAGTAACCTGCAATTTGGACAAACTCATAGCAGTGTTATTGAGTGTGGACGAAATCATTTGACCAGTTTGTTTGTGCATCTCCATTTGATCAATGGGATATATGTCTTTTATATCAAATTCAAATCAGTTATTTTTGTAATCTAATGTTTCCTTGGGTTGTGGGATCTGTGCTTGGAGGAAGGCTATTTTCATTTTTCCTTTCTCTGAGTCAAAGGCTGATAGTAGTCTACTTTGAGAACTAGAAGTCTGCTTCCAAAACTGATTATATGTATTGATCTTCAAAGCTTCATTTCTTAATTTAATCTCCTTGAATATATGAAATGTTCTCTTTTCTTTCTCCTCTATGGTAGATGTAATGGTTTGGATAACCTATTGTTGATCCTATGAAGCTGTTGGGAACGAGTCCCCTAAGGTCAATTTTGGGGTTAAAAGCCCAAGTCATGGGGCTAAAGGCCCAAGTTTTGTATAAAGAATGTAAAGTCTCTACATTTTTTGGTCACGGAGTGCGAAGATGTAAAGAGTCAAAAAGTGTTTCCACCCTTAGTTTATGTAACTTGTGTCGGCTTTAAGAGATCCACCCATGGTCCACAGACCATGGGATTGGATAAAAAGGAAGCCTTAGAAGAGTCTAAGGGCAGTTCAGTTGAGCCTGGTAATGTTTTATGTAATGGATCTGTGAGAGCTAAGAGCAAAGAGTCTTAGCGTAGGAAAGAGGCTTTGAAGCTATGTGCATAGAGGCCTAGGGTAGAATTCCATAACTGAGTGCGTGAACCCTTGCAGCTGTGTGCGCAAGGAAGTTAGAGTTTGTACTGAAGATTTGAAACATCAATAAAGAGAATTATTCTGGAGATACCCATGTATGAGTTATTTTACTTCTGTTATGAATGTATGCAGTTATGTTATGTTGAATATTGGGTTTATGATTTAATGTTGTATTTATATGCGAATCTATTTGTTTTACTTTTTCATATGAACGCAAGTAAAAATATTTGTTTACGCAAAGATAATTGTAATGCATGTTGAAGTTATCCAATACTTAAGCTAATTTGGGTAGACACAGAAGTAAGGGTAATTGTAGAAGCACATAACTGTCTGAATTTCCTATTTAGGGTACGCGAAGGATGATCATAGGCCTTTGCAAAGGTCTCGAATCCGAATAAGAGAAGTATATCGATAAGCCCTAAAGGGCTTATCGGTCTGCGCGAAGGAAGGGTTAGAGTATAAAACGACATCACAACTATCTCAGGGTGCAGAAACTTGGTTCCTACATCCCCCCATACTGCTTCTAGTGACACTTCAGTCCACGCTTAGCAGATTGATGCCGAAAGGGCCTGTAGTGTAGAGATTTGCTTGGTTAATTAACGCTGAACTTGGGTCAGGGTCCATCGAGCCAACAAATGGTTCTGTTGTCGGGACCAGGATTTGCATAATGAGATATGTGATGTTGTATCACTAGAATCCAACTAAGAAGGAGATCGAAGACTGGTTGGATAGAAAAATCCACGAATTCGTGACACAAGAGAATAGGAATCCTCAATTGATGAAAGAACAATGTTGGATAGATACATGTACATAGAGATACACGAGATCTTCTTTTGTTCCTTCCCAGTTGAGTTGTACGAGTGGATCACGAAATTGGCAGACAACCAAGGAAGGTGGAGGCTTGACGGTCCAATAGTCTGTACCCTAGAGTTAGTGCGAAGATTAGAAGCCTCTGAAGACAAGATCACACACATTGTCAAACATTGGCTCGATTGTATCATAGGAGGGTTTGTGACAAAGTTTGCGGTCGATACCTCGGTCAGTTACAGCGTAGCAGAGTGCTACTTCTTCAAGGGGCTATGAGGTAATTATTTAAAAACCTTAAATGACTGGATTAAGATGCTCTTGTGTGAAAAGCGAGTTATGCATCTACCTTGATGTTTGGGGCTACGCGAAGTGGAAGGACATTCAGGAACAAAGGGAAAACAAGCCCTAAATATAGCCCGCTAATTGAACCTCCTCTGAGTAATGACGATGAAGCATCACAAACATCTCCGCAGAGCGTTGTTTAGTTGATAAAGTAAGGGTTCCCGCAAATACCCCATCCACCGACATTGCCTCCATATTCACCTCTGCTGCATACACCTTTTCCTACACCACCTCTCATTCCTTGGGATTGATTGGGCCACTGACATGAATGGGGTAATCAATTTGAAGAAGCAGAATATGATATTTGAGAATAAATCGCTCGGCATAGTGGTGCCCCTGGTGTAGAAATTTTGAATAATATGACACTTATTCACAGAGATTATCTCGATTATACACTATTGCAGAATACATGCATAATACATAACCTCCTCTATGTTGATCATCAATTTAGCAGCATCAAAAACAATGAAACATCAATCGCATGCACACATTAACACAGTATGTATCCCGGGGAAAGCTTACAGCTGAAAACCCCACACTATTTGTATATTAATGATTGAGAACATGTAACATTACATAGTACAATACTCCTCACAAGTACTCAGTACTATCTCCACCTGTTACACACAAAACTAGCTCAGATCCGAACAAATCACAGGTTCAAATCTTCTCCGCTGCTTTTCCTGCCTCCACTACACAACCTTGCAAGAGAATGAATGATGAATGGCTGATCCAAACTCCTATTTACCTTGTGAAAATCACTCACACTGGAAATCACGTGAGCACAGGCTATAATATTGGGCATATGCTGTGCAATACTCATTGGCATACTTAATCCATTGATTGTGCAAGATCTCATGCACAACTATAGTCACAACTGATATCAATCTCAACCTCTAACACCTGTCTCCACTGAACTGTACATGCACTGAGTTAACTGATGTATTCTTGAGTTGCATTATGAGTTAATAATTAGTGAATTAATTTAATCAATTAATTCACATAACTCATCACTAGTCTATTTGCAGTTAGACTAATTACAACTAGTTTAACAAAGTCAAACTGAACACAACTCCATCAACTCCACATCCAACTCCACAGAACTCACATGAGTTCTAAATGATGTCCTGCATGTAATAGCTCAACTGACCCACAAAGAAAGCATATTTCCTTTTGACAGCTGCATGTGCCACATCTATAGCTCTAATTGAAGTGCTCCAAGAGGATAAGATAAAGTTTATAGTCTAAATATTATTATGAGACAATAATATTTGACTTTTCTATTTTTGACTAGCAGTCTAAAAATAGACTCTGATCACTCCTGCTGTGATCCAAAAATAGAAGTCCATCTATTATTCCCAACATAAACAATCATCCATAAGCAACATCCCGCTACTCATAGACCATGATCTATATGTCTAAAAATAGACATAGTCTAAAAATAGAGTTTGCGCCAAAAATAGCCTGCGGGCCCACTTAGCGAAGGCGACTCCTTTCCACTAAGCTCCATCATCTTGTTGCATTTTCCACACTCCCTCTCAACAAGATATGGATTATCTGCAACCCCTATCCTGCAACTCTAGAATGTTCTGCATGCAACACATTTTCCCGGTCCACTTGCTCCAACAACACTTGGAACAAAAACACTCCCAACTGACCACTCTGTTGGGCTAGGAACATACTCTGATGTTGAAGCTCTACCTGCTGCTGAAAAGTTCTCCCTCTCTGACATCTGCGCTACTACAACATCTCCATGCATCTCGCACCATTGCACACCTCTCTGTGCCACCTATCACTGTTCAAAACACTTGTGCCTCTCGCATTACTGTAGCCTGCTAGCTATGCGTTGTCCTGGGATTCCCTACACTATCGCTCTCTCTGCCGCTCCATCCACATTTGTCTCTACCCAATCAATCAGTTCCTGCTACTCCACATCAGGGCTCCCCTAGCAAGGTCTCATCCAAGAGGTTGGGTACCTCAAGGATCTTGCCCCTCCTCCTTGGGACGATCAATCCACATCACCCCACCTCCTACCTAGATGTATGGCTGCATGCAATCCCTCAGCCCACCTAGCTCGAAGTTTCCCCCTACTGGAGGTCTCTGCATGAGTAGATGTCTCTACTCGATCTCCTCTCAGCTTCCCTTGTTGTGGCTACTCCACAACCTCCTGAAGCTACTGCAGCAATCGTGGCTCCTCCACAATCGTCTGAGACTTATTATGGCTCTACATGCTGAGAGGTAATATACGCTCCCTCTCAACCACCAAGTCTCCATCAGTTGCCTTGCTGCTCAAGGCTTTGCATGCATCTACATGCAACTAATAAAGGTTCCTGACTCGAACCCCTATCTTCTGGGTTTCTCCAGTTGTCTTGTTGTGCAGGAAAGCCTTTCCCTCACTAAAGACAACATCATATCCCTTGTCTTCTAACATCGCCACAGAGATAAGATTCTTCTTCAATCCTGGAACACACATCACTTCCTTCAATCTGAAGGGTTTACCAGACCTCCTCTCAAAGGAAATGGTACCGATAACGATCGCACTGTATCTACCATCATCACTCATCTCGATGTGCACTCCAAGATCTTTCTCATCTAAATCAGAAAACAAATCTCAATCTCCTGTCATGTGAGAAGACGCACCACTATCCAAGAACCATACCGATCCCATCACACTTGATACCAAGCATGTGATCAGCGAAAAATCCAGCTCAAACTGCGAGGCTAAGACCTCTCCCGCTACAGATCCAACAACTTGCTTATTTTTCTTCTTCTGTGGACAATCTGTGGCATCTCCATTCTCAGCTTTGATGTTTCTGAGTTTATCCTTGAGTGCCATTCCACCAGCTCAAAACTCAACAGCTTCTGATCTAAAATTCGTGAGAACAAAGTATTTCTTGTACAGAGATCGACTGTATGGGCATTCACCGAATATCTCACCTTCCAAAAGAAGGATGAATCCAGAAGCTACCTGGCCCGATTACAGACTCTGCCTGAAGAAATAAAATGTAAACACTTTCTAAATAATAGATCTGATGATCAATCCTGCTTTGATATCCTATAGAACTTTTTTTCTACAAATCAAAGAGCTTTGATACTATGTAGAAACTTTTTCTAAAAATCATCTAGCTCCGATACCATATACAAATTTTGAATAATATGACACTTATTCACAGAGATTATCCCGATTATACACTATTGTGGAATACATGCATAATACATAACCTCCCCTACGTTGATCATCAATTTAGCAGCATAAAAAACAATGAAACATCAATCGCATGCACACATTAACACAATATGTATCACGGGGAAAGCTTACAGCTGAAAACCCCCACACTATCTGTATATTAATGATTGAGAAAATGTAACATTACATAGTACAATACTCCTCAAAAGTACTCAGTACTATCTCCACCTGTTACACACAAAACTAGCTCAGATCCGAACAAGTCACAGGTTCAAATCTTCTCCGATGCTTTTCCTGCCTCCACTGCACAACCCTGCAAGAGAATGAATGATGAATGGCTGATCCAAACTCCTATTTACCTTGTGAAAAGCATTCACACTGGAAATCATATGAGCACAGGCTATAATACTGGGCATATGATGTGCAATACTCATTGGCATACTCAATCCATTGATTGTGCAAGATCTCATGCACAACTATAGTCACAATTGATAGCAATCTCAACCTATAACACCTATCTCCACTGAACTGTACATGCACTGAGTTAACTGATGTATTCTTCAGTTGCATTATGAGTTAATAATTAGTGAATTAATTTTATCAATTAATTCACATCACTCATCACTAGTCTATTTGCAGTTAGACTAATTACAACTAGTTTAACAAAGTCAAACTGAACACAACTCCATCAACTCCACATCCAACTCCACAGAACTAACATGAGTTCTAATTGATGTCCTACATGCAATAGCTCAACTGACCCACAAAGAAAGTGTATTTCCTTCTGACAGCTACATGTGCCACATTTGTAGCTCAAACTGAAGTGCTCCAAGAGGATAAGATAAAGTTTATAGTCTAAATATTATTATGAGACAATAATATTTGACTTTTGTATTTTTGACTAGCAGTCTAAAAATAGACTTTGATCACTCCTGCTATGATCCAAAAATAGAAGTCCATATATTTTTCCCAACATAACCAATCATCCATAAACAACATCCTGCTACTCATAGACCATGATCCATATGTCTAAAAATAGACTTTGCGCCAAAAATAGCCTGTGGGCCCACTTAGTGAAGGCGACTCCTTTCCACTAAGCCCCATCATCTTGTTGCATTTTCAACACCTGGACCCTGCAGAAGGACCACGCTATACTGAACCGGTCCACGATTATGAAAGTGATGACGATTTGGACCAGATTTACAAGATAACGGCGTGAGATTAGGATTGGGTGAATCTGACAGTAGATGGGTGTATTGCATGGGACCAAAAAAGTTCCTGCACGTCAGATTCAAGAAAATAGTTGGAGCACTGTCAAAATCAACTGCATGAAGTATCTACGCTACACTGTAATATGATGACCAAATCATTACATCGTGTATCGTCAGAGGTAAGAAATCTACCTTACTATGATGGTTTAATTGATGTTGATAACTTTTTGGATGCATTCGAGAGAGAAGTGCCAAAGAAAAATCGCTTCCAGGCCTTGGATTGGGTGTTGTGCACTATGCTTGCTAGATGGTGGGGCACGCAAAAGTATAGTTTTGATGATTGGCACATGTACAGAAAGATGATGAGAGTGTGGATTGGTCACCCACAAGTGCGGCTAACAGAAAAATATGATGGGAGGAATGACCCCCATGACCATTTGGCCAAATGGACTGAAGTGTATGGAGTGGAGCCTCAGCAAGAGTGGGTACATCAGTTTTTTCATACCTTGGATGTTATACCAATGAATTGGTACTTGGAGATAGAGCTCTGCCATGGCAGTGAAGAATGGGATGTTTTGCACCAAGTATTTTTTATGACGTTCAACTTTGAGGATGGATTTGAATGTATTGATGAACCATTATAGGAGGTCAAGGCAGTGATCCTTAGGATATCGCATGATCCTCTAGATTTGATTCAACCTAATTGGACTACCCAGCTGAGCCATGCGCTAGAGTGCTACAATGTGACAGCGGAAGAAGAAGACGAAGACCCGAGGAAGATTAATATTCCAAAAACTGAAGGACACCGCGAAGTTGAAGGACTGCAACTAGAGAACCCAGACATCACCGCGCCACTCAAAACTAGATAGGTGAAAGTTGGCATGGAAGCAGAGATGAAGTTTGCAAAGATTGGGGACTACTGGGATAATGCAATAGTAGATAAGGTCATCGAATTTCTCTACGAATATCAAGATATGTTCCCTACGAAGTTTTCATATTTGAAAGGGATAATAGGGGACTTGGGTGTCATGAAGATCACTCTAAAACTAGATGCGAAGCTAGTTAAGCAAAGGCCTTACCGCCTCAACCTAAATTATAAAGAAAGGGTCCACTTGGAGTTTGATAAAATGCTTGCAGTAGGCATTATTGAGCTAGTAGAAGAATCTGATTGGGTAAGCCCAATAGTCGTCTAGGAAAAGAAACAGAAGGATGAGATACAGATCTGCGTAGATCTCAGGAAGTTGAATGATGCTTGTGTGCATGATCCTTTACCAACTCCATTTACAAATGAGGTGCTAGATAATGTTGGCCGCCAGGAATCATATTCGTTTACTGATGGGTTCTCAGGGTACCATCAGATCAAGATTGCGCCGAAGGATAGAAGTAAGACAACCTTTGCGACTGAATGGGGATTCTTCTAGTATACTGTGATGTATTTTGGGCTGAAGAACGCGCCAATGATCTTCTCGTGCGTAATCATCACAACATTCAAATATTTCATTCACAAATTTCTGGAGGTATACTTTGATGATTGGACAGTGTTTGGACTGGTAAAGCGCCATGTAGAAAGTCTGTGCTTGATGCTGGATACATGCCGAAGGTACCAGATCGCACTCAATCTGAAGAAATGTTTGTTCTGTCTCCCTTTTGGGATCTTGCTGGGTCACGTCATATGTAGACAAGGCTTGATGGTAGACCCTATGAAGATTGCAGTTATAATCAATTTGGAGGCACCAAGAAGTGTGAAACAGTTGCTCACAATGTTGGTGCATACAGGGTACTATAGAAAGTTCATCAAAAGCTATGCTCATATTACCACATCGATGGAGAAACTGTTAAAAAGGGATGCTACATTCTATTGGAATGAAGAATGTCAGAGGAGCTTGGATGCGCTAAAAGAGAAAATGGTCACCGCGTCGATCCTAGTCTTCCCAGATTGGAAGAAGGAATTTCATCTACATGTGGACACATCATGTATTGCACTGGGAGTGGTACTGACACAGGCCAGTGAGGGGAATTGGATCATTCTATAGCGTTCGCAAGTAGGAAGCTATCTAAAGTTGAGAAGAATTATTCAATGACAAAGCGCGAAGGTTTGGCTATGGTATACGTGCTCCAAAAGTCCAGGCACTAATTGCTAGGCGGACACTTTAAGATGTATACAGACCATTCTGCATTGAAGTACTTGGTGAACATGCCTGTGTTGTGGGGGAGAATATGCAGATGGTTGTTGTTGTTTCAGGAATATGGTTTTGAAGTTATTGTGAAACTAGGATGATTGAATTCCAAACTGGATCATCTATCGCACATTGAAACAAGAGAGGAGCCTACTAATTTGGAGGAAGGACTACCTGACGCGCAGCTCTTTGCGGTGTACATCATGGATAGTCACTTTGAAGATATTATACACTTCCTGACGATGGGAATGGCTCCAGAAGGATATACTAGCCAACAAAAGAAGGAATTGGTGGTGCGCGTGGTAGACTTTTCTGTCATTGCAGGGCACTTGTATAAAATAGGATCAGATGAAATATTGTGACATTATGTGCGAAAATTTGAACGAAACAACATCCTCACTGAGGCACATGGAGGAGCTGCGGGTGGACATTATGTAGGAAAAGCAATAGCGCAGAAGATTCTACGCGCTGGGTTGTGGTGGTTGACACTGCATAAGGATTCAATAGCGTATTATAGGGCATGTGATGCATGCCAAAGGACTGGAAGACCATCACGAAGGGGTGAGCTACCTTTGAATCTGCAAATGTCATTACAGCCATTCGAGAAATGGGTGATTAACTTTGTGGGACCAATTCAGCCTCTAGGAAAGAAGACGGGTGCGTGGTACATCATCACTGCGACTTAGTATTTAACCAGATGGGCAAAGGCATAGCCTGTGAAGGAATGTACAAGCGCAACAACAGCAAAATTCATCTTTGAGTATGTGCTGACGAGGTTTTTTTGTCTGAGAATTTTGATGAGCGATTGTGATACACATTTTCTTAATGAAACGATTAGCGCGTTGACAGAGGAATTTCAGGTTTACCATCAAAAGAGTATGCCATATGCCCTGCAGGCTAATGGGACAGTAGAAGTGTTTAATAAGATATTGGAGAATGTGCTAACGAAGGTTTGTAATGCACAAATAAATGACTGGGATGTGCATGTACCCGCGGTGTTATGGGCTTACAAAACAAATTGTAAGAAGTTGACTGGACAAACACCTTTCAGGCTAGTTTATGGCATAGAAGCTTTGATGCTGATGGAGTACATTATACCTAGTCTGCACATAGTGGCATTCATAGGAATGGTAGATCACGGAACCCTAGAAGAAAGGCTCGCGCAACTAACAGAACTGGAAGAAGATAGGTTTTTGGCTGGATTCCATCAGCAAGTTCAAAAGGAGCGCGACAAGGCATGGGACGATCGGCACATCACAATGCGCAGCTTCAAGGTAAATGATTTAGTGTTATTATATGACAACAAGTTCGATAAATTTCCAGGAAAATTTCAAATGCATTGGCTGGGGCCCTATGTCATCAAGGAGATTACCGATGGTGGAGCAGTTCAATCAGTGAAGTTGAATGGAGAGCCATTTCCAGGGAAGGTGAATGGTAGCCAATTGAAGCCATACATCATGGATCTAGCCAAAGGACTATATGGTCGAAGCACAGTCTTCGTGCTCCAGGCAGCTGAAAGGAGGCACGGGACTATAAACTACACTGCTCGGGTTGTAGAGCTGCACGATTAGGGAACTATGCAGAATGGAGGATTGTCACAGTGTCAGCAGAAGCACGAGGGGAGCTATGCTATTGAAGGAGAGACCGTGCAGGGCAACCGAAAAGTGACTGTTATGGTCATTGTTCATGATTTGACAGTGGGAAAATGGATAAATGCAGCAGAGGGGTGGAATTTAAGTTAGAATTTAAGAGCAATATCTTTGAAAATCTGTCACTAATCTAGCATTTATGAACATATTTTGGGGGAATAGTCGGATTCAAATTCAAAATTGCCTATAAATTACAAATGGCCTCCCAACGATAAACACTTGCCGTTTTGAGAATTAGGTGTTGAGCTATTAGGCGCGCATGAACCTTGATTATTTCGAGGCTTTGGTGACAAGTTCATTGTTTGAGAAGCTGCCCAATGAAACTCAGGGGCTCTTGACTAGCATCATGTTGGAATCTGTGGAAAGTGCAAGTGTTGGAGAAGCGAGGGCAGCTAAGGGAGCTACCCCAGAGGTAGCGAGTGTAGAGGTACTTGCAGAAGTACCCAAATCGCCGAGGTCACCCAGGCCGAGGCCTACACCAACAAGAGAGGGTCCAAACCAAAGAAGGATAAGTAGAAAGCGGCACAGTCGGTGCACACGTGGCCTAGAAAACACCCGCAAAAAGAAAAACCCACTGCACAGGAGAAGGGCAAGGTACTAGACCTAGAACCTAACGAGGACATAGATGAAATCAATATGGGCATGGAAGACGTTGATATGGGAGTAGAAGACATTGATGTTGAGGGGGAAGACCTTATCTCCAAGTTTCCAGAATATGTCCCTCTGTGCCGAGGCAAGGTGAAGGTCCCAAAGGACCTCAATGAGAGAAAAATCACACTTCACATACTGTTGCTACTAGATAAGATCACATTTGAAGGCTCGTGCCTGGCCCACCTCCCCCATTTAAAGCTGGAGGATTGGGATTTGGATAGAGTGCTTTCCCCACTTGGCATACGATACATTCATGCATCGCATCTTCTATAAAGACTCCAGTGTGACCACGTTGGAGCCGAGACAATGGATAAAAGGGGTGGACGAGGTAGGACTATTGACCCTGCTATGGGTGACACATTACAACCGCATGCTGATAACCTTGATGGTGATCAAACAATTGTTATTCTTGGTGCATGATGGGTGCCTGTGTTTAGGAGAACCGATATCGATAACTGACATGTTGATCCACAGGATCACTTTGCTCCCACATTCAGGCTTGAATCCGGCCATGGCATTTGGCAGAAAGACAGGTGAGCACAACCTCACTGAACAAATGAAGGACAAGTTCAAGCTTGCTAAGAAGCCACGCGGCTACTCCATTTCCAGCATAACCAACCCCGCGGTTAAAGTAGCCACCTAGATCCTGCCAGGGAAAATAATGAGGAAGTGTCGTGCACATGAAGTGTTGGCACTGGTTGTGTCATTAGAAGCCCACTACATGGAGGGTATACGATTTAACTGGGCACACTACCTCTGTAGCGAGTTCCTCACGAATTGCAGAGAAGCACAAGACCAAAGCAATACCTTCCATTATGCATGGCTATTGTTGTCAATTGTACTAGTTGTGTGGGATTTACTGGAGGACAGTTAATTTCCACTAATTGCAGTAGATCTTCTAGAAGCAACGAAGTTCGCTTTGCTCTGGGCCACAAAGGACCCCCAAAGGTTCAAGGACAGTAAGATATTTTGGGTCCTCATGGAATCAAGCATACACACCTCAATCAACTGCAAGCCATGGCTCTCACGACTATCTTTGAGTAGTTGTCCAAATATGTGGAGTTCAAGGTGAACTTCCACTGCGTTTCCATCAGAGTGCAAAAGGACCCTGGAAAAAATTGTATCATCTTAAATACCTTGCGACGGATGATGCAATCACTATAGTCTTAGAGAGTTGGCCAAAAGAGTGTCGCATGACCTTGGACTTATCAGTTGGGTCTAGTAAGTCTGCTGTGAAGTGAAAGAAGGAAGAGGCTAGGTTAAAGATGGAGCAGTTGGCCAAAATAAGGAGGAAGGAAGCCGAGGATAAAGCCAAAGCAGAGCGCACTTCCAAGAAGAAGAAAAAAGGGGACGAAGAAGAGGAAGAGCTTGACTCTGACAAAAGTCAGTGGTCTCCTTTGTCGCAGACAGAGGAGGAAGAGCAGTGATCAGAATAGGGGGGTGCAGACCTGGAGACTACTCCATTCTAGGTTAAGTGCACAAGGGAGCAAGAGAATGTAGGGCTGCGGAAGAAGTCCAAGGCCATAAAATCATCCCCTAACCCAATCACCTTAACATAGGGTGATTTGAATGACATCACTAGTACGGTGAGGGAAGCGATTGCGGAACTGCTGAAGTAGTTTGAGCAACAGTAGAAACAAGCCTTGTTCGCCATTCAAATGGGTTTGCATGAGATGTAGATCCAAGCTACTCAGGTACAGACCAGTGTAAGGCGGCGTAGTGCGACATCGAGCAGTTTAGTGCCTGGAACCTCAGATGTAGCAGAGATGGTCCACTTAATGGATCCCCAGGCCGTCACGCTGTCAAATGGAGCATTGACCGTAGAAATAGAAGCTGACAGGGCCACTGTCAACACTCTCAAGAAAGTCGGGTTAAACTTGGTCGTGCTTCCAAGAGAAGCCCTTCACACCCTGCAAGATAGTGTGATCATAGAACTTTGGGCTCAGGAACAATGCGCATTGAATGTTATCAGTGACAAGAAAGTGAAAAATGCCTAGATGTTCGTAGAAAAGACATCCGCGATTGATCTTCTTAAGAAGATCACAAAGAAGAATGAGCACACAAAAGTTGTGGTGACTGAGGCATGCAGACTGTTCCAGAGATGAACATCCCAAAAGATGCGCTATTCAACGCAAGAATCCAGAAGCTCATTGCAGGTGTGCACAATGCATAGACAGAGCTAGCTAAGGTTCAGTTTGAACTGAACCTTAAGATCATAGAACTTGAGTTGAGGGCCCAGCCTTCGACTCCTCCAGAAGTCAGAGAGAAGCGCGAGGCTGTTGTCAAAGATTTCATTGCAACTGTCGATACCACAGTAAAGGATTTCACTGCACTCTTCAAATAGGCACTCGAAGTAGTTACTAGTCTACAGGAAGATCCCAACCTGTAGAGGCTAGAAAATGAGGCATGGGAACTGCAATAGAGGTATGACGAGGTCAAAGTGACAGCATGCACCGTCGCTATCAAATAGAGGCTAGTGAAGCTGCAGGAAGTAAAGGCACTCAAGGAACAGGTGGACACAGCACAATGCAAGGAGGCAGTATTGAAGGCCAAGCTAGGGCCTTGGCTAGATGAAGCATATGTTCTCATGGCCACCATTCAAGGAAAACTGGATAGTCTGCAAGAAACACAGTAGAAAACACAAACGGACATTGTAGGGCCAACAACGGAGCAACTGGTAGTGCAGGTGAAGCAAGCAGCGACGCAGTGTACCACCGAGGTTGCAGTAGTCCAAGTAGAGCTGGGAGATCTTCACAACAAGATCTCCACGCCGGCTGAGTGACTCGGGGTGAGTCACTAGATTTTTGTTGGGGGCTTGTTCGGAACAGGTCCCCTAGGGTCAATTTTGGGGTTAAAAGCCCAAGTTTTGGGGCTAAAGGCCAAGGTTCTGTATAAAGAATGTAAAGTCTCAGCATTTTGTGGTGCGGAGCGCAAAGATGTAAAGAGTCAAAAATGGTTTCCGCCCTTAGTTTATGTAACTTGTGTCAGCTTATGAGATCCACCCATGGTCCGCGGACCATGGGATTGTATAAAAAGGAAGTCTTAGAAGAGTCTAAGGGCAGTTCAGTTGAGTCTAGTTATGTTTTATGTAATGTGTCTATGAGAGCTAAGAGCGAAGAGTCTTAGCATAGGAAAGAGGCTCTGCAATTGTGTGCGCAAAGGCCTAGGGTAGAAGTCTACAGCCGAGTGTGTGGACCCCTACAACTATGTGTGCAGGGAAGTTAGAGTCTATACTGAAGATTTGAAACATCAATAAAGATATTTATAATGGAGATACATGTGTATGAGTTATTTTAATTTTGTTATGAATGTATGCGATTATGTTATGTTGAATATTGGGTTTATGATTTTATGTTGTATTGATGCATGAATCTATGTGTTTTACTTTTTCATATGAACGCAACTAAGAATATTTGTTTACACAAAGATAATCATAATGCATGTTGAATTTATCCAATACTTAAGCTAATCTGGCTAGACACAGAAGTAAGGGTAATTGCAGAAGTGCGTATGTGTCTAAATTTCCTATTTAGGGTATGCGAAGGATGATCGCAAGCCTTCGCAAAGGTCTCAGAGCTGAATAAGAGAAGTATATCGAGAAGCCCTAAAGGGCTTATCGGTCTGTGTGAAGGAAGGGTTAGGGTATAAAACAACATCACAACTATCTCAGGGTACAGAAACTTGGTTCCTGCATTCCTCCATACTGCTTCGGGTGAGACTTTAGTCCACACTCCACGGATTGATGCCGAAAGGGCCAGTAGTGTAGGGATTTGCTTGGAGGATTAATGTTGAACTTGGGTTAGGGCCCATAAAGCCAACAAAAGCTATCACGGTGGTAGGAGAAAGTGTAGTCTGATCACCTACTTGTGAGGAAACATGTATCTCTTTGGTGGTGATAATATCATCTTGATCTGAATCCTTGCTTAGGCTCATTTTGGAATTGAGCTTGGTCCTCTTCCTATACATGATTTTGAAGCCTTCGTTGGGAGTATCAGTCAATGGAGGTGAATCTTCTCCTCTTTTCCTTTTTCCTATTTTCTCCTGTGTAACAAGAGTCTGTAATGTTGAAGTTGACACCAATTTCTCCTCTGCCTCTTATAGAGTGTTTTCAGTCCATTCTAGCTAGTTCTTGTATCTCTCAATCTCTGGTTTGAATGTACAAAAATAAGTTCTAGATTTTTTCTCTACCCTTAACTTGCAAATGACCCCTAATGGATCATATGACCATGTGAAACTGGAGCTGAATTGCATTTATTTTAGCAATTTGTCTGCTTCTTCCCCTGCTTCCCTGCTATTACAAATGAGAGGTCCTGTTTGGGCTTTAATCTTGAATTGATATTTCTTCTTGGCAGATACAAAATGAATCTCATCAACATTGAGCATTTGGTTGATGTATTCTAGGGAAAAATCCTCATTGGGAGGAATTTTGGCAGTTTGTAAGGAGCAAGTTCACACCCATATATCCTTAGCTCGCTGTAATTCTAGTAAATATACCAATATCCATTTTTTATTTGGTCTGATAACTGCAAAATTTTCCTAATTTATTCATTTATTCTTGGCTCTGGATTGTTGGCTAGGAGATTGATTGTTGGATGTACAAATATTTATATGAATTCTTTGTATGAGTATTATTTTTTCTCCTTCATTACTAGTGTATTCCAAAAGATGACTGATTGTTGATTTCCCTTGTCATCCAAATTTTGTAATGAAATCTTGAGGTTTTCTCCCTGAAAATACAAAAACATATATACTAACATAGAATCATATTTAAATACTTCCTCAGTTTGGAATTTGACAAACTGTTCATAGATGGAATCTACAAGGAATTGGGTGAAGTTGAATAAGATGGAAGGCTTGGAATTTGCAGAGAAAATTGAAAGGAAACCTACAAGAGCCTCAACTACCCACTGGTCTGAGTAATAACCAAGGAGGTAGGAGATGACTGTAATGATTTTCTTGGCTCTCTCAGGGAAAATGGAGGATGGATAGGGAGGATTTTTCTTGGGTAATGGGGCATCTTCAACTCAAGGGTTTTGGCTCTTTTTGAAAATTCCAATTTTTGATATAATTCAGTGAGTGCTTCATGAGAGAAAGGAGTGAAATTATCTGTAACATGAGCTTGCATCATTTGATCTATTGACTGGGAAGTTATGGTAAATAAAATTCCTCCTATAGGGGAAATAACAACTCTTTGACTAGGTAGATAACAAGCATGACATTTCCTTCCGAATTCAGGGGCACAGTGGGTATGGAAAAATTGGATTCCCACAGTCCAATATCGTTAGACTTATCAATGAATTTGTTATCAAACCAGCAATACACTTCAAATAAATCAAATTCACACAGGGTTTCATGGATTTTGTAGTCCCTGTCCTCCAAAGGTATATGATGAAAATCTATCAAAGGGTGGATCAGACGACTTACAGGTTGCTCATGTCCCTTATCTTTAGGAGGCATTATTGGATAAGGCTAATAATAATGATGAAATTTTGATTATGCGGGTTTACAGGGCACGGAGATTGAATTGGAAAACCTATCAAGGGAAAATGTATTAGTATAGTGTGGTGTTGGTAACCTATGAATAGGCGAAAAGAGAGAGTTTATAGATTTTAGGATTTCCCATTGATGATGGCGCGGATCCGTTATATTAACGTTTAAGTAATTAAATTACTTAATGGGTTAATTTGGAGGGAGAAGATGTAATTAGCGGGAGAAACGGATAACTGAGCTGGCGAGGGGGGATTGGTGGAAGTGTAATGGATAGAGCGATGGTTTGGTATGGCAGAGAAAACAGGTTTCGGAGGGGGGAGGGTTAATAGTTTTGGAAAATGGGGGTGTGAAAACATAGAATGGAGCCACGTTATGGTGGGTCTGGGCTTCAATACCGCCCATTTCAGAACCCCCCCCCGAACATTAAATTTTGGCTAGCGAGGGGGCGCCGAAACATAATTTAAGTCGTTGGATATCAAATGCAAAGTTTGAATGAGGTGAAAGGTGGGGAGGCTTTATCATGATGTGATGGGTGTATGGTGGCAGCAAGCACATCGAAGATGGATCCTTTGCTTGGGGCATTAGTTTACAAGATAGACATGGTACTACCACAAATTTGGAGAGGAACACACCAGTTCTTTCTCAAGTACTCTTCCAGTCGAAAGATAGTATTGAAGTAGAAGAGCTCTCAGAGTCGATTACAGCTCCGAATTCTCCTCTCCCTCCTAATCATCTAGACATATTGCTATACGTTGGAACTCGGACTCATAGGCCTTCGAGCCCAATTCCACACACATATATCCCTTCGATGACTACCGCTGGAAGCATGGCATCGACCACGAGTGTTGCGAGCATGTAGACTCCCATATCTGTGCAAGGGGGAGGAACTATTTCCATCCCTTCTAACACTCCCAACACATCCTTATTTGGGTCTACTTCCATTCCGTCGACGAGTGGAAGTTCTCAAGCTAATGCATCTAGTTTTGGATTTTTCCCTTTTAGGATGCCCTCTCAAGGTATTCCTTCACTTCCATTGAATATACCATCAACCACCTCCACATCCATGATGAGTGGATCGGCTTCTTTTCAGGGTTTCCCATTTGGAAGTGGTCATATACCACATTCCAATCCTACAGTAGGGTCTATGCCTTTTCCTTTCACAATTCAAGGCAGTAACCCTTTTCAGAGTTGGACAAACCCTGCGGTTAGTGGGATAGGGGCTGGGAATCAATTTTTCGGCCAACAAGGGAATGTGTTGTATTCCTTAGTTAATTCATTTCAAAGTTTTCCACCCTTAGCTAATTCTTGCAACCCTTACCAAGGGCTGTCAGCTCCTTACAATACTTTGTTAGGGGGAAACTTTACCAGTTACAGAGGATTTTCAGTTGGAGTTGGTCAAACTCCAAATTTTGTTGGACCACAAGGGTCACCTTTTGGTCCAAAAGGTTCTACCAGTTACTTCGGCAACCTGGTGCCTTTCAAAATCCAGGTCATTATTTTCAAACTTTTGGGAGCCCCACCCAATTGGGGTGGAATCCCCAAGGTCCTCCACGACTTCCTTTTCTAGCCGCGCTTAATCTGCCAGACTTAACTAAGTTGACAGACGATCCAATTAGGTACAGTCTGGCTTGGCCTCTGGTCTCAACCAAAATTCCATCAGATATTCCAAAATTCGAAGCGCAGAATGGTGAAGACCCAGGCGACCATGTAACCACATTCCATTTATGGTGCTTATCCAACTCCCTTATCAATGATTCAATCAGGTTGAGGTTATTTAAGCACACCTTAACCAGGAATGCAGCTAAGTGGTATATAGAGTTGCCAGGGGGCACCTTTACTTCTTTCGCTAATTTGGCTAACATTTTCTTAAACCATTTTCAGTTGCCTATCCGTTACGAAGCTGGAACTGAGCTTCTGGCTAACTTTCATCAGAACATGGCTACTCACATTTTGGATCATATCCAGGAATGGAGATGGAGAAAAAGTCTTATCAAAGCCAAAATTCCACCATAATTCCATCTCGAATGGTTTTTAAAATATTTACAACCCAAGATCTCCAAGGATGTTTCTATGTCCGGTGAGTAGGCTATCTTTCACGCACAGCGGTTAGAACTGATATATTCTCAATCTGGTACTCTTCAGAAAATCTTACCTGATGCTCCTAGATCCATGGTTGATGTGGCCAAACCGAAGCCAAGCCCTCACGCTGATGGTATAGTTGGATCGGTTGATGCAAATACAGTGAACCTTTTGAACCAATTGTAACAGTTGTCTCTACAAACTTCTTCTTCTAACCAGGCTGCACTGTCTACTCCTTCGCCTTCCCAACCTTCTTCTATAAACGTCGTTCAGGCCTCTAACCCTAAAGGAAATAAACAATCTGATGGGAAGAATAAGGGATGAGGTAAAAAGAAGAATCAGGAAGGGAAGGGTAATGCGAACAAGCCCAGCAACAGTGCTGGTGAGGGTAGAAAAGAGTCTAAGAAAAAGGTTAAATTTCCATGCAAGTTATGCAGTGGAGATCATTTGACTCATCTCTACCAAAAAATTCAAGATGCTCAGTGCTTTTTAGTGCAGCAAGGGTCTTCTAGCTCCCAAGTTGTCTTAACTAACCCTTTCCCCCAAGGGCAATAGTTGCTTGCTAGAGCGAACTCAAACCATGGTACCTCTGCAGGGGGTAACCAGGAAGGGGACAATTCCTCAAATGTTTTCATGATGAGTTCTCATGTCAATGTGGCTACATGATCACGTGATTATGATGAAGCAAAAACATCTAAGGATAAATCTGTTCCTGGAACTATGGACCCAATTCATATTGAGCGACCCTCTGTCGAGTCTATACCTCAGATACCAAAAGGTTCGCCAAGCATGCGACTATTAACCCTAATGCTAGGGTAGCCTAGAACTACTTGATTGTAGAAGATCTGGCTCAAAGTCCTTGAGCTATGTCTGCTTTAGAGGTACTCTAGTCGTGTCCTGATCAGTGAAGTGATTTGCTTTCAGCGATTGGGGCAGTAGATCCAAAAAATTCTTTAGTGCTCACTTTTGATATGCTCAATGTCAAAAAGAGACTTCCTCACCATATGGCTTTTCAAATAAAGTCTACTTACCGGAAAACTAATATTTTCCGAATAGTTATAGATGAGGGAGCTTAATGTCTATGTCATGTTGGAAGGCCATTGGATCGCCTTCAGTTGTTCCTTCACCCACTTTCTTGACAGCATTTGACAGACATTCTCATAGGCCACATGGGATTATCCCGACCTTTCCTATAAGTGTTGGAGGAGAGGTCATTACTATTGAAGTAGAAATCATTGATGCCAACCTGCATTACAATCTCCTCTTAGGAAGGAATTGGATTTATGAAATGGATGCCATAGTGTCATCTTTATTCTGCATCCTTTGTTTTCCTCATGAGGGGAGAATTGTTAAAGTTTATCAATTGGATTATTCTCCAGGTGACCCTCGTGCAACTTCAGGTTCTACGGTTCCATTGGTCGATAACCCCTGTCAACCTATTGAGAATTTAGGAGTTGGGATGTACTCTTCATTGATGGGTATATTTGATCTTCCCACTCCTATAGCTAGAATCAATGCCATTTTTTCCTCCAAGGAGTCTTCACGGGAAGAGTTCTTTCAAACTCGTTATTTTTCAGACCCTTGGACCTTACCTTCGCCTACAACCACATTAGATGAAGGGCAAGAAAGAGGATTGGCATTCCCTATGTCTACAATAGAGCTTAGACAACCATCCTACTCCTTTTTCAGAGGAGGAGTTAGATGGTGATGTGGCTCTAGGTTGGACGCTTGACTCTACTTTTGTTATGGATTGCTTAGATACGGTTTTACCATCTAAGGAAGCAATTTTAGAAGCAATGATGGGTGTAGATCAACCGTGGGAAGATTTACATCGTCATTCATATTTTTTTCCTCCATTGCAGGAAGTCGAATCCAAGTTCTCCAATCTACTTACTAGTGATGTTTGTACGGTTTCAAACCCTTTGGCTCCAGCACACATATGTGCCGAAGGTAATATGTCGGTTATTTCAAAAACCGTACCAATAAACATCTCTATGAACCCTAATGTGATAGAAAATGTCTTCATCGGAGCTGAGTGTTCCCCTGAAGAGATTCAAATTTACACCAACCTCTTTAAATATTTTCAGGATGTATTCACTTGGTCTTACGAAGAAATGCCTGGTATTGATCCATCCATTGTTTAGCATGAGATCAAGATGTATGAAAACGCTAAGCTGATTCGTCAGAAGCTTCGGCCGATCAATCCTAGGAAAGCAACAACTATTAAAGCTGAAGTAGAAAAGCTGCTCAAGGCGGGTTTCATATACCCCGTTCCTCTAATGGAGTGGGTTTCTAATCCAGTCCCAGCTGATAAAAAACAAGGAACGATCTGAGTGTGCATTAACTTTAGGGATTTGAACAAAGCTTGTCTGAAAGACAATTACCCACATCATTTATCGATCAGATAGTTGATGAATGTGTGGGTAATGAGATTTTCTCGTTCATGGATGGATTCTTCGGTTATAATCAAATATCTATTTGTCCAAAAGACTAGCATAAGACAAATTTCATTTGCCCCTGGGGTGCCTTTGCATACAAAAAGATGCCTTTTGGTCTTAAAAGTGGTTGGAGCTACATTTCAGCGGGCTATGTCTTACGCTTTCCACGACATCAAGCATGTCCAGAGCATACTTGGATGATTTAGTTACTCGTTCTCGAAAGAGAATCGATCATCCCAGTCACCTTCGGTTAGTTTTTGAGAGATGTCAATTTTACAAGATCCGGTTGAATCCGAATAAGTGCGTTTTTGCGGTTACATCTAGTTGGTTGTTAGGGTTCATTATATCAACCGAAGGGATTCGAGTTGATCCCTTCAAGTTTGAGGCAATAATTCAGTTGCCTCCCCTGTCTTCCATCCGACAACTTCAAAGTCTCCAAGGAAAGGAAAATTTCTTGAGACGGTTTATAGCAAACTATGCTGAGATAACTAAAGAATTTATGCGTTTGCTGAAGAAAGGAGTTCCATTTTTATGGGATGACTTTGTGCAACGATCTTTTGATGTCTTGAAGCAGGCGTTAATCTCTGCCCCACTTTTGAGTCCACCAGATTATGGTAGAGATTTCCTTTTATATCTTGCAGTGGCAAAATCAACCATAGGTATGGTTCTGGTTCAGGAAGATGATGCTCTCACAAAGCATTTGATTTTCTACTTGAGTTGAGGCTTGGTAGGCCCTAAACTACGCTATTCTCTGGTTGAGAAATTGGCCTTAGCAGCTGTCCATGCTGTCCAGCGGCTTTGTCATTATATTCTGCTACGCAAAACGTTCTTCTTAGTGACGATCAATCCTTTTCAATTTGTCCTTAGTAGGCGAGTGATTGGGGGCAAATACAATCGATGGATTGTTATTTTACAAGAATTCGATCTCGAGTTCTTGTCAGCCAAGTCTAAGAAGTCATTGTTTTTTTATGGAATTAATTTTTGAGCTGCCTTGTGAAGAAGATATTGTTTATGAGGAAATTTTCCCAGACAAACATCTATTCCTCATCTCTTCACAAGATCCCTGGTATGGAGATATCATCATCTATCTCTAGACTTCAAAGTTCCCCCTGCTTCCTCCAAGCATGAACATCAAAAATTACATCACCTTGCTAAGAACTATGTTATCGTTGGTGATACATTATATCGCCAAGGGGTTGATTCAATCCTTAGGCATTGTTTAACTTTGGAAGAAGAAGAGTTTGTACTCAATGATTGCCACAATGGAGCTTGTGGTGGTCATATACCAGGGCTTGTAACAACCCAAAAAATCTTGCATGCCGGCTACTTTTGGCCTTCAATTTTCAAATATTATATTGAGGCAGTCAAACGTTGCCGCCCTTGTCAAGTCTATACTAAGAAGATGAGCGCCATCCAGCTCCTCTTTTCCCTGTTATCACTGTCAGTCCTTTTACAAAGTGGGGCATTGACTTTACCACTTGTAATCTGCCTTCAGTGGCGAATCACAAGTACATTATAGTGGTCATAGACTACTTTACAAAGTGAGCTGAGGCCATGCCTACTCATAAAAATGATAGTGAAAAAACAACATTGTTCCTCTTCAATCAGATTATTTCACGTTTTGGTATCTCGAGAGAGATTGTCACTAACCATGGCAGTCATTTCCAGAAACAACTGATGACCGACTTGGCTCTTAAGTTGGGCTTCCGGTAGGAGCATTCGTCTCCATATTGTCCTCAGGCCAATGGGCAAGTTGAAGCCGTGAATAAGTCCCTCAAGATGATCCTACAAAGGACAATCGACAAAAATCGGTCAAATTGGGACATCATGTTGTACCCGGCTCTCTGGGCATACCGAACCTCAGGACAGACTGCCACCAGTTTTACACCTTTTAAGTGATTTTATGGGCTGGAATCTATTTTTCCTATTGAATGCGAAATTCCATCCCTTAAGCTAGCTGTTGAGCTTCTTCCATAGACCTCTAGTCTCGAAGAGTGCCTTTTTCATTTGGAACATCTCGATGAGAAGTGTCGAGATGCCGCCATAATAAATGAGGCCCATAAGAAAAGGGTTAAAACTCAGTATGATAAAGTTGTCCGTCCTCGAGTCTTTTCTGAAGGTGACCTTGTCTTGGTCTATGACCAAGATAAAGATGCCTTGGGGGTAGGGAAATTCAAGTCTATGTGGTATGGTCCCTTTATAGTAAAACGAGTTTTAAGAAAAGTGGCTTATGAATTAGTCGATTTTGAAGGGAACAGGGCTCCACCTCAAGAAGTATTTTTCTTAGGTTATGGCCGAGCAATGGCTTATTTGTATATTTTGTACTTTTGTACATGTTTTGTTGGGAATTTTTGTGATATTGACACTTTTTTGATCTGCTTTGGTAGGTGTTGATGGACGACTTGGTCTATTTCAGATTCGTTGATGGTGCTAGTCAACACACTCATAATCTCGCTTCCGCAGCTTGGGTGATTTATTATCCATCTGGTCAGTTGATGGTGTCAAGGGGAGTATGTATTGGTTCTGCTTCAAATAATTTTGCCGAATAGACTATCGTTATTAATTTACTATTTGAAGCTATTTCTTATGGAATTTATTCGTTGGTAGTCTATCTTGACTCACAGCTGGTAGTGTCACAAGTAAATAACATTTATCGGGTTCGAGATCCTTATTTATATTGGCAATTTTTTAGAGTGAGAGAGTTGCAATGGTAATTTGTTTATATTACTTATTTGCACATTCCATGATCTCAAACTTCATTAGCAGATTCTATCACTAATAAAGCATTAGATTGGCATATCGATCATTCATCAAATTAAAAACAAACATCAAAAATTTGGAACTATCTATCTATATATATATATATATATATAGATATATCATAAAACTACCTGTGTGTACATAAAGTGTTCAAAAATAATATACAAAATCGGGACTAAATGCCCATAATCATGTCCAGTCTATCTATTGACTCGGCTTAGGATGAGCGGCTAAGAAGGTAACTACTGCATTGGCCACGCACCGACGTATGCGGACCCAGTCTTGTGGTACTCCTACCACACGACGATATATCACGTCAAGTAGGTCCTCTTTGGCTACCATCGGTACCTGGTGAGTCAATCTCACCAAGTTTCTTTGGACTGCATATAAGACCCTCTCTATCTCAGCAGCCACCTGTTCAGCACCTCTTCCGTGATGCCTATGCCGTGGGAATCCATCGAGTCTTACCGGACCCACATATGGAACATGATCTTTATGTCAGTATTTTAATCCCATCAAAAATATTTCTAAGTCCATTTTCATATTTAAAAAACATAAAAAAAATCTTAAAATTTGATAAAACTTAAAAAATTATTACCTATCTCTCCCCATGCTGCGTTTGGTAGCAGCACCAAGTCTGGATCTCCTCGAAAATCCATACCAGCATAGGGATAGTTGTCCACAGCGATGATTTGTTGTTCCCACCAGGCGAAGAACTCATCGTCAAAAGTAGTCCTTGGCACATCCCCACCTCCAAGGTGTTTCATCAAATCGGCCCACCTACCATTTTGAGGATCTCGGGGGCTGCTAATAGAGACGGATACCTTGGGACATAGCCCAGGCACCTTCTCGAAAAAGAAGGAGCATAAAATAGTCCCATATCTGAAATTTTTGGTCTGCCCTTTCTGAATAGAGGACAACTCAATTTTCATATTAGTAAGAAGAGGTGTACACCAGTTAAAAATAGTGGTGAGGCACTCCACGGCCAAGCTCATGGATACTCGTGAAGCTTGGTGCAATGAAGCTGATCCGTTTATCCTAGCTATGGTGAACAGTAGAATCCTCAAGGATAAGCTCTCCACATGTTTTATTGGAATCTAACTTCCAATTTTTTCTGGATGCCCAGGACAGTATATGTGTACGTAGTCTTCTATTGAAAGACTACCTCGAGTCTGGCCCATCGAATGCACAACTTCTCCTCTCCGAGAGAGACCAGTGATAATGTAAATATCCTCCACCTCTATCCTCAAAGGAATTTGATCAATCATAAATGCATCATCCTCGACACTCCAATAGTGGATTAGCATTTCAAACAGACGAGTGTTGGCTTTCATGTTGGGAATTTTGAAAAATTTCAACAAGCCATAGCCCCTCAATGCGTCTAATTCCTGTTGTTCATTCATAACTTCATTATCAATTGTGGTATGCTCCCTCTCTCTCCATGTGATTGCCATCCTAAAAAAGATTGAGTTTCGACCATTAGATTTTTGTCTTTAAATTTCAAACCGCATATACGCGGGTTCCTTTTACACGTAATCACATGTAGGGCTGTCCTATACGTGGGTTGATAACATCCAACCTGTGTATACGCCGAGTTGAAATTTTTAACATAAATTCCTACGGTCAAACCTTAATAAAAATTTCTAAAAACAATCACGAAGTAATGCAAGCTTGAATAGAGGGTTACCTAATGATTTTGATCCAATTTGAACGGTCCAATTATTTGGGGGGACAAGTTTACTCTTTTTTCTCCATAGCTTTTGCTTTCAACACAAATGGCACAAATGGTGAGTCAAAAGGTCATTTTATAGCTTTGAAATTGTCAAATTTTTTCAAAACTTGATTTTTTTCGTCTCATGAATCTTTTAACTTGTGAACTTGGATTGTCGGGAATAGGTTTTTTTTCAGGGTATTTTAGACACTTCTTCGAGATCTTTTTTGGTTCCATGACCATCGACTCGTCATGGCAGGTATCGTTTACTCACTGACATATAGGTTAGGGAAACCATTTTTTCCGTTGCATCTTGCATACTAGCCTCCATTTGTCGATACACTTGCTATAGGGTCACCCCATTGTGTCTTGGTTAGCAAACCATGTTCACTCACTGATTTTTAAATCATGACACAATGGTAGAGCCATCCTTTACATGGGCATCATAGTTAGCACCTCACTGACATTGGTTTCCCATGTTGTTATATTGAGTAGGCTCAGGAGTCCTCTTTAGTCCCACCATGACTTGTGCCTTGAAGACTCATTTCTCTTTGATTCTTCACTTCGTTCTGGCCTTATACCCTAGAGGCTCCTTTGTGTTGAGTTGTACTGCTGCATTGCATTTTAACTATTTGCACCTTTTGGCCTTGAGCCGGCTTCATTTGGACTCGTGTTTAAGCCACTTATTTGACCATGTCTTCTGGAAAATCAACCTGCAATCACTTAGCTTCTGCAACTTGGCACACCCTTTGATCCATGGAAGGAACAACCCTTTGAGTGTCCTTGACCAGTTTTGCCTCCCTGCATTGAGCATAGGATTGTTCTCATCCCAGGAACTAGATCATCTGTTTCACTGACACTCATTCTTTCCACTGTACTATAGCATTCTTTTATTCTTTTTCCAACTTAAAGAAAAAGACAAAAAAAATTATATATTCCAAAAAAAAGCAGGAACGAGACAACATTTCCATATATTGTTGGCAGCGAGAGTCAGTTGTGTCGCCCTTGAACAAAGCACTCAAAAGAAAGTCTCTCCTCCATTTTGGGCAGGATTTAGTTTGACTTAGGTACACCTTAACCTTGTTATTGAATTAGTTCTCCTCTGATTGGTTATCTCTTCCAATCATATGGAGAGTCAGTTCATGCCTCCTCCATGACGAACTTATACAGAGTTATTATATGTTGCCACATAGTCATCATTGAGTTGTGCTTTTGTTTAAGGGAAGTAAGCCTGAGTCGGCCTCTCTACGATGTCTCTTGACCTATTTTTCAGTCGGCCATCCCTAGTTGTCAGTGTCTTGTTTGTCATCACATTAGTTATATTTGTCCTTTACTCGTGTTGGTTTGAGAAGGTCTCCATTGAATTCTTGATGGTGGGTCTTGTCCTTATTGACGACGACATATTTCTCTAAGGGCAGGCCTAGAGCCACACCCTAGCCTTATTTTCATTATTGATAGGTCACCTTGTGCTCAGCATCAATCAATATCATGGGTCTTTGATTGAGTGGTTTCCCTTGTGTTCGACATCAACTTTCATTATCACACATTGGGATTCGTGCAGCGCCTTGGTTTCCATTTGACCCTATTGGTGGATTCCTCATCTCTGTGCCAACTTTCATTATTGGTTGGTTCAGAGGGTTTCTATCGTGCGCTAGCTACATCTTGTGTATGCCGGAAACGTGCTTCAGTTGGGGTACTACATCTTTTTTCGTCAGATTCCTTCCACATTATTGGCCTATGAGTTTCACTTGTGCTAGATTGATGAAGGATGCCTTAATGCCTTCCTTCTAGTGGATCTTTTCCTATCGACTACGACTCATTGCTCCGGGGCAAAGATCTAGAGTCCATTTGGCAGTACCTTGGGGTTTACAGTCATCAGTGGCAGATTCCTTTGCTATCGATAATGGGAAACCATCATTGTCCCCTGATTGATAGATTCTTCTAGGTGTTCAACTTCAGCTCATTTATTCGCACTTGTTAGATTGTACTGGGTACCTTGACTCTCATTATCATTATCGGTGAGTAGTCTCGCGTTTGTTAATGGTATACATCAATGACTGGTAATCAAACGATTTCTCACATGGTCGACTTCAGATCATTTATTCCCATTGTGTAGAAATGTACCACGGTGATCGGTGAAGACCTCGGGTTGCATCAACATTCTTTGGTTCACTTGTCAGTTGCTCTTGTTGCTGCTAGTCGACACCATTCCACATTATATGTTGCAGTCCTTCACAGCAACATCTTATATGCTGGCATCCGAGTTGCGATGTAGTATCATCTTATTCCATCATGTTCATTTGGTACTATTGGGATTAGTTTTTGACATCAGTGATCAGCTTCATCTTTCAACTTCATTGATCATCTTCTTATATGTGATATTCAGAAATGTACTTGTTCAATCAAGATCAGATGATCCATTATGTACCTTCAGTTCTTTATACTTGTATACATAGTGGATCTGCTTGTACTTGATATGAAGACATGCTTTACTTTCTCTAAGCATGGGTATGCCTGCCTCGGACAGTTGTTTCTTTCTGATCTTCTTTTGATGGCTTGGTAGGCTGAAATCTGGTGAAGTCCTTCTTAGTTTCAACAGGTTTCCTTTCCATATACTTAATACATTTTAGCCAGCATGTACCCCTTCTGACCTCATATATTAGGGGGCATCTGTTATAGCTCCAAATATCACCCTTGGTATTTGTGATGCTTGGTTTATGGCCTAGGGAAACCCCTCCTTCTAGACTTGGTCCAAATATTTTAAAAAACAATGTTTTACTCCCTGTATGCTACTTTTCCTTGTGATTATAGTGTGTACATGCAAGTTAGTCAATACCCAAATTGCGTATATGTGTTAAAACAGTTAAAAAAAATAAATTTCATTAACTATTGGCAGAGTTCACAGATTTTACCTATTGATTACCTCCTAGTGCTCGTGGCCCAACTGTTTCCCAACTAAAAAACTAATTGGGAGAAGTGTTGGGCCGCCAAATTAACATACATTTTCACTCCATTTTCAGTTTTATCCTCATTGTCACCTCATTTCAGCACATTAATATTACATAATTCTATATTTCCAATACCATATGGGTTCATATCTTCATTTTCCAAAGTTATTAATTTTATGTATTTAGAGTGAATTTATGATTAAAAGTTATAGAAATAACATGTATTTGCTTATGCCTAAAAGTGGCTTGAGTTTGATGACATGTGTAGATCATTTGGAAGCTTCCAAGGCACCCTTATGTGGCCTCCCAAGATCAAATTCGAATTTCCACTCAAGAGGTGGACCATATTCCAAGGAGAAAGATCATGAAGATGTTAATGTGTCATGGGATTTGTATCTAGTATTTAGGGATAAGTTGAGACAAGTATGGATCTAGTAGATATTTAAGGGATCTACATTTATTGAGTAGATATCCCTAATTCATGTATAAATAAGAGAAGCATCCTTCAAAGAAAAGGAGAGAACAATTATCAGTCATTAGTTAGCATCAGATTTATGATTGTTCATTCAAAATGAATAATATCATTTTCTCCAAATCATGAGTTATGAGTATTGTTTGATTCTTAAGGTGTGATAGTTGTTCATGTGTGCTCATTGAGGAATGGAAGGATCCCCATACTGAGATAAGTACACTTTGTTGTAGAGTAATGTTGTGAATATACTAATTTTAATTATGATGTTCAGCTGATTTCTTCGTTGTAAATACTTGTAGATAATTTCATTATGAATTCATGTTATGGCCATGTTTTTGTTGTGTGAAGGTTGATCCCCTTTCAGTAGCTAGTTTTTATGTGAGAAGGAGAACCAAGATCTCCTAATTTAGGAGTCTCTTCTCCATGATCTAGACTGAACTGAAACAAGATTTACTTTCTTATATGCTTTCCTACATTAAATTTATGTGAAGATTGATTTCCTTTCAAGTAGCTAGTTTTTATGTGAGAAGGACATCCAGTTCCTGCTAAGTTAGGGGACTCTTCTCCATGGGCTAAGAACTGAACTAAAAACAATATTTACCTGCTTTCATTTCTTTCCTGCTTTCTTAGTTGTTTGGCAATGTTATTATAAAATGATTGTAGAAGGACAATCAGGACTCTTGAACAAGAGACTCTTCTCTATCTTCTAAAATATATTAATTCCATTGATCAAACATTTTTATGCTTTCATAAAATAGATCTGATAGTTTAGATTTGTAATATGCATTTCCATTCTAACCAAACTTCCTACACCTATTTCATCTGAGGTCCCATATATTTTGGTTTGCTTCTAAGTTCATGAAACCCCCGGGTTGATAAATTAAACGATAGGGATTTAATAGACAATTAAATCACCCAACATTTTGGCGTCGTTGCCGGGGAAGAAAACTTAAATGTAAGTTAGTTAGGAAGATTGTTTAGGAAGAATTTTTATTTAGGATCATTTAGGGTTAATTGCATTTAGGAATTTTCATTTAAGTTTATTCTCATATAAAAAAACATAGAAATAGAACACAAATCAAAAACCCCCATTCACTAAAAAAAACAAAAACACAATAAAAATCCATATGTATATATGGAAGAACAATGAGTATAAGTTTGGAACAACTCGCTCAGATCCTAGAAAGTGTTAGGATCTCCTCTTCTTGCGAAGAAGAGATCTTGACAGCAGCCAAAAGTTTAACTACTCCTCTAGAAGAAAACAATGAATTAACATTCGAAGAATCCTGTATATCTGATGATGAACAATTATTTGAACAGGAGATTGAGGAGGACGAAGAGAAGTTGCAGCATGATCTGAATCAGAGTGGAAATCATGCCTATGAAAGCCTTATTGAAAGATGGTTTCGATGGTTTCAAACAAGTATGAGGTTAGATCAATTTCGTTTTTGTTTTTATTTCATTAAATCATACTCACAAAAACTAGATTCGATCATCCTTGTATATTTTCATTTTAAATTTGCAAAATTGAAAATGAATATATTTTTACTACTATTGCGTGAATGGTTACATTGGAAATTTAATTACACGTAATATTTTATAATTTTCAATTAGTATAGAATAGGTAGGATGATATTTTCAGTTCGAATAAGTATGCTCTCCTCCTGCGTCTTTGACGATCTCGAGGATCAGAAAGTAGAACGTTTATAAATGTTTTCAGGATTGCAATATGATTATCTTTGTTTGCTAAAAAAAAATTTCATCCTAAATCACTAAAAAATTAGATTGTTTTAGGATTAGTTCTTTTTTTAAAATTTTGATTTTAACCTAAAATTAAAAAAAATAGGAATAAAATTTAATTTTTGTTGTTGTTGTTGTTGTTTTTTTTTAAACAATACGAAATAAATTTCATTTTTTTTAGTTCTTAATAACAACACAAAACAAATAAATAAATAATTTCTTTAAAATAAAAATATAGGGTTTATTTATTTATTTTTGTAGTTTTTTTTTACAATCAAAATAAAACCATTTTAGTTTAAAAAAAAAAATCAATCAATTTTAAGTTAGTTTAAAAAAATCATTAAAAAATAATTTCAATTAAAAAAACAAAAAAACAAAAAACCTGGTAGTGAGGAGGTTAGTTAAGTGGGCAGTACCGATACGTTCAGAAAAACGTTATACCTGACCAGTTTAGCATAATTACATATATAATTAGATTCCTTCATTGACTTTACAACAATAACCCAGTTCATCATTATCCAGTTCATCGTTATCGCATCGTTGCAGTAGCGAGATTGATTCATTTCATTTATAACGATTGCACTCGAGTTCATTTCGACTTGTGGCAGGAGCAAGATTTTGTACCTCACAGTTGGGTCATTTCTATGGGGAACTCTTTGGCAGAAACTCTCGTGCGGTAGCAGCAGTCATCTTAGCTCGATCCAAAAGGTCTAGTGCAAAGGCAGAATACTGGGCAATGGCCTCCACAACTTGTGAACAACTATTGATGAAAGATCTACTTGGGAGATGGGGTTAAGGCATCATCAAGCCATGGATATTTTCTGTGATGTGATTTCACTACGCAACTATCAATTTAATTCCAACAAATAACCATAAACCTGTCACCATCAAAGCCTATCCTGGCATTTATAGGGAGAATGTGCAAATTCCATGAAGTAAGTCATTCATAACTTTGGTTGGCTCAAGCGCCCATTACTAACAACCTACAGATCCGAGAAGCTAGAACTGAAATCGCATGGTGTCTCATATTTGGATAGAAGGTTTTTAATCACACCATCATCTAAGGAAACTTCATATCGAGTGAATCAAATCCATTTTGACGCCATGATCCTTTTAACCAAATCCATATTCCTTAATAGTTTGAGCAATCTCCAGCTCCAGAACAATCAGCAATGTGAATTCTTTTATGGCGGTTTCAACTGCCCTCCGTTTTTATGCATCCATTAAACTTGGTCAAAGAAAAATCCTCCAAAAATTGGCCTCTCTGTTTCAGTTAATTGCTATCCTATCTTTATCTGATTTCCTGTGATCTCTCTCCGAGATCTCAATTTCCCAGTCTCATGAATCTTTCAAAAATCTTATTTATTGGAATGATATAGGGTCAAGCCCAACAATCCCACCAAATCTGCGAAGGCGAGAGGGTCTGATTTACGTGTTCATTTTAAATACAAGAGAAACTGCACAGGCATTTAAGAAGCTACCTCTAGGTAAGGCTAAGAGGTATCTGGAGGATGTAATTGTCCAACATTTCACCGCTTTTATGGAGGTTTGGGCAGAACAGTCCAAGCAAAATAAACGAAATCGACCCACTAAGTGAGATGGAAGGACCAAAAACAAAAACCATTTTCTGCAGACTTAAATGAAGAATTCACAGCAATTCATCGGATTCTATCAGATCTAACTTCATTCAAAATTTAGCACAAAAAAAATGGAATTCGGTTGGTGAAGATTCTGATGGTGGCCATGATTTAGATGCCTTTGTTTCTTTTATCAATGAAAAGATTGGCACAAGCCGTGATGGGCAGGGCCATCTGACATCCCTTGCTGGAAAAGTTGATAGCGTGGATGATTTGGCAAATGAACTGTCGAGTGCTAGTGTGCATGAACATGAGGCTATATTGGCCAAATTTGAGGCGGTGTCTGAAAAGTTGACTGGCCCTTATGCAATCCATGGGAAGATTTATGTCAACGCTGCCAAAAAGATAACTGAGAAGGGTGCAGACTATGCAAAGAATGAGATTGACCAGTTGTAGCGTATCCTTGAAAAGGCTGTCAGTGCCACAAAAGCAGATGAGTTAATTGTCAAGAAAAAGCATCCTCTCATCCATTTTGGGCTATTTGTACTAGTTCCAATTAAGGTGTCGAATTAAGAGAGCATCTATTTGAGCCCTGGAAAAGCCGAATGCAAAAACCCCGAAAAAATGGCCAAAATTGACGCAGGCAAGCGAGCCGCTATATTGGCATATAGATGGTGTAGGTGCTGAGAAAATATGTTACTGTCGTCCATACAATTCTTCAACTGCTGATATGGGCAAGGAACAATATTATGATGCTTGAATGCATATTCGTGAGTTTTATGGTCTTTCAGTGATATTGTCAAATTTGCGCTCTCTGTTCTGGAATTTCCTCAGCCAGCACCTTTTCCTCACATAGGTTTCTACTTATTCCTCTGCTCAAAACCCTAATCATTTCCCTTTATATTCCATACCCCTTTCT
Source organism: Pinus tabuliformis (assembly GCA_031772625.1). Taxonomy (NCBI): domain Eukaryota; kingdom Viridiplantae; phylum Streptophyta; class Pinopsida; order Pinales; family Pinaceae; genus Pinus; species Pinus tabuliformis. Next base: position 156,565,462 of record CM062812.1, read on the forward strand.
CATGCATAGTCTAAAGCTATATGGAGCTCACTGAAATCGTCCTTGGAATTAGCAGTTGCACCATTATCAGGTCAAAATCACTCCAATTCTTCGCTCATCCGTCCTTTCGATCAATTTTCTGAGTGCCCTTGGCGCGGTTTCATCCTGCAATGTTGCCCAAATTGATTTTCTCCTCCACATCCACGTTCAGGTGCTATATCCCTGCGCTGCTGCTGCCCCACGGAGTTTTTGGAGCCGAGGTTTTCAGGATCCAGACCAGAATAATGGTTTAGGTTTTTATTTTTATTTTTTTTATTGTTAATATTAGTTTAATTTAGTTTGAACATTTTAGATTTTTATTTTTTTATTTTCAGTTTGTAAATTTAATAGAGTGAATACAAATTAAAAAGAAATTAAATGATTATTTAAAAAAATCAAAACAACACCAAACAAATTTTTGTGATTTTACTATTTTTATTTATTTATTTATTTATTTTTAATAATACAAAACAAAATTTAGTTTTAAATTTTAGTTTTATGGAAAAAATAACAACAAAACAAATAAAAACAAATAAAAAATAATAATAAAACAATTAAAAAATACAAAAAAATCAAAAAAATTAAAAAAATTAAAAAAAAAAAAAAAAATTAAAAAATCAAAACAATTAAAAACAAAACAAATAACAAAAACAAAACAATTAAAAATCAAATCAAATAAAAAATAAAAATATCAAAATAAAAATAAATAAATAAAATAAAATCGAAAACAATTAAAAAAATAGACAAAACAATTGAAAAAAACAAATAAATAAAATTAAAATTTTTACAAATGGAGGTTCATAACTCTTGAAAACAATTTATACTTTCTTGGAGTTACTTCAAGGGAACTTGCACTCAAAGGCAACATGTAAATTTTATTTTGTTTTATTTTGTTGCTAGCATTTATACTTGCATTTTATGTCCTTCAAAAAGCTCTCACAATTTTCATGCAGGATTTGTACTGAGCTTTACAGGTGCACAACGATCCAAGTCCATGCAGATGTGATCTCTCGAAATCACATTCATTATTGAAAGCTTAAAGGAGTTAAGTACAAATGTCGTGACATTTGTCACTACAGAGAAATCTTTTGCATCATGATATTTTACCCACACTTCTCCTTCAAAACCTCATCAGTCGTCCATGTTAAAGTCCACTAATTCATTGCCTTATCTATCATGACTTCATACATGTCTACTTTTCTGAGTCGCATACATTTTTTCCTTCTTTTCAGTTCATCTTTTTTCCTCACAAATAAACCAACCATCTCTCTACATTGCCTTGTATTCCTTGCCATAAAAACTCTTTGACCATAACATCTGGTATCTATAGTCCCACCAGTCATTTTGTACGAACTCGCGTTCACTGATGTGGGATTCCTTGAGGCCCACCTTTTAACAAGTCTTGACCCATCGACTTTAGCACCTTATCTAGGACAAATACTAGAGTCATTAGCAGTACCTTGAGGCTTGCATGCCTTAATGGTAAGTCTTCTCGCCAACAAACAATGGGAATACATTGATGTCCCTTGTTTGCTAGATCTTGCAAGTGGCTCGACATCAGCTCATCTATTCGCACTTCGCAAGATGTACTTGGGTACCTTGGCACTCATTGACACTAATGGTGAGTTTGCCTTACATTGGTTAACGACATTCATCAATGGTCGGTAATCCACTGACTTCTTTCCATGTTCGACATCGACATGTTTATTCACATGGAAAGAATTGTGCCGCGATATGGGACGACATGAAGACTATATGGTTCAGTAGCAGATTCAATAGTATTTTATACTTTGGAACAAATTCAGTAGCAGTAATAAAGGATCCACATTCAAAACTTCATCCATCATATGTGCAACCAAGACACAAATCACATTCTTGTATTCTTCATTCCATGATTCAGCAATAGAAGCTACACTTTTCTACATATACATAGTTTGTCCACTCAGGTAAGTAAAGGTATGTTCTTTTCTAGCTTTTTATCATACAATTCCTTTAATACTAAAATTATAATTTTTGGAAAATGTTACACCATGTTCATTTTCATACCTCATATTCACATACATACTCCATTATCACCTTTCATATGTCATATATGTCCTTCATGAACATGTCATCCTAACCAACATACTTTTTCCAAACAACTACTATTGCATTATGATTCAAATGTTACATGTTTTGGAAATAATGATCAAAGAATGAATGGTTGATTAAATGTTTTCAAAGTCTTTTGATGCAACAAAAAAAAAAACAAAAGTATTGTTACACAAGAACCAATACTAATCAAATTTTGGTTGTCACACAAGAACCAACCAAAATAATATGTTGCAATCAAATGTTTTTAAGAAAGAAGACTTTGAAAAAAGGAACAAAGTTGTCAAAAAGAAAATTATGCGAAGTTAAAAAATCAATATCAACCAAAGTCGATATAAAAGAAAGACAATGCAAAAAGATTAAATCATGATTAAGTGAAACAATGCAATAAATTGCATGAGGACATGCAATAAATTAAGTTGGGGGGTATGTTGTGCCACCAAATTAACATACATTTTCACTCCATTTTCACCTTTATCCTCATTTTTTCACCTCATTTCAGCACATTATCATTACATAATTCTATATTTCCAATACCATATGGGTTCATATCTTCATTTTCCAAAGTTATTAATTTTATGTATTTAGAGTGAATTTATGATTAAAAGTTAGAGAAATAACATGTATTTGCTTATACCTAAAAGTGGCTTGAGTTTGATGACATGTGTAGATCATTTGGAAGCTTCCAAGGCACCCTTATGTGGCCTCCCAAGATCAAATTCAAATTTCAACTCAAGAGGTGGACCATATTCCAAGGAGAAAGATCATGGAGATTTTGATGTGTCATGGGATTTGTATCTAGTATTTAGGGATAAGTTGAGACAAGTATGGATATAGAAGATATTTAATGGATCTACATTTATTGAGTAAATATCCCTAATTCATGTATAAATAAGAGGAGCATCTTCAAAGGAAAGGAGAGAGCAGTTATCAGTCATTCATTAGCATCAGATTTATGATTGTTCATTCAACATGAATAATATTATTTTCTCCAAATCATGAGTTATGAGTGTTGTTTGATTCTTAAGGTGTGATAGTTGTTCATGTGTGCTCATTGAGGAATGGAAGGATCCCCATACTAAGATAAGTACACTTTGTTGTAGAGTAATGTTGTGAATATACTAATTTTAATTATGATGTTCATCTTATTTCTTTGTTGTAAATACTTGTAGATTATTTCAGTATGAATTCATGTTATGGCCATGTTTTTGTTTTGTGAAGGTTGATCTCCTTTCAGTAGCTAGCTTTTTTGTGAGAAGGAAACCCAAGATCTCCTAAGTTAGGAGTCTCTTCTCCATGATCTAGACTGAACTGAAAAAAGATTTACTTTCTTATATGCTTTCCTAGATTAAATTTATGTGAAGATTGATTTCCTTTCAAGTAGCTAGTTTTTATGTCAGAAGGACATCCAGTTCATCCTAAGTTAGGGGACTCTTCTCCATGAGCTAAGAACTGAACTGAAAAAAATATTTACTTGCTTTCATTTCTTTCTTGCTTTCTTAGATGTTTGGCAATGTTATTATAGAATGATTGTAGGAGGACAATCAGCAATCTTGAACAAGAGAATCGTCTCTATATGCTTTCATAAAATAGATCCGATAGTTTAGATTTTTAATATGCATTTCCATTCTAAACAAACTTCCTACACCTGTTTCATCTGAGGTCCCATATATTTTGGTTTGCTTCTAAGTTTATGAAACCCCCGGGCTGATAAATTAAACGACAGGGATTTAATAGACAATTAAATCGCCCAACAAGAAGTATAAATAGACTTCTATGGGAAGGCCTTAAGGAGGAGAAGATATAGAATTACTATACTAAGATTATCCCCTGTCCAAGTTTGAAGTATCCATGTGCTTCAAGCACTTCCCCAAGTTCAGGAAACCCTTGTTTCCTTGAGTGTTGATATTCTCCCACTTTCTTGAGATATCATGGTATTGGTTATGGAAGGAGGTTGTTGAAGACTGGGACTGGATGGATCCAGAGGACAGTTCCGCTTGGAGCCAGAAGAAGAAGACTCAGGTGAACTCTTTCCATGTTTATTATAGTTTTCTACAATAAAAAGAAACATTGTCTTCTTCCTGAGATTGACCTTGTTTTTGCATCAGATGTGGTTGTAATTCACATATGAATGTCATTTGGATGTACAACTAATCATCTTACTTATATGATATAAAGTTGATTTCATTAAAATGATTTATCTATACGTTGCTATGTATGTTCAGATTGGTTGATTTGCAGATTCGAAGATCATCAGGAGTTGCAAAGGGTCTGAACCCTGCTGGAACTACCCAAACAAAGTACATCCAGGTATGTTCATCCTTACATAGTTTGTTTATTTAAGCATGTTTCCTGAGTTGTATGCATGTTTCTTGTTGTAGATTACTCTTTCTTTGTTGGGGTTCTAACCCTTAGCCCTAGGGTACTTATTCCCGTACAGGTAGTGAAACGAATTTAATGGAATATGATTTGGATACGTGGTGAGGGAGGCGAATGAATGAAATATGAGTGGAGGAGTCATTTTCGGGTGGTGAAACTTAGGAATAGTGCAATAATGTACCAAATATAATTTGATGTACCGAACCTTAGAACAAAACCTTTATCCCTTTGCTTTTTTCATGTGCATGAAAATAATATTCAACATTTGACTTAGGATGAAATTTTCATGCTTATTATGAATCATCATTCTATTTCTACCTACCCTCTCATTTCAATTCTTTTTATAAGTTAACATTTTTTCTTCTTGCTTTGCAGGGTGCATTTAAACTAGTAGACCCAGATCACTTTTTTTATGAAAATATAACTTATCCTATCACTTATCTCACCATTGATTCAGATTAAATTGTTGAATCTGTTTTATTTCTACCTAGCTACTGATTTACCAATATTAAATTGTTTGGTAAATCTTTATTCACTAACCCATTCAACAAAAATTTAAATGTGTTCAATCATGATTAAACAATACGATTTGAACACAACTTTAGTCATTGTGGAATTCAAAAACAAGTTTCACACACCCTTATTTGATAATGAACTAAAAGAACTAACTTATCAGTAGTGGCATTTAGACTTGCAACACTTTCTGTATTATTTTCTTTTTTTTCTTTTGTGGGGTTCTTATTTCCTTTTTCTTTTCTTTTTTAACATACCCTCTTTTCATTTTCTTTTTTCATATATTTTTTGAAATCATTTGAATGCTGAAACTATGTACAATATGAAATTACAAATACAAAATACTCAATCACCTTGAGATCCTATAATTTATAGGACCCTAACAGTGGTTCCAGCTAGGGATGGCACTTCTCTGAGTGCAGTGTCAAGAACATATGGTCAGTAGCTATTGAGCCTAAAAAAATTACTCTTTCCCTAGCAACTCTTCTCATTCCTTTTGTTTGTTTTTCCATAAGAAAGATGCATTCTCATCACCAATGACCAGTATATACTGTCTTGAGGAGGACATTTAGTGATTTACATGCTATGCTTTTATGTTTTGTTGTTTTAATAAATTTTTGTATATTAGCTACGAAACAGAGCCTATTATGTAGCTAATCGGTTGTTCCACAGCTACCTTCATGCTCTAACAGGTTCCAAGTGTCAGAAGGAGAAACTAACCACATGGGCAGCTTGGAAATCATCATGACATGGACCCTTTCCTATTCATTCAGCCCAGGTCGACAAAGAAGATGGTATAAGACTACGGTCAATGGATAAGTCAAACACAAAGAGACCGAAGGTAACAGGACTTTGTTTCGTGGTTAATTAATGTGTTTCACAGTGATGGGAAGTGTTATTCGGAGAAACTACCTGTACCTATGGACTCCAATAGCCACCATGTCTTGGATTTATGTCTCTAGCAACCGAGGAAGAAATTCCGCATATCTATCCTCTACTTGTTTGGCTATAGCATGCTTTTCTCCACAAACAGTTATATGATTTTTCTTATAAATACCTATGTAAAGGACTGAAGAAGTTAGTAGTAATAGTAATAGTTTTATTGTGAAATTGAAGTTCTAGACTCTGTAATTTCTGGGCATTTTGTGTCCATATTTTAATATGAGAAGACCACATGTTCTTATGAAAATCTGAATGAGTTTTCTTGGAGTTGATTGAGCAAGTGTAGCCTAATCAGTTGTAGAGGGCCCTTGCACTAAAGAAGGTTTCATTTCATTTTATTTTTCTTCTTCTTTTTAACTGTAAATTCATCATTTTCTTATTAACAATGTTTATAATGCAATTTCCATCATTTTCTTATTGATAGTGTTTATAGAGCATTTTCGATTTGTTTGATCTCTTTTTATTTTTTACAGTAGTTTAGAAGATAGAACTTAATGGTGTAATCTTGTTTCTTCAATTAAAAACTAACCTTGTTTCAGGATGAGAGTAGGACTAAAGAATGATAAGGATACACTGTTGGATAGTTTACTTCATTCACTGTTTTGCTTGTTTAAATTCTCAATTAAATTGATCAGTGTCATTTACTGTCTTTGCCATTTCATTTTTAGTTTACTGACTCATGGTGTTAATGAATGTTTATGGAAAACCCTTCAAGTTGATAATTCATCCTTAACTAAGTGGTTGAACATTTCATCTATGCAATGAATTATTTCTACATCTCTGTATTTGCTTTCTCTTAGATTAATGAAGTACAAAATTACTCAAATGTCATCCCAAGGAGACTTTCTCCCAAAATTGAGAGGCAGAGTAACCAAGTATTTCATTTAGTTTTATTTATTTAATTAGTTAGACATCAATTGCAAATTTCACTTTCAGTTTTAATTCATGATTTGGAAATAATGGTAAAATAAGAATAGAAACTTTGTTTTCATTTCTTTCTTAGCTTTGCTTCCAAATCTTTCTTAGCTCTATTTTCATTTCTTTCTTAGCTCTGTTTTCATTTTTATATTTTGAGCAGTCTTTACGAAAGTTAGATTTAGTTCTGATAATTTACATTGTAAATCATTAGGAATTAAGAGACCAAAAACCCCCCAAAACAACATAAAACATAAAAAAAATGAAGTAAGAAGGGTTAGCTAGCACAAACAATGCACTACACTTCATCAGTTTACGATACTCGGATTGATAATTTATGTAGAGCAATTTAGGACACTAAATTGACCAAACATTTTGGCATCGTTGCCAAGGAAGTGTAACTAGGTAGCCTTATCTCTTACATTCAAAAAAAATGATATGCATAGAGAAAGAGACCCTAGGGGTAGATTTATAGCTAGGGGCAGTAGTTCAATTCCTACAACATGGTGAGCTCCAGTATTGCAACAATAATGCTACAACTCCTAGGACTCCATTCTTTACTTTTATCAACCTGGTAGTTCGTAACAAACTTGGAAGCGACGGTGTTGTATGCACAAGTACTAGCTATTGCCGCAGCTGTCACTTGGTCAGCTGGCACAAGTCCGCTAGGAGCTTAAGCCAACTTCTATGAGCTCTGAGAAGAAGCTTTTTAACTTATGGACGAAGGCTAACTCAAAGAAGACTGATCTACTTACAGAAAGAAACTGGAAAGCTGAAAGGAAACATAAACCCTAGCAAACCCTAATTTTACCAGCTATCCCTACCGATGCAAGAAAGAGGATGAAGCTACTGAAAGAAATGCCATTGACTTATAGGAAGGTAAATACATGTATCTAAGCTGCTTCTACAGTAACATCTAGAAAAAAACATCTTTTTGTATTTTTGAATAGGTTGCCAGAATTATCATGCATGCGATTTGACTGTGCAGAGGTGGATTGGCAAGAGGAAATGCTTGGAGGAGGTCGGGAAGGTCCAGAGAGGGCCTAAGGGGTCCCTAACACCCTTCCAGATAGTTTCACAGAGTTTGGCTATCAAGAAACCTCATTCATGAGCTTCTACAGGAAGTCTGCAGGGGTTCTACAGGATGTCTATGATTTTCTATAGGATGTCTGCAATTTTTCTACAGGATGTTCAGAAATGGGATTTTGGAGGATGGATGGAGGAATAAAGATGAAGGAGTGGGTATGGAGGTAGGATAAGGGTTGGAGGTGGTCTAGGACTTGGTGGATGGAGTTGAGGATAGGTGTAGATGGATGGATTTGTTCAAGGAGGACTGAAGCAATGATGCACAAAAACTAGGGTTATGTGAGCAAATGGCAAACGTAAGGCAAGAAGCTGAGATGAGGGATAGAGCAGATGGGTTTGATGGAGTATGGGTAGGTAGATAAGTGGTACAGGTGCTCTGCAAGTCATTTTTCCAACTGAACCAACGAAGACTTGTAAAATCAAAGACCTAGTTACGTTGACCTAATCTGATCTAGCTGTCAGTGAAGAGAATGAACAGAAGTTTGAACTACAATGAAACCATGTATACTAACTTATGCAACTAAGCAAGCAAAAAACTGAACATGTAACCAACTTCTACAAATGAAAATCAAACACTAGTGATTGCATGACAAAGCAAAATCAGTGTTTTTGTGGGCAGCAAGGTCACCCTGATCCCAGCTCCTGATCCCACTGAGGGAGAGGTGAAATCAGAGGTGTTTGATGGCCCTTTTTTGAAGCATTTCCCTGTTAACAACCTATCAACTAAATCTGAACATCAACAGTCTTTCTAATCATCAACAGTGACCTAGTTAATCAGCAAGATTAAATCTACTTTAACAGAAATGATTTTGCAAATACATAAAGAACAAATAACAATACATAAAGGAGGCCTTAGCACTTGGGTTGGGCCCAACCCCAAGAGCTGCAGGCTCCTATAAAGAACTCAGATCTGATGCCAAGTAAAGCTGCTTCTCATTACTCAAAAATAATCATCACAAGAAAGTTGTACAGCAGTAGCTAAGAAAAACGAGCTGAGAAAAGGACAGCACTATAGTGCAAATACCAACAGTTCCAAAAGTAAACTATGAAGGCTGAGGCCTTCCTATTTATACAATACGAGGGGGCTAGCAGCCCTCCTAGATTCAAGGGACTCGGCTGTTCCAACTGCTAGTAAATAGTCACTCTTCCCAAAGCTGCTTGGCTGCCTTTAGAACTCGTTTTGGTGGCCTGTTGAGCTCGGAGTTGAGGGTGTCGAGGAAGGGCCATTTAATGCCAAAGACAACGTCCCTACGAATCCTCACCTCAAGCTTGGCTATCACCAGGGCCATAATTGCTTGGTTTTGCTCCAAAATTTGTCCAAAAAACCTGAAATGACCACGTATTAGCCTCCTTGGTAGAGTGACCACCCTTATTCGTTCAAATGACATAAACATACTAGAAAAACATGCATAATCTATGAAAAATGGAGGATTAGACAAGGACAATTAGGAAAAATGAGCCCAATAAGTTACCCAATTCGAGGCTCATCATCACCCCCCTGCTAAATGGGTTGCTCATCCTCTGAGCAACTAGTCCAACTCATCATCCTTTATGGCTTTGATCACTTCTCTCACGTCCCAGGCCTCTGCAGTGATATCCTCTTCCCGGTCATGGAATCCTACCTTCCACTTCCTCCCATTGTCTACCTTCTTCCTCTTCCTTCACTCCTTCTAGCAATCCCAAAATTAAAGGAGGACTGAATTTCAAGCCAATCCAATTGGCCTGCAAATTCTGCATCAGCTGTTTGTAGAGAGGTACCCTTGCCAAGGCTTCCCTCATCCTGGTGGGAGAGTGATATTATTTTATCTTCAGGCTATGAGGCAGTGTGTTCCACCGCCTTGTGCAGGCATGCATGCAGTTTTATCCCAACAGTCTCTCCATGTCCTCAAAGTGGGAAATGGCTTGAGCCTGTTGCTTAATGTATCCGGTAGCTCCTGAGGACTGTTGGCCAAGTGCTGGTGGGCGCTTATCACTGCTGAGGGGTCATCCATCTCTGCTCTCATCATGAGTGGCTCACTGAGCTCTCTGCCTATGATACTGCAGACCTCTACTGCTCTCTTATCCTCATGGCTCATCCAAGAGGCCATGGCCATAAGCTGGACATCTCCTATCATCGTGTTGGGATCCCATGTGTTCATGTTCGGAAGGGCGAAGTTGTGCAAGTAGAACTCTGATAATTTGGCCCTATCTTCAGATGAACTACTACCACATAGCGCTGCAAACTAATGATAATTTTGGAATGGGGTGATGCCCCTTTGGGCCAAGGTATTGATCTGAAACTATAACCACTGATCCTTGAGGTATAGGGCATAGGATTTGGCAGGGTGCCTACACTATAGAGCTTCCATTGCCCAGCTGGCCATGCAGGCCAGTTGGGCCTCTTTTTCTTGTCCCTGCTATTTCAGAGACTGTGTCTCCAACTCTTTTTCCTGTAGCTGTCGATTCAGTGTCTCAATCTCAATTTGCATCCCTTCCTTTTGTTGTTGTTCATCAGGGGTATCTTTGGTTGTTGTGGGCTCCTCCTGTTGCTATTATTCTCCCAAGATGTGAGGCCTGTCTTCCTTCCTCTTTCCTTGTAATTGTAGCTGATGTCTAAGCACCTCATTTTCTTCCTGTAGCTTGACCCACTAGCTGCTCTCCACATTTCGTACTAGAGCCAATTCCATTCTTGCCTCTTTGAGTTGTTCCTCCAGAGGACCTATATCTGCCACACCCTTGGACTTAGTGATTTTCATCCAAGTGTGGGTCCTCACTCTCTCTTCTTCTAGCACAAAGAATAGTGGCACTGTGAACTTTTGAGGAATGATCTTTCCGGCCTCTAAGAAGTTATAGTAGGAGCCCAAGCTGGGCTGGGGGCTAGGTTCGACAATGTTCTCCACCTTTTCTTCCTCCTGTTGTGATTTAGCTACCTCACCTTCCATTGCTTCAGTCTCCTTCAACCTAGCCAGTGTTTCCTGTAGAATAGTCTCAGCATCCTGTAGAGAGGCCTTTGTTTCCAACATTTTCATTCTTTCCCTCTAGGTGGATGTCTTCGGGCTTCCCCGTTCATAAGTGATGGATGCCTTGGAGGGGGACCTCTCCTTTTGTGTGTTAGGGGTGTCTACAATTGTGATTGGTTCTTTTGACGGTGGCTGGGGTCTGCCAGTCTTAATCCTCACACTCCTTCTTGCCTTAAAATACAAGGGAGACCCCCTCTTTCGCTTCCCCTTCTGCTTGGGAAATGTGCTTAGGGTGGCCAGCACAGCTGTTGCCTCCCTAGCTAAAATTTCTGGTGATTTTTCCTTCTGTTGCTCTGTCTTCAGACTTCATGTAGAAAGTCCTGTGCTGACTGTTTTCTGTCTTCCTGTAGAAGCAGTTTTCATTGTTTTGGCCTACTTGGATGGGGGTACCTTCTCCTTCAATTTTGTTGTGGTTGCCTTGGATGTGCCCTCACTTGCTTGGACTTTTTCAATCCTTTCTGCCCTGATTTGTAACCATTTCTCCCTTGGCATTTGTGCCTTTATTCCACCCACAGTTTTGGGCTTAGCAGTTGGGCTTTTCTCTGGTTTCTCTTTTTGTTCTTTCTGTGGTGGTCTATCCTAGGGTTCCTTACCCATGGCTTTCTCTTCTGCCTCAATGTGCTCCCTTTCCTCACTGCTGGATGAAGTGAGTTCCTCGGCCAGAATCTGAATATCATCATTCTTGGACATATTGCGAAAAATCTCCTAGGAGAGAGGAACAGTATAGGTATGGAGGGCATCTTCTATTAGAAGCTTGATAAGCCCATGATGAGCCAGCTGGTCTGGTGTCCCTTCCTTTATTTTTGAGCCACACTCCATTAATGACTGTAGGAGGAAATATGGGATGCTTAACTTTTGTTCTGTGGGTAAATCCATCTTATGCCTGAGCTCAGTTAACAACTGAAAGTGATAACCATATACAATACTGAACCGACCCTCACAGGTAATGTATTTCATGATCTGAAGGCTGACCTCGCTCCAAAATGGATGTAGGCTGGCTCTCCAGACCCCATTTTTATCCTCTGAAAACTGTTCTTTTGGTAGGAAGAATGCCTTTTTGGCTTTTTGGCCCAATGCCCTCTCCTCTTTACTCCAGGGTATCCCCAATGGCAGATTAGTGACACGACTGATGAGTTGTGGGGTAAGTTTTAAGGTCAACCCTCTGAAATTTACAGTGGCCAGTATCTTGGATTTAGGCTGCAAAGACATTAAGAACTCTTCTGTGACCTCATCATCATGACCTTGAATTCTGTCACAGAAGGTCATCCAATTGGCACGAGTAAATAGGTCTACCACCTCGGGATTTTCTCGCAATTTCCTAGAATCCGAGGGTTCCTTTCTGATAAACCCTCCTGGCATGGTGAAAATGCTCTGTTTTGGCTTGTGTTCTGATCAGAAGGGGAATTCTATGTATGGTTTCCTCCTTTGATTCTCAAGACAGGGTTTCTCAAATGTTTGTATCTCCCTTTTCACCAATCCCCTGGTTATAATGCTGCTGCTGCCCCAAAACTCAACTGTCAAAAGGAAATTTGGCTCTCACAGACAAAGTGCAGAGCTTAATTTTCACACCAATCACATACAAGTCACATTCTTTATGCACAGGTCAACCCTTACAGTGGGTTATCGTTTCTACAGGAGGAATTGTTAACAGGCACTGTGGAGGAGAATGTAACACAGAACCAACTGAAAAAAACTCCGTGTATCACACAGGCAGACTTGTTTTAATTCTCTTATTCCAAACAGATTAATTTACCACCTTTCGAAATATCATGCACGGGTATGGCGTTTTTCAAACCTACCTCTCTTTGAAACTCCAATTCCGACGCAGAAGATCTGGATTTCTCTGCTCCGGGAGGCTATGTTGTGCTTCATGTAGAGAGCTTTGCCAGCTTCTGGAGGACGTCACAGCACTTTTGAGCAAGCCTGGGATACGGGAGGAGTTTGAAACGGGCCAAGAAGCTCGGGCTAACGAACTGCAGAGGAGGAGGACGCGTATGTTGCTGAAAATCGGTTGCAAGAATAAATGACAGTGGTTAATTTGAGTGCTATGGCCAAAGGATTTTGAATTATGGCGCAATTCATGGTGCGGGGGTGAGGTGTCCAGGCCAATCCGTTGGCCAACGTCATGGCCATCATTCTTCGGCGTGTCTTTGACTGCCATTTTCTATCTCTGCCATTACCCACCGTCATCACTGCCCATCCGCCGATTTCACTGCAAATCCGCTGATTTTCCTCGACTGGACACTTCCCACGTGTCGGCTCCATGTCCCTTTGGTGGATTCGAGTGTAACCAAGTTCGTTCGGATCCCACGAGGCCATTCCACTGACTGTGGGTGGCCAGTTGACTGGCCACTGAATTTGTTCAATCCGCACCATTCACAGACATGCAATTTTCGTAGTATAGTCTATGCAATTGGACGAAATAAGGTTAGGCACTTACCTGTGTGGCTGTGGTCATGCTCTGCAGGTTTCCGAACGTGGAACGATGTCTTTATTCACTGTTGCTTCATGCACAGGCGCTGGAATTCCTTTGTTCATTGGCTGATGCTGCATGCAAGGCTTTGGGACCCGATCCTCTAGTGGTGAACGTTGCATGCATGACTCTGTCTTTTCTCAGCTATCGAGGAGGTGTTCACATTCAAGCAGAGCTGGTTACATGCCTCCTACATTGATTTCAACTGCTATTGACTTCATAGTGTGTACTCCAGGCGGATCAGCTGCTATAGGATTCCTATAGGACATCATGTAGCTGCTTCTCCTCCTGGGCTGCATGCTGAAACAAGCAGGGTTGCATTCACGATTGAAGGGTCCTGATGGAGCTTTAATAGGTAGAGTGTGCGGGCCTTCATGTACTTGATTTGTCCCTTGAAAAAAAAATTGCAATCTGAGGAAAACACGACTCTTTGCATGACTGTGGAGGAATACAGGACCAGATTGTTGTAATGGCGATGGAAAGAGATGAAACTGGTGATGGATGGAAGAGAGGAGTGGCTGCAGGTCTCATCAAAATACTTCAAGCTCTAAATTCCTTTCTAGAATCGACTTTGGCCTGCCTGAAGGCTCTACAGGATGTTTCCTGTAGAAATGCGGAACTTCCTGTAGAAAGCCCCAAAACTTCCTGTAGAAAGCTCAGAACTTCTTGTAGGAGGTTGAATCTCAACCCGAATGTGTTCAAATCCTGGAAAAAGTGAGTGGTCATGGATGGGGTGTCTGTGACGATGTCTGGTAGCTTGGTATGGACCTGTGTCCTCGTTTTGCATGACCTTCTTTATCTGCACTGTTTTTCCTGCAACCTGCAATAATTCCAGAGATTAGACCTGTTTCTTTTTCTTTTTTCTTTCTTTTTTTCCTTTTTTTTTTTTCTTTTAAGAGACAACAGGGGCGCCTCCATGAGGTTTTCACCCCTACTATCTGCCCTGGGTGCCTCAGAGAGGTTTTCAACCAAGGATCTCTTTTATTCCATTTCTTTATTTTCTGAGAGATAGCTAGGGTGCCTCCATGAGGTTTTCACCCTCACTTGTCTGCCCTGGGCGCCTCAGCGAGGTTTTCACCCAAGGATCTTTTTATTCCCTTTTTTTTTTTTTTTGATGATCAAGGTGTGGCTGGAATAGAGCCAAAACCCTGCTCTACTACCAGCACTACTTTTTCCACAGTTTCAATGAACTCCTGCCTTGAAAGGGGTTTCTTGTAGATTTTCAATCGATGCCCATTGACAAGCATGGGGATGGCTTCCTCATCAATGGTCCTGATAAGGACTGAACCATTGTCATTGCGTTTCTCCATTGTATATGGTCCTAACCATCTTGTCCTCAGATTTCCTTTGAAATCCTTGTATCTTGAGTCATACAGCAGCGCCCAATCTCCCGGCTGGAATTGCTTTTCATTAAGGTGTCGGTCATGCCATATCTTCCTCTGGAGTTGAACTACTTCTGAGTGGAGGAGGGCCTGCATTCTCTGTTCATCTAATCCATTCAGCTGTAGTAATCTTTCACGTTGAGCATGGCTGAGATCTAGGTCCAGCTGAGCTGCCACCCTCAATGTATTGTACTCAAACTCTATGGACAGCAGAGCTTTCTTCCCATAGACCAGCTCATAAGGTGTGAAACCGATTGTAGTCTTCCAAGTGGTGTTGTAGGCCCAGGTGGCCTCAACCAGGTGATCTGCCCAATCCTTTCTGCTGCTGCTCACAACCTTAGTCAAAATTCCTTCCAATGCTCTATTAGTGACTTCCACCTGCCCATTTGCTTGAGGATGATAGGGGGTGGAAGTCTTGTGCTTGATCTTGTGATGTGATAGAAAGTCTTCAATCAGGTTGGAGGTGAACTGGCTTCCTTGATCTGTGGCTAACTCTCTTGGGTAGCCATACTTGTAGAAGATATTTTCCCTCAGAAACTCAGCCACCTTTTCTTCCGTTGTTGCTTTGATTGCCTTTGTTTCTACCCACTTGTTCAGATAGTCAGTGCACACAATGATGTAATACCGTTGCTTTAAAGGAGGGTTGATAGGACCCACAAAATCCATGCCCCACTTCTCAAATGGCTCGAAGGTCACTTGAGGTTGGAGAGGCATTTCATCCCTTGGAGTCGGTTTTCCCATTTTCTGACATTGGTCACACTGGCTGATGTATCTTCTGACATCTTGATGAAGAGTAGGCCAATAGTTGCCTACCTGTAGAATTTTGAAGGCAGTCCTTTTGGCTGCAAAGTGGCCTCCACAAGGTCCGTCATGACAAGTTAGGAGGATGTCAAAAACTTCCTCCTCCCTAACACAATGTCTCAAGATCTGATCTGGGCCAAGTTTAAATAGGTTGCCCCCGATCCAAGTGAATGGGGCACTCTTCCTTACAATTATGCTCTTCTCCTTTGAGGATAGATGCAAAGGGAACTATGCCGAGACCAAGTAATTTGCTATATCAGCAAACCATGGAGAGAGTACTGAGATAGAAAACAGATGTTCATCGGGCATCTGGTCATCCACTGTTCCTTCTTCACCTGTAGGCAAGTCCAATCTAGACAAGAAGTCAGCAACAACATTTTCCTTACCTGGCTTGTCAACAATTGCCAAATCAAATTGATGCAACAAAAGTAACCATCTAATGGTACGAGCATTGACATCAGGCTTATTCATTAAATATCTAATCATAGCATGATCAGTGTGTACAAATGTTTGATAACCAATGTTGTAGTGTCTGAAATTGTTTAGGGAATGGACTACAGCCGGGAACTTTTTCTCGGTTACAGTATAGCTCATTTCTACCTTGGACAGGTTTTTGCTGACGAAATATATGGCATATGGGAGTTTCTCCTCAACTTGTCCTAAGGCTGCCCCTATGGCTTTGTTCAAGGCATCAGTGTGGATGTGGAAAGGTAGGGCCCAATTTGGACCTCTCAAGATCGGGGCGGACACCAGCTTATCTTTCAACTCATCCAGTGCCCCTTGACAATTGTCAGTCCATTTAAACTCAACATCTTTCCCTAAGAGGCCAAACAATGGTGAGGCTAGCTTGCTGAAGTCTTTAATGAATCTTCGATAATATCCTGCTAATCCTAGGAAACTCCGAACATCTCTTACCTTTTGAGGAGGTGGGACCTTTTGGTTTGTAGCAATCTTATTAGGGTCCACCTATAATCCTTGCCGAGAAATGGTATGACCTAGCATGGTCCCTTCAGTCATCAGGAATTCACATTTTTCGGGACTGAGGGACAAGTTCATCTCAATGCACTTGGTTAGAGCTTTTCCCAGATTAGTCAATGCTTCTTGGAAGTTGGACCCATAACGAGTAAAGTCATCCATATAGATTTCTACCGAATCATGGACCAACTCAGAAAAGATGCTCAATACTACTCTCTGGAAAGTGGCAGGAGCGTTGCATAGCCCAAAGGGAAGGACGCGGTAGGAAAAGGTACCCAAAGGGCAGGTGAAGGTGATTTTATCTTGGTCTTCCGGGCTTATTTGGATCTGGTTATACCCGCTGAACCTATCTAGGAAAGAAAAGAACTTCTTCCCTGCCAGTCCATCCAACACTTGATCCATGAAAGGCAAAGGGAAATTCTCTTTCTTGGTGGCTTTGTTAAGTTCTCGGTAATCTACACAGATTCTCCACTTCCCATTCTTTTTAGGCACAAGCACTAGAGGCAAGACCCACTCACTATCAGAGATAGGGTAGATGAATCCTACATCCAATAATTTTTGCAATTCTTCTTTGACAATGTCTTTAAGGGTTGGATTCATTCTCCTTTGAGGCTGCCTAACCGGTTTACAATCTTTTTTAATGTAGATGTGATGGGTACAGACCGAAGGATGGACTCCTTTCATCTCCTTACAACTCCAAGCGAAAGCATCTAAATGATTGTTCAGTAAGCTACACAGCTCCTTCTCCTGGGAAGGGGATAGGTAGGAGTTGATCTTTAAAGTTCTTTCGGGACAAAACTCCACATTCTTAACTCTAGGAGAGGTTGGATCAATCACACAGAGGTCTACTAAGGTGCTGGCTTGGGTATCTTCCACCAATTCCTCTAAGGACAGTGCACTGGGAGGTGGATTTTGAATCAAAGTCTCAATCAAATCATCCTTGGTTTGAGGGCCTCCCCTAGTGGTTTCTATTGTGCACAATGGTGCAGAGTAGACCTTATCCTCATCTCCTTCTTCCAACCAGAGTGGTAAGTCATGTTCTGGCAGAGGTGGGTAGGAGGATATAGGACTAGCTGCTTGGACATAGGTCCATTCTTGATGGTCATGCTTCCAGCTCGGCAACTGATGTAAGCATCCGCGGTGGCTAACCAAGGCCTTCCCAAAATGAGGGGGTATCCAATGAGCTTTGCCTTTGGCTGAAGGACCAAGAAGTTCGCAGGGTACTCCCAAGAGTCAACAGAGACCAAGACATCTTCCACAATCCCTTCGGGAGTCACGGTGGAGCAATCTGCCAACTGCATGACTGTCGAGGTCTTCCTTAAGGAACTCTAAAGGTTGAGTTTAAGCATGGTGTCCCTGGTCATCACATTAATGGCAGCCCCTAGATCAATCAAGGTATGGGGGATTATGGTGCCATTGATGTGGACATCAACTACAGGATTCCTAGGGTCCAAATACTTTGGACAGATTACTTGCCCCAACATTAGATCGGACAGTTGTCCAATGACATTGATAGTCGAGGCATCTCTCTTTCGCCTGCCTGGGTGCCTGAAACACTTCTCCTTAATTAGTTTGTTGTATATCGGTACATCTTTGATGGCCTGGAGAAGTGGTATTTTCACACACAACTGTTTCAGTTCTCCCAGAAGTTCAGTCTCCTCTGGGTTTGGTTGCGTGGTTACTGTTAGTCGCTCAGGAAAGGGTGGAATGGATTTGGGTTCCCTTTCATGTTTCTCTTCCTCGTCCTCTGGGGGAGGTTGTTGGCGATCTGGAAGGGTATTCCCAGATCGCAGGTTGATCTCCTGGATCTCCACAGCATAGGTAGGACATGTCGTCTCCCCAGTGTATGCCTGCTGGGCCTGTCGGTTATTGGGGTTCGGGTTCGGTTGAGCAGGCATCTAGGGTTGTCTTGGAGGAGCAGGAGGTAATGGTTGTGGCTAAGCCGGTGGTGGAGGCAGAATGGCGGGAGGAGAGTTGTATTGGGGCCTCCACCCCGGTTGAGGTGCATTCCACTGAGGCTGTGGCTGGACATGTGAGTGAAACGAATGAGCAGTGGGTTGAGTATGGTATTGAGGTGGATAATACCACGGAGAAGGTGCAGACCAGGAAGTATGAGCAAGGGGAGCAAATTGGTTGGGGCTATAATAAGCTTGGGATGTCCCTTGCATCCCCTGCTAGTAAGGTTTGGGTCCATGCGGCCTCCTTTGGTTAAGGAAGTAGAGAGGTTCAGTGGGTGCCTCAGTCCCTTGGTACATGGCTTTGAATCCGAGCAAGGTTGGGCATTGGTTTGTGGGGTGGTTCTCCTCACAAACGAAATATACCTCTACTGAGTGCAATGGACACTCGTTCTTAGGGTGCTTCCTCGTACATCTGGGACAGAAAATGGCCAAAGCCCTCTTAGCTTCCTCTTTCTTTTGTTGGATACGGAAAGTATCAAGTTGCATGGCAATGGTCTGTCTCATCTCACTTTTGAGGTCTTCCATCTGATTAGCAAACTCATGCTTGGAGAAGGTAGTACTAGCTGAAAGTGGATTCCCCCTACCTCTTTTCTGGGCTGCCCTAGAGTGGTTTCTAAACACAATCTTTATGTCCTCATAAGGTAGTTGGTAAATGTCTCCTTCAGCTAGCATGTGAAGGGTATCTAGAAGGTCTTCAGGGACTCCTCGGAGCAGAACCATCTTTAGAGATTCAGGGTCAAGTGTGCACCTGGCCCATTTATAGCTAAGTTGGAACCTTTCCTCATAGTCTTCTAAAGACTCATCATTTCCCATGGTCATCCGAAAGATTTCTCCCTTGGTTTCCTTTGACCTACATTAGTCCCAATATTTGTTGTTAAAGGCTTGTTGCATCTGAGCCCAAGTGGTGATATTGTTTCCCGGTAACCCCATGAACCAGCGTAATGCTACATCCTTTAGGGTAGAGGGAAAGAGTTTCAACTTTTTCTCATCTTCTGTATAGTCATAAGTTCGACAAAGGATAGCAAACTTAAATAGGAAGGTATCAGGGTCTTCAGTGGTCAATCCATGGAAATGAGGTAAGGCTGAGGGACTTATGTTCTTCATTTTCATGTCCCCATTGGTCTCTCGGATGGGGAAGGTACCTTCTATTCTCTCGTCATCATTTCTACCATTTCTGTTGTCAGCCATGGTCTCAAAAGGAATGTTTTCTTGCTCTTCTTCTGTTATAGGATCTTCGTATATCTCAGGAGGTTCACCTATAGGTTTTTCTGGGTCACTTCCACCAAAGAAGAGAGAAGGGTGACTCAGTGAAGTGGTGGGGGTTTTGGGTAGGAATTTTCTGGTATTATCTCGTTCCTACGAGGTATGAAAGGATTTTTGGTTGCTTTTGATTTTTTTTCTCTACTTGTACCTGCAAAACTGAAACAGATGGAATTGCAACTAACTAAAATCTATCTTGCAGAAATGAAAATGCGGAATTGAAATGAAAGTAGGAAAGAACTAATCTATTTTGCTGAAATCAAATTGCGAGAATGAAATGCTAGACTATGCTTGCAGAATTGAAATTCTATTCTACGCTTGTAGAATTAAAATTGTGGAATTGAAAGCCTAATCTATGAAAGCAGGAAATGTCTAATTTACTTTTGTAGAAATGAAATTGTAGAATGGAACTGAAATAAAATACTTAGCAGAAGGTTAGAGTAGGAAAATAGAAGAAAAGCAACAATCACAAATACTCTGACGCTTCCCCGGCAACGGCGCCAAAAAGAGTGGTGAGCTCTAGTATTGTAGAAATAATGCTGCAACTCCTGGGACTCCCTTCTTCACTTTTATCAACCCGGTAGTTCGTAACAAACTTGGAAGTGACGGTGCTGTATGCACAAGTACTAGCTCTTGCCACAGTTGTCACTTGGTCAACTGGCACAAGTCCGCTAGGAGATTAAGCCAACTTCTCTGAGCTCTGAGAAGAAGATTTTTAACTGATGGATGAAAGCTAACTCAAACAAGACTGATCTACTTGCAGAAAGAAACTGGAAAGCTGAAAGGAAACATAAACCCTAGCAAACCCTAATTTTACCAGCTATCCCTACCGATGCAAGAAAGAGGATGCAAGCTACTACAAGAAATTCCATTGACTTCTAGGAAGGTAAATACATGTATCTAAGCTGCTTCTACAGTAACATCTGGAAAAAAACATCTTTTTGTATTTTTGAATAGGTTGCCAGAATTATCATGCATGCGATTTGACTGTTTTGACTGTGCAAAGGTGGATTGGCGAGAGGAAATGCTTGGAGGAGGTCGGGAAGGTCCAGAGAGGGCCTAAGGGGTCCCTAACACCCTTCCAGAGAGTTTCACAGAGTTTGGCTATCAAGAAACCTCATTCATGAGCTTCTACAGGAAGTCTGCAAGGGTTCTACAGGATATCTACAATTTTTCTACAGGATGTTCAAAAATGGGATTTTGGAGGATGGATGGAGGAAGAAAGATGGAGTGGGTATGGAGGTAGGATAAGGGTTGGAGGTGGTCCAGGACTTGGTGTATGGAGTTGAGAATAGGTGTAGATGGCTGGATTTGTTCAAGGAGGACTGAAGCAATGATGCACAAAAACTAGGGTTATGTGAGCAAATGGAAAACGTAAGGCAAGAAGCTGAGATGAGGGATGGAGCAGATGGTTTTGATGGAGTATGGGTAGGTAGAGAAGTGGTACAGGTGCTCTGCAAGTCCTTTTTCCAACTGAACCAACAAAGACTTTTAAAATCAAAGACCTAGTTACGTTGACCTAATCTGATCTAGTTGTCATTGAAGAGAATGAACAGAAGTTTGAACTGCAATGAAACCATGTATACTAACTTATGCAACTAAGCAAGAAAAATCTGAACATGTAACCAACTTCTACAAATGAAAATCAAACACTAGTGATTGCATGGCAAAGCAAAATCAGTGTTTTTGTGGGCAGCAAGGTCACCCTGATCCCAGCTCCTGATCCCATTGAGGGAGAGGTGAAATTAGAGGTGTTTGATGGCCCTTTGTTGAAGCTTTTCCCTGTTAACAACCTATCAATTAAATCTGAACATCAACAGTCTTTCTAATCATCAACAGTGACCTAGTTAATCAGCAAGATTATATCTACTTTAACAGAAATGATTTTGCAAATACATAAAGAACAAATAACAATACATAAAGGAGGCCTTAGCACTCAAGTTGGGCCCAACCCCAAGAGCTGCAGGCTCCTATAAAGAACTCAGATCTGATGCCAAGTAAAGTTGCTTCTCATTACTCAAAAATAATCATCACAAGAAAGTTGTATAGCAATAGCTTAAGAAAAACGAGCTGAGAAAAGGACAGCACTATAGTGCAAATACCAACAGTTCCAAAAGTAAACTACGAAGGCTGAGGCCTTCCTATCTCTACAATACGAGGGGGCTAGAAGCCCTCCTAGATTCAAGGGACTCGGTTGTTCCAACTGCTAGTAAACAGTCACTCTTCCCAAAGCTGCTTGGCTACCTTTAGAACTCGTTTTGGTGGCCTGTTGAGCTTGGAGTTGAGGGTGGAGATTTCAAGGAAGGGCCATTTAATGCCAAAGACAACCTCCCTACGAATCCTCACCTCAAGCTTGGCTATCACCTGGGCCATAATTGCTTGGTTTTGCTCCAAAATTTTTCCAGAAAACCTGAAATGACCACATATTAGCCTCCTTTGTAGAGTGACCACCCTTATTCGTTCAAATGACATAAACATACTAGAAAAACATGCATAATCTATGGAAATGGAGGATTGAACAAGGACAATTAGGCAAAATGAGCCCAATAAGTTACCCAATTCGGGGCTCATCACAACACCACCTACTGCACCAAGAACAAGGAAAGATACACCTCCATTCCAAACTCATACTCCTAGCCATAGAACACCTAAAATTCCAGAGGCAGAAATTCAATCAAGAGAATCTCCTACTTCATCTACCAAGCCAACCCTAGAGGAGAAAAATTTTGAATCTCCAACAGCAGGAATAGCCTTTTTCACCTCCACAGGAGATCCCATTTTAGTTAAAGAATTATCAATACCTGGTGAGGAAGAAGAAGTAGAACCTCTCTCCCATATCCCATTAATAGAAGAACCAGAGGAGGAGAAAGTAACCTTGCAGGTTGAACCTTATATTGACTCTGAGGAAACTATAATGGCAGAAGAAGGAGAAGATGGGGAATTTAGTGTGTTTGGAGGGGGTAGAGGAAGAGGTAGAGGAAACAATGGAGGAGGTAGAGGAAATAGGTAAATAGACAATTTTTTTGGATTCCCTATAGTGGATGAGGAAAAAAATGCCACAATGAAAAATATATCACCTTCTGTCCTACGAAACTTCCATGGGTTAAAAAGTGAGGATCCTGAAACATTCTTATTTGAGTTTGAAGTCTTGTGCAAAACCTATGACTATCTAGAAGACTCTCAAAAAATCAAATTGTTTCCTTCAACACTAAAAGGAGCTGCTTTGAAATGGTTCATGGGGTTAGTCACTCATTCCATTAGAACATGGAATGACATGAAAAAAATGTTTTTGGATAGGTACTTGGATTATTGCATGCCTACCAATCACAAAGATGAAGTGTTCAAAATGATGCAAAGAGAGGATGAAAACTTAGAGGATTTGATTGAGAGATTCAACTATAATTTGAAAAGAGCAAAAATAGACAATTTAAATGAAGATACCTTGAAAACTCTTTTAAAAAATCCATTAGAGATGAGTGGATAGATATCCTTAACATGATGGGGAAGGGAGATATCTCTCAACTCCCATTAAATGATATAGGAGAATTATGTGTTCATCCCTCAAGAGGGAAATCCAAAACTGGGAAAGGTCCAAGAGATCCTTCTCTTGTCAGAGTAAACAAATCTGCAACTGGATCTGTAACTAGGGAAGAAATTGTTAATATGCTTGATGAATTTAAAACTGACATTCTAAGGAGTCTTAGTGAGCAAATAGACACCCTTAAATTACAAAACAAGCAGAAAACCAAGGCTGATGATTTAGCCATTTTTTGTCCAAAATGCAGAAAACAACATGCTCTAAGAGAATGCCCTTTAGATGCAAAAGTTGTAGAAACTTGTATAATTTGCTCAAAAAGCCATGAGACCAAGGGTTGTCCTTCAATCCCAGGTATTAAGGCTGTCTTTCAAGAGGAAATAGTTCCAAATTCTACAGAACCTCTTTGTTTTGTTGCTAGAAGACCTTGGCAAGGGCCACAAAATCAAGGATTTAACAATCAAATGTATCTTCAACCCCCACCAAATTGGAATTCTTGGCAACAACCTTGGCCTCAACCTCAACCTTGGCCTCAACCGCAACCTCAATCTCAATCTCAACCATGGGCACAAGGAGTACAAAATCCTTATGGGAGATTTTCTCAATATTATCAATATCCTCCATCATATCGGAATTATCCTCCCCCACACATTCCACAACAAAGTCAGCAACCACAACTTCAAAATAAGAACCCTCAACTTTCATTACCATTTCCACAACAAAACCAAAATCCTCAACTCTTACTGCCATTTCAGCAGAAACCAAATCAGCTACCTGCCCAAACATTACCAAACCCCAACAATAAAAACCCTCAGAATGCTTACATGGTAGAAGGACAACAATTTCATACTTATATGATTACTCCTCTATATATTAATGATGTTCAACTAAGATCTGGTAGGAAATTAGAAAAGGAAAGACCTTCTATAGTTATTCAGGAACAAGACAGTTCTGACGAAGATTCTCTAAAAGTCAATAAAAGTTTTGAGGGAACATCTCTCCAAAACCAAAACATTGAAAAATAAAAACAAAAAGTATCAATGAACACAACTCCTATTAATGAGAAACCAACATATACTTCTACACCTCCTTTTCCTGAAAGATTACAAATTGATAGAGGAATAGAAAAGCAGATTATGTTGCCCAATTATGATTTTCTAGATGAATTGAAGAATGTTTGTATCAAAATCCCTTTGCTACAAGCCATTAAAGAAATTCCAATTCTAGCCAAAACAATAAAGGAGTTGAGCATAAAGAAACCAGGAAGAAAAAGAAAGGAAACAAAAAGAATTCACCTGCTAGGAAAAATAGCAGACATAATGATGGGAAAAATTGCCATACAAAAGTATGAGGATCTAGGAAGTCCAATTGTGAAAGCACATATCAATGGAGTTAAAATTCCAAATACATTGATTGACTTAGGGGCAGCGATAAACATCATGAGAAAACAAACTATGGAGCAGCTCAAGCTTCCTAATCTTCTTTACACACCTACCTTACTGCAACTAGCAGATAGATCAGTAATCAAACCAAATGGAGTGTTAGAAGATATTTCAGTATCCTTAGATTCTTGGGAATACCCTGTTGATTTCATGATCTTAACTCCCAAGAACAATCTAGGAGGACATCCACTCATATTAGGAAGACCTTGGCTAGCCACAACTAATGCTTTTATTAGCTGTAGATCTGGTGACATGTATATTTCTGATGGTAATTCAACAAAAAAATTTACTTTATATCCTCCAGCAAAAGCAATCACAAAAATAGATGAAAAAGAATGGATTGATGATGAAGATGATATTCAGCCTCTCTTTACTATTTCAGATATTAGTGAAGATAGTAAAATTTTAAATACATTGGAAAATTTTGGGTCATCTTCAAAATATGACCATGAGCAATTTCAATAAAAATCTAATGTTGAATATTTGTCATCTAGGCAGATGTCTCTCTATTCTATGGAAGAGTTTAATAGCTCTACAATTGAAATTTTTCTAGGTAGGACATTGAACATAAAAAAAAACCTGGAGAAACTACAACAAGAAGAGCTAATCAAAACATTACAAAAACATTCTGCTACATTTGCATGGGAATACATTGAAATGAAAGGCATTAATCATAAGACTTGTATCCATCACATCTACATTGAGGAAAATTGTAGACCTATCAAACAAACTCAGAGAAGGATGAATCCAAATCTTAGGGAGATTGTGAAAGAAGAGCTCCAAAAATTATTGAATGTAAACTTCATTTACCCAATTTCAGATAGCCAATGGGTTTCTCCTTTGGTAATTGTGCCTAAAAAGAATGGTAAATGGAAGGTGTGCATTGATTATCAAGAACTGAATAAAGAAACCCTTAAAGATCATTTCCCTTTGCCTTTTATAGATCAAGTGTTAGATACATTAGCAGGTAAGAAGTATTTCTCATTCTTGGATGGTTTTAGTGGTTATAATCAAATTCAGGTAGCACCTGAGGATCAGGATAAAACCACATTTAATTTTCCATGGGGAACTCATGCCTACCGAGTACTTCCTTTTGGGTTATGTAATTCACCTGCAACATTCCAAAGAGCAGTACTAGGGATTTTTTCTGATCTAATACATGATTGTGTAGAGGTATATATGGATGATTTTACAGTCTATGGGAATACATTTGAAGAAGCTTTGGAAAATTTGGAAAAAGTTCTTAAAAGATGTAAAGAAACAAATCTTTCACTAAGCCATGAAAAATGTTTTATGATTTTTATAGAATGTATTGTTTTAGGACATCACATTTCAGGAGATGGGATTAAAGTTGACAAATCTAAAGTTGAAATCATCTCTAAATTATCAGTTCCAAATTGCCAAAAGGATGTTAGAAGTTTTCTAGGATTTATAGGATACTATAGAAGGTTTATAGGAAGCTTCACTAAAATAACATCCCCACTCTTCAAATTTCTTACCAAAGATTGTGAATTCAATTGGAATTCTGATTGCCAATTGGCATTTGAAACCTTAAAAACAAAATTTCTGAAGCACCCATTTTAAGAGGTCCAAATTGGAAACTCCCTTTCCATATTTCAACAGATGCTTCAAATATAGCTCTGGGAACTATATTGGGACAAAAAGATTTGATTCCTTTTGCTATTTACTATACAAGTAAGAATTTGACTCCCACTGAGTTAAATTATACTGTGATTGAAAAGGAATTTTTAGTTGTTGTTCATGCAATTAACAAGTTCAGACACTATATAAGAGGCTATGAAACCTTTGTTCATATAGATCACTTTGCAATTAGATATTTAATGAATAAACCTATTACTAATGGCAGAGTTACAAAATGGCTTTTACTTTTGCAAGAATTCAACATTACTATGCTAGATAGACCTGGAAAACAAAACACAGTTGCTGATTTCTTATCCTAGATTCAGAATATCAAAGAAGATTCTCTGGTTGAAGATAAGTTTCCTGATGAATATATTTTTGCAGTAACTACTCAAACTCCTTGGTTTGAAGATATTGCTAACTATTTGGTCACAGGAAAGTTACCTTCACATTTGTTTCCTAGAGAGAAGAAAAATTATTTAGGAAAGTGCAAGATATTCATGAATCACTAACAAATTGTATAAAACAGGGCCAGATCTTATGATCAGAAGGTGTGTCAGGGAAGATGAAATGCCTGATATTCTTAAGGCATGTCATGATGAGCCGTGTGGTGGACACTTTGCTGACAAGAGGAAAACCTATAAAATCCTTTCTTTAGCATATTATTGGCCATCCATCTTCAAAGATGCCAAAGAATATGTCAAGGGATGTGACCGCTGCCAAAGGATAGGGAAACCTACTCCCTCAAATGAAATGCCATTACAAATTCAGGTACTCACCAAACCTTTTAAAAAGTGGGCTTTAGATTATATTGGGCCAATTAATCCTCCATCTAAGCAGAAGAAGTATATATTAGTATGCAATGATTATGTCACTAAATGGGTAGAAGCCAAAGCATTACCTTTTTCTAATGAAAAATCTGTAGTTAATTTTCTTTTTGAAGACATCTTCACTCGTTTTGGTGTTCCAAGAGAAATTGTGACAGATCAGGGATCTCAATTTACATCTAACATGGTGGAAGGGCTTGTGGAAGAATACAAGATCAAACATAGGAAATCTACTCCCTATCATCCACAAGCAAATGGTCAAGTGGAATCTACAAATAAAGTGATTGAAAGAATTCTCACCAAGACTATGCATCTACATAGAAGAGATTGGGCAGAAAGGCTTCCTGAAGCCTTACGGGCCTACAAAACTACATGGAGGAACAAAATGGGACATACACCCTATGAACTTGTTTATGGGAAACAAGTCTTATTACCTATAGAGTTCTAAATCAAAACTTTCAAGATGGCAGTCCAACTGGGACTAGCTTTATCAAAGGTACAAAAGCATAGGCTTGAGAAATTAAATGAACTTGATGAAATCAAGCAAGTGGCAGTTCAAAGGACAAGTATAGTCCAGCAACAGAGGGTTAAATGGCATGACAAATATATCAAGGACAAGAGGTTTCAAGTGGGAGATTGGGTGCTATTGTTTGATTCAAAGTTTAAAGATATTCAATGGAAGTTTCAAACTCATTGGCTTGGGCCATATGAGATTAAAAAAGTCTTTAGTAATGGAGCAGTGAGGATAAGAAAAATAGATGAAGGTAAAACTCCTCTTCTTGTGAATGGTCATAGATTAAAGTTATATCAAAAACCAATTTCAAAAGAGGAGTTCATTAAGATTTTCCAAGACAATTCTGAAATGAAGTTAGTGAAGAAGAATTCTTCTTCTAACTTAGTCTTTATTTTTCCTTAAAAAAGGAAAAAAAAAAACAAAAAAAGAAAGAAAACAAATAAAAAATAAATAAATTGTATAAGGTTGAAAACCAATCATTGATTGACATACTTATACAGAAAATACAGGGTGAAAATCAGAGGTTTCTGACACCCTATATTTTCCATTTTCTTTTTCTAATAAGTAGTGATAAAAATCTACAGTCACTCTGCAGTTTAGACTCTGCAAAATTCATCATCTCATCTCATATCACTCCATTTTATTTTTGCAGTTTCACTTCATTCCGTTGTCATATTTCATCAATAAATTTTTCAAATTTTCCTTTTACAGTTTTCACTCCATCTTCATTTGATTTATCATCTTGTCTTACATCTCATTTCATTTCACTTACATAGCCACTTCCATTTCATTCATGATCCACACGCCACATTTCACTTTTTGTTTCACATTTTGCAGTTGATTCTGTTCTGTAGCTAATCTGACTCTGCAACTACAATTTGTTTATCAGTTCAGGCACAAGTGTAAAACTCATAATAAAATCATGTATATAGGGAATTGAAGAAAAATCAATTTTTGGAGACCAACCATGCTCAAGGTACCTATGGATCGACATCAAAAAAATTAGCAAGCGAAAGGTAAAGGTTCCAAAGGCAAATGCAAAAATTTACTTCAAAAAGCAATTTGAAAACATAAGTTTGTATAGTATGTATAATCACATGTCTCCTTAATCAACCATCATTTGATTTGACCACCACTATGTCTCTGCCATATCTTCCATCTTTAATAACAAACGATCTCAATGATTCTTTCATAACAAATCTCTACTTCAAACTCAATAACCTGTACTCAAATGGTCCTCCACAACTCCACCTGTTAGCGGTCAAGATGACGATGTGACCTACCTATCTACGACTCTATAAACCCTTACTGTCTATTTTTTACATGAAAACTCTTAATTTTATCTCTCATATTCACGCAGTCATTTCATATGCATAGTCTTTCCATTTTCATATATACGCAGTCATTCCATTTCCATACACACAGTCATTCCATTTCTTAAATGGCACTCATTTTATAGAGAGTGAGAGTACTTTTGAAGGTTAACCGAAAACAGGAGATATGGGGCTTATTGTCAGGATAAAGCCCATAGGGGTAAAGTATATGGAGGGGTATCCACAGCTTAAAGGAATGCTACAGAAGGTCGGATGGTTAAATTTTATTGAGAAATTTGACGACTACCACAAGGAAATTACCAAGTCTTTTGCAAGGTCATTTGATGGCACAAAAGTGGAGATAGGAGATATAAAATTTGCAGTCACAGAATCCTTTATAGCAAAAGCAACGGAGCACAGATTTGTCGAGACAAGGAGAAAGATGGTTTAAAAACAAGGAATTTCATGGTGAATCTTGGAAAGTGATCCTTAGAAACACAGGTATGGATGTTACAATATTTAGGAAGGGAATTCCTATTTCAGAACTCAAGAATGTTGGGTCCCTATAATACTAGTGATTACCCCATTACTATTGTAGTTATACCCCTTATTTATATTTTTGTGCCCCCATTTCCCCCATATTGTTATTAATGTGCCCATAGAATCCCTCTATTGTTATTTTTGTGGCTTTATATTATTATTGTTAGGTCGGCTGGATTATATTGTGACTCCTTAGACTCCTATATATAGAAAGGAGGTTTTGTCATTTGAATCATCGAAGAATTGTTCATTTATGTAATGTAAAGGAGGTTTCCCCCTCGAAGAGGCTGAATTCTAAGACGTTGATCTATCTTTTCTATCTTTTCTTGAGCTGGTTTCATAACATTTGGTATCAGAGCTTTGGATTCTAGGGTTTCGCTGCTCCAAACAGGTCATCGTGACATTTTCGCTATAACTTTTTTTCTGTGACGTTTCAGAAGTTGCAAAAAAACCCATTTGATAAGAAATCGCGCTGAACCTTGGGTCCGAATTTTAGAGCTTTTCGCGCGATATTTTCGAAGATATGATCTGAGGAAGTTGGTATTTTTGCAGACTCCTGAATTACATTCAAAACAGGTGACCTGGGTAAAATCGTCATAACTTTCTCTCTGAGGATCGGATTGAAATTTCGTAAGAAGGTACAGAAAGAGGATGGACTGTAGTTTCTTGTATGCATTTTTCAGATCCATATGTCGAAACAATGACTCTTGGCACGTCGTACAAGTTTGCTCTACTGAACTAGTCTAAAAGCAAGACACTATGGGAGATTTCGTATAACTCTTCCTTGGAAAAACCACTTTGGGTCAGACTTGTGGCATTGGAAAGAGAACTCAGAAGGCTACTACAGATCAAAATTTCAAAACTGGATGATCTGAAATTACAGAGATACATCAGATTCAATATCAGGCTTCTACAAAGTGAAAAAAGGTGTGTAGTTTTTTTTTATTTTTGCATAAGCTTGGTTTGAAGGAATTCAAAAGGCATAGTAAAGCATTATTATCGGTAACTGATTCCCCGAGGAAAGAAAATGCAAACACCTAGTAAGGAACCTGAAAGATCTAGCATGACTCATGAAGAAGAGGAAGAAATGCTACATGATATATCAAAATTACAAGAACAAGTGCAACAAATGTCACGCTCACAAAAGCTAATAGAAGCTAAGATAAATGGCGTGGAATCTAAGATAAATGGCATGGAATCTAAGATAAAGGGCATGGAAGCTAAGATGGATGATTTGAAGACAGATTTGAGGAAAGATTTGAAGACAGACATGGCAGATTTGGAGACAGATTTGACAAATTTTCTACAAGAAATACTTACTAATGGTGAAAAGGTTGTAAAGGAAACTCATGATGTGAACAAAAGAAATGTTAATCATGATTCCATAGACTCTAATTTTGGATCGAAGACCCACCATATTCCAAAAATTGATATGAGGAAGTTTGATGGCAAGGATCCCGCCACATGGATATTACAGATGGAGCAGTTCTTCGATCTCAATAATGTGCAAAACACACAAAAGGTACGTATGGCAACTTTATATTTGGAACCAAATCAGTTTGTATGGTATCAATGGCTTTTCTCTCGTAAACAATTTATCACTTGGGCAATTTTTACGGAAGAATTGATAGCACATTATGAGGATACAAAAAGCAACACTTTTTTTAGCCAATTGATAAGTCTCAAACAAAAGGGTTCAATAATGGAGCACATTGAGGAGTTCCAAAAATTGAACATAAGGGTAAAAGATATTCCAGAGGAGCATAGGATTGATGTGTTCATAGGGTCTTTAAAGGATAATATCCAACATGATGTTCGCCTTTGGGAACCTGATTCATTAGAGAAGGCATTCAGGTTAGCAAGAAAAATGGAAAGCAAAATTATGGCAACCAGGAAGCATACCACTCACAACTATAAAGACGGAAGTGTTGTTGCCCATAGTCTTCCACAACCTATAAGGTTGACACCACAAAAATTGGAAGAAAAAAGAGCAAAAGGGCTTTGTTATAGTTGTGATAGAAAATACACTAAAGGTCATAAGTGTGCTGAGAAGAAATTATTCTACATAGATTGTGAAGAGGAAGAAGAAAAAGAGCAAGAAAGGTCAAAAGAAGAGGATATACTCCAGGAACAAAGCCTAGATGAAGAAAAAATAAATCCGACCATATCTTGTAATGCATTGGCGGGAATTACCACTCCTCAAACCATCAAGATAGAAGGACAAATCAAGAAGAAAAAGGTAATAGTGTTGATTGATTCAGGAAGCACCCACAATTTTATTCATTGTAGGGTAGCAAAAGAATTGAATTGCTTCCTATATCCAGCACCAGAGTGTCAAGTGATGATTGCAAATGGAGGAACAATAAATTTCTCTGGAAAGTGCCATAATATCAAGCTATCCATGGGAGAATATGTATTGACTAGCCCAATGCTTTCCATTCCAATGGGAGGTGTTGATGTTGTACTAGGAGTCCAATGGCTACAATCCTTGGGTACAATAGCTTTTAATTTTCAAGAAATTTTCATCAAATTTTCTACAGAAGGAAAGGAAGTTGAATTAAGGGGTATTGTAGGGAAACCAGGAAAGATAATCAGCTCTAATGGTATGACAAAGCTTCTAAAAAAGGAGAAAAGGGGTGTAATTGCACAATTATGTTCGCTAGATGTTTCCACATTAGAATCATCTATTTCTCCAGATCTCCAAAAAGTCTTGGACAATCATTCCAAGGTATTTGAGACTCCCAAAGGTCTCCCACCTATGCGTGATCATGATCATGCTATTCATCTGATTCCAGGAAGTGTTCCTCCAAACATCAGGCCATACAAATATCCCTATGTCCAAAAAAGTGAAATTGAACATATGGTTGCAGAAATGCTAGAGGCTGGTATAATTCAACTGAGTCAAAGTTCTTTCTCTGCTCCAGTAGTATTGGTGCACAAGAAGGATGGATCATGGCGCATGTGTCCAGATTATAGGGAGCTCAACAAGCTCACTATTAAAGATAAGTTCCCCATTCCTGTCATTGATGAATTACTGGATGAATTGCATGGATCAATTTACTTCACCAAGTTGGATCTTCGTTTAGGATATCATCAAATCAGAATGAAGATTGAAGACATTCCGAAAACGGCATTTAGAACTCATGAGGGTCATTATGAATTTTTGGTCATGCCTTTTGGCCTTACCAATGCACCTTCAACATTTCAAGGTTTGATGAATTCAATTTTCAAACCATTCCTTAGAAAATTTGTGTTAGTATTTTTTGATGATATACTTATCTACAGCAAGTCTTGGAAGGATCATGTTGAACATGTTGACAGGGTGCTACAACTATTGGAGGAGAAACAATTATATGCAAAAAGATCCAAATGTTTCTTTGGAGTCCAGGAGGTGGAATATTTTGGTCATATTGTATCTCATGAAGGAGTTAAGGTAGACCCTAGCAAAATTAAAGCCATTAAGGAATGGAAAATCCCCACATCCATAAAGCATCTGCGCGGATTTCTTGGGTTGACAGGGTATTATCGCAAGTTTGTTAAGAATTATGGGAGAATAGCAGCACCTCTAACAACATTATTGAAGAAAGATGCATTTTCATGGACTCCGGAAGAAACAAAGGCCTTTGAACATCTTAAAGAGGCAATGTGCCAAGCACCGGTCTTAGCTACACCGGACTTCACAAAAACCTTTATTGTGGAATGTGATGCTTCAGGAAATGGAATTGGTGTTGTTCTAATGCAAGATGAAAGACCCATTGCTTTTGAAAGTCGTCCAATCAAGGGAAAGTTTTTAAGCAAAGCTATTTATGAGAAGGAAATGTTGGCAATACTCCATGCACTTAAGAAATGGCGACCCTACCTAATGGGAAGACACTTCAAGGTAAAAACGGATCATGATAGCCTTAAATACTTTTTAGAACAAAGATTATCCTCTGAAGAGCAACAAAAGTGGGTCACAAAGATGTTGGGTTATGACTTTGAAATCATCTACAAAAAAGGGAAGCAAAATGTGGTGGCAGATGCACTCTCAAGAAAGGATGAGGATGTGGAAGCATTGTTGTGCGCTATTTCTATTATCCAACCAGATTGGATAAATGAAGCAAGGGAGGAATGGAAGAATGACGAAGAAGTGTGGGCACTTATTCGAAAGCTACAACAAGATTCTAGTACGTCTGATACATTTAGCTGGAAAAATGATTCGTTATGGTACAAAGATCGCTTATACCTCTGTAAGAATTCCCAGCTAAAACAAAAGATTCTTATGGAATTGCACACTTCTCCCTTAGGAGGGCACTCAGGATTTTTAAAAACTTACCACAGGGTTAAGAAGGAATTTTTTTGGGATGGCCTTAAATCAGATATTCAAAAGTTTGTGGCAGAATGTTTGGTTTGCCAACAAAATAAAGTTGAAACAATTAAGACACTGGGTCTATTACAACCTTTATCCATTCCAAGCCAACGTTGGGAGGAGGTATCAATGGATTTTATCACAGGTTTACCCAAGTCTGAGGGAAAGAGTGTCATCATGGTGGTAGTTGATAGACTTACCAAGTATGCACACTTTTGTGCATTATCACATCCATTTAAAGCCAGTACAGTTTCTACTGCATTTATGGAAACAATTCAAAAGCTACATGGAAACCCAAAGATTATTGTAAGTGACAGAGATTCCATTTTCACTGGAAATTTTTGGACAGAATTATTTTCTTGTCTTGGTACTCAGTTAGCTCATAGCTCATCTTATCATCCTCAATCTGATGGGCAAACTGAGATAGTAAACAAATGTTTGGAAGGATATCTTCGTTGCTTTGTATCTGATAAACAGACACAATGGGTCAAATGGTTGCCTCTGGCTGAATGGTGGTATAACACTTCCTTTCATACAGCAACAAAAATGACCCCATTTATGGCACTTTATGGGTATCAACCACCATCCATCACATCATATTTAAGAGAAAAGTCTAAGGTTCAGGCAGTGGAACATCACATCGAACATCAACAACAAGTCCTCCAACTCTTAAAGGATAACCTCGTGTTGGCACAGAATAGAATGAAACAACAGGCAGATCAACATTGCAGTGAAAGAAGTTTTGATGTAGGTGATTGGGTATTCCTACGGCTACAACCATATAAGCAAATGTCCCTCAAGCAAGCTAAGAAGGATAATAAATTATCACGAAAGTATTATGGTCCATACAAGGTGTTGCAAAAGATTGGTACTATGGCATACAAATTGGAGCTTCCTGCAGCTTCTCGATTTCACCCAGTTTTCCATGTTTCATGCTTAAAGAAGGTTATAGGCGACAAGCTCCGAGTTCAAACAATATTGCCAGAACTTGACGAGGAAGGAAAAATTATATTGGAACCGGAAGTAGTTATAGAAACAAGAACTCTACAGCTATGAAATCGATCAATTTCAGAGTACCTTATCAAGTGGAAGAACTTATCCGCTGAAGATTCCACATGGGAGGATGAGAATTTTATGCAGAAGTATCCAGAACTACTCAAGCGTTGAGGACAACACTTTTTTGAAGGCGAGGGGCATGTTGGGTCCCTATAATACTAGTGATTACCCCATATTATTGTAGTTATACCCCTTATTTATATTGTTGTGCCCCCATTGCCCCCATATTGTTATTAATGTGCCCATAGAATCCCTCTATTGTTATTTTTGTGGCTTTATATTATTATTGTTAGGTCGGATGGATTATATTGTGACTCCTTAGACTCCTATATATAGAAAGGAGGTTTTGTCCTTTGAATCATCGAAGAATTGTTCATTTATGTAATGTAAAGGAGGTTGCCCCCTCGAAGAGGCTGAATTCTAAGATGTTGATCTATCTTTTCTATCTTTTCTTGAGCTGGTTTCATAACAAAGAACAAATCGAGTAATATGTTGTTAATATTGCAAAAATTCATTACATGTGAAGGAATATTTGGGTTTATGTATGTTTACCATATATGCTTATTAATGAATTTTCTAGAAAATGGAACCATCAACCTTCCCTTCTTCCTTCTAAACAGTCTGATAAGGATGGCTACAAATGTTCAAAAGAAAATTGAATCCATAGAAACAACTATGTATCATCATGGATTAGTGAAAATACTAGTTGAATTCCATTTGAAAAGTGTAGGGGATGTTATCACTCAGGCTGTCCTTAAAGCTCCTTAAAGGATACAGCCGAGGTAACCACAAACCAATCTTTGGACTGCAGGTCCTAGCCTACCTACAATTAGAGAGGGCTCTCTCTTTATAATTTAGCTTTGTTTTGGGTTGATTTTAGGCTAGTTATGATTTTCTTGGGTTTTGTTTTGATTTTGGTGGGATGGAGGGTTCTTTCAAACAGAGTTGGGATGCATAGAGTGAGAGGTTCAAACCATTGGGCATGGAGTCGTGGATTAGGCTTGCTGTTGCGTTTTCTTGGTCACAAGAGGAATACAGAGCAGGATAGCTACACATAAAACAATATCAAACTGGAATAAGGATGGAATGAAGGTCAGTGAATGAAAGGCAACTAAGTAGATCTCATTATGCTAACAGAGGGAAGGTGAATGAACATTATATAGGAGCAATCAAGGATTCCTAAACAACATTCATATATGAAAGAACTAGTGTAAATATGAGCAAATCAATATTCATATTTAGGACTAATTCAGAGGAAAAACATAGATAAATCACAGAAATTGAGAACAGAATACAGCTAAGTGAGCTCTGAACTATTCTTTCTTTCTGCTATTTAGATAGTGAAACAATGATGGCATAAACACATATAAACTGTAAACAGAGATAAGAAACACTTATTGGGCTATGTAGAAGCGTTAGGATTCCATAGTCACTCTTCAAACATTAAAACACAATAGTCAGTTCATCTCCCAAACATTCCAGCGATCTTTGATTATAGAGACTCTCAGAAAATACAATGCAAGTCTAGATGAAGTTATCGACCAACCAACCCTTAAAACAGTGCAGAGGGTGGTTTAAATAGAAAATATTTACAACATCCCTTGAACAGGTGTCAAGGGAGAAAATATCTCAAAATATCTATCAAAACAGATTCAAAAGAGATCTGTGCAATAATTGCTTCTAATGCTAAGTTGTGCTGGAAATAAACGCAATAAAATATCTAAAACAGCTGCACATGATGGAGCAGCCTCATGAAAATGGATCTTTAGGGCTGCACAGGGTCTTGCAGCTTCAAAAATGGACTGAAAGAGTGCCTTGAGCCACGCGTTGTCCTCTGTGTGATAACTGCGCAATCAAGGAAGCAGCGCTGCTCCAAAAATATGACTAGGAACAATGTCTTTGCAATAACTCTGCCTTGAAAGCTTTCATCTATGCCTTTAGGTGGCTTTAAGGCAACAAAAGAAGTGTTGGTGAGCCTTAATGGCTGAATGATGCTTTGTTGACTTTGCTGGGCTTGCTTTGCTTTCATCTGCTTTGAAAAACTGGACTGATACTCTTTGCCGCATCCTGATACATTTTGGGACTGAATCTGGGCCTTTTCTCACCTCTAATACTCTTTAAACTATCCCATCGCCCCCTTCTGCCTTTTAATGCAAAAATAACTGCTGCTAATGTCCTCCGTGGCCATTGGAATGCTATCGGCGCTCTGGCCGATCAAAACTAGCTTTAAACTTTGAAAAATGGTGCAAACAGGAGGAAAAAGTGTTGCCGACTGTGCTGAGGCCGAAACTGGCTATCTGAAGCAAAACTGGGCCTTGGAGCGATCTCAGAAAACTTAGGGACGCATGAATTCCCTTATCGTGAGCTGGGCGTGGGCATATATGTGAAAATATGAACAAATGCCGCCTTTTCTTTTTACACAGAAAAAGACCAATTTCTATGTAAAAGTCGTGAAAAACATAGGCGGGAGCGGCACTGTAGCGGAGATTAAATCCTGGCCATTGGATCGTGCGAAGGCAGATCCAACGGCTGGCGCTAACTCGCATCGGGGCGGACCATTGGTCCCAACACATAAAACCTCCGAAATGCCACGGACCCGAAATGCTTATATGCCCTTTCTTTATGGAGATCGGGTCCGGCCCATCGGAGCTTTCATATCGGCGGATTTGGTAAAAATGGGTAAGCGGACCCGAAATACTATATGCTGCACTTCATAGCTTTTCGGCTCTGGGATATAGGAGCACACAGTGCGGACCCTTTCGGATTTGATATGCCTTTATGCTGTGCTTTATTACTTGTCGGCTCCGCTAGTCGAAGCCATATAGGAGTGATGCGATTAAATATGGGCCGTTGATCTCTGGGCCTGAATGGGCGGCTGAGATTAACTCGGCAATTCGTTATTGGCGGGGTCATGGGGTTGCCACATAAAAATGCCGAAACCCATCAGACCCGATAATTTATACAGGCCCTCTTTATTTTATTTCGAATCCGTCCCATCGGAGCTTTCATATCGGCGGATTTAACAGTGGAATGGGTCTACGGACCCGAAAACACTTAAAACTACATTTGATAACTCATCGGCTCCGCCAAATCGGAGTAGTATATGGGGCGATGCGAAGTGGGGGGTCGCGCGACAAGATCTGGACCGTCAGATCTGGGGCCCAAAAATGGATGGCTGCGATTATATCGGGACTTCGACAATCGGCGGGGCAGAGGGTTGACATATATGTGATTGCCGAACTGTGCGGACCCGATATACTATTACGGTCCACTTTATATGTTTTCGGGTCCGGCCCATCGGCGCTATGCCCCATGCCTTGAGACAGTGCCATTTTCGCTTATATATGCCACTGCCCACTCCCGATAGCGATATCGCATCGGAGGGGGTCCAAATGAAACTTTATTATATCGGACCCATGTTTTTGTGAAAAGGCAAGGCAAATGAATCCGGAGGGGTTATATATGATGTTTTAAACATATGATTTCCCTCTCCCGATAGCGATATCGCATCGGAGGGGGTCCAAATGAAACTTTATTTTATTGGACCCATGTTTTTGTGAACTGCCAAGCCTTTTAGGAAATCGGAAGGGTTCCTTTATAGTTTGGCATGGATTCTAAGGCATCAGAAGGGGTCCGATAGCCAAAAAAGGGAGGATTTTATCCTTTTTTGAAGGTTTTTCATGGTTTTTGCATGGTTTTTGTATTCTTATGCCTTGGAAGGAGTCCAAAGGCATTTAGGGGGAAAGTGATGTGGTTTTGAGAGGGGTTTAGTGACCAAAGAGGGTTTCATGCCTTATAAAGGCAAACCAAGGCCAAAGAGATGATTTTTATACATATGAAGGGAAACTATGCAAAGGAATGAGTCCTTATGCATTTGGAAGATGGTCAGAGGGGTCAATGAGGGTTCTTGCTAAGTTTCAAATAAACTTAGAAATTCCCAAGGATGTATATGGTTATTTTTCAACCAAGGGGAGGGGATAAGCATATAGGGGAGTTATAGAGATAGTTTTAGTAGGGGAAAGGAAAAGAGATAGGGAGTTACATAATAAAGTTAGTAGTTAATATGATAATGATGAGAAAAAGCGCTAAGAATGAAGTCTTAGGCTATCAATGGGGGGGGAAATGACTAATAGAAGAAGTGTGAACATTCCTTTAGTGAAGCAGATCTTCACCAAGGCAGATGATATGGAGAATGATGAATCTAAGAGGTATCAAGCAGATCTTGACCTCTTTAGGGGAAGTTAGTGAGTGATTTGGGAAAGAGGGAGAAGGGGAAGTTAGACATGGATTTCTTGAAGTCCTCCAACTGAAAAATCACCTTCAACTTGTGATATGATAGATATAACACTTGACAATATGAAATGGATCACAAGACATGATTCTGCAACCACAAAGCTACCTACCCGGCCTATTCACCTAGCATTTTCTCTTCTTTTTGGTTTGGGTGCACTTGAACTAGCATACCCAGCTTTTTGTTCTTTTCTTCTTGTTGTCCTCCTATCTACAACTACACTTATTGCATCCAGGGGCTTAGATTAAGCTGTTGAGCACCCTTGTTTCTCTACCTATCTACAAATCTGCCAAGATTAAACAGTTTGGACAGATGTTCATTCTCTATATTCTACAACAGGAAATTGAAACCTAGGGAGGCCAAGATTAAGCTGTTTGGACCTCCCTATACTTGAAAACTGTTCAAAATGGATTGCTCATCAAAACTGGAACACAACAGTGGCATTTAGACTAGCACGGTCTCATAGATACTTCTCTTGCCATTTGTAGCAAATATGGAGCATTGCAGCAAGCAAAGTATGACATATTTGGCATGTAAAAATTTCGATCATGAAATATGATTAACCTGCTGTAGCAGGAGGCTAATAGTGGCTCCACTTGGGGATGGCTTTTCCTTGTGAAAAGCCAAGAACAGCAAGTCAGAATGCCTTGATCCTTTGTAGTTACTGTTAATTGAAAATTTCTTCTGTGCTACCTGTTGAATGACTAGAACTTTTAACTTCTGAATGCAGCACTCCTCCTTATCTGAAACACTATGAAAAATAAAGCATCGCCTGCTTTCTTCTGCGTGCTTGATATTGCATACGCTTTTTCTTGAGCACTGCCTTGTGAAATAAACACAAAAAGGGAAAAAACTGGAGCTCTTATTTTCTTGTCTTTGAAAGGGTGCCGAAGTAAACTGAAAATCCTCCTTTCTTTTTGATACTGTTGACTTGAAGCCTACAAGCTGCAAACAGTTTCTCTTTAACATAAATCACTGTGATATGACAGCGCTTCTCTTGCTATTTTGCTGAGATTACTGCAGAGACAGAGATTAAAAATAGAGGACTTGCATTGGCTGTGTCTTCACAAACTTTGTTGTTGCTCCTCTAACAATCGGACTGTTTATACAAAATAAACAAAAGTGCTGATATATACAAATATCAATGTACAAAGAGATATTTACAAAGCTGTGTTATGTTCAACAAAAGGGATCATGATAATGCTTCAGCATACAGCCATTTACAGGGCCTTCTTCAGCAGTGCTGCCCTCTACAAATTTGAGGAAATATGTGTTATTTCCCTGAACAGCAGAAATAACAAATGGCCCTCTCCAAAGGAAATCGAATTTTGCATGTTTTCCCTTGTCTTCTCTTCGTGAGTCCCACCTTAGAACTTTGTTGTCAACACAAAAATTCTCAGCCTTAGTCCTCTTATCAAACATCCTTTTGAGCTTCTCTTGCATAATTTGAGCTCTGTCATAGACCTGCTCTCTTTTCTGCTGCAAATGAATTGTTTGGTTTATCCTCCTTTGTATATCATTTGGCTCAGCTTGAATTTCTTGCAGTAGCTTGATAATAGGAATGCCCAGTGATGAAGGAAATCTGGCCTCCATGCCATATACTAGCTCATAAGGGCTCATCCCAATGGATTTCTTAGTTGACAATCTGTCTGCCCATAGGGCATTTGTGAGCTTTCTATGCCAGTTCTTCTTGTTTTCTTCTAAGATCTTCTTGATAATACTGATCAGGCTCTTGTTGGATGACTCGGC
The DNA here is from genome assembly GCA_031772625.1 of Pinus tabuliformis. Taxonomy (NCBI): domain Eukaryota; kingdom Viridiplantae; phylum Streptophyta; class Pinopsida; order Pinales; family Pinaceae; genus Pinus; species Pinus tabuliformis. The sequence continues at coordinate 156,606,510 of CM062812.1, forward strand.
TAAGCCATTACCTTGAGGGTAATAGGTTGTGGAATGGCCCAAGGTGATATGAAATTTATGGCAAAAATTGATCATTTTTTTGGATTTGAAAGCAGCGGCATTGTCAGTGATGATCTTTTCAAGGCAGCCAAATCTGGAAAGGATATTGCACTCAAGGAATTGGATAATGGTGGTGTCATTGGCTTGCCTGCATGGAATGGCTTCAATCCACTTGGTGAAATAGTCGGTGGCAGTTAGAATCCACTTATGCTGGCCTGAGGAAGAGGGATGGATTTCTCCAATGAAGTCAAGACCCCATTGTTGAAAAGGCTTTTCAGTTGAGATGGGCTTAAGAGGCAAGGGGAGCAGCTTTCTTTTGCCCTCAAAGATTTGGCATTTGTGACATGAGATAGCAAACTTCTTTACATCTGCAAACAAAGAGGGCCAATAGAATCCAGCCCTTAAAATTTTATCAGCAGTGGACTTCCAATATAGATGTCCTCCACAGTCCCTTGCATGGAATTCTTTCATGACATTATTAGTTTCATTCATGGTCAAACAATTAAGCAATATGCCTTCATGATTTTTCCAAAATAATGCACCATCTAAGACACAAAATTTCAAAGCCTTCATTCTTAAAAATCTCTTCTTGGTCCTGGAAAATCCTGGGGGAACAAACAGGTTTAACAATACAAAGCATATATCAGCATACCATGGGGATTGCAGAAAGGTGTCACTGATCTGTGGAGTCGCCAGCTCCTGTTCATTGTCCAGTTGGTTGATATCTAAGGCTTGAAAGTTTGTTTCGGACATCAGTTTGGCTAAACCTTGTCCCTTTATTAGCTTGGTTGGTTTTATTTCTATGTCATACTCAAGAATGTTAGCAATCCACTTGCCTCTTTTGCCTTCTAATCCTTCTTGGGTTAATATGTCTTTTACGACAGCATTTGGGACATAGGCAATCACGTGTGAATATAAAATGTAAATTCTGAAGTCTTTGATTGCTTTAACAAGGGCATAGGCCTGCTTCTCCATGATTTGGTACTTCAGGGGTGCATCTCGTAAGGCTCGGCTGAAAAAAGCAATTAGCTTTTCATTTCCTTGGTCATCCTTTTGCAATAGGACAACAGCTATGGTATCATCAGATGCAAATGAAAATATGATAAAGTCCCTATCAAATTGAGGACTTGTGAGGACTGGGGCTTGAGTTAGGGCAACTTTGATACTCTCAAATGCTTGCTTGGTTTCAAGAGACCATTTTACCTTGGCATCCTTCTTTAACATGTTGCTCAATAGTCTTATCAGCTCGGCTAGATTTGGGATAAATCTCCTTAGGAAATTGATCTTTCCTAGGAATGCTTGCAGCTCTTTTATGTTTCTTGGATATGGGATTTGGAGAATGGCCTGGATCCTTTCCGGATCAATTCTAATCCCGTCTTTTGAAATGATATGTCCCAGTAATTTGCCTTCTTCAAGGCCAAATAAAGACTTCTTGGGGTTCAAGGAAATGCCATATTTCCTACATTTTAGGAACACTTGTCTCAAATGTCTTAGGTGCTCTTGATCAGATTTGGAGAAAGGGGTAAGATCATCAAGATAGATAACCAAGAAATCATGGATCTCCTTGGCAAATGCAATGTCCATGGCCCTTTGAAAGGTGGCACCTCCGTTCTTTAGGCCGAAAGGCATTTTCACATATTTGAATGTTCCCCACGGTGTGGTAAAGGTTGTCTTGTCTTGATCATCTGGGTGAACCAGTATTTGATTAAAACCTAAAAAGCCATCTAGCAAAGAGATTCTAGATGACCCCACTACTCTTTGTAGGATGTGGTCCATTTTGGGCAATGGGTAGTGGTCTTTAAGGGAGACTTGGTTTAGGTTTCTCAAATCTACACAAAGCATAATCTCACCTGTTTTCTTTCTTGTGGGAACAAGATTGGATACCCATTCAGAAAATCTAATGGGTGCTATGATACCTGCTTCAGACATTCTTTTCACTTCTTTCTCAATTAAAAGGAGAAGCACAATATTGATTCTCCTCAGTTTCTGTTTGAAGGGCTTTTGATTTGGCTTTAAGGGAATGGTATGTTGAATAATTGAGGTGTCATAGGACTTCAAGTCCTCATAACTCCAAGCAAATACATCTTGGAATTCTTTGAAGAAATCAACATATTTGGGCTTTTGATCAGGAGGCAAAGATTTAGAAAGTTTGATCATTTTGGGCTTCTCTGCTGTTCCAATGTTGTATTCTTCTATGGCAGTGTTTATAGGCTGCATTTTTGGCTTTTTGGGCACATCATTTGCATCAAACATGTCTTCTAGTGGAGTGAGGCCAGCAGGCAGAAAGTTATCCTTTAAATCAATGATTTCGGCCTCTGTTTTGGCTATTTCCTCCAAATGCATCTGTTTCAGCTCTTCTATGTTTTCTTCATCAAAGATGGTTGGCTATAGCAATTTTCTAGCTGATTCAGCTATTACAGTTTGCTGGATTTGGTTTATTGCTTGCAGTGGATCATCCATGGCATCCATATCAATGTTTAGGCCTGAAAACTCATGCTGTAAGGTAAGAAAATTGTTGATTTGAGCATCATCCTCAAACACTTGCCAATCTTTAACTTGTTAGGGACAGCAGGCCTGTGCTTTATCTCAGCAGTAAAATGGTGATTTGGCTCAAAGGGAAGCTTGCATGTACTAGCGAAAGTGTCTAATCTGTGAGCATGAATGTTATGATTTCTTGAAATCTTGGCAAGCTTGGATTCAGTGAATGTATCAAGTATTGCAGTGGCAGAAGTCCTGTAAGCTCTTAGCCTTCTATCATTGGTTCATTTGTTGGATTACTAGGTCTGAGTCACCTAGAATGGAAACTTTGGCAGCTCCTAAAGCTTTGAGCAGCTTAAGGCCTAAGAGGAGTGCCTCATACTCAGCCATGTTGTTGGTGCATTTGAAATTCAATCTATAAGCATGACCCTCTGCATGGTTGTTATGTGTATTGTGAATCCATATTCCTGCCCCTGCTCCTAACTTGTTAACAGAGCCGTCAAACTCTAAATACCATGTGATTTATTGCTTGTGGTTGACATTAAGAGTTTCAGTCATTTTAGGATTGGGCAGACCTAGGTTTTGTGCTTCATGTGGTTCTTCTTGTATGCTGGTTGTGCTGTCTGTTTTGACAGTTTCCTGGGTATGTGCAACCGATTCTTCATTGATGTGCTGGAGGACTTGTTTCATCATTAAACAAAATAAAAGAATCCATATCAGAATGGATTGAATAGATAGGGAAATTCTGGGGCTTTTCCTCACTACTTACCACATACTTCATCAGTGTTTCTCTATACAGTCTCTTTGGTTGCCCAAAGACTGAAATAGTGGCATAGGAGAGGTCTAACTGGAGAGATCCTTGGAGTTTTGCCCCCCAAGATCTTGACAACAGCATGCCATACTTTGGTGGAATGTCAGCAACCACCACATCCATTAGGATTTTCTTGTTGGGAAATTGGACTAAGGAGACACATAAGTCTTTGATGAGGCCTAAACATTTGACCTGACTTGAGTCAAAGGATAATAGATTTTTGTAGGGTCTTGTGACATCAAGGTTTAGTTTCTCCATTACAGCTTTGGGCATAAGGTTGTGTGAGGCACCTGAGTCAAACATTGCATTATGTAAAACTTTATCATGTATGTGCAGACTGACATAAAAGGGTAGAACAGCTCCATGTGCTGATTTGCCATCAACTTCTGGACCAAAAAGCAACTCAGGTGTATCATCTAAAACATTCACATCATCCCTATTCTCTGGCATTTGCAGTGATCTTTGGATTTGTTTCCTATACACATCATGCTTTGCAAGTTCAGATAAGGGGATGGAAATCTTAAGTTTGCTTATTTCTGCTTCTAAGTTGAATGGTTTCTCCAATGGAGTCTTTGTGTTGGCAATAGCAGATTTCCCCTTTTCAAGTGTATTTTCTGTGTTTTCCTCTTGATTATCAATGTTATGGTGAGTGATACCTTGCGGTATTTCTATTTTGGGAAGGTTTTTAGGAGTGCTATTTACATTTTCCTTTGAGGACGAAGGTAGCAGAGGCTGATCATTAGAGGGCTGCATGTCTGGTGTGTCCTCTACAGTCACTTGGTCTGGGTTTGGGACAGTTATATCAACTGTTTCTGTTATAATAGCCTTGCCTCTAATCTGGTTGGGCTGTTTGCCCTCCTTTGGTTTAACTTTTTCGGGCACATCTATGGTTCTTGTCCTCAGCTTATACTGTTTGTGGACTTCATAAAAAACTGAATCATAACCTTGTTTAAAGTCAAAAGACTCACCAGACTTAGTCTGAAATTGATTTATCTCATGGTCATCTTGGTCTTCTTGAGTTAGAAAAAATTTTTGCTCACCCTTCAAATCTATTAAGTTCATGTGAGTGTCTTCTATGGGTTCATTAGAAGTGGATGCTTCTGTATAATTTTCTTGGAAAGGAGGCCTTATATCACGGTCTGGGCTAGATCTATCAGCGTTTGTGTTCTGAGTTTTCCTGAAATTTGGGTTCCTTATGGTATTGGGCTGTTGTCCTTCCCATGATGATTTCCTCTCAACACTTTCTACTCTGTCTCCCAGCCTGTGCATACCATTGATAATAGCATCTAGCTTTTGATCTAAGGCTGAGGGCTCTTCCTTGACGGTGGTTCTTCTCTCAGTTCTAGCTCTGTTTCTTTTGGCAATTAAATTTGCCTCCATAGTGACAGCCACATTTTGCATGTCCGCAAGGCTGTTAGGGGCTCTTTCTTTTAATTGGTAGGCCATATCTGGGTCGAATCCATCAGGGAATTTATATAAGGCAAGGTCAGGTGGGGGCCTTAAGTTTTGTGGGATAGCATTATAAATGCTATTGAACCTTGCACAATAGTCCAAGACTGTTTCTTGTGGACCTCTTTTGATTGTATCATATTCAGCTAGTATGTGCAAGGGCTCTTTCTTTTTCTCCCATCTGTTGATAAATAACTGGTATAAGGCTTTTGGGTCTACTATGGAATTAGCTGGGAGTGCTCTAAACCAAGTCCTGACATCACCTGACAAGCTTTGGACAAAAATCATCATTCTCACACCATCATCGTCAATCTCATAGCTTTCAAAGTAATCCTACATTTTCTTTGTATGCTGAAGGGCTGTGCAGGCACTTGTGCCATCAAAATATGTGATTTTAGTTTGGTAATCCTGAGGCATAGCCCCGGGATTTTCAGGTAATTGCAAAGGTGCATATCTGTTAGCCATATTCACAGGGATAAGAGGGACAATAGGAACAACTGGGATATTAGGAGTAGTAGTGGTAGTATGTGCAGTGAAAGGAGGTGTGGAAGGAGTGCTTTGAGAGGTGGATGAAGAACAAGGGGAACTAGGGGTTGAACGAAATAAAACTTTGATAGGGGTTGGGCCACAGTTTGGCTGAACTATCACAGGAGTAGAATCAGCAAAATCCTCTCTCCGCTCTAGCTTCCTGAGGTTCCTTGGGATTATATTGGGATTTTCAAAAGCTGCTGGGAGATTTGGGTCTGGAATTGACCTTGTATAACGTGAATTCTTTTCGGGAGCCAGCTTCTAGCTCATTTTTTGGGGATTTTCTAAGAATGTATGGGTTAGAAAGAAACTTTTGAAGGTCTGGTTCTTTCCCAGTGGAGCTTTCCAACTTGATTTGTGAAATTATCTGAGGATGTCCCTAGTGGAGTCGCCATTATGTTATCACTCAGGTTGTCCTTAAAGCTCCTTAAAGGATATGGCGAGGTAACCACAAACCAATCTTTGGACTGCAGGTCCTAGCCTACCTGCAATTAGAGAAGGCTCTCTCTTTATAATTTAGCTTTGTTTTGGGTTGATTTTAGGCTAGTTATGATTTTCTTGGGTTTTGTTTTGATTTTGGTGGGATGGAGGGTTCTTTCAAACAGAGTTGGGATGCATAGTGTGAGAGGTTCAAACCATTGGGCATGGAGTCGTGGATTAGGCTTGCTGTTGCATTTTCTTGGTCACAAGAGGAATACAGAGCAGGATAGCTACACATAAAACAATATCAAACTGGAATAAGTATGGAATGAAGGTCAGTGAATGAAAGGCAACTAAGTAGCTCTCATTATGCTAACAGAGGGAAGGTGAATGAACATTATATAGGAGCAATCAAGGATTCCTAAACAACATTCATATATGAAAGAACTAGTGTAAATATGAGCAAATCAGTATTCATATTTAGGACTAATTCGGAGGAAAAACATAGATAAATCACAGAAATTGAGAACATAATACAACTAAGTGAGCTCTGAACTATTCTTTCTTTTTGCTATTTAGATAGTTAAACAATGATGGCATAAACACATATAAACTGTAAACAGAGATAAGAAACACTTATTGGGCTATGTAGAAGCGTTAGGATTCCATAGTCACTCTTCAGACATTAAAACACAACAGTTAGTTCATCTCCCAAACATTCCAGCGATCTTTGATTATAGAGACTCTCAGAAAATACAATGCAAGTCTAGAGGAAGTTATCGACCAACCAACCCTTAAAACAGTGCAGAGGGTGGTTTAAATAGAAAATATTTACAAACATCCCTTGAACAGGTGTCAAGGGAGAAAATATCTCAAAATATCTATCAAAACAGATTCAAAAGAGATCTGTGCAATAATTGCTTCTAATGCTAAGTTGTGCTGGAAATAAATGCAATAAAATATCTAAAACAGCTGCACATGAGGGAGCAGCCTCATCAAAATGGCTCTTTAGGGCTGCACAGGGTCCTGCAGCTTCAAAAATGGACTGAAAGAGTGCCTTGAGCCACGCGCTGTCCTCTGTGTGATAACTACGCAATTAAGGAAGCAGCGCTGCTCCAAAAATATGACTGGGAACAATGTCTCTGCAATAACTCTGCCTTGAAAGCCTTCATCTATGCCTTTAGGTGGCTTTAAGGCAACAAAAGAAGTGTTGGTGAACCTTAATGGATGAATGATGCTTTGTTGACTTTTTTGGTCTTGCTTTGCTTTCATCTGCTTTGAAAAACTGGACTGATACTCTTTGCCGCATCCTGATACATTTTGGCACTGAATCTGGGCCTTTTCTCACCGCTGATACTCTTTAAACTGTCCTATCACCCCCTTCTGCCTTTTAATGCAAAAATAACTGCTGCTAATGTCCTCCGTGGCCATTGGAATGCTATCGGCGCTCTGGCCGATCAAAACTAGCTTTAAACTTTGAAAAATGGTGCAAAGAGGAGGAAAAAGTGTTGCCGACTGTGCTGAGGCCGAAACTGGCTATCTGAAGCAAAACTGGGCCTTGGAGCGATCTCAGAAAACTTAGGGATGCATGAATTCCCTTATCAGGAGCCGGGCGCGGGCATATATGTGAAAATATGAACAAACGCCGCCTTTTCTTTTTACACTGAAAAAGACCAATTTCTATGTAAAAGTCGTGAAAAGCATAGGCGGGAGCGGCACTGTAGCGGAGATTAAATCCTGGCCGTTGGATCGCGCGAAGGCAGATCCAACGGCTGGTGCTAACTCGCATCGGGGCGGACCATTGGTCCCAACACATAAAACCTCCGAAATGCCACAGACCCGAAATTCTTATATGCCCTTTCTTTATGGAGATCAGGTCCGGCCCATCGGAGCTTTCATATCGGCGGATTTGGTAAAAATGGGTAAGCGGACCCGAAATACTATATGCTGCACTTCATAGCTTTTCGACTCCGAGATATAAGAGCACACAATGCGGACCCTTTCGGATCCAATATGCCTTTATGCCGCGCTTTATTACTTTTCGGCTCCGCTGGTCGGAGCCATATAGGAGTGATGCGATTAAATATGGGTCGTTGATCTCTGGACCTCAATGGGCGGCTGAGATTAACTCGGCAATTCGCTATCGGCGGGGTCATGGGGTTGCCACATAAAAATGCTGAAACCCATCGAACCCGATAAGTTATACAGGCCCTCTTTATTTTATTTCGAGTCCGTCCCATCGGAGCTTTCATATCGGCGGATTTAACAGTGGAATGGGTCTCCGGACCCGAAAACCCTTAACACTACATTTAACTCATCGGCTCCGCCAAATCAGAGTAGTATATGGGGCGATGCGAAGTGGGGGGCAGCACGACAAGATCTGGACCGTCAGATCTGGGGCCCAAAAATGGATGGCTGCGATTATATCGGGACTTCGGAAATCGGCGGGGCAGAGGGTTGACATATATGTGATCGCCGAACTGCGCGGACCCGATATACTATTACCGGTACACTTTATATGTTTTCGGGTGCGGCCCATCGGCGCTATGCCCCATGCCTTGAGACTTAGCCATTTTCGCTTATATATGCCACTGCCCCCTCCCGATAGCGATATCACATCGGAGGGGGTCCAAATGAAACTTTATTATATCGGACCCATGTTTTTGTGAAAAGGCAAGGCAAATGAATCCGGAGGGGTTATATATGATGTTTTAAACATATAATTGCCCTCTCCCGATAGCGATATCGCATCGGAGGGGGTCCAAATGAAACTTTATTATATCAGACCCATGTTTTTGTGAACTACCAAGCCTTTTGGGAAATCAGAAGGGTTCCTTTATAGTTTGGCATGGATTCTAAGGCATCGGAAGGGGTCCGATAGCCAAAAAAGGGAGGATTTTATTCTTTTTTGAAGGTTTTTCATGGTTTTTGCATGGTTTTTGTATTCTTATGCCTTGGAAGGAGTCCAAAGGCATTTAGGGGGAAAGTGATGTGGTTTTGAGAGGGGTTTAGTGACCAAAGAGGGTTTCATGCCTTATAAAGGCAAACCAAGGCCAAAGAGATGATTTTTATACATATGAAGGGAAACTATGCAAAGGAATGAGTCCTTATGCATTTGGAAGATGGTTAGAGGGGTCAATGATGGTTCTTGCTGAGTTTCAGATAAACTTAGCAATTCCCAAGGATGTATATGGTTATTTTTCAACCAAGGGGAGGGGATAAGTATATAGGGGAGTTATAGAGATATTTTTAGTAGGGGAAAGGAAAAGAGATAGGGAGTTACATAATAAAGTTAGTAGTTAATATGATAATGATGAGAAAAAGCGCTAAGAATGAAGTCTTAGGCTATCAATGGGGGGGAAAATGACTGATAGAAGAAGTGTGAACATTCCTTTAGTGAAGCAGATATTCACCAAGGCAGATGATATGGAGAATGATGAATCTAAGAGGTATCAAGCAGATCTTGACCTCTTTAGGGGAAGTTAGTGAGTGATTTGGGAAAGAGGGAGAAGGGGAAGTTAGACATGGATTTCTTGAAGTCCTCCAACTGAAAAATCACCTTCAACTTGTGATATGATAGATATAACACTTGACAATATGAAATGGATCACAAGACATGATTCTGCAACCACAAAGCTACCTACCCGGCCTATTCACCTAGCATTTTCTCTTCTTTTTGGTTTGGGTGCACTTGAACTAGCATACCCAGTTTTTTGTTCTTTTCTTCTTGCTGTCCTCCTATCTACAACTACACTTATTGCATCCAGGGGCTCAGATTAAGCTGTTGAGCACCCTTGTTTCTCTACCTATCTACAAATCTGCCAAGATTAAACAGTTTGGACAGATGTTCATTCTCTATATTCTACAACAGGAAATTGAAACCTAGGGAGGCCAAGATTAAGCTGTTTGGACCTCCCTATACTTGAAAACTGTTCAAAATGGATTACTCATCAAAACTGGAACACAGCAGTGGAATTTAGACTAGCACACTCTCATAGATACTTCTCTGGCCATCTGTAGCAAATATGGAGCATTGCAGCAAGCAAAGTATGACATATTTGGCATGTAAAAATGTCGATCATGAAAGATGATTAACCTGCTGCAGGAGGAGGCTAACAGGGGATACGTGGGAAGATTTCTTGGTAAGAAAATTTTTCTAGGATGCTACAGAGTCACCTGAGGAGAGTCATGTTAAGAAAATTAGGAGGAGAAATATCAACATTAATATTCAAATCTCCTAACAAAAGAATGATGCAAAGACAACTTATAAACCAGAAGTTAGGAAGCAGACTAAATAGAAAGGAAAAATGAAAGAGAGAGATGAAGAAATAAATGAAGACATTCCTGAACCTTCATCACCACAAGAAGATGAATAGTTACTCTTCGAAAGACAGACCAAGATTAAGGAGCAAATCAAGAAAAAGAAGGAGATAGGAAAGAGGAACAAGGACACAAGAGAACAAACCATAAGCTTCCAAAACCTGTGAAGGAGCTCTAGACTCCAAGGTAAGGTAAGGAAGGTAACATCAGAAGAAGCCCTTTAGAGGAAGAAACCCTAGTTCAATCTCCTGACAGTATTCCACCTGAACACAGTCCACAAAACTCTCCTCCACAGAATTTTGAAGGCAGCCCAAGCAGACCTTCTCCTAGCATAGATCTAGTATAGTACCAAATCTATGACTACATAAAGTCATTAGAGAGAAAGAATACCTCAATGGATCCAGGATCCTCAACCAATCTAGAGCAGCCTGTCAATCCACAAGAACCTCTAACCAGCTCTCTCAAACAAGAAATCATTGAGTTAGAGATTTTGAACAAGAACATTCAAAAAGAAAATGAAACCTTGAGGGAACAGAACAAGCTGGATAGAGCCATTCATGACAACACAATGTTGCACCTAGGATTATGGTACAAGAAAAATAGGAAGTTGAAGAGGAAAAATAGGAAGTTGAGCAAAACACTTATCAACCTTAAATACAGACTTCTTATGAAGAAGCCCAGGATGGCAGTCAGTGTAAGGAGAAGTAAGAAAAGGAAGTTGAATGTGCTGGCAGAAGTGTTAGAACAGATGTAATAGGAGAAAGAAGTTCACATTTTTGAAAATTGCATGGGGACATGCAATAATTTTGCAGTGGGGGTATGTTGAGCGTAAAAAAATTACTCTTTCCCTAGCAACTATTCTCATTCCTTTTCTTTGTTTTTCCATAAGAAATATGCATTCTCATCACCAATGACTGGTATATACTGTCTTGAGGAGGACATTTAGTTATTTACATGTTATTCTTTTATGTTTTGCGGATTGAATAATTTTTTGTATATTAGCTATGGAATGCAGCTTATTCTGCCGCTAATCGACTGTTCCGTAGCTACCTTCATGCTCTAACAGGTTCCAGGTGTCAGAAGGAGAAACTATCCACATGGACAGCTTGTAAATCATCATGACATGGACCCTATCCTATTCATTCAGCCCAAGTCAACAAAGAAGATGGCATAAGATTGCGGTCAATGGATAAGTCAAACAAAAAGAGACCGAAGGTAACAGGACTCTGTTTTGTGGTTAATTAATGTGTTTCACAGTGATGGGAAGCATTATCCAGAGCAACTACTTGTACCTATGGGCTCCAACAACCACCTGTACAAATGAATCCAATAGCCATGATGTCTTGGATTTATGTCTCCAGCATCCGAGGAAGAAATTTTGCATATCTGTCTTCTACGTGTTTGGATGTAGCATGCTTTTCTCCACAAGCAATTATATGATTTTTCTTATAAATACATGTGTAAAGGACCAAAGAAGTTAGTAGTAATATTAATAGTTTTATTGTGAAATCGAAGTTCTAGACTTTGTAATTTCTGGGCATTTTGTGTCCCTGTTTTAATATGAGAAGACCACATGTTCTTATGAAAATCTAAAGGAGTTTTCTTGGAGTTGATTGAGCAAGTGTAGCATAATCAGTTGTAGAGGGCCCCTGTACTGAAGAAGGTTTCGTTTCAATTTATTTTTCTTCTTATTGTTAACTGTAAATTCATCATTTTCGTTCACAATGTTCATAATCATTTTCTTACTAACAATGTTTATAATGTAGTTTCCATCATTTTCTTATTAACAGTGTTTATAATTTATAGCAGTTTCCATTTGTTTGATCTCTTTTTATTTTTTATCAGTATTTTAGAAGATAGAACTCAATGGTGTAATCTTGTTTCTTCAATTAAAACTAACCTTGTTTTAGGATGAGAGTAGGACCGAAGAATGATAACGATACACTGTTGGATAGTTTACTTCATTCACTATTTTGCTAGTTTAAAATCTCAATTAAACTGATCAGTGTCATTTATTGTCTTTACCATTTCATTTTTAGTTTACTGACTCCTAGTGTTAATGAATGTTTATGGAAAACCCTTCAAGTTGATAATTCATCCTTAACTAAGTGGTTGAACATTTCATTTATGCAATGAGTTATTTATGCATCTCTGTATTTGCTTTCTCTTAGATTAATGAAGTACATAATTACTCAAATGTCATCCCAAGGAGACTTTCTCCCAAAATTGAGAGGCAGAGTAACCAATTATTTCATTTAGTTTTATTTCTGTAATTAGTTAGACATCAATTGCAAATTTCACTTTCAGTTTTAATTCATGATTTGGAAATAATGGTAAAATAAGAATAGAAACTTTGTTTTCATTTCTTTCTTAGCTTTGTTTTCATTTTTAGATTTTGAGCAGTCTTTACGAAAGTTAGATTTAGTTCTAATAATTTACATTGTAAATCATTAGGAATTAAGAGACCAAAAACCCCCCAAAACAACATAAAACATAAAAACAATGAAGTAAGAAGGGTTAGCTAGCACAAACAGTGCACTACACTTCATCAGTTTACGATACCTACATTGATAATTTATGTAGAGCAATTTAGGACACTAAATTTACCAAACAGTAGGCTTGATTACTCCATGTATGTAATGTCTTCATATGATTTCTTTTTTGTTTTAAGATACTTTTGGTAGCTCATCAATCCAGGCTTAGGGACTTCACTATGGGCTTCAACCTTTGTTAATACATTAACCAATCAAAACCATAAATACTGCTATATTTACAGTGATGTAAGAAAAATCTATAGGCTAAGAAAAGTAGCACTTCAGCATCCTACCATTGACAGGACCTCCAGGTATCTCGACTCCATCTAGATCTTTAAGGAAAAATTCATTATTTCCCCTGAAAGCATGAACAATATATGGCCCTTTCTGAATATTATCAAACTTTCCATGTTTTCCTTTGTCTTCTATCCTAGAATCCCACCTCAAAACTTGGTCCCCAATGTTAAAGTCATCATCTTTTGTTCTTCTGTCAAAGATCTTTTTAATGTTTTCTGAAAAACTTGGGTCTCGTGGTATACTTCCTCCGTATATTGCTGCAACTAGATAGTTTGATTGATCCTTCTTTGTACATCATTGGGTTCAGCTTGCACTTCTTTAATGATCTTCATGACTGGAATTGCCAAGGAGGATGGAAAAATTGCATCATTCCATAGACCAATTGGTATGGTGACATGCCAATTGATTTTTTAGTGGTAAGTCTGTCAGCACAAAGTGCATTGACCAACTTGTTATGTCAAGATATTTTGTTGTATTCTAATAGCTTTTTAATGATGTTTATCAAGCTTTTATTTGAAGATTCAGCCAACCCATTACCCTGAGGGTAATAAGTCATTGAATGTCCCAAAGTAATGTGGTATTTATGGGAAAATTCAACCACCTTCTTAGATTTAAAGGCTGCAGGATTATCAGTGATGTGTTTTCTAGGACAGCCAAATCTGAAGAGGATATTACTCTTAAGGAATTTAATAATGACAACATCAGTGGTAACTTTGGATGGGGTGCCCTCTGTCCATTTGGTAAAGTATTCAGTGGTTGTAAGAATCCACTTATGTTGGGTAGAGGAACAGGGATGAATTTCACCAATGAAGTCCAATCCCCATTGTTGGAAGGGGCTTTCAACAGAGATAGGCTTTAATGGCAAGGGTAAAAATTTTCGCTTTCCCTCAAAAATATGTCATTTATGGAATGAGGTGACTTGTTTGTGAATATCAAGGAGACGAGTAGGCCAGTCAAAACTAGCTCTAAGGATTTTATTGGTAGTGGTTTTCTAGTAAATATGTCCACAGCAATCTCCTTCATATAATTCATGCATAACTTTTCTTGCATCATCCTTTAACAAGCATTTAAGTAAAATACACCCAGCATCTTTCCAATACAAAACATTTTCTGTAATGCGAAATTTAACTGCTTTTAACTTCAGAAATCTTGCCTTTGTTTTTTTCGAACCAAGAGGAGCATTTAAATTAAATAAAACATAAAGCAAGTATGCATACCAGGGTGAGTTCAAAAATTCCTCATCAATTTGTGGAGTCACTTGTTCCTCTTGATTATCCAATGAATTGACCAGGTTAATGTCTAATGCATGGAAATTTGACTCAGCCATCAATTTGGCTAGTTCATGGCCTTTGATTAACTTGGTGGGCTTGATTTATAATTCATATTCAAGAATGACAACAATCCATTTGCCTCATTTTCCATCAGGTCCATTCTGTGTCAAAATGTCTTTAACCACTAAAATAGGTACATAAGCAATAATGTGGGAATGCAAAATATATTCTCTAAAATATTTTATTGCTTTAACAAATGTAAAGGCATGTTTTTCCATAATGTTGTATTTCAAATATGCGTCTCTTAAAGCTTTACTAAATAATGCAATAGGTTGTTCAAAACCTTCATTCTTTTTCTGTAGTAAGACGGCTGTAATAACGTGTTCAAAAGCAAAAGAGAAGATTATGAAATCTTTTGTAAAATCTGGGCTAATCAACATTGGTGCTTTGGTCAACGTCTGTTTAACTAAGTCAAAGGGTTGTTTAGCCTCAATATTCCACTTAATTTCTAAATCCTTTTTAAGCATGTTTGTTATGTTTCTAAAAAGTTATGCAAGGTTAGGAATGAATCTCCTTAGGAAATTTATTTTGCCAATAAAAGACTAAAGCTCTTTAATGTTTCTTGGATGAATGATTTTTAATATTTCTTCAATTCTACTGGGATCAATCCTAATTCCATCCTTGGAAATAATGTGACCCAAAATTTTTCCTTCCTCAAGGCCAAACAATGTCTTCTAAGGATTTAGTGAGATGCCAAACCTTCTACATTTTTCAAACACTTTTCTCAGATGTGCTAAATGTTCCTCATCAATTTTAGAATAGACAATAATGTCATCTAGATAAATCACAATAAAATGGCCAATTTCATCAACAAAGGCAATATCCATTGCTCTTTGGAAAGTGGCTCCAACATTCATTAACCCAAAGGGAATTTTCCATCAATGTCTTATTCATTCTTTATGTAACTCCATTTTGCTGAGGTGTATATGGAGTAGTCTTCTGTCGTGCTATACCACACTTCTTACAGAATTCTTCAAATTCCTTGCTGCAAAACTCTCCACCATTATCTGTCCTCAGCACCTTTATCTTCTTCTCTGTCTTATTTTCCACGAGAGCCTTAAATTCTTTAAACCTATCAAAGGCTTCAAATTTCTTCTTAAGGAAATATATCCATGTATTACTTGAGAAGTCATCTATAAATGATACATAGTACACAGAATTACCCAGTGATGGAACCTTCATAGGTCCAAACACATCACTGTGCACAAGTTCTAATATCTGTTTCGCCCTCTTACTACCAAAGGGGAAACTCACCCGATTCTGCTTCCCATATACACAATTTTCACAGAAATCAAAATCCAGAGAGTTATTACTCATACCTTCTACCCTACCTTTACCATGAAGTATTTGAAGGCCCTTCTCTCCAATATGTCCAAGCTTTTGATGCCACAGCATGGTCTTCTCTCCAGAGACCACTAGATTTTCTGCTCCGCTTTCAGGAACCATAAAACTATTGCACCCATCAATAATAGTGCTACCTTGCAGCTTGTACAGAGTTCCAATCCGAACTCCCTCCATTAATACCAGTGCTCCCCGAACCATTTTGCAGGTATCCTTCTCGAACATTGTTTTTACGCCTACATCATCCAGCTTGCTTACAGAAATCAGATTTCTAGCTAATGCAAGAATATGCAGAACACCTGGAAGTGTTCTAACCCTTCCACCTTGCAACTTCAACTTTACTTTTATGTGACCAACGATTCTAGCCTTCCTGTCATCCCCCAAGAAGACATCACCACCATCATATTTCTCATACTCGCAGAACCACTCTCTATGGGGAGTGAAGTGAAAGGATGCACCTGAGTCAATCAACCATGCCTCATGATCTACATGTGTACTTAAAGAAGCCAAGTACACATCCCCACCTTCATCTGAGGTGGTTTTTGCCTCTGCAGAAGGAGCATCATCAGGTCCCTTTCCTTTATCAGGAGCTTTAGATTTACAGTCCCTTTTGTAGTGCCCTTCCTTTCCGCATTTCCAGCACACCACCTTTACAGGATTTCTTAGAGATTTAGATCTCCCTCTAGATTTAGATCTCCCACTCGATGACTTATTTTTGTTTCTATTCTGGGACCGTCCTCGTACAGACAAGGCATCAACATTCTGGCTCTCCATATTTTTCTGTCTCATCTCCTCCATCGGCAAGGATGAGACTATTTCATCAAATTGCAAGGCAGTTGCATTGCTATCTATTGCAATAATCAGACTATCCCACGAATCTGGTAGAGAACACAACAAACTGATGCACTTATCTTCATCTGAAATTTTAATATCAACATATGCTAACTGACTTACCATAGTATTAAATGCATTCAGATGCTCTGTCACAGAGTCTCCATCTTTCATCCTCAGGTTATACAGCTTTTTTCGTAGGAACAGTTTATTCACCAGAGACTTAGATTGGTACAAAGTCCCTAACTTGTCCCACAAAGCCTTCACCATAGCTTCCCCTGATACATTTTGCAATACTGAATCTGAGACACACAAGCGTATTGTGCTCTTTGCCTTCCGATCCAAATTCTTCCATTCTTCATCAGACACTCCTGTTGGTTTAGTACCTGGATCTACCATGATCCACTAATCTTTATCCACCAACAGATCCTCCATCTTGACTTTCCACAACTCAAAACGTTGACCATTAAATTTCTCGATCTCTATATTTCCACTCCTCGTCATCTCCTTTCACCACCAGAATCGATCCTGTAGATCTCCAGCTGAATGGGGTCTACCACCGACCCGAGCGAAACCCCTCAGCAACAAAGGCGTCCCCTTGAAGCCAAAACAGCTCTGATACCAAATGTAGGTTTTAACCCCATACAAAAATTAACTGCATATGAATTCTAAAACATAGAAAATAAACAATGCGAGAGCATAACACATAAAACACATATACACAGATATTTCCCCTAGATCCCAAAACCAGGACTACCAGCTTGATTTTTCATTATGTTCCTTTCAATGTTATAATACATATTTATACATACTGAAGCATCCAATACCATGGACCGAAAACTATCACGTCCAAAAACATGTGCGAAAATTATGCACAAAACCATAGGTGGGTCCGCCTCAAACACCCTGTGACCCCCCCCCACTACACAATTGGTGCAACGAAGGGGGGCTCTGCCTCCCCCTCTAACCCCCCGGTTAACTACGTGGGCTAGTCGTGGAAAGAATATAACACAATCCAACATAACTTCCTCAATCAAAGGGATAACTATTGCATGTCTTCACAAAGACTTCATGTTTGATTTTCTCCAACTAATTACTCAAGATGAATTAATTAATTATTTTACAAACAGCTGCTAAGCTCAAATTCGAATTTTAGTTCAAGGACTAATTAAAATTGGAATCTATCCTGAAATGATATTTATAGCAATTCTATTTTTAGCATTTATATTTTATCATTCCTTGTTTCTATTTCCAACACTAGTACCTAAAATTCTATTTATAGCAATGCTATTTATAGCATTTCTATTTTTAGCATTTCTTGTTGCTATATTCAACACTTCCTCTCAACAAGAAAGGCATTCAACTCGAACCCAATCCTGAACCTTTCAAATGTTCTGCATGCAACACTTCTCTCAAGTGTTGTTGCTCTAGCAACTCCAGAAACAAAAATATCCAACCTGAATCAGAGTGATGCCTCTATCATCAAAGTCTCTAACTGTTATTTCCTCTGTTGACTGAAAACTCTACACCTATGTGCCCTTCAGTCTCTAACTACTCTAGCCTCTGTCACTTTGATCTCTGACTGCATCAATCACACTGATTCCTCCTGCTGCATCCATGTTGTTGCTGGTCCTATCTCCCAGCACTGCATCTCCTCTCATCATGTTGCATCGTGCTGCCCACTGCTACACTGCAACTCAGTTACTGAGAAGTAAGTAACTGATCTCCCAACTGACCTCCCTATTGGGCTAGAAACATCCCCTAATGCTGAAGCTTCCTCTGCCACTGACAATGATCCCTCTCTGACCTCTGCACTACTGCAGAAACTCCCTACATCTCGCACCATTGCACACCTCTCTGTGCCATTCTTCACTGGTGCAACACTCCTGTGCCTCTTGAATTGCTACAACCTACCAACTCTATCATGTCTTGGGATTCCTACACTATAGCTCTCTCTATCGCTCCATCCACATCCATATTTACCCACTCAGCCAGTCCTGCTACTCCTCGTCGGGGCTCCCGTAGCAAGGTCTAATCAAAAAGGCTGGATACCTCAAGGATCCTACCCCTATTTCAGCCTTCTTGGGACTATCACTCCACATTGCCCCACCTCCCACCTAGAGGTACAGATGCATGTGATCACTCTGCCCACTTGCCTCGAAATTTCCCCCTACTGGAGGTCTCTACATGAGTGGATACCTCCACTCAGTCTCCTCTCAGCTTCTCTAGTTGTGGCTACTCCACAACCTCCTAAAACTGCTTCACCAATTGTGGCTCCTCCACAATTGTCTGAGACTTCTTCTAGTGCTACATTTTGAGAGGTAATGTACTCTCCCTCTCAACCACCAAGTCTCTAACAATTGCCTTTCTCCTCAAGGCTTTGCATGCATCTTGAACCTCAACAGCATACATGTTCTTAACTCGTGAACCGATCTGCTTCACCTGTCTCGTGGAAATGTGTCTAAGGAAAACATTTCCCTTTAGCCTTTGTCCTTTAAAATCACGATCGATTCCAAGTTCTTCTTCAGTCCTGGCACATACTTCACATCTGTCAAGGTTATGCGAGCTCCGTTCTCCCTCTTGAAAAGAAACCATGCCCACACCTAAATCACTATACTTTTCATCATTACCCATCTCTATGAGTATCTTGAGGCCTTTCTCCTCTAAGATACTAAACAAACTCTTATTGCCGGTCATGTGGAATGAGGCTCCACTGTTAAGAAACCAACCACAACCCATCATCGATGAAGCCATGCATGCAATGAGGGTAAAATCCAATTCGAACTGAGAGGCCAATGCCTCACCTTTAGATCCTTCCTTGGATCCCTTCTTGGATTTCTTCATTGGACAATTAGTTGCATAATGTCCCACCTGATGACAATTAAGGCATCTCACTTTAGATTTGTCAATATTCTTCCCTCCATGATAAGAACTCGATTTGGGATGAGAATCCTTCTCCTTCCCTTTATTTTCCTTACTCACTAAGGCACAATTTTCTTCATCCTCCTTGGATGAAGAACCATATCTGGTGCTTCTCCTGATCTCCTCCTGCATCAGATCCGACCAGAGTCGTTCCCAATCTAGTAGTTTCTCTCTTCCATTCACTGAGTCCTAGTAGCTATGCTAGCTCTTAGGAAGACAGAGGAGAGCAAGACTCACTATGTCATCATCAAATGTCGTGATTCCTACACTTCCAAGCTCATCTCTGCAGGTGGTGAGCTTGTTCAAATATGTATAGATCGTGTTTCCCTTTTCACACTTGATTTTTCGAAGCTTGTCCTTCAGCACCAGCTTCCTCTAGTCACTGCTATTCTGATATAGATCCTTAAATGTCTTCCACATTGAAAACAGAGTCTCCTTCCCATGGAGACTCAAGACAATATGGTCTCGAACTCCCTCCAGAAGAATCCTCCTTGCTCTCGCAACACATTTCTTCCATTCTGCTAATTCTTAGGCATTATCTGCTGCTGGCGTGGGGATTTCTTGCTCAATGAAGTCCTTCAAACCATTTTCCTCTAATACCGCTTCCATGCAATCCTTCCAGGCTATATAATTCGAGCTTCCATCCAGGGCATACTCGAGGATCAAACCATTGAACGCCATTGGTGAACTTTGAGATGTCATAAGAATTCGATTTCTATAATCAAGAACTTCAAACTTCTCCCTTCTTTGTATACTATTCTCTGCTTTGATCACCTTTGCTCTGATACCATGTAGAAATTCTCACTATAGATCACCTGATAATGAAATATACTAAAGAAAATATACTATATCTACTTCTACAATCAAACTTTGCGGAAGCTTAATCAATTTGAGCTAGATCAATCAGAACACATATAATAGAGAAGAAGAAATCATACACATGAAACACAGAAGAATACTCTAGGGAAATCCTCAGCTAAAAACCCCGCTATCTGTATTATCATACAAGTGGAAATATCTCAGGATTACACAAAGCTTTAGCTCACAAGCTATCCAGCTCTCAGTACTATCCCTCACTACTACTCATAGACAGTCAAAGGCTTCTCACAAACCTTCTCATCTGCCCTCCAAGCCTCCTATTTCCTTGTGCAGTTTCTCCTGGGATCCAATGCTGCCACTTGTGTGAATTCACCTCTCAGAACTCACCAAACTCAGAAGTAACTGTGCAATCCTAAAGGAGATAAGTCCTTCTGCATGGATGAGTTTCCTATATAGGAAAATTCCTCTAACTGATAGTACATTATCCCTTCCTTTGATCTCAACTGGGTCTCTGTCTGAACTGACATGCATGAGTTATTTATGAGAGAATATTCAGTTATCTAAAGTACACTAGTTGCATGCATGCATGCATTGACTAACTGAAATCACAATCAATTCCACAAACTGTTGGAACTAATCTAACTAGACTTAACTCAATTAACTGACCTAACTAATTACAACTCAAAGTACAACTCATCCTGATCTCCTTAATTAAGGGATAACTTCCTCAATCAAAGGGATAATTGTTGCATGTCTTCACAAAGACTTCATGTTTGATTTTCTCCAACTAATTAACTCAAGATGAATTAATTAATTATTTTACAAACAGCTGCTGAGCTCAAATTCGAATTTTAATTCAGGGACTAATTAAAATTGGAATCTATCCTGAAATTCTGTTTATGGCAATGCTATTTTTAGCATTTATATTTTATCATTCCTTGTTGCTATTTCCAACACTGGTACTTGAAATGCTATTTATAGCAATTCTATTTATAGCATTTCTATTTTTAGCATTTCTTGTTGCTATTTTCAACAGGTAACACCAAGGGTGCATACCTTCCTACCATAATTGTCCTAGTAGATTGACTTGAGGATGGACCTAAAGGAGGTGCAATTTTGATAACTATAGGGATAGTAGATATAGTAATTTGAGAGGTCACAAGTAGCGAAGTTGAAACTATGGAATTAGTAAGATTAGGAGGTTGTAGATGTAAAAACTGAGAAGATTGACTAGACAAAGAGGTTGTTGCAATAGTTAAAGCAGAAAATTCAACAGATTGTTGAATAAAAGCTTCTTCAATAGCTTGGTCCAACACTGAAACTAGACCTTGTAATTTGTCAAATTTTTGTAAAGATTCAAGATCAGGATCTATTTCAAGGACTTGGGTGTGGGGTACATATGGTTGCAGTATGGATTTATTGATGACAGTTTGATCTACAAAAGCTTCAGACTTTGATCTAAACAAACTTTGATAGAAAGGCAAATCGAAATATATGTCTTGTAAAGCTTCAAATTTCTCTGGAAGAGAATTAGACTTAGACAAAGGAATATTTTCCAGAGTTGAATTGAATCTAGACAAGGGACCATTACTACCTTGACTCTCAGTAAAACTTTTGTTTCTCACCAACTTCTGAGGGTTATCTATGAATTTAGAAGGGTTAGGATCAGGGTGAGATCTAGCATAAATTATTTTGGGAGCCAGGGCTATGAAAAATCATCACAAAAAAATCCATATCAGAATCAAGGATACAACAAATATATACAAAATAACAACCTCAGATCATGTATTTCATAATGATACAACAATTTCTTATTGAAATACTAATTTTAAACCAAGGAATAATAATGTTTTGGATTAAAATGTATTCTTCCCCAGTATGGTCCTATAACACCCTCCAGGGTAAATGTGCATATAAACAACATAATAGGAACAGAAATACAATAAACATATCACCCATCAAAATCCATATATACATCAATACATTTGCGCATGAAAATCAAGGGAATGAATTTTTTTCATTAATATTACAATGAACCAATCGGTGATGGGACTACCACATTCCACCTAACCATAGATTAGCTAAGCCAATTCTCTCTTCAGCCAATCACCCTCATGCCATATTCCAAGCATGAATGTGGGACACATAGAACACATCAAAAAACACCAATCAATGTGGATGCCACCGGAGTTCTCCGCCTACACCATGAGGAATTTGAGTGCCTCCTAGTCTCTCAGGCTTTACTGTGCATCCACAGTCTGATCCAGGGATCACTAGGCCCTACACCGAGACATACTCTCCAGGCTTTACTATGCATTCCATATCGGAATCACTAGGCCCAATGGAGAGAAAATCCACCTCTTAGCTTTACCTTATATCCCGCCATTCATCGGGAAGGATTCCTAGGCCCATCGAGGCACACAATCTGGCTTTACTGCAACCCACAGTCCAATTTAGGGGTTACTAGGCCAGTGGCTTCGTGCGTCCTCAGTCTAGTTCATGGACTGCTAACACCATGTGTTTGTCAATTCGGAGATCCACCCCACTCAGATTTGAATCCAATCCGGCCATCCCCCACAAAACACATGAGAGAACCCATCTCATCAAAGCTATCATGAAATGGCAAGGCTAGGCTAAAAATATTGTCACACCTGGAAAAACCCATGCCATGGTAGAAAATAAACACATGCAATCCCATGCATGCCAAATCTAGCAAGGAAAATACACATGCAAGTTGATACCTGCAATGAATCCTGTTGTAGCTGCTTGATCCTTGTTATGCTCTTGACCTACGAGAAGATACCAGAATACCAAATATGCGAAGAAATATACCTAGAACACAGAACAATAATAAATAACAGCAAGTATTTTATTATTCAGAAAGGAAAGCAATGTTCACTTGCCTCTTCGAGGGGGAAACCTCCAATAGAGCTGGGCTCAATTACAAACTAAGACATGATGCTCCTCGAGGGGAGTCTCTATCCTTTATATAGGATTCATACATGCAATACCATGGGTCAATACCATGGTTCTTATTAATACCATCTATCTAATACCATGGCCCATTTTCAACTAACTTAGGTCCCTTCCTTAAATGCGGGTCAACCACTTACAATTATTAATATGGGATTTATTGACTCTTTACTTAACTATAACTATGACTTGACCCTATTACATAAATAAGGGGGTTAGGTGATGAGCCCCAAAAATGGACAATTATTTGGGCTCATTCAACCTCCTAATTTGACTTAATCCACCATTCTCATTAGTTTATTGCATGTTTTTGATTATATTTATGTTAATAGAGTGAATTTGGTTAGTCATTATGCCAACAAGTCTAATGGGTGCTTTGTGTGGCCTTTTTGGTCAACTTGGAGACAAAATTGAAGGTCTTAATGAGCACTTGGCAGCCAAATTCGTGGGAGAACAAGCTAGAGGATTTGTAGGAAGGTGTCCCCTTCATTTATGGGCCCTTACCTCGAATTCTCCACCATCAGCTCGGAGTTCAAGGGCCACCGAATCAATCAGCACAAGGGCAGCCAAGCAAGTCAAGTAGGACTGCTGTTAACTCCACGTTTTAGGCAGCCGAGTCCCTAAAGTTTAGGAGGACTGTTGAGTCCTCAATTTGTATAAATAAGAAGGCTTAGGGCCTCATTTTGGTTAGCTAGTTAGTCATTTTGTTAGCCAATGGATGTTAGCTAGTTAGCCAGTAGATAGTAGCTAGTAGTTAGTCATTTCATAGCCTTGTTGTAGTCATTTTGTAATTCAATTTGTAGGCAATAGATTAGCTTTGCTTTCAGCTCATTCTCAAGCTCTCCTTGTCGACAGTTTTGATGTAACTCTTCATTCTTGATTAATAAAGATGAATCCAGCTTTGCACCAGCTCTAGATCTCTCTTGGGAGGCTGTAGCTCTTGGGGTTGGGCCCATCTCAAGCGCCCAATACCTCCCCTGTTTATCTTTATGTGTGTTTGCTGCGTTCTTAAAATAAAATCTGCTCTTTAGATCTTGCTTTGTTATTTTGGTTGTTTTTGTTGGTTAAAGTAGCTTTTTATGTTTGGGAATCGATTGGTAGGAGTTTGTCATGCATTTAGATCTTTCGGAATGTTCTTGCTCACGTGATGTACATGGTTCTCTTTCCAAACGAGGCTATTGTTTATACATTTCATTGACAGTTAGATTAAGTTAGCTAGGACTTAGTTTGTTTGCAAGAATTCATTGATTCGGTTGAATGTGCATTGTGCAGGGCATCTCTATCACTCACTCACATGGTCAAGCTTCATCAGAGCCATTTGATTCATCCCATATCTAGGCTTCTCGCTTCACACCCATCCTCTTGCCCACGTAACCCTACCTTCTTCTCCATTGTTGTCTCAACTACCTTAAAGCCAAATCAGCCTTCCACATATCATCTCACCACTCCATCCATCAGTTACTGGGTCACTTCAGACCCCCATCCTACCTCCATAACCATCCATGCATCTTCCATCAATCACCCATCCTCAAAAATCCCATTTCGAAACATCCTGTAGAAGAATTACAAAACATCCTGTAGAAACCCCTGCAGACTTCCTATAGAAGTTCATAAACACGGTTGCATGGCATCCAGACTTTGTGAAACTCTCAGAAAGAATGTTAGGGATCCCTTAGACCCTCTCTGTACCATCCCAACCTTTCCCAAAGCATTTCATCCCTTGATCCATCCCTGCACAGTGGAAAACTAGTTAGAAGCACTTGCATGATAATTTCAACAACTTAAGCAAAAATACAAAAAGATGTTTTCTTCAGATAGTGATAGCTTAGACACATGCATTTTACCTTCCTAGAAGTAATGGCATCTCTTTCAGTAGTTTGCATGCTCTCCTTTGCGTCAGTAGGACTAGCTGGTAGAATTAGGGTTTGCTAGGGTTTGCATTTCTTTTTGGCTTTCAGTTTCTTTTTGCAATTAGATTAGCTTCCTTCGAGTTAGATTTCATCCATAAATTAAAAAGCTTCTTCTAAGAGCTCATAGAAGTTGGCTTAAACTCCTAGTGGACTTGTGCCAGCTGACTAAGTGACAGCTGCGGCAAGAGCTAGTACTTGTGCATACAGCACCGTCGCTTCCAAGTTTGTTACGAACTACCGGGTTGATAAAATTAAAGAAAGGAGTTCCAGGAGTTGTAGCATTATTGCTACAATACTGGAGCCCACCATCTTTTTGGCACCGTTGCCGGGGAAGCGTCAGAGTATTGGTGATTGTCGCTTTTCTTCTATTTTCCACTACAATCTTTTGCTAAGTAGTTTATTTCATTTCCATTATGCAATTTCGTTTATGCAAAAGTAGATTAGCATTTCCCGCTTTCATAGATTAGCATTTCAATTCCGCAATTTCAATTCTGCAAGCGTAGCCTAGCATTTCATTCCTGCAATTTCATTTGAGCAAAATAGATTAGTCCTTTCCTGCTTTCATTTCAATTCCGTATTTTCATTTTAGCAAGATAGTTAGTTGCAGTTCAATCTATTTTAGTTTTGCAGGTAGAAGTAGAAAAAAGCAAAAATCAACCAAAAATATTTCCTTTCATGCCTTGTAGGAGTAGAGATAAGTTAGAAAAATATTTTCACAACACCCCCCTTTGCTTCACACAGCCAATCTTCTCTCTTCTTCGATGGTTGTGACTAAGAAGAACCCCTGGGTGGACATCAAGACATATCTGAAGAACCTCTAGGGGAGAAGAAGAAGAAACCATTCCTCTGGAGCAAATGGCTACAAGCAGAAATGTTGGGAGCAGTTCCTTGTCCAAAGACGAATTTGAAGATCAGATAGAAGATTTCAAGAGTGATATGAGGCAGTTTCTTGCCATGCAATTGGATACCCTGTGGATCCAAAAGAAGCAAGAGGAAGCCAAGAGGGCTTTGGTCATCTTTTGTCCTAGGTGCACTAGAAAGCATCCTAGGAACAAATGTCCAATGCACTCCCTAGAAGTGTGTTTTGTCTGTGAAGAATACCATCCTACGAATCAGTGCCCTTCCTTGCCTGGACTTAAAGTTGCATATCAAAGAGTTAAAGGAGCCATTGAATCACTCTATTATATGAACCAAAGGAGGCCACATGAACCTAGATCTTATCAGCAGGAAGTGCAAGGAACATCCGAGACCTATTATGACCCCTATCAAGCCACTTTCATGCCTTCTTGGGGTCCCCCTGCTCATCCTTCCTGGTCCACACCTCCTCCTTGTTCCTTCATAGATCCATATTATGCCCAACCAACTGCTCATTCGTTTCACTCTTATGCTCAGCCGCAGCCTCAGTGGAATGCACATCATCAGGGGTGGAGGCCCCAATACAACACTCCTCCCACTTATTTTCCTCCACCACCTGCTCATCCACAACCATCGCCTCCTCCACCAAGGCAACCCCAAATGCCTACCCAACCACAATGCCATCCATCTCCATCTCAATTTCACACCTCCACTCAACTACCCGTACCATTTCCAAAGCCATACAATGGAGTAGCTCAACCCAATTGCAAAGCTGAGGCACAACATGTGCAAATGACTCCTTTTGAGCTCAATGATGTTCACCAAAGCTCAGGAAGAGTGTTGCAAAACAGAGATTATATTGACAACATTGAAGGACTAAAGGAAAAACAAGATTCCAAAGAGGAGATCAAAGAACCATGGGCTGCACTTGATGAAGAGAAGAGATCAGAATCAGAGATCGAGAGAGTTCCTTCATGGTTACCATCAAATCCTCCATGTACTCAAGAGAAAGATCAGCAAAAAGAGGAAGATGAGAAGGTCATGATAGAAGGTGACATGAAGAATGATCCAGATCAGCAAAAGGACCAAGGATATCAAAGCTATATTGAGATATGGTTTCAGAAGGTGACTAAGTTGCAGCAGTACTCTCTTCCTCAGCTAGGTTTGATCCCTTCAAGGTCAGATCATTTGGTCTCTGAGATCTGGATACCTATCCAAGCATGCATTTCGAGCCTCCACATCATTTTGTCTCTAATCTCGATGTGCACATGGCTCCATTGGAAGTATTCTTATACTTGAGAACGATTTTGTTTTTCAAGTAGGGTAGGGTAGAAAAAGAAAAAAGAGAAAAAAGAGAAAAAAGAAAAAGAAAAAAATGAAAAAAGAGGAAAATAGAAATCTAAGGTGAAAACCTCCTCGGAGGCGCCTTAGATTGGCTCATTGATTGAAAACCTCCATGAGGTGGTCAATGGGTTGGAAAAAAAGAGAAAAGAGAATAAGATCTCTGGGTGAAAACCTCCCTTGGAGGCGCCCAGGGCAGGCAATTAGGGTGAAAACCTCCATGAGGCGCCCTAGTTGTTTTTCAAAAAAAAGAGAAAAAGAAAAAGAAAAATAAATCTAATTTCCATTGAATAATTTCATGTTGCAACAATGACATTGCAGGTTGCAAGAAGGACGTTTCATGATAGGAGGAGCACTCAAATCAAGGTTAAAGGAATCTTTCTTACAGGAAGCTCTGTATTTCTACAGGAAACATCCTGTAGAACCTTTGGACGAACCAAATTCAAGTCTAAAATGGAATCTGATGGTGGGAATCTGTTGATTAGGCCTGCAAGCACTTATGTGGCCATCCCTTGCCTTTCTCCATCATTTTCTCCACCTCATTGTGCTTCTCATTGTGCTTCTACAGGAACTTCCTGTAGAAATTGTGGGAAACTAGACATGGATTTCAAAAAGTTGTTTGGTGAACATGGTAGCTTCCTCAAGGGTTCAGAAGTCCCCATGCAATCTTCCAACTCCTCCTCCATCATCTCCATACCTGCATCACAGCCCAAGCTCAGTTTTCCCTTCCATGCAAACACATGCAAAGTGCCTTGAAGCAAAAACACATAGAACAAAATTTGTTTTTGCCATAACTTGAAAACCATGCATCCATTTGACAAACCATTTTATGGGGAATTGTATAAGGGTGATGGCAACATGCTTGAGCAGTTTCAGCCAATTCTGGTGCACTGTTTCCAAGAAATCAGCCTCCATCACCATCAGCCATTTTTGCATTTTCTCCATATCCGTGCTTTCGTTTTAAAACCTATTTCATGGGGAGATGTACATGGGTGATAGTAGCCTACCCAAGCAGTTTCAACCGATTCCGATGCACGGTTTCCGAGAAATTGATCTCTGAAATCTTCAGCCATTTTCCATTTTTCTCGGAATCCGTGCATCCATTGATCACGATGTTGCTATGGGAGATGCATAATGATGATAGGAACATGCTCAACAAGTTTCAGATCAATCCGGTTTACCGTTTGGGAGCAATGGCGAAAACAAGTTCTGGTTTTGTGACCATGCAGCAGCAGCAGCTTGAAGGAGATCTGAACGTGGAAACAATTGCATGCAGCTCAGATCCAGCCAGAGGACACCTGCACAAGGAAAAGCAATCAAAAATCATCAGCCAAGCCCTCATGCAATCAAAGGATCCAAGCATGCAGCAGCAGAATCAGAGCATGCAGCAGCAAAAAGCTTCACAAGCAGCTGTTTGACTTCAGGTACGTGACTAAACCTTGTTCATCTATTGCATGAATCTAGTCTAAGCATTGCATGAACGAATGGAATGGTGAAATTAAGCCATGAATGTAGCAAGACACCCAGTTCTCTAGCACTCACGAGAAAGTCACGCAGCATGCATGGGTCAGTCATGCACGTGAAATTTAAAAAAACAAGGACAGTGTGGGTAGTCTAACTCCAGTGCAACTGATGGATGAGATTTCAAGCAGAGAACAAATAGTAACCACTGCAGTTCATGATAGCACAACAGTTTGCATGGGGCCAACGTGTAGTTGGCCAGCTCACCCTTCATCAACGAAAATCTTCATAAACATCCAATCGAACTCTCACAGCTATTGTTTCTAGTTTATCATCGTCCTTGCAGCTGTAACAAGCTCCATAGCAATGTCTAGAATCCGTGTTGTTGCGTGCATGGACTCTTCGTGCAATGTCTAGAATCCGTGTTCATGGTGTGGAACCTCTGGTTTCAATGGCTCTTAAGAAATGTGCTATAGATCCTTCTCCTTATGTGAGAAGGTGTGCTGCAAATGCTATTCCAAAGCTTTATGATTTGGAGCGGGAGGAACCTGATACTGCCCATGCAAGTTTTAACTTTCCAGCTTCTGATCAAAATCTCCTTGCTGGTGTACTCGTGAAAATTGTTATTTGATCATTCCCATTATCCAGAAGAGAATGAAGCCCTGCATTTTCTTTCATGAAAGTGTCAAAACTGAGTAATATTCATGTCATCCCTTACTAGTAGTGACCATGAATGCAATGGAATCCTTGTGTGTCAATTTCATCACGCGCAGATGAATTTTGTTCAGTTATTGTTGTCTTCTTGTGTGTAGTAAATATATATATTTATGGAGCAGAGATAAAAGGGTTTAAAATCAGAAACTAATCAGAAAATCTTCGGCTCTTTTGGTAATCACTGGACACTAGGAGAAAGCAGTCAAAGGCTTCCCTTATGAGTTTCTTGAGCAATGCATCCTGCTTTTGTGGGTACCTGTGTGCAGAGCCTGGTTGTTCAGAGAAAATAAGAGAAAGTGTCTTGTCCAACAAAGGAGCCATAGTAAGCATAAACTCAACAGGGTTAGGGATTCTGATTCACGGAGCATTAGTGCTCACTACTCATGGAACTCTCCCATAAATAACTGCTGCAGAGGACTCAGACATCCTGGTGACCCAATGAAGCTTGTTTCTGCACCTCAGAGGAAAAGAATTTCTGCTACTGCCTTTTGGAAGATTATGTAGGGAAGGCAAACAATGTTGGTGCCGATCAGAGGGGGCCTGGAAATGATGATGGGTGTTTAAAGGAAAATGCCACTGTAAATACTCAAGAGGAGAAAGATGCAAAGGAGCCCATTAAAGCTGTGCTTTTGAAAGGGACACAAAATTTGCACACACCAAAAAAGTGCATAAAGAGAGCATTCATGCTCATCAAAATGAAATTCACAATGTCAGCCATACTGGATCAGAAATGCAGCTTCTGAAACAACATTTTAATTCCGCCATTCCAAACGTATGTAAAGAAACTAGCCCTTCACATCCAACTATTATTCAGAAGAAAAGTCAGCAGCATATGGAGATAAGTTTCCCTAAAGTGACGCATGAGGAAATCATTCCTACACACTTGACTGAGGTCCAGAAGGAAACGTACCAGCTCTTGGACATAAGGTTTCCTCTTAAACAAGATAAAGGTAAGGAGAAACAAATTTCTCTTTCACAACTCAAGGAACATATGTCAAACATTTATGCAGAACTTGATAATACAGAGGGCATGAAACGGGTTGAAGATTATATATCAGGTATGCCAGATGGCCAGAGTGCAGCTCAATACGAATTTAAAGAAGCTGGTGTTTCTAATGAACATGAGAGAAGAGAGGAAGGATCTCTGATTTT
This sequence comes from Pinus tabuliformis, assembly GCA_031772625.1. NCBI lineage: Eukaryota > Viridiplantae > Streptophyta > Pinopsida > Pinales > Pinaceae > Pinus > Pinus tabuliformis. The sequence goes on from CM062812.1 coordinate 156,637,036, forward strand.
TTCGGCATTAAAGGATCCCTTGTCGGGCATTCATATGCTTAGTGATCTGGATGAAAAGAAACATATGAAACAGAACCCATCAGATATGGAAGAGGTGTGGTGGAGACCTACAACGGATTATGCAGAATCTAGTCAACATGAGGCAAATAGGGGAAAATTGATTAGTTGTGCATAGTTAAAGAAGCCAGTGCCAATTGTTTGTATCAAAGCCAAAGCATAAGGAAAGGAAACACCTTTATCATATTCCTATTGCTTGGAAACATGACCATGGCTTATCTTGTGGATTTAACCAACTTTCTTGTTACAAGACATACGAGTGCCCTCACGTTGCAGGTTTTAGGGAATGCCAAGGGCACCATTTCTTCCATATGATTGCATATACTTGCGCACTCATAACAAGGCTGAGGATTCACTAAGAAAAGCAGCAGACAGTGAGGAAGAAGAGCAGAAGGGCGAGAAGACGAAGGCTGCCATAGCCAAGCTGAAAGGAAAAGCACCCTCAGCCAAGCAGGCTAAGACAATGCCGACTGTTTCTACAGGAAGACAGAGAACTGTTAGCAAACTGTTTCTACGGGAAGTTAGCAGACTGTTTCTACAGGAAGACAGAGAACTGTTTCTACAGGAAGTTTGAGAAGAGGGAAGCCAAAGGAGAAATCATCCGAGATGTTAGCCAAAGAAGCCACCAGGGCCATCAAAGACGAGGAGAGAGATTGGTTGCTCAGAGGATGAGCAACACTTTCAGTAGGGGGGTGATGATGAGCCCCAAAAATGGACAATTATTTGGGCTCATTCAACCTCCTAATTTGACTTAATCCACCATTCTCATTAGTTTATTGCATGTTTTTGATTATATTTATGTTAATAGAGTGAATTTGGTTAGTCATTATGCCAACAAGTCTAATGGGTGCTTTGTGTAGCCTTTTTGGTCAACTTGGAGACAAAATTGAAGGTCTTAATGAGCACTTGGCAGCCAAATTCGTGGGAGAACAAGCTAGAGGATTTGTAGGAAGGTGTCCCCTTCATTTATGGGCCCTTACCTCTAATTCTCCACCATCAGCTCGGAGTTCAAGGGCCACCAAATCAATCAGCACAAGGGCAGCCAAGCAAGTCAAGTAGGACTGCTGTTAACTCCAAGTTTTGGGCAGCCGAGTCCCTAAAGTTTAGGAGGACTGTTGGGTCCTCAATTTGTATAAATAAGAAGGCTTAGGGCCTCATTTTGGTTAGCCAGTTAGTCATTTTGTTAGCCAGTGGATGTTAGCTAGTTAGCCAGTAGATAGTAGCTAGTAGTTAGTCATTTCATAGCCTTGTTGTAGTCATTTTGTAATTCGATTTGTAGGCAATAGATTAGCTTTGCTTTCAGCTCATTCTCAAGCTCTCCTTGTGGACAGTTTTGATGTAACTCTTCATTCTTGATTAATAAAGATGAATCCAGCTTTGCACCAGCTCTAAATCTCTCTTGGGAAGCTGTAGCTCTTGGGGTTGGGCCCATCTCAAGCGCCCAGTACCTCCCCTGTTTATCTTTATGTGTGTTTGCTGCGTTCTTAAAATAAAATCTGCTCTTTAGATCTTGCTTTGTTATTTTGGTTGTTTTTGTTGGTTAAAGTAGCTTTGTATGTTTGGGAATCGATTGGTAGGAGTTTTTCATGCATTTAGATCTTTCGGAATGTTCTTGCTCACGTGATGTACATGGTTCTCTTTCCAAACGAGGCTGTTGTTTATTCATTTCATTGACAGTTAGATTAAGTTAGCTAGGACTTAGTTTGTTTGCAAGAATTCATTGATTCGGTTGAATGTGCATTGTGCAGGGCATCTCTATCACTCACTCACATGGTCAAGCTTCATCAGAGCCATCTGATTCATCCCATATCTAGGCTTCTCGCTTCACACCCATCCTCTTGCCCACGTAACCCTACCTTCTTCTCCATTGTTGTCTCAACTACCTTAAAGCCAAATAAGCCTTCCACATATCATCTCACCACTCCATCCATCAGTTCCTGGGTCACTTCAGACCCCCATCCTACCTCCATAACCATCCATGCATCTTCCATCAATCACCCATCCTCAAAAATCCCATTTCGAAACATCCTGTAGAAGAATTACAGAACATCCTGTAGAAACCCCTGCAGACTTCCTGTAGAAGTTCATAAACACGGTTGCATGGCATCCAGACTTTGTGAAACTCTCAGAAAGAATGTTAGGGATCCCTTAGACCCTCTCTGTACCATCCCAACCTTTCCCAAAGCATTTCATCCCTTGATCCATCCCTGCACAGTGGAAAACTAGTTAGAAGCACATGCATGATAATTTCAACAACTTAAGCAAAAATACAAAAAGATGTTTTCTTCAGATAGTGATAACTTAGACACATGCATTTTACCTTCCTAGAAGTAATGGCATCTCTTTCAGTAGTTTGCATGCTCTCCTTTGCGTCAGTAGGACTAGCTGGTAGAATTAGGGTTTGCTAGGGTTTGCATTTCTTTTTGGCTTTCAGTTTCTTTTTGCAATTAGATTAGCTTCCTTCGAGTTAGCTTTCATCCATCAATTAAAAAGATTCTTCTAAGAGCTCATAGAAGTTGGCTTAAGCTCCTAGTGGACTTGTGATATCTAACCAAGTGATAGCTGCGGCAAGAGCTAGTACTTGTGCATACAACACCGTCGCTTCCAAGTTTGTTACGAACTACCGGGTTGATAAAATTAAGGAAAGGAGTTCCAGGAGTTGTAGCATTATTGCTACAATACTGGAGCCCACCATTAGGGTTGGACCCTAACATGCCCTCCCCCATAAAAATAGCCTTGTCCTCAAGGCTGAAGCTATGGAAACTGCTGAAGGATAGTGGTTGGTTCCCAGGTCGCATCTTCTGGAGAGGTGTCTTTCCACTTGACGATGACTTCCTTGATCGTGCGGTCGTGCAGGTGCCATTCTCGCTTGTCAAGAACCTGTTTAGGTTGGAGCCAAATTGAACCTTCATCATCCAATTCCAGTAGACTGGTTTGAATTCGGTAATGGTTCCCAATCACTTTCTTGAGGCATGAGACATGGAAGAATGGATGGATTTTTCCCGTGGGTGGCAGGCTAGCTTGTAGGCTACTTCTCCGATGCGCTGAAGTACTTGATACAGTCCTTAGAATTTTGGAGATAATTTCTAGAAACCCTTGCCTTTGAGTGATGTTTACTTATATGGTTGCAACCTCAAAAATACCTGATCCCCTTCTTGAAATTTGTGTTCTGAACGATGTTGATCTGCCCATTGCTTCATGTAGTTTTGAGCTTGATGGAGATTCTCTCTGAGGTGGTCCAGCATGGCTGTACGGTTCTATAGGAGTTGATCCACTGCTTGTACCTTCGAGCATCCCCGGATATAAGAAGTAGGTGAAGGAGGGAGTTGACCATACTTTACTTCATATGGAGTCATTTTGGTGGTGTCATGATAGTGTTATACCACCATTCAGCTAGAGGTAACCACTATACCCATAGATGTTGCTTTTCAGAAGTGAAACACCTAAGGTAGGTCTCCAAACATTTGTTGACTGCTTCAGTTTGACCATCATTTTGGGGATGATAGGAAGTACTGAGTTGTAGTTGGGTACCTTGTAGCCTGAAGAGTTCCTGCCAAAAGTTACTGGTGAAGATTGGGTCACGATCAGACACAATTGAAGTGGGCATGCCATGCAATTTGAAGATCTAGTCCATGAAAGATTGAGCCACCAAAGTTGGTGTAAAAGGGTGGGGTAGGGCACAAAAATGAGCATACTTAGAAAGTCTGTCCATAACCACCATGATGACTGACTTGTTGCCTAACTTCAGAAGACCTATAATGAAGTCCATAGAAACCTTCATCCAGATTGAGGCCGGCATGGGCAATGGCTGTAATGTGCTTGGGGATTTGGTTGTTTCTCCTTTGTGGCACTGACATATGTAACACTTGGCTACAAAAGTAAGAATGTCATTTTTCATGCCTATCCAAAAGAATGAACGTCAAGTGTGAGCATAATTCTTCTGAAATCCTGAATGGCCTGTAGTGGAAGATGAGTGCAACTCTGCCAAAATGCGACTTTTGAGGGTGGATGTTGGTGATATCACAACTCTGTCCTTGTAGTGAAGAATATCATCCTGCCAAGAGTATCCCGTTGTGGAATTTGGATCCACCTGCAATTTATTAATAAGTTAGGAGAGTAGAGGATGTGAAAACCATTCCTTGTGAGCCTCTTCAATCCATTCTAGAATAGGAAGGGAGATTGCGAGCAGGGTGCTTTCCTCCTCAAATTGGCGTGATAAATCATCTACTATGACATTTTCATGCCCTTTCTTGTAAATTATCTCATAATCATATCCCAACATTTTGGCGAGCCATTTATGTTGTTGTGGCAAGGATATGCGTTTCTCCAAAAAATATTTAAGGCTTTGATGGTCTGTGTGGATTTGGAAATGCCTCCCCAATAAGTATGTTCGCCATGTATCTACTGCATGTAAGATGGCCATCATCTCCTTCTCATAGGTAGATTGTCCCAGATTTGACCCACTTGGTTTTTGGCTAGTGAAGGCCAAGGGTCGACCTTCCTGCATTAAGACCACCCCCATACCCGTACCTAAAGTATCACATTCAATCAAAAAAGATTTGGTGAAGTCGATTAGTGCTAATTCGAGAGTGGAACACATGGCATGTTTGAGAGCTATAAATGCTTGTTATGCTTCATCAATCCAGAGAAATGAATTTTTCTTGAGAAGGTGAGTGAGGGGTCTAGCAATGCAACCATAATTGCGGAAAAATTTGCGATAGTAGCCTGTGAGACCCAAAAATCCTCTCAAGCTCTTCAAGGTCTTTAGTTGAGGCCAATCCTGCATTGCCTGGATCTTTTTGCGGTCCACCCTGACACCTTCACGCCCCATAATGTGGCCCAAATACTCAACTTCTGCCATGCCAAAAGAGCACTTGGACATCTTGACAAATAATTTATGCTTCCGGAGCAATTGCAAGAGCAGATCTACATGTTGAAGATGTGTGGCCCAGGTGCGACTATAGATGAGGATGTCATCAAAGAAAACAAGGAAAAATTTTCTGAGATATGGTTTGAGCAGGTGGTTCATGAGGCTCTGAAAACTGGATGGGGCATTACAAAGGCAAAATGGCATGACCAGGAATTCATAGTGGCCTTCATGAGTTCAAAAAGTAGTCTTTGGAATGTCTACTTCTTTCATGTGAATTTGGTGATAGCCCGAGCGAAGGTCGAGCTTAGTAAAGAATCGATCCCCATTTAGTTCATCTAGCAAATCATCAACAACCGGGATGGGAAATTTATCTTTGACCGTCAACTTGTTGAGGGCCCTAAAGTCTGGACACATACAGCATTCCCCATCTTTCTTGAGCACCATGACCACAGGTGATGAATAAGGACTAATGCTAGGACGAATGACGCCTGCTTCCAGGAGTTCCTTGATGATTTTTTCAATTTCAGTCTTTTGGGTGAACGGATATCTATATGGGTTCACATTGGTGGTTGGGCCCCTGGGACAAAAGTAATGCTATGATCATGTTCCCCTCTCGAGGGTGGAAGCTCATGAGGCTTGTCAAAGACCGGCAGATGGTTGTTTAAGATCTATTGCATCTCAGGATGAATATGAAGAGAAGTGGGTTCGAAGGCCTGGATGGCATTAAATTGGGCTATAACTCCATGGTGGACCTTTTTTAACAATTTTTCCATCCTATGCAAGCTGATGATAGAGGGAGCACCCGCGTAGAGTCCTCGGAGTGTATGTGTGTGGTTGTTCCGCTTAAATCTCATATATAACTCCTGGAAATCCATTGTGATTCGGCCAAGTGTGCGGAAGCATTCAGCACCCAAGGCAATGTCACACCCTTCCATGTGTATGGAAAACATGTAGGTCTTTAGTTGATAATCCCCCATTTGAAGTTTGACATTTTCACAGTGGCCTTCACATTTCATTGCCCCCCATCAACAATTTGGACCTAGAAATTAGAGACTTCTCTGACAAAACAATGCACTGCTTCAGCGACTCTTTAATGGATAAAGTTATGCATACTGCCACTATCAATCAAGACTACTACAGGGTGATGCTTAATAAAACCTCTGATTTTGAGATTTTGGGGAGAAGAAATCCCTGCCAAAGCATGAAGCGAGATAATTGGTTCTTCAGGTACATTGTTCGGTTGGTTGTCCTCATCTTTCTCCTCTGGTTCCTCAAGTGGTGGGGCTTCCTCCGATGAACTGTGATCAGTAGCATCAATTTGAAATAATTTGGGCTCCTTGCATTTATGCCCAGAGGAGTATTTCTCATCACAGTAGTAACACAATCCTTGCTTTCTTCTTTATGCCATTTCCGCTGGTGACACCTTTTGAACCTTGAGAGCTTGGGTAGTGCATTGAGCCTGGGTGGGGTGACCCTTGGCTATGAAATTTGGGTGATTGGACTGGGCTGCTAACGCACATTCTACTTCACGAGCTATCTTGCAAGCATCCAGCCATGAGATTGGGTGTTGCAGTCGGACATGCGCTTGTATGGCTTCTTTGAGACCACTGACAAAACATTCCAAGTAGAACTGATCATGTAGACCTCCTATGCGGAAGGCTAAGGCTTCAAAGGCTATAATATATTCGTTCACTGCTCCTGTCTATCAAAGTTTAGTAAGACGACCCAAAAATTTAGATTCATGGTCAAAGCAATCCGTAAGAGCTTTTGAGAATGTCAACCAAGTCGCGAGCCTTCCATAGCAACATTGATGCCACTACCACCATTGCCATCTTTCATTGTCCAAGTACATGCTACCCACACTAAGCTGAGTCACATCATCTCTGATGTGATTCAGTGTGAAATATTTCTCCATTTGTGCAAGCCATGTGGCCGGATGAGAGCCATCAAATTTATACATGTCCAGTTTGGGTGGTCGCGTCTAGGACTATTGGTGGTTGCCAAAGAGGTGAAGAGAATGGCTAGACTCACCCTCAATGTTTTCATTGAAAGCATATGCCTCTGAGTGTTCCTCTGACTTGCCCTTTGTGAGTGTGTCAGCTAAGGTCTTGATCGACGTCAGTACTGCATCCAACTTTTGTTCAAGGGTGTCGATCTTCTCATTGGCCATAGCTTGAGCTCTAGTTTGTACCATGCACCGATCCAGTGCACTTAAAATTTGGGACCACCTGAAATTTTTTACGCTAACAAGTGAATGGTACCACCTTGCTCAGCTCGTTGACCTGATTCTTATGGGCTAAGTCTCCTATAAGCATCTTAGACTTTTTTTTTTTTTTTTTTTAAACTCCGAAAGGAGTTTTACTCCTCGCTTAGGAATATTGCAGTAGCCGAATCCCAGAAAAGTCAATTCTACCCAATGTCCTGCGAGAATCACGCCTAGGTATAGGGGCCCACACAAATAGTCTGATATGTCAGCTAACCCTCAACTGCAGAGTATGAGTAGGAATGTGGTAGTGATTGAACCCCTACTACTATATCTGAATGGCGGATCTGATTATGGCGACTGCTACAGAACCCAATGGCTAGATCTGAATGGCGGATCTGATAGATCTGATTGGTGGATATGATAGATCTGATTGGTGGATCTGATAGATCTGAATGGCGGATATGAGAGATCTGAATGGCGGAACTAATTTTTGCGGCTGCGACAGAACCCCACCTGCTAGATCTGATCTGGCAAAGATGATGCGTGATCTAGAGAGAGACAAAGGAACTATGTCTCAAGGAGTGTCTGGTGCTATAGATCGTAATATACATAAGGGTCTGACAGTAGTACTCGGCCCAATCTTTCAAGGCACTAACCAAGGAGGATCAACCATACCCTTAGCCATACAATCCGACTACCCTATCGTATGCGCAAGTAATCTCCTCGAGTGTTATTCTCAGTGTACTGTAGTAGCAAGACGACCAACGGTTTATCTACGGTGAGGTTTCAAGAGAGCCTAAGGGGCTTCCGATATACAAAGACGGTACTTGGAAGATAGTCTGTGTGCAGTTCTATCTAATGTGCTACTACTTGAAGGGGTACCCACAAGGGTTACAAAGGAGTCCAACAAGCGTGACCACCTCTTGTATTTCTTGTGTGCATGCCTCCCCAAATCCGTAGGTTTATGTGCTCAACGACAGATCCCGTGGTTTAAAGACGCCGAAACACGTCTCTAGCCAAAATAAAATTTACTAAAAATGGAGGTCCCACTGGCCTTGGAAAGTGCTCTGATACCACTTGTTATGCTCTTGACCTGTGAGAAGATACCAGAATACCAAATATGTGAAGAAATATACCCAAAACACAGAACAATAAGAAATATCAGCAAGTATTTTATTATTCAAAAAGGAAAGCGATGTTCACTTGCCTCTTCGAGGGGGCAACCTCCAATAGAGCTGGGCTCAATTACAAAATAAGACACGATGCTCCTCAAGGGGAGTCTCTATCCTTTATATAGGATTCATACATGCAATACCATGGGTCAATACCATGGTTCTTATTAATACCATCTATCTAATACCATGGCACATTTGCAACTAACTGTGGTCCCTTCTTTAAATGTGGGTCACCCATTTACAATTATTAATATGGGCTTTATTGACTCTTTACTTAACTATAACTATGACTCGACCCTATTACACAAATAGGGGTTTAGGGTTGGACCCTAACAATCCTAGCTTTCCTTGCTTGATCATTTCTTCCTCTTGCCTTCTTTTCCTTTCTTGCTCCAATGCCAAAGCGCTCCAAGAAAAGCTCTAAGTGTCCAAGAGTATGAGAGAGAGAGAATAATCAGAGAGCTCCAAAGCTAAATTGACCAAGTCTTCCCCATTGATCCTGATAAGCCTTTTTATTAATGAGGCCTCTATTTTCTTCATTTACATTATTTTCCTTCAATTTCCTCCTCACATGCAACATGTGACCTTTCACCTTCCTTTTCTCCTAATTTCCATTATTTTCATAAATAAATGTCCCAAAAATGTCATTTTGCCTCTTTAATGCCTTAGCCATTGCCTCTGCAAATTTCCTTAGCCATAAAAAACCAAATGAACACCCCCTAAGATGTCTTGCCCACCATTCAACTTGGAAAACGTGTTCCATCATCTGCGGTATTTATATATTTTTTACATGGAATTTTCACAAGGGCTATTACAAAACCCTCCCCCTTAGGGGAACATCGTCCTCGACGTTCAATGACACCTATAACCAACATGACTGCTGAAAACAAAACATACTACCCATGGAGCTTTATAACATAGCTCATTGCAGTATTTACAGTGAAAGACCTACTCAAAATCAAAACCTCATGACAACATGATAACATACTACATATTGGAGCCTTATAACATATCTCATTACTGTATTTCCAATAACCACATATACAGATATGCACATTTTCTCAACCAGAAAATAAAATAATACGATGCTTGTATTTGTAGCAAGGAAACCTAGAGACTCACACCTCCATCCTCAAAGTAATACCAAGATTTACCTCCTTCCTAGGAAGTTCAGAATCCACTGCAAGGTCAAATATGCATCCAATGTCCAGCGCTATAATCCCATGCCACTTGTCCTCTCAGCGAATAGTTACCGGCTCATTGTTCCAGGGTGCACTCCCAATGTGCATCTGAGTCAATATGGCAATTCTAATGACCAAAAAAAATACATCTGTGACCTTCCCTTCTCTGCTACACAGTCCCTCGGGAATCCGATCACCCCTTCCATGCAGTCACTCATTTTCCAAGTTCCACTGGCACCCCCATTCCATGCAGTCCATCCCTTAGTAAGGCTTCCTTGCATCGGAAGATACAATAACCAACAGATATCCCTACCTTAAAACCATCATACCGGTCATAGCATGCTCACGGAAATCAATGGACACAATTGGGTACCAATGTCCCACAATGGCCCTGCATCTAAAGTGCTCTAGTAGCATACTGTTGCATTTCTAATTTCTTTCACTATTGCTGCTAATTCTTGTAGTCGATTTTAACCACCCAACTGGGCATGTTCACACTTCCTATACCAAGAATATAACTTCAATTACATTCAAAATAAATTGAAATAACTTCAAATCATACCTCATTGGTAGTTCACCAATAAGGTACACTTGGAATCATGTTCGCTTCTTGTCACAACAAGTCAAACTATCATATTTAACCAAATCAACATATATAAAGATATCACATTAGGTTAGCTCAAACACAACCATCAAAATCATAAATCACATGTAACCATCATAACCAAAATCATAGATCATATACCATAATCATAATTCTCATGTAATCATCATATACCAGAATCATAAATCACATGCATAATAAAACTGAAATACAATACCGATACCTATCCATCATCGATCGTTACTTATGACTTTGTTTTTTTGTATAGACACTAGATCGGTTGCCACACCTAGCGAACACCCAATGCCTTCTCCTCTACCAAGTGCACATACACATAGTGTGCATCACACACATACAACCACACCTGACACATAACACCATGCAATACATGCACCTATACCTAACGTACAATGCATACACCTACAACCAGTGTACAACATAGTGCATCCATCTATATCGATGTGCAATACCACCCAATACATGTACCTACACATAGTACAACACAACGAGTATACACGTTGCAATACCATGACTACATGATGCACATACATAATACCATATGCCCTCAACACAACATGTATGACATGCACACAATACCACACGTGCACCAGTACCATATGTACAACATGTACACAGTACCACCGGTACATCGCACCACCTGCACAATGTGTGCACAACATCACATGTACATGGCACCACCTGCACAATGTGTACACAACGCCACATGTACACTACACCACTATACAATGCGTACACAATACCACATGTACACAGTACCACACACACGACATGTACATGACACCACATGTACACAGCGCCATATGCACGACATGTACATAGCACCACATGCACACAACGCCACTTGTACAATATGTACACTACACCACACACACACAGCACCACTTGTACAATCATGCACACGACATTATATGTACATAGTACTAATGTACCACATGCACGCAACACCACTTGTACATAGCACTACATATCCAACACGTATATAGCATCATTTGTACACAGCACTGCATATCCAACATGTACATAGCACCATATGCACACATGCCGCATATACGTCATGAAGACAGTACAATATGTATACAACACCCTATATGCAATATTCGCACAACCCTATTTGTACCATCTTGTACATAACATTGCATAAATAACATGTACACATGTTATGTATACACAACACCGCATGTGCACACATCATATATGAAACATGTACAACATATATAATATATGCACAACAGTAGTACCACACATCCAAAACCATATTGACTCTACCAAGCAACCCTGCTTCCAGTGTCTTATCCATGCTTGTCTTAGCATGCTGCGGACCACGCTGCTTTCATTCTGCTGGTGTATCCTTTGGTATAACCTATCCACAACATAGACATAATATAATCACATAATATAAACTCATAACCACATGATAATGACCTTGTATATTTGTCATGACTACTCTTCCCCACTTGATTCATGATGAACCAGGAACCTTTTCATGCCATTTAGTTGCATAAGCAATTATTCCTTCATAAGAATGATCCCTGACAATCTCTATCAAACAGTGACATAGATACATAGATAGATACATATATAATCGTTAGCATAAAACAATCACCACCTTGTCAAACAACGACATACATACATTCATGTATACATATATAAACATCATCATAATCATGATCATAACATAATTACCAGATAACATAAGATCTAGGTTAAGAGAAATTCCTTTATTCATGCAACACATGTGCAGCATTGAGAACAACGGTTCCCAACATAGCCAAGGCATCTAACCCCTCAGATCCATTTACTTTACCTTTTCTAGTTACCTTTCTTGTGTCTACACTACCACTGTACATTTACCACAATGGACCCAACCACTCCAAACGACTGTCATAGTCTTACCTTCCGCTGCGCTTGCTCATGCATAGAGCTTCATTTGGGTCTTATATCATCTGTTGGGTACCACACATCTCTCCCGATTTCCATCAACTTTCCTCTTTCCCAACCAATTCCCAAGACTCAAAACATAAAAGCCGAGACAATAGACAAACAAGAAGAAGACCATAAAAACCAATAACAGCATGACTCTGTAAACAAAGTGGTATGGCCATACATTAGACATAGAAAAAGCTGAAAATCAAGCTCAAAAATTCATAAAAGACCAAAGGCACAAGACTAACAACACACACCATGACTCAATCCCCATGGTTCCTAGGGAAAGTTCAACCCAAGCCTTCTTCAAGATTTCATGGAAACCGCTCTTGTCATGCAACTCCCTACATCATGCTCACACATGTCAATCACATGTTCCAAATATCAAGACAATCATATTTATCAATTTGAAATCATCTTTTACAAACAATCGTGTCATAATACATAGCCATTACACATAATGCTACAACTATCAACTACATTTAAGTACATATCAAAAGTCTCAACACATATATTTTAGTACAATCATCTTAAAACAAAATCATTTGAACACTTATTCATATTAAGCAATTCATCAATAATTTAGCCACTTGCAAACATACCATGTTAAATAAATCAACTAGATGACATAATCAACAGTCAAGCACCAAATATATGACATAAGAAACTGATACCTTAATGTATCTCAAGGGAGGTGATCTTGTCTGCACAATCAATCTAGTTAGCACGATATAAATTTACAACACATTAGCTCAAGAACTCATAAGATCATGATATCCATAACTATATCTAACTAACATTTTCACATCGTAAACTCATACACATGTGCAAGGTCAATCTAGATTAGTATGACACTATCTCATAGTTATGTCAGTTCATACCTGAATATCGCAACCATAACCATCTGCATAGGTCAAACCAGGTTAACACAATACATATAACATCAATATCTTCAAGGCAATGAACATAACCATCACGCATATTACCAATCCAAATTATAACATCAATATCTCAATGAAATGACCCTAATCATCAAGTTAATAGCATATAAAAACAATAAACTATATATCATGCTCATCAACAACATAAAACCAAATCGTCAAGCTAATTGTCATATAACAATCAACAAGTTAAACTATAACATACTCATCAGCAACATATAGCATAATCATTAGGTTATCTAATATAAAACAACAATAGCAATGTATACAACTACAGGATACTATCATTCTTGACTATCCGACACATGAGCATATAACCACACTAATCATCTAACATCTCTCATGAATGTAACCATAACATCAAATACATGTTCATAAACCTAATGTATATAACCCTAATGCATATAATAATCCTTAACTTACATACCTGCGTGCCAAACATACACCACCTATATGACGATCTTCTCTTATCCCAAATTCTAATGTTGCAACCTCATGATGATGATCTACATCCCTTGCTCTAACTCAACTAGCTCATTAGCATCATAACAACCAATAACGTCATGATGACCTAAATTGCATACAATGACTTCACAAGGCATGTTAGACCTACTATACATGCATAATCATAGCCACGACCATACATGCATAACAATTGCATATACACACATAAAAATGAGTACAAAACCATATACACATCATTCTAGCTAGAGTCAAGTCATTAATGCATGACCATATCAAGCACACAAACCATGACCCCATGTATGACAACAACCATTACTCCATTGTACACACCGCCACATGCAACCAACAATATGCATAAGCAATGCCAAATCAACTACACCGACACATAAATGCATGTAGTCGAACATAAGAGATCAATTCTTGTAATCAACCTACAAGACTAATACATGTAATCAAAATATTAAAAAATGTAACCTAACATACAAGGATGTAAGTAGGTATCCTGAAATCAACATGTAAGCGACATATAATTCATACACAGTCAGTCACATGTTCCAAAAAACAAGACATCATGTCTATTAATTTGAGACCAACATTTACCAATATTAACAACCTATAATCATACCCCCTTACTATCCATGGTCCACACTAAGGTATAAGGACGAAATTACTATAATGGCCCAATCTCCAATGTCCAATTATGGAAATGGGATCTCCAAAGCTCTTACTAAATTTAACCACACTTGAAAAGAAATTGATTTTTATTTCTCATACATTTGTATGAGACTAACTCAAAAACACTGCACTTATTCCACTTGTAACATAATAACTAAAAACATGCCACTTTTCCATTTCCTTACATGCAACTTTTCAAATTCCTTGCATGCAACCTTTCAAATTCCCTACATGAAACTCCAAATTCTTTGCATGAAAATAGGCATATATCGGCTACATCCATATTATCGTACTAAAATACTATCCCATCCAAAAAAAACAACATTTTCTTCAAAAAATTACCATACTTTTACATTTTCTTCAAATAACTGCTATATTATTACATTTGCATGTAAGCATTTCTTCAAACACTTTACATGAAAACTAATATATCAAAATATTTGCATACAAGTAAGCATATATCAACTACAAGAATACTATTACACATCAATACTATCCCCAACCACAAACAACATATTCATTAGGGCATTTTGTCAAACAGTTTGTATGCAAATAATCATTGAACCATTTAAGCATTTCATCAAACACTTTGCATGCAAACTAATATAGAGAATGATTGAATGAATATATCCTAAAATGTTGTAGTACAAGTTATGGAAACTGAACCATATGATCAGTGGTATTTTCCCTCACCATGGTTCAAGTTTCAACTTCTCAGATTTCATAGATGAAAAGTTATAACAAAAATACCAACACAATCATATTTGTTGCACAATTCTAGGAGTATCCAAAAGCTCGACTTCCACTAGTCATATCTCCTAAAATATAGCGACTAAATGTCTGAAATTTTTATCAAAATATCAGTGGGATTTCCCCTCATTGTGGAAAACATTTTAGCTCTTGAGAGTTCCCAGAAGAAAATTTATAACAACAATGTCAACGTGACCTGTTTGAGGCCCGATTTTAGGAGCATTCAAAAGGCTCGACTCCCTCTACTCATATCTCCTAAAATATTGGGACCAAGTATCTGAAATTTCTACCACATAATCCTTGGTATGTCCCCTCAACATGAACAATTTTTCAACATCTGAACGCCTACAAAAGATGATTTATTACAGAAATTCCAACATGACCTGTTTAAAGGTGCATTTAGGAAGGTCATCTTCCTTAGATCATAATTCCTAAAGTATTGTGAACCAATATCTGAAATTTTTACCACATTATCAGTGGGATTTACCTTCAATATGGAAAAAAATTTAACTTCTAATATGCCATAGAAGAAAAGTTATAACAGATATGAAAGCTCTAAATTTTAACCTTTGTTCTTGATTTCACCTATGATAGAGCCCATCCAGTCCAAGTGTTTGAACCTAGAAGCTCTGATACCACTCTGTAGCACCCTCTAGGGTAAATGTGCATATAAACAACATAATAGGAACATAAATACAATAAATATATCAGCCATAAAAATCCATATATACATCAGTACATTTGCACATGAAAATCAAGGGAATGAATTTTTTTCATTAATAATGCAATGAACCAACCAGTGATGGGACTACCACGTTCCACCCGACCATAGATTGGCTGAGCCAAGTCTCTCTTCAGCCAATCACCCCCGTGCCATATTCCAAGCATGAATGTGGGACTCATAGAGCACATCAAAAAACACCAATAAATGTGGATGCCACCGGAGTTCTCTACCTACACCGTGAGGAATTTGAGTGCCTCCTAGTCTCTTAGGCTTTACCATGCATCATCAGTCTGATCTAGGGATCACTAGGCCCTACATAGATACATACTCTCCAGGCTTTACTGTGTGTTCCATCCTGGAATCACTAGGCCCAACGGAGATAAAATCCACCTCTTGGCTTTACTGTATATCCCGCCATTCACCAAGAAGGATTCCTAAGCCCACCAAGGCACACAATTTGGCTTTACCGCAACCCACAGTCTAATTCAGGGGTTACTAGGCCAATTGCTTTGTGCATCCTTAGTCTGGTTCAGGGACCGCTAACACCATGTGTTTGTCAATTTGTAGATCCACCCCACTCAACTTCAAATCCAATCTAGCCATCCTCCACAAAACACATGAGAGAACCCATCTCATCAAAGCTATCAGGAAATGGCAAGGCTAGGCTGAAAATACTGTCACACCTAGAAAAAACCATGCCATGGTAGAAAAGAAACACATGCAATCCCATGCATGCCAAATATAGCAAGGAAAATACACATGCAAGTTGATACATACAATGAAGCCTATTTTAGTTGCTTGATCCTGGCTTTCCCTACTTGATCCTTGCTTCCTCTTTCCTTCTTTTCCTTTATTGCTCCAATGCCAAAGTTCTCCAATAAAAAATCCAAGTGTCCAAGGGTGTGTGAGAGAGAGAGAATAATGAGAGGGCTTCAAAGCTAAACTGACCAAGTCTTCCCCATTGATCCTCAGAAGCCCTTTTATTAATGAGGCCTCTATTTTCTTCATTTTCCATTATTTTCCTTCAATTTTCTCCTCACATGCAACATGTGACCTTTCACCTTCCTTTTCTCCTAATTTCCGTTATTTTCGTAAATAAATGTCCCAAAAATTCATTTTGCCTCTTTAATGCCTTAGCCATTGCCTTTACCAATTTCCTTAGTCATAAACAACCAGATGAACACCCCCTAGGATGTCTTTCCCACCACTCATCTTGGAATACATGTCCCATCATCCGTGGTATTTATATATTTTTTACATGGAATTTTCACAAGGGATGTTACAGGTCCCCACTATGTTATCATTCTGTATTTTTGAGGTTGAGGGAGTAAATACATTGGACAACATCAAACCACTTTTGAAGTCAGGATCTAACCCTGCCAGCTTCAGAGATGGATCTCTCTTTATTATTTAACTTAGTTTTTAAGTTGATCTTAGGCTAGTTATAATTATGCTTGATGGTTTGTTTGAATTTGGTTGATTGGTTTGGTTGGATGATCTAATCAAATTACTTTCTTTCCATTGGGCTATGGATTCAAATAATGATGGATATTGCATCAAATGTTTAAAAGAATAATCACAAGGCGAGCTAGTTTCATATACTGGATCTTTAAAGTGAATTATGAAATGGAGAAGAGGTGATTTCAGTAATGATCGAAAAGCATTTAAGAATTTTTCAATCAGACTTTGGAAGAAAAACATACAGATTGTAAAAACAGTCCAAATAAGGTGCTCAATTAACAAATCTTATTTTTCACATTTCCTATTTTACAACTAGATTTTAAGATGATTATAATGTAGAGATCAACAATGAAGACAACAATTACAATAAGAAAAACATCATCAGTAAATTGTAACACAAGAATCCTGTGAAAGTATTTGTATCAATGACGCTCTACCAGTGTGGGAAAAGTACAATGCTCAATAAGAATAATTACAATGATCAAGGACCTACCCTCAATACTTCGAATGAATGAAGTATTTAAACTAAATTTCCAAAAAGATTACAATGAATGCCTCATCGACATGGAAATCTATTATTAACTAAAAAATAACAAAATGACTAATGTGACCAAAAAAGGTGAATATGGTGAAGTGATCTGCATGTCTGGCACTATTTTAGTGGAGAACAGTTGCTGAGTTGCCACGATTTGGGTGTTGCGCTGGATCTAGCTAATATTTTCTTTATTCTTGAAATTTTCACAGTTTATCCCACTGCTCTTCATCTAGGATGGTGATTTTTTTTGCCTTGCGGTAGATCTCATCTACCTTGGTATATCGAGCAAATGTAGGTTTTAGTACGAAAATATGCTTTATCTCATGCTAAATGAAAATAATGTTGCTGATAGCTTCGAAAAAATATCTCCCTATCATAGCACCTTTAGTGTGGGAAGATTTAGTAGTATCCTTTCAAATGTCTTTAAGCTTCTTCTTATAATCTTCCCTAATCATTAGTTTGTCATTAATTACAAATAAAGAAGGTAGGCCCCTCTTTGTTAATGCCTCTATTTTGTTGAAAAACCTGTTGACTACTATTTCCAAACTGTGACATTTTTCTTTAAGCTGCTGAATCAAATTTTTCTTTGTAAGAACTTTCCTTACTTCTAAAATTGCCTTTGTCCTGTCATCTACTCCCAAATCATCCAGCTCATATATGTTTTTGGAATTTAGAAAATTGATGATGTTGTTGGTTGTGGTAGGCATATCTCCCAACTCATTGTTAATAGTGGAAATGCCCTGATTGGCTCTCTAAATCAACTCTTTCTGTTCAAATATAATCTGAATACATGGCCAGATTTCATCCATGGATTCAATAATATTGTTCCATATAATTTCCTTAACTTGAGCCAGTGTGTGTCCAATGGAGAATTCGGTTGCCGATTTCTGCCATGCTTCTATCTGGTTTTGAGCTCTCTGTAGCTCTGCTGCATGGAAAGATTCAGTCCTTGCCTTTCAGTCTTGCAGAACATTAACTTGAGCCTGCAATATTTTACTTTCTTCTATTTGGAGAGACATATTATCCACTGCACTTGCTAACTAATCTACAGTATTCCATGTGTTTGTTGTAGAAGAGGTAGATGTAGGAATTGTTGTAAGAGGTACAACTTCCAAAGGGACAATAGACATTCTGGAAACTTTCTCCTTTTCTTTGATTATTTTCTCCATCTCTGTTTCCATTTGTTTCAACTTTACATTCTGTTCCATGATGAGCTTCATCATGTCTTTCTTTTGTGACTCTGTTTCTTCAATGCCTTTGGCCAGAGGTCAGTGGCTGGTAATTTCAACTATTTTCTCAATGTTGCTATGTCGGTATTCTTCTTTCTTATGATCTCTTCTGTTGCATTGATGTTTGAAGGATCATATCCTATCTTGATTAACAAGTCCTCCAAATTTTTTATTCTTGTGTCTTTAGCAAGTGAAGATACTTTCTCCATCTTTAATTTTAACTGAACATTAGCTAAAGTAACCTGCAATTTGGACAAACTCATAGCAATGTTAGTGAATGTGGATGAAATCATTTGACCAGTTTGTTTGTGCATCTCCATTTGATCAATGGGATGTATGTATTTTCTATTAAATTCAAATCAAGTCTTTTTCTAATCTTATGTTTCCTTGGGTTGTGGGATCTGTGCATAGAGGAAAGCCATTTGCATTTTTCCTTTCTCTGAGTCAAAGGCTGATAGCAGTCTACTTTGAGAACTAGAAGTCTATTTCCAGAACTAATTATATGTATTGATCTTCAAAGCTTCATTTCTTACTTTAATCTCCTTGAATATATTAAATATGCTCTTTTCTTTCTCCTTTGTGGTAGATGTACTGGTTTGGATAACTTGCTGTTGATCCTGTGAAGTTGTCGAGGTGGTAGGAGAAAGTGTAGTTTGATCACCTACTAGTGAGGAAACAGGTATCTCTTTAGTGGTGATAATATCCTCTTGATATGAATCCTTGCTTACTCTCAGTTTGGAATTGAGCTTGGTCCTCTTCCTATACATTATTTTGAAGTCTTCGCTGGGAGTATCAATCAATGGAGGTGACTCTTGTTCTCTATTCCTTTTTCCTATTTTCTCCTGTGTAATAGGAGTCTGTAGTTTTGAAGTTGACACAAATTGCTCCTCTGCCTCTTGTAGAGTGTTTTCAGTCCATTCTAGCTGGTTCTTATATGTTGAAAATAGCAACAAGAAATGCTAAATATAGAAGTGCTAAATTTAGCATTGCTATAAATAGTGTTTCGGGATACCTTCCTATTTTAGTTAGTCCCTAAACTAAAATAGAGAAGTAAAAATTCGAATTTGATCTTAGTAGCTATTTGTAAAATAGTTAATTAATTCATATTGAGTTAATTAGTTATAGAAAATCAAATATGAAGTCTATGTGGGGACATGCAACAGTTTCTCCATTGATTGAGGAATTTATCCATCAGTTAAAGAGATAAGGATGAGTTGTAATTAGTTGGCTCAATTAACTGAGTCAAGTCCAGTTAGATTAGTTCAAACCGTTTGTTGAATTAATTGTGAGTTCAATTAGTTAATGCATGCATGCCTTTAACTATTGCACTTTAGATAACTGAATATTCTCCCATAAATAACTCATGCATGTTAGTTCAGATAGAGACCCAGTTGAGATCAGATGGAGGGATAGTGTACTATCAGTTGCAGGAATATTCCATTGTGAATATCTCTTTCATGCAGAAGGAATTCATTCCTTGGGGATTACACAGTTACTTCTTTATTTTAGTGAGTGTGTGATGAGGCCAATCACACAGGTGGCATCATTGGACCCCAAGAAAAAATGCACAAGGAAATAGGAGGCGTAGAGGGCTAAGGAAAGGCATATCTTGTGTCTACTCAGTCTGTGAGCTGATTTTGTTTTTTATTCCAGAGAGAGAAGGATAGCTTATGAGCTAATTCTTTTTGTACCTTGAACATATTTCCACTTGTATGATAATACAGAGATTGGTGTTTTAGGATGAGGCTTTCCCCAGGTTATTTTTCTGTGTTCATGTGTGATTGATTTCTCATTCTCAGTTATATGTGTTCTAATTGATCTTGCTCATATTCGATTAAGCTTCCTTAAAGTTTGTTGTAGAAGTAGATCTTGTATTTTTCTTTAGTATATTGCATAATTTGTTGATCTATAGAAGGAATTTCTAAATGGTATCATAGCAAAGGTGATTAAAGTGAAGAATAGTATACAAGAAGGGAGAAGTTCAAAGTTTGAGGTTCCTGAATATAGAAATCGAGTTCTTATCACATCTCAATTTCACCAATTGTGTTCAACAGTTTAAGACTCGAGTATGCCCTTGATGGCAGCTTGAAATATATAGCCTAGAAGGATTGCATGGAAGTAGTATTAGAGGATAACAGTCTAAAGGACTTCATTAATCAAGAAGACCCCAAGCCAACAACATCTGATGCTACAGAATTGGCAGAATGGAAGAAATTTGTCGCTAGAGCAAGGAGAATCCTCCTGGAGGGAGTTCGAGACCAAATTGTCTCGAGCCTCCATGGGAAGGAGACACCATTTTCAATGTGGAAAACATTGAAAGATCTATATCAAAACGGCAACAATCAGAGGAAGTTGGCGCTGAAAGACAAGCTTCAAAAAATCAAGTGTGAAAATGGCGACACGATCTCTACATATCTGAACAAGCTCACCACCTGCAGGGATGAGCTTGAACGTGTAGGGATCATGACTGTTGATGATGACATGGTGAGTCTTGCACTCCTCGGTCTTCCTAAGAGCTAGCATAGCTACCAAGACTCGGTTAATGGAAGAGAAAAATTGCCAAATTGGGAACGACTTTGGTCGGATCTGATGTAGGAGGAGATAAGAAGAAGAACCAGAGATGGATCCTCATCAAAGCAAGATGATGAGGAAAATCTAGCCTTAGCAAGTAAGGCGAGGAAAGGGAAAGGGAAGGTGTCCCATCCCAAATCCAGTTCTTCCCATGGTGGGAAAAAGTTTGACAAATTGAAAGTGCGATGCTTTCATTGTCATGAAGTGAGCCATTATGCTACGAATTGTCCACAGAAGAAATCCAAGAAGGGATCCTCGAAGGGATCTGATGGTGAGGCACTGGCCTCACAGTTTGAGTTGGATTTCTCTCTTATCTCATGCATGGTTTCATCTATGGTGGGATGTCTGTGGTACTTGGACAGTGGAGCTTCATTCGACATGTCAGGTGACAAGAATATTTTTAGTACCTTGGAGGAGAATGATCTCCAGATACGGATCAAGATGGGCGATGATGGAAAGTACCATGTTTCAGGTGAAGGTACGGTTGTGTTTTAGAGGGAGCATGGAGCTCCCCTCACCCTGACTAATGTAAAGTATGTACCAAGTCTGAAGAAGAATCTTGTGTCTGTCGCTATGCTAGAAGATAAAGGCTATGATGTAATCTTTAGTAAAGGAAAGTTATTCCTAAAGCATATCAGTACTCGACAGACCAAGCAAATCAGGATTCGAGTAAAGAATCCCTACAAGCTGGAGGTAGACGACTGTGCTGCATTGAGTTCCAAAGCTGAGATGGTGCAGAGCCAAGATGTTGGCAATCTATGGCATAGAAGATTTGGCCACTTGGACCATGGAGCCCTGAAGATCATGCAGCAAATTTCTACCAAACTTCCCAAGGGAAAACTAGACCAGACGAATACATGCAAAGGTTGTACCTTGGGTAAGTACGCGAAATCTTCCTTTATGGATTGAGACAATAGAGCTAGAGTAATCCTGGAGTGAGTTCACTCAGATGTTTGTGGACCCTTCTCTACAACCTCCACCGCTAAACAAAGGTACTATGTTATTTTTATTGATGATTTTTCTTGTAGATGCTGGATCTACTTTATGCAAAAGAAGGATTAGACCTTCTTGAGTTTTTGTGAGTTTAAAGCCTTGGCAAAGAAAGAATCTGGAAAGAAAATAAAAGCCTTGCGTAGTGAGAATGGTGGAGAGTATGTCTCCCAATAGTTTAAGGACTTCTGCGCTGCAGAAGGAATTAAACGAGAATTGACGGCACCCCATAACCCACAGTAGAATGGGGTGGCCGAAAGGAAGAACAAATCGATTGTGGGAGCAGCTCGAGCGATGTTGCATGACCAAATCCTACCACTACATTTGTGGGCTAAGCCATGCAATACAATAGTATACTTGCAGAACAAAAGCCCGCACCATATATAGGGAATGAAGACACCTATAGAGGCCTTTTCTGGGAAGCGACCAGATATGAGTCACTTCCGAATCTTTGGATCATTAGTTTACTGTCATGTGACCAAAGATGCCCGGAAGAAGCTAGATCCAACAACTAAGTTGGGAATACTTGTGGGGTACACGAATACACCCCACAACTATCGGGTGTACCTACCTACCAGTCAGAGGAGAGTGGTACGCAGGGATCTGATGTTCGACGAGCAAAAAGCCATGCGAGTATCACTTGAGAGGGAGCTCAAGTTTCATGCAAAGGAGGAACTTTTAGTTCCTAAGGAGGAGGAGCATCTGATTGATGCAGGGAACCGCATGCAAAGGATCCGGGAGTGGAGACATCCACTCACGTTGAGACTTCCAAAGATGGGCAGAAACGCTTAAGAGAAGCTGACAGGTTGATGCTGGATGCGCGAGAGAATGTGGGATAGCCATATTCTTAGTGCAGATAGAAGAGGTTGCCCGAGCGGTACACTAGGTACATGACCCTGGTTGGGGAGTGTGTAGAGTTCAAACCTTCTTCATTCGAGGAGGAAGTGCAGCAACCACTCTGGTTTGATGTAATGGTAGAGGAGTATGACTCTATCATTCAGAACAGTGTGTGGGATGTTGTCCCAAGTCCTTAGGGCAAGTCAATGGTGAGTTCCAGATGGATTTAAAAAGTAAAGCATGCAGCTGATGTCAGTGTTGAGAAACATTGTTGCCCGAGGTTTCTTGTAGGTCGAGGGGATCGATTATGATGAGACATTTGCTCCTGTATCAAGGTACTCATTTATCATATCAATGTTAGCACTATCATCTCAAATGAGTTGGAAGATCCATCAGATGGATGTGAAGACAACATTCCTCAATGGGAAGATTGAGGAGGAGGTGTACATTGAGCAGCCAGAGGGTTTCAATACCTTTGAGCGTGAATTGCATGTGTGCCGACCCAAGAGGGATTTGTATGGGTTGAATCAAGCACCCCGTGCTTGGTACACCATGATCGATAGCGATTTCACCGGGTTGGTCTTCACCAAGAGTGAAGAAGATGTGAACCTTTACCACATCATGGTAGAAGGTAAGCCATTGATCATTGTTCTTTAAGTCGATGATCTGATTTTTGCAGGTGATGATCAGCTAAGCCAGTCTTTCAAGGAGGACCTTGCAAGAGAGTTTGAAATGAAAGACATGGGTCTTATGCACTACTTTCTAGGCATGGAGGTGTGGCAGAAAGATGGTGAAGTATTTGTGTCTCAAGGCAAGTATGCCAATGAGATACTCAGGTGCTTTCACATGGAGAAGTGCAAGCCCATGCAAACTCCTCTAGTTGGGAACTAGAGGAAGGAGGATTCTACTTTAGGTGAGGTAGTAGTTGCTATTGTTTATCGGCATCTTGTGGGTTCACTTATGTATCTGGTGAACACACGACCAGACTTATGCTTTGCGGTGAACCAGCTGAGTCAAGCTATGGTTCAGCCTACCAAGCTATTTTGGAAGGCAGCGAAGCATGTGCTGAGATACCTTAGAGGCACATCTTAGTTTGGATTATGGTACTGTTGTGTTATACAACAACCCCCCCATTTCATAAAATTTTTATACAAAATCATAATATGAAATGGGTCCCTTTTAAAATAAACGTAGATGTGTAAATAAATTGGTATTAACCCATCATGAGAAAATCCCTTTATCAAGAAGCTTAATGTAAATGAAAAATTTTAAAATCCTTTTGAATAGAAATAAAGTATGGCTTTAAAATATTATAAAATTCTTCATTATTGCGATAAAGCGATCGCAAGATCGCATATCACAATAACAAAGGAAGCATGCACAAATATACAACCATTCTCTCTGATCCGAAAAGCATATCACAATCGGATATCAAAAAAGGTAAATGCCAAAGCAGCAATGTAATAGAACCTTTTGAATTCTCTGATGCGATAAAGCGTATCGCTATCAGCAATCGGCAATAACAAGTCAACACATGATGGAAGGAAAACTTAAATCCTTCGATGCAATAAAGCATATCGCAATCGGCTATTGGTGAGATCACATTGAAACAACAATAAAGCCCGAATCCATTCCTCGATTGCGATTCATTAATGAGGTGCATATCTCGAGGATATTTCTTAAAGGTTTGCATGCATTATATCACCTTTCGATGATCGGAGATGTTTAAAACAAGCATTAAATCCCTTCCTTTCATGTTACCGATCGTCGATTTGCGAATTAGCACTGATTATCCATGAAAGAAATCTAAGCCATGCTTGAATGAATCATTTGGCCTATAAACAACATGATGGGCATTTAAAACTTCCTTTACCATGATTGATAGGTTAAACAGCTAATCAATGAAGCAGTTAAGGGTAGATCTTTTCTTTAGATTTTATCTGCAGCGATCTTACTATAATCCATTATCACCTACTCATAGACGTAACTCTTTTTCATTTTCATATTAGTTTATAGCATCATTTATCTGTATCACAGTTTTTCCAATCACTTGTGCAGAACTCCACTGAAATCAGAAATTTGAAACAAATGGGAAAGAAATCAAAGAAATCTGCAGCAGCAGTGCAACCAGCCAAGGATCCCGGACCAAGCAAAAAAGGGTTAATCTCAGACACTACGTGCCTCGGTCTTGGAAATACGAGCTGGGAGAGCATCTACAATCTAATAGAAGCAGAGGAGCCTGAGGAGATATCAGAAGAAGCCACAGCTGACTCAAGTAACAAATCGGAAGCGTCCCTCAAAGATTTAGCTTGTTCATATTTTCACAGAATAGCGGCACGAGAAAAAATCCTCCCATATACTGACGTAGTGAGATGGGTGGTAGAGGAAATTCCAGTCTCGAACAGAACATTTTGCACAATTGACGGGAGGATATTTGGCTTGTTTCAGCCTGATGATCTAAGGAAAATGTATCACTTGCCTGAGCCTGAAAAGTGGTACAACAAAGCCTTCCTTGAAAAATTTGCAAAGGAAAATGAGATAGAATTGGCCCCAATTAGGTAGTGGAGACATTTTCCCAAAAAGCACAAGCATGAATCATCAGGTAAGTACTCCGTGGACTCATTAACTTCTCCTTACTGTTATGACGGAGCAATGATATGTAGAATGTGGGGAATACATGACTCTGCCAAGTTTACTATTGAAATGGTCCCTCTGATGGAGGTAGCCATCAACAGTTATGTGATGGATTGGGAAAAAAAAATTTCGACAAATTAGCCACAACAATTCTCGAATTCAGATCAAATTCATGTAAAACTACCAGGACCATTCCCCATTTTTATTACAATGCTTATATTATGGATACTCTTTGCTTTAATTCTGAATATCCGATACTCGGATGTAGATGGACTCCTGAAGACCCTAAGCCAATCCATACTTATCATCAAATGTTATAGAAGGCTCACTACAAAGATCATTTGTACAAAATTTGCAATGGTTTTATGTTGCCTGTCTATTATGCTATTTTTGATAAGCCTACCCCCAGGATTTCTAAAGAAGCAAGGATCAACTTGACTGCAGTAGCTAATTGGTTCAGAGAAGACAAATTCACTTATATAAGGCTTTTTGGTAGCCTTACAAAACCCCATGTCCTTCCCCTGTATGTGCCCGATAAGTTGTTAGCTCGAGAATTGGCCTACCAGATAACAATGGAAGGAACATCCAAAACCCTTAAAAATTCCAAGAAACAGGTATGGCCTACATTTCCTTTAAGATGTGGTGTTTACACTCTCCATGATTACAAACATGCAGAAAAGGAAGCAGAAAAAATAAAAATGCTCAATCTTGCAACAATTCCCAACAGACAATATGATCCAAGAAAAGTTGCCTATAATGTTCTTGAACAAGCCAAACTTGCAAAGTTTGATCATGAAAAGGATGACTTTGATGACCTATTTTCCTCAGTAAAATCATTATTTTAGGTAAAAACATTGGCCAGGATCAAGTATCAAGATGAAGGGCTGGAAGTGTTTAATAAGCTTGGAGTATAGAGGTTGCAAACTCTGCCTCTAGACTTATTAGCCACCACCCCAGCAATCCAATCTAGTGAGCCTGAACAGCAAACTGTTGACAAATCTCCTGCTATGGAAAAAATTTCTGAGAAAGGAAAAGCACTAGAACAGGAGAAAGAACAGGAAAAAGGCAGTGAACACATGGATATAGATACTTGGATTGATCCCAAGCTTCTTAAAGAATGGCAACAGTTCGATCCCATTATAAGCAATCCTGAGAGTTCACAGGATTTCAGCGTGCCTGAAGTGACAATTGGTCACAAGACAACAACAAATATGGTTCCAACTGAAGGGACCAGCGGCCTACCCATAAGTAAAGATGTAGAGATAATTCCTAATAATCCATCGGATGAAATTGTTTTGCATATAGAAGAAATACCACCTTTAGATGTCTTTTACAGCCCTAAGCATAGGGCTATAGTAAAAATACAAAGGAAAAAGAGAAGGATTAATCAATCTTCCCTTTTACCTACACAAACAGAGATGGCTAATGTGGTATGGAAAGAAGAATTCAATCCTTCTGAAGACCTCACAAAATTCTCTCAATATGCCGGGGCATATTCAGCAGCCACTATGGATAAATCATCAAATGTGAGGAATTTACTCAAGGAAAAAGATCAAACAATTGTTTCATTGGAGGCACAGGTATCTGAAAGACAGCAGAGAATAGAGCAATTAGAACAACATTTAGCAACACAGCAGCAAGTAAACAACCAACTAAACGAGCAATTGCTCAAGGAAAAGCAGAGAATAGATCAAAGTGCAGTGCAGAAACAAAAGGAGTTATCTTTAGCATTGACCAAGCTAAAGACAATGAATGAACAAATGAGAAAAACAAAAGAAGAGCAAATCGCTCAACTATCACAACAGATAGAAAGATTCAAAATTTTTCCTTAACCAGCAGAGTTCAGTCTGAAGCTCTCCAGATCAATAAGGCATTGATTAAACAGTTAAATTTACTATGTCATAATATTTCCCTTGCTGAGCCCCTCTGTGACATTGCTTCATCAATGATTGACAAATCAGTTGACGCAAGACAGAATTTGGAACAGGCCGATGAGACATTAAAAAAATTTCTTGCCTGGCAAGAAACCAGTGAAGGGCAAGCTGCAAATCCGCCTAAAATTTTAGAATCACACAAGGAAATTCTTTTCCTAGAATGGCATTCACAATTGATGAAAGAAGAAAGGGAAACTTCAAGATGTAGATCAACAACTGATAATTTGATTGAGTTAATTAATGATACTCTTTATCTGTCTAATTTTATTTCACAGTGCACTCCAGGTAAATTGCCATCAGCCAAAGCATTGGAACAGACATGCAATCAAGAATTGGAAAAGAAGGAGAGATTAATCGCAGGCATCCAAAGTTTAACTTGGGACACCTTTTGGTTCTTCCTAGTTAAACCATATAGTGAAAGGGCAACACTCAAATGTTTAACCGATGCGATCGGTTACATAATTCCCGAAATTCATGATGCTACGTATTCAGCCCAACTAAATTCATGTCTGAGTCACCCTCCAGAATTGAAACCAATGCTTGCTATCTGCTTGCTCAAGCCAAAGGATGATCACCCAAAACAGTGAATCATTCTACCAACTGCAAGCAGGCCTATTTTAAGGAAATCTTCATGATTTGGTTATACCACCTAATAGCATTTTTATTTCATAGTCAGTTAGCTTAGATAGTATTTAAAGACCCTTTCATGTCTTTAGAAAGGGTCCTCAATTTTTGTATAAAAATTGGATCGGGAGTCACACTATTGTGCTTCTGATATATATATTTTTTATGAAGACTAGGCCTATATTATGAATTTTAATGAAGAATACTTTGATGAGATATGCACTATTGCTTTTTGTGAGAGTATTTATGAGTTAGAAGATGGAATCTGAATGCGATTGATATCGGAAGGGATCCAAATTATATATGGTACTATTATCTATATCTTTGCTCCACTCTTTTATATGAATCAACATTTATTCAATCTTGCTATCATTGGATATATGTATGTGTTTTAACAGTAGTCCTTATACTTATCACTATTGAATGTTTAAGGAATGTTATTTTTTCAATCATATTTATGTCAATGATATATGAAGAATAGTGTAATAATTTTTTAATGATTACTTTGTTCAACTACTTGAACAAAGTAATTATCATATGAATGAATGTCTTTGTTTATCAATGGAGTCATCTATATGCCTATTTGTAAATAAAGATCATCAAAAGTTGCACTAAAGTGAAAATTTCCCGGGATAGATTAAGTTGTTCTTTAATTTTTCATTTTAGAATAAATCATCCATCATTATCATTAGATAATAGAAATTCAACCACTTATCCATCCTATTTACAAATCATTGGGAAACTGGTCCCATTATATCCAGTTGGAGCCACCACACCAAACGGAAAAGGAGTCGCCTTTAAGGTCCGGACCGGGTGGTTTTCCCCGATGTTGATGCAGCGATTTTTGAGGCATCAACAGGTACATATGAACAGAGGGAGTGAAGCTTCAGGGCTTCACAGATGTGGATTGGGCAAGGATTCCATTAGACTAGAAGAGCACTTCTAGGGGAATCTTCAACCATGGTTCAGCTACAGTTTCCTGGTACAGTAGGAAACAAAGGTCTGTTACACTTAGCTCAGCAGAGGCTAAATACATGGCTGCTAGCCAAGCTGCATGTGAGGCCATTTGGATGCGGAAGATTCTTGTGGAATTTTTTGGTCAAAGGATGGATCCAACTGTGATCTATTGCGATAATTAGAGTTGTATCAAACTCTCTGAGAATCCAGTTTTTCGTGACAGGTCCAAGCACATTGATATCCGGTATCACCATCTTCGAGACTATGTGGTCGAGAGGATCATGTTGTTGCTATATGTTTCAACCAAGGAACAAGATGCAGATATTTTGACTAAGGCATTGTCAAAATGCAAGTTCGAGTTTCACAGAGACAAGATTGGGGTTACTGATAATCCCTTTCTTGTTGAGAGGGAGTGTTGAAAATAGTAACAAGAAATGCTAAATATAGAAGTGCTAAATTTATCACTGCTATAAATAGCATTTTGGGATACCTTCCTATTTTAGTTAGTCCCTGAACTAAAATAGAGAAGTAAAAATTCGAATTTGATCTTAGCAGTTGTTTTTAAAATAATTAATTAATTCATCTTGAGTTAATTAGTTGTATAAAATCAAACATGAAGTCTGTGTGGGGACATGCAACAGTTTCTCCATTGATTGAGGAATTTATCCATCAGTTAAAGAGATAAGGATGATTTGTAATATTGAGTTGTAATTAGTTGGCTCATTTAACTAAGTCAAGTCTAGTTAGATTAGTTCAAACAATTTGTTGAATTAATTGTGAGTTCAGCTAGTTAATGCATGCATGCATGTAACTACTGCACTTCAGATAACTGAATATTCTCTCATAAATAACTCATGCATATCAGTTCAGACAGAGACCCAGTTGAGATTATATGGAGGGACAATGTACTATCAGTTGCAAGAATATTCCATTGTGAATATCTCTTGCATGCAGAAGGAATTCATTCCTTGGAGATTGTGTAATTACTTCTTCAGTTTAGTGGGTGTGTGATGAGGCCAATCACACAGGTGGCATCATTGGACCCCAAGAAAAAGTGCACAAGGAAATAGGAGGCTTAGAGGGCTAAGGAAAGGAATATCTTGTGTCTACTCAGTCTGTGAACTGATTTTGTTTTTGATTGCAGAGAGAGCAGGATAGCTTGTGAGCTGATTCTTTTTGTAACTTGAACATATTTCCACTTGTATGATAATACAAAGATTGGGGTTTTAGGCTAAGGCTTTCCCCGGGTTATTATTCTATGTTCATGTGTGATTGATTTCTCATTCTCAGTTATATGTATTCTAATTGATCTTACTCATATTCAATTAAGCTTCTACAAAGTTTGTTGTAGAAGTAGATCTTGTATTTTGCTTTAGTATATTGCATAATCTGTTGATCTACAGAAGGAATTTCTCCACTATATCTCTCAATTTGTTGTCTTAATGGGCCCTGACCCAGGTTCAGCGTTAAGTTTAGCCAAACAAATCCCTACACTACTGGCCCTCTCGGCATCAATCTGCGGAGCGTGGACTAAAGTCTCACCTGAAGCAGTATGGGGGGATGCTAAAACCAAGTTTCCACACCTAGAGATGGTTATGATGTCATTTTGTACCCTAGATCTTCCTTTGCGTAGATCGATAATCCTACGAGGCTTATCGATATAACTTCCTCTTACTAGTCCCTAGAACTTCACAAAGGTCTTCGACAATCTTTCGCGGACCCTAAACGGGCGACTCAACCACTTACGCACCTTTGTAATCACTCCTAAGTCTATTATTATCCATATCGGCTTAAGTGTCTGATATCTTTAGCATGCATTAAGATATTATTTGCATAAGCATATATTATTACTTGCATTCACATAACAATGTAAAACATATAGATTCGTGCATCATTATAGCATTAAATCATAAACCGAGTATTCATCATAACATAATCGCATTTATTCATAAGAGAAGTAAACAAATCAAACACAAGTATTTCCAGAGTAATATTCTTTATTAATTCTTCAATTCTTCTTACAGACTCAAACTTCCCTATAGACTCAGCTGCAGGGGTCTGCGCACTCAACTATGGACTTCTACCTTAGGCCTCTATGCACACAGTTGCAAATCCTTTCTTCTAATCTAAGACCATTCGCTCTTTCTGCTAATGACCCATTACATTCATCATCAATGATTTTCTAAACTACCTTAGACTCTTCTAAGGCTCTCCTTTTTATACAATCCCATGGTCCACATACCATGGGTAGTTCTTCTAAAGCTGACCATAAATCTATGCACTTTAAATCTACACACTTTGCAACCATAAATTGTGGAGACTTTACACTTTACATTCAAAAACTTGGGCTTTCTTCCCCAAAACTTGGGTTTTAGGCCCAAAATTAACCCTAGGGGACTTTGTCCCAACAGGCCCCCAACACAAATATGGTGACTCGCCTCGAGTCACTCTGCTGGTGCAGAGATATTACTGCGAAGACCTCCCAACTCCATTTGCACCACTGCAACTTCAATTGTACACTACGTAGCTGCTTGCTTGACCTACTCCACTATTTGCTCTATTGTTGGTTCTGCGCTATCTACCTGGATCTTCTGATGTATATTCTGCAGGCTTGCCAAATTCTCACTAATGGTGGCAGAGAGCACATAGGCCTCATCTAGACAAGGCCCCAATCTGGCCTTGAGGACAACCTCTTTTCATTGCGCTACTTCCACCTGCTCTTTCAATTGCTTTACCTCCTGCAACTTTGCCAATCTCTGGGTGATAGAGGTGGTGCGTTTCGTCGCTCTGGTTTCATCGTACTACTGCTGCAATTCCATTGCCTCGGTATTTATCCTCTGCAGGTTGAGACCTTCCTGCAAACTCGTGAGGACCTCCATCGATTGCTTGAAGAGCGCAGTGCATTCTACCACCGCGACATCTACTGCAGTGACTGCATCCTGGATAGCTGCCTTGTGCATTCTCTAACCTTTAGTGGAGTTAAAGTTGTGACCTCAACTCGAGCTCTGCAATATTTAGGTTTAGCTCAAACTGAACCTTGGCCATCTCGGTCCTAGCATCACACACACCTGCATCCAACTTCCAAATCTTGGCCTCCAACGGTGCCTTTTCTGGGATGTGTAGTTCCAGAATGGTTCTGTAGGCCTCTGCGACCATTGCTATGGTTCGTTCATTCTTCTCCTGAACCTTCTTTTAGGTGTCTATCATTGTCATTTTCTCAATGAACATATGTTCATTGTTAACCTTCTTCTCGTTGATCACGCTCAGCGCGCACTACTCTCGGGCCCTAAGTTTTGTGATCACAACTTCTTGCAGCATGTGAAGGACTTCACTTGGGAGCGCGGCCAAGCTCAAACCAATATTCTTTAGAGCACTGACCATAGCCTTGTCAACCTCTGCCTCTACACTCAGAGCTCCATTCGGTAGTGCAATGGCCTAGGGATCCAAAGAGTGAACCAACTCCGCTACTTCAGTTTTCCTGGCGCTAAGTTGGTCGATGTCATGTTGCTCTACCCTACACTAGCCTACAATCAAGTAGTTTGGATCTGCAGCTCGCACAGACACGTCTGTATGGCGACCATAGCTTGCTTCTACTACTACTTAAACTACTACAGCAGTTCCACTATCGTATCCCTTACCTTATCCCCAATGTCATCCAAGTTGCCTTCCGTTAAGGTGATCGGGTCTATGGATGACTTAGCTGCCTTGGTCTTTTTCCACAATCCTTCTTTTTCCTATTCCCTACTCCACTTCACCCGGAAGGGAGTGCTTTCCAAGTCTCCATTGCCCTGGTCTGATTTCTCTTCTTCTTTTGTCTATGGAGAAGGAGATTTCTGGCTCCTGTCAGAGCTGTGCTCTTCATGCTTTACTTGTTCCTTAGTAGCGTGCTCCACTTCTACACGTGCCTTCTCCTCAGTCTCCTTCTTTCTCTTTTTAGCCAACTACTGAATCTTCGACTGGGCCTCTTCCTTCTTCTGCTTTCCTGCGAACTTACTAGACCTAGTGAACAAGTTTGACGTTGTGTGCCAATCTGCTGGCCAATGCTCGAGGACCGCTGCGATGGCATCATCCATCGCTAGGTATGGTAAATCATACCACTTATGTTCTGGGTCCTTTCGCGCCCGGATGGAGACACAGTGGAAGTCTGCCTTGAACTCTTTGTATCCCGAAAACTACTCAAAAACAGTTGGTGATAGTCATGGCTTGCGGTTGATGGCTACGCAGAAGCTCGACTCCATCAGCCCCCAAAATATTTTACTCTCCCAAACCTAGTCAGCATCCTTTGTGGCCCATAGTGAAGCAAACTTCACTTCTTTTGGAAAATCTTTCGTGATCGGAGGAAATTGGCTATCCTCCAGCAATTCCCATTTGACCAACACAATCAACAGCAACAACTAGGAGTAGTGGAACGTTTTTCTATGGTCATGTCCCTAAAGGTTCTCTATCCAGTCAGTTTCTTAGAAGTAGTTCTATAAGCCCATAGCACCGTGGGTACGCGCACGTCCCAATCATTCCTCTGCGCATTACAAACCTTTGTCAACGCATTCTCCAATATCTTATTAAATGCTTCCACCATCCCATTAGCCTGAGGGTGATATGGTGTGATCTTTTGATGATAAACTTGGAATTCCTCTATCAGCGCGTTGATCATTTCATTAAAGAAATGTGGATCGCTCATCAAAATCTTCGGGAAACCAAACCTAGTCAACACATTCAAATAGGAACTTCGCAGTTGTTGCCCCTGTACAGTCCTTCACGAGTTGTGCCTTCACCCATCTGGTTAAATACTTAGCCGCGGTGATGATGTACCGTGCACCCGTCTTCTTTCCTAGAGGCTGAATCAGTCCTAAAAAAATCAATCGCCCATCTCTCGAATGGATACAATGACATCTATGGATTCAGAGGTAGATCATCTCTCCGCGATGGCCTGCCCATCCTCTGACATGCCTCGCATGCCCTACAATAAGCTTTGGAATCCTTATGCAGTTTCGGCCACCACAACCCAACCCATAAAATCTTTTGCATTGTTGCTTTTCCTGCATAATATCCTCTCGCAACACCTATATGAGCTTCAGCTAGGATGTTGCTTCATTCAAACTCAGGCACATAACGTCGCAATATCTCATCCGCTCCCATATTAAAAAAATGTCCTACAATGAGGGAAAATCTGCCATGCACACCACTAATTCCTTCTTTTGTTGGTTGGTGTACCCTTCTAGAGTCATTCCTGTAGTCAAAAAGTGTATGATGTCTGCAAAAATATTATCTACGACATGCACTACAAATAGTTGGGAATTAGGTAGTCCTTCCTCAAAATTAGTGGGATCCTCACATTTTTCAATGCGTGATAGATAATCCGGTCTTGCATTCAATCACCCTGGCTTCACAATGACTTCGAAATCATATTCTTGAAACAATAGTAGCCATCTGCATATTTCGCCCCCAACACAGGCTTCTTGACTAGGTACTTTAATGTAGGATGGTCTATATACATCTTAAAGTGTCTGCTTAGCAAGTAGTGTCTGAACTTCTGGAGCGCATACACCATAGCCAAACCTTCACACTCTCTCATTGAATATTTCTTCTCATCCTTAGATAGCTTGCTACTTTCGAACATGATAGGGTGATCCACATCTCCCTCACTGGCTTGTGTCAGTACTTCTCCCAGCTCAATACATGATGCATCGACATGCACATGAAATTCCTTCTTCCAATCTGGGAAGACTAGGATCGGAGCAGTGACCATATTTTCTTTTAACACATCCAAGCTTCGCTGACATTCTTCATTCCAACAGAATGTAGCATCCTTCTTTAATAGTTTTTCCATCGGCGTGGTAATTTGGGCATAACTCTTGATGAACTTTTGGTAATAACTAGTATGCCCCAGCGTTGTGCGTAGCTGTTTGAAATTTCTTGGCACCTCCAAATTTATTATAACCACAATCTTAGCTGGATCCACTATTAATCCTTGTCTTCATACTACATGACCTAGTAAGATTTCGAAAGGAATGTAAAATAGACACTTCTTCAAGTTTAGTGTGATCTGATACCTCCAGCATGTATCTAGCATCAAGCATAGACTAGCCACATGGTGTTTCACCAGTCCAAACATTGTCCAATCGTCATAGTATACCTCCAAGAACTTGTGAATGAAGTCCTTGAACGCTGCAATGACTACGTGTGAAAAGATCGTTGTCGCATTCTTCAGTCCAAAAGGCATTGCAATATACTAAAAGCATCCCCATTCAGTTGTGAAGTTCATCTTACTCCTATCTTCCGGTGTGATCTTGATTTGATGGTACCCCGATAACCCATCAGTGAATGAATATGCTTCATGTCCTCCTACATTATCTAACACTTCATGGGTGAACGGAGTCAGGAAAGGATCATGCACGCAAGCATCATTCAACTTCCTGAGATCTACGCATATACTTATTTCATCCTTCTGCTTCTTTTCTTGAACTACCATAGGACTGACCCAATCTAACTCCTCCACTATTTCAATGATTACTGTTGCCAACATTTTGTCCAATTCTAAGCAGACCCTTTCTTTGTACTTAGGATTAAGGTGATATGGCCTTTGTTTCATAGGCTTCACATCTAGTTTCAATTTTATCCTCATCACCCCTAAATCGCCTATAATCCCTTTCAGGTCTAAGAACTTTGTAGGGAACAAATCCTGGTACTCGTGGAGCAATTCAATGACCTTATCCACCGTATCATCATCCAAGTAGTCCCCTATCTTTGCAAACATCGGCTCCGCCTCTATCCCAATGTTCACTTGTCTTGTTTTCAGAGGCGTTGTGATATTTGGATTCTCTATCTGTGACCCTTCAACCTCGAGGTAACATTATGTCTCTGGGATGTTAATGTTCCTCGGATCCTCCTCTTCTTCTTCAACAGTCACATTATAACACTCCAGCGCATGGCGTAGCTAGGTCATCCAATATGGTTGAATTAAATCAAAGGGATCTTGTGGTATTCTAAAGATCATTGCTTTGACCTCCTGTAGCACTTCATCAATGTACTTGAATCCGTCTTCAAAGTTGAATGTCATGAGGAATCCCTGTCTCAAAATATCCCATTCGTCTGTGCCATGGCAGAGCTCTGTCTCCAAGTACCAATTCATAGGTATTACATCTAAGGTGTGACAGAACAGATGCACCCACTCTGGTTGCAGTTCTGGTCCATAAGCATTGGTCCATTTGGCTAAGTGATCACGTGGATCACTCCTCCCATCACATTTCTCTTTCAATCGCACCTTTGGACAACCAAACCATGCCCTCATCATTCTTCTATATTTGCACCATCCATCAAAATTGCCTTTATGCTTACCCCACCATCTTGCAGGCGTAACGCATAGTGCCAAGTACAAGGCTTGGAAGCAATGCTTCTCTAGCACTTCTCTTTCAAATGCATCCAAAAATTTATCAACGTCAGTTAAACCATCATAATAAGGAGACTTCTTACCTCCGACCATACACAGCGCAGTGATTTGGTCATCATGTTACACCGTAGCATAGACAGTTCATGTAATCTATTCTTCTAGTGCTCCAATTCCTCATCTGAATGTGATGTGTAGTAGCTCTCGCATTCCCATGAAATATGTCCATCAGCTGTCGGATTCACCCAATCTTGATCTCACACCTTTATCTTATAAATCTGGTCCAAATCATCGTCGCTTTCATAATCACGGACTGGTTTAGTATAGCGCAATCCTTCTGCAGGGTCCAACGGTACTACTACGCGAAGCAACTTTATTTCAAATGACATCATTCACTTCTTCAAATTGATCACCCTGTTCATGTCGAGAGCCTAGTCGATCCTAAGGAGCACGGGGTAGGGATTGTTGTCATTGACAATCTCTATTACTTCGAAATCGCCAATGCGCTCGCTCCTTCAATATCAACTGTCACTCCCTGTAACCTTCCCATGCGGATAATATTTTGCTGATTCTCCATCCTCAATTGAATAGGAGACCACTGCAGTGTAGGTCTCCCCATTCTCTCTCATGTTTGTTTCGACAAAACATTCGCATCTGACCCAAGATCCAAAATAAATTGGTCCATTTCATATTCTCCTATTTGCGCTGTGAGCCTCATCTCACGTCGTGTTCTTGCCTTATGCTTACCAATTTTCTTGAACACTTATGGTCCCTTAGGAGAATTACCAGCACGTTTATTGATCAACTCCTATAATCCCTTTATGGCCTTGCTATTACCTAGCAGCTTCTTACAAGTCTCCAAAAAGGTAGTAATCATGGATGGGTCCATTTCTTCAGACTGCTTATTCTGACTCCCTGAGGTAGATGTCTCAGCGAAGCTTTTCTTTGCTTCCACGAAAGTTTCCTTTGCGTGCTCCAAATCAAAGCTAACCTCCTTTTCTGGAGCTTTGTGGACCCATTCATCTTTTTTAGGCCGCTTTCCCTTATCTTCGCCAGTTGTCATTCTGCTTCATAGCACAATATTCACATTGGGGTCTTGTTCGCAAGGTTCAGCCCTCATCATCTACAGTTTTGCTTAGGCTATTGAGGTTGCGTCCCCTTTTCGTGCATCTTATCTATTAGTACAGGACAGTCTTCTGTCGCGTGGTCAAACTTTGCAGTATCGACATGACAGGCGCGTCGGGTTCGTGCATTCTCGCGCAAAGTGTCCTAGAACTCCACAATTGTAGAAAATAACTTGCCCCCGACCTCTCGCAGGTCCTCCTCCACCTCGGCCTTGTCCACACCCCTCATATCCTCCTCGCAACCCCCCAGCGCCTTTTATAGCACCATTTATCACCCTTGGTATTTTGATGCTTCGTTTATGGCCTAGGGCAACCCCTCCTTCCAGACTTGGTCCAAATATATTAAAAACAATGGTTTATTCCCTATACGCTACTTTTCCCTAAGATAAAAGCGTGTACACATGGGTTGTCAATACCCAACCTGCATATATGTGTTAAAACACTTTAAAAAATTATTTTTCCTTAATTAGGGGTGCAATTCACGGTTTTTACCTATTGATTACCTCCTATAATTTCCCGTGGCCCAACTATTTCCCAACTAAGATACTAATTGGGAGAAGTATAAATAGACTTCTATGGGAAGAACTTAAGGAGGAGAAGAGATAGAGTTATTATACTCAAGTTATCCCTGACCGAGTCTGGTGAATCCTTGTGCCTCATGCACTTCCCCAAGCTTTAGGAAACCCTTGTTTCCTTGATTATAGATATTCTCCCTCTTGCTTGAGGTATCACGGTGTTGGTTATGGAAGAAGATTGTTGAAGGCTGGGATAGGAAGAATTTGGAGGACGGTTCCACTTGGAGCTGGAAGAAGAAGACTCAGGTGAATTATCTCCATGTTATTTATAGCTTACTGTAATAAAAGAATTGTTGTCTTGTTTCCGAAAATAACTTTGTTTATGCATCAAATTGTGTTGTAATTCATGTATGAATGTTGTTTTGACGTATAACTGATCATTAGCTTATATGATATAAAGTTAAATTTCGTGAATATGCTTTACCTTTATACTGTTATGTATGTTCAAATTGAATGATTTTCAAGTCTAAAGAACATCGGGAGTTGCAGACGGTCTGAATCCTGCGGGACCTACTCGGACGAAGGAAATTCGGGTACAGTCACTCTTACATAGTTTTCTTATATAAGCATTTTGCCTGAGTTGTATGAGTGTTTCTTTTTGTAGTCTGCTTCTCTTCTGTTGGGTTTCTAACCCAAAGCCGTAGGGTACTTATTCCTGTAACAGAATTGGCAACTCCACTGGGGATAACAATCTTGTTATTCCTAGTTTGGGTTTTTTAGTGTCAATCAGGGCTCGATCTTTGGTTTGCTAGCTATTACATTCTTATTTGGTCTACTAGAGTCTCAAACCTTAAGTCTGATCTTTTTTTATCTAGCTTTATTTTTTACTTTTCTTATAAAGCTTTGTATACGCACTTTACTCTCTTTACAGTAGCATACACATGCTTGTTTCTGTGAAGTGAACCCGTGTATACGTGAGTTTCCTTTATCAGAAGTGCATGTACACACCTCTGTGATTGAACACAGTCGCGTATACCATTTTTTTCATTGTGTTTTCAAATCTCTCTACCCAGAAAGATTTGTTCCCTGGTCTTCTTAGTCTCTGAGTGGTCAATTTCTGTCTGAGTA
Source organism: Pinus tabuliformis (assembly GCA_031772625.1). Classification (NCBI taxonomy): domain Eukaryota; kingdom Viridiplantae; phylum Streptophyta; class Pinopsida; order Pinales; family Pinaceae; genus Pinus; species Pinus tabuliformis. The sequence goes on from CM062812.1 coordinate 156,676,551, forward strand.
ATTTCATTATTCTGCAAGATTACTATTTCGAAGTCTCTTCCTCATTGAAAATATTTGGCCTAGGTTTGCTTTTTGAGCAAGTTTTTAATTGGTGTTTTGGCACACAAGACTTCGTTCAGAAGTTCTTGATTGTTTTGGTCCTCCAAAACAAGAGATTGTTTTCAATCTCAGTGTCAAGCTCGATTTTTTATCTACTTGCTTTGCTTTCCGTCATTTTGTGGCCTTATAGCTTTTCTTGCTTTTTGAAAGTCTTTTTGACGAATTTGAAAGTATTTCTTTCCTAGCTTCTTGGTCATTTTGTCAAGCTCTTTGCTGGTGTTTGGGTCGTTTAGTACAAGTTTAAACCTTTTTGCTCAAGTTTTCGTTCATTTTTGAGTTTGTAACTTGTAAGGACTCCTTGTGCTCTTCTTTCGGTCTTTGAGTTTTAGTGCCATTTAGAGTGATTTCAAAAAGTTTTTTTGGTTGTTTCTTGAAAAAGAAAAGATCTCAAAAAACATTTTTTTTGTTTTCTTTTGCCAAGTTTGATTTTGGTTTCTTTTGATTTTTTAAGTGAATTGTGATCTTTTGCGATTTGTCCTTCTTGTTTGGAGAGAATTTTGTATTCAAAATTTGTATCCTCTTCAATACTTAAGTTGGATTATTAACATTTATAAACAATTGATTTCATTTTTTTAGAGTGATTTAGGACCTTGCATCTTCATTACACCTTGCATTAGGGTAGTTTGCATTGTTAAAGCATCAATAGTCTTTTTAGTTTTTGCATGTGTGAAGTGTGTTTCAAGAAAAGAAAAGAAAAAAGTATTTTTCTTAATAGAAGTTTCGTAGAACCCACATAAATATCTATTTTCAACAAAGAACAAATGATTGCATTCATGTAGTTAGTTTTTCATTGATTTCTTTTGCATCATACAAACACCATTGGTTTCACTTCCATCTATACCCTTGACTTAAAAGAACAACCATTAAAATAAAGTGCTTAATTAAAATAAACTATAACTTTTGTATTGTCATCTGAATACACCAAAAAGTTTAGGTTTATTAGGGACTTGGATTAGGCAAGAGGAGAGTTAACTCTCCAAGGCCGCTCTAAATTACAAAACATAGAAGTTTTATTAATGAGCGAAATCCAATAGCATTAGGGAGACCGAGAAAGCTCCGTGACTGGGAGTAAAGCACGAGGGTTAGTGAAGATAAGGATGAGAGATACCCCCTCTCTTACTTGTCAGATCCTACCTCACAACTGTTCCACCCAACTTCTGATACGAGTTGGTGACCATAGTTTCCTATCCTAGGAACCACACAGGTGGCTACGGAGGGGAATCTCGTGGCACCTGAGGTTGATGTTGTATCACATTTAGTAGTACTTCTAGAGGGCACCCTTGCGAAGCTTGGGGGCTTGCACCGGCAAAGGCTATTGTCTAGAGGTCAGCGTAACTACCTATGATACCTTCGCTAGTAGGCCTGGGGCATAATTACCCCAGTCTATTTTCGGAAGGCCTTTGTTATTAACTTTCTTGTATTTTTGTGTCCAATCCTAATCACCCAGAGCGGAAATACTTGAGAGTTGTTTGATTGCTAATATCTTTAGGGAAATTTTAGTGAGTGTTCTGTGCTCCTAGTTGGCCAAGATTTATAATTTTTGAGTCTTTAAGTATATCTTTGAAATAATTCAAAGTGGCTGATCGACGATCTCGACGATCCAGGAGACTTCATGAGCTATCACCTACGAGTCTGGAGCCTTCTCCTAGAAGGCGTAGGAGCGATTCTACCAATGGTTTCCAACCAGTGGCAGTAGGCGCATCTGAGATTGATCCTTCGCTTGGGAGCATTAGTTCACAAGATAGACCTGGTACCAGTACAGAGTTAGAGAGAAACACACCAGTTCTTTCTCGAGTACTCTTCTAGTCAAAAGATAGTATTGAAGTAGAAGAGCTTTCAGATTCGGTTATGGCTCTAAATTCTCCTCTCCCTCCTGACCATCCAGACGTTTTGTTATATGTTGGAACTCCGACTCACAAGCCTTCAAGCCTAGGTTTACATACATCTATCCCTTCGATGACCACTGCTGGAAGCATGGCATCTACAACGAGTGTTGCGAGCATGCAGACTCCCATATCTATACAAGGGGGAGGAACTATTTCCATCCCTTTTAATACTCCCAACACGACTATATTTGGGTCTTCTTCCATTCCATTAACGAGTGGAAGTTCTCAAGCTACTGCATCTAGTTTTGGATTCTTCCCTTTTGGAATGTCGTCTCAAGGTATTCCTTCAGTTCCTTTGAACATACCATTGACCACCTCTACGTCCATGGTGAGTGGATTGGCTTCTTTTCAGGGTTTCCCATTTGGAAGTGGTCATATACCACATTCCAATCCGATAGTAGGGTCAATTCCTTTTCCCTTTATGAGTCAAGGTAGTAACACCTTCCAGAGTTGGAAAAACCCTGCGGTTAGTGGGATAGGAGCTGGGAATCAATTTTTCGGCCAACAAGGGAATGTGCTGTATTCTTCGGTTAATTCATTTCAAAGTTTTCCACCCTTTGCTAATGCATGGAACCCTTATCAGGGGTTGTCAGCTCCTTTCAGTACTTCGTTAGGGGGTGTATTCACTGGTTACGAAGGATTTTCGGCAGGAGTTGGTCAAACTCTGAATTTTGCTGGACCACAAGGATCACCTTTTGGTTCAGTAGGCTCTACGAGTTACTTCGGGCAACCTGGTGCCTTTCAAAATCCAGGTCATTCTTTTCAGACCTTTGGGAACCCTGCCCGCTCTAGATGGAATTCAAAAGGTCCCCCACGACTTCCTTTTCTAGCCACGCTTAATTTACCAGACTTAACTAAATTGACGAATGATCCAATTAGGTACAATCCGGCTTGGCCTCCGGTCCCAACTAAACTCCCCTCAGATATTCCAAAATTTGAAGGGAAAAGTGGTGAAGACCTAGGAGACCATGTGACCACATTTCACGTATGGTGTTCATCCAACTCCCTGATAGATGATTCGATCAGGTTGAGGTTATTTCAGCACACCCTAATCGAAAATAGAGCCAAATGGTCTATAGAGTTGTCAGGGGGCACCTATACTTCTTTCGTTGATTTGGATAATATTTTCTTGAACCATTTTCAGTTCCCTATCCGCTATGAAGCCGGAACCGAACTTCTGGCCAACTTTCAGCAAGACACAACAACTCACATTTCGGATCACATCCAGGAATGGAGAAGGAGAAAAAGGCTTATCAAAGCTGAAATTCCACCAGAGTTACTTCTCAAATGGTTTCTTAAATCATTACAACCTGAAATCTCAAAGGATGTTTCTCTTTCAGATGTTTATTCAGAAGAGCAGGCTATTTTTCGAGCCCAGTAATTATAATTGATATAATCTCAGTTTGGGACTCTACAAACTTCTTCTTCTAATCAGGCAGCACTGTCTACACCTTCACCTTCCCAACCTACCTCTATAAACGCCATCTAGGCCTCTAACCCAAAAGGAAATCAACAATCTGATGGGAAGAGGAAGGGACGAGGTAAGAAGAAGAACCAGGAGGGGAAAGGAAATGCGAACAAACCCGGCAACAGTGCTGATGAGGGTAGAAAAGAGTCCAAGAAAAAGGTTAAGTTTCCAGGCAATTTATGCAATGGAGATCATTTGACTCACCTCTGCCCTAAGATACAAGATGCTCAGTGCTTGTTAGTACAGCAAGGGTCCTCTAGCTCCCAAGCTGTTCTAACTAACCCTTTTCCCCAAGGGTAGAAATTACTTGTTGGCACGAACTCGAACGCTGGTACCTCCACAGGGGGCAACCAGGAAGGGGAAAATTCCTCAAATGTTTATATGATGAACTCTCATGTCAACGTTGCTACACGAGCATGTGATTATGGTGAAACAAAAACATCTAAGGCTAAATCTGTTCTCGAAACCACAGACCCACTTCATATTGAGTGACCCTCTGCTGAGTCTATACCTCAGATACCGAAAGGTTCCACAAAGCACTCGACTATTAACCCTAATGCTAGGGCAGCCCAGAACTACTCGATTATAGAAGATCTGGCTCAAAGTCCTTGTGCTATGTCTGCTTTGGAGGTACTCCAGTCATGTCCTGCTCAGAGAAGTGCTTTTCTTTCGACAATCGGTGCAGTAGATCCAAAGAATTCTTTAGTGCTCACTTTTGATATGTTGAATGTCAAAAAGAGACTTCCTCACCATATGGCTTTCTAGATAAAGTCCACTTACCGAAAAACCAATATTTTTTCGGCATTTACAGATGAGGGAGCTTCCACATGCGTAATGTCTATGTCATGTTGGAAGGCCATTGGATCACCTTCAATTGTTCCTTCACTGACTCTCTTGACAACATTTGATGGACATTCTCATAGGCCACATGGAATTATCTCGACCTTTCCTATATGTTTTAGGGGAAGGTCATAAATATTGAGGTGGAAATTGTTGATGCCAACTTGGATTATAACATCCTCTCATGAAGGAATTGGATTTACGAGATGGATGCCGTAGTTTCATATTTATTCTGCATCCTGTATTTTCCTCATGAGGGGAGAGTTGGTTAAATTGATTAGTTAGATTATTCTCTAGGTGACTCCCACGCAACTTCGGATTCTACTGTTCCATTGGTGGATAATCCCCATCAACCTATTGAGAATTTAGGAGTTGGTATGTACTCTTCGTTAATGGTTATATTTAATATTCCTCCTCCTACAACTAGAATCAATGCAATTTCATCCTCCAGGGGGCCTTCACGGAAAGAGTTCTTTCGAACTCATTATTTTTCAGACCCTTGGACCTTACTTCATCTACCACCACATTAGATGGAGGGCAAGTTGGTGGAATGGCATTTCCCATGTATGCAGCAGAACTTAGCTATCAATCTATAATTAACTCTACAGACAACCATCCCACTCTTTTTTCACAGGAGGAGTTAGATGGTGATGTGGCTCCAAATTGGACCCTCGACTTTACTTCTTCTCTGGATTGCTTAGATACAGTTCTACCATCTGAAGAAGCAATTTTGTAGGCAATGATGGGTGTAGATCGACCATGGGAAGATTTACATCATCGTTCATATTTTCTTTCTCCATTGAATGAAGTTGAGTCCAGGTTATTCAATCTGCTTACTATCAATGTTTGCACAGTTTCAAACCCTTTGGCTCCAGCACAATTATCTGCCGAAGGTAATATGCCAGTTATCTCAAGAACTGTACCTATAAACATCTCTAGGAATCCTAATGTTATAGAAAATTTCTTCATAGGAGCCAATTGGTCCCCTGAAGAAATTCAAATTTACACCGACCTCTTTAAAGAGTTTCGAGATGTGTTCGTTTGGTCTTATGAGGAAATGCCTAGAATTGATCCATCTATAGTCCAACATGAGATCAAGACGTACGAAAACGCCAAACCTATTCGTTAGAAGCTTCGACCGGTCAATCCTTGGAAAGCAGCAGCTATTAAAGCTAATGTTGAAAAGCTGCTTAAGGCAGGTTTCATATACCTCATTCCTCTAACGGAGTGGGTTTCCAATCCAGTATCGGTAGATAAAAAGAAAGGAATGATCCGAGTATGTATCGACTTTAGGGATTTTAATAAATCTTGTCCAAAAGAAAATTACCTCATGCATTTTCTTGATCAAATTGTTGATGAATGTGCGGGTAATGAAATTTTTTCGTTCATGGATAGGCTCTCTGGTTACAATCAAATTACTATCCGTCCAGAGGACCAACACAAGACAACCTTTATTTGTCCCTGGGCACATTTGCATACAAGAAGATGCCTTTTGGTCTTAAAAATGCTGGAGCTACTTTTCAGCGGGCCATGTCTTATGCTTTCCATGACATCAAACATATTATCGAAGCATACTTGGATGACTTAGCTTCTCGTTCTCGAAAGAGAATCGATCATCCCAACCACCTTCGGTTAGTTTTTGAGAGAAGTCGTTGTTATAAAATCTGATTGAATCCGAATAAGTGTGATTTTGCAGTCACATCTGGTCGGTTGTTAGGATTCGTCGTATCGACTGAAGGGATTTGAGTTGATCCTTTCAAGGTTGAGGCAATAATTCAGTTGCCTCCCCCATCTTCCATTCATCAACTTCAAAGTCTCCAAGGAAAGGAAAATTTCTTGACAAGTTTTATAGAAAATTACGCTGAGATTACCAAAGGATTTATGTGTTTGCTTAAGAAAGGAGTTCCATTTTTATGGGACGACTTTGCACAATGATATTTTGATGCTTTGAAATAGGCATTAATCTCTGCTCCATTGTTGAGTCCACCAGATTATGGCAGAGATTTCCTTTTGTATCTCGCTGCGGCAGAATCAACAATAGGTATGGTTCTGGTTCAGGAGGATGATGCTCTCAGTGAGAATGTAATCAACTACTTGAGTCGAGGCTTAGTAGGACCTGAGCTACAGTATTCTCCTATCGCGAAATTGGCCTTGGAAGTTGTCCATGCTATCCAGCGGCTTCATCATTATATTCTACTACGCAAAATGTTCGTCTTAGCAGCTGCCAATCCTTTTCAATTTGTCCTCAGTAGACGAGTGATTGGGTCAAATATAATCGATGGATTTTTATTTTTCAAGAATTTGATCTCGAGTTCTTGTCAGCCAAATCTAAGAATTCATTGGTATTTGCGGAATTAATTTCCTAGCTACCTTGTGAGGAAGCCATTGTTTATGAGGAAAATTTCCCCGACGAACATTTATTCCTCATTTCTTCACAAGATCCCTGGTATGGAGATATCATTATATATCTCCAGAATTCAAAGTTCCCACCTGCTTCCTCCAAGGATGAGCGTCGAAAGTTACGTCACCTTGCCAGAAACTATGTTATCATTGGTGATACATTATATCACAGAGGGGAAGATTCAATCCTTAGGCGTTTCTTAAATTTGGAAGAAGCAATCTGTACTTAATTATTGCCACAGTGGAGCTTGTGGCATTCATCTATCAAGGCTTGCAACAGCCCAAAAAAATTTGTGTGCTAGCTACTTTTGGCCTTCAATTTTCGAAGATTGTATTGAAGCGGTCAAATGTTGCCACCCTTGTCAAATTTGTACTTGAAAAATGCGCGTGCATCCAGCTCCACTTTTTCATGTCATCACTATTGGTCCATTTACAAAGTGGGGTATTGACTTCACTACTTGTAATCCACCTTCGGTGGCAAATCACAAGTACATCAGTGTGGTCATAGACTACTTTACGAAGTGGGCTGAGGCCATGCCTACTTACAAAAATGATAGTCAAACAACAGCCATGTTTCTATTCAATTAGGTTATTTCTCGATTTGGTATCCCAAGAGAGATTTTCACTGACCATGGTAGTCACTTCCAGAATCAATTGATGACTGAATTGGCTCTTAAGTTGGGCTCCCGGCAGGAGCATTCCTCTTCGTATTATCCTTAGGCCAATGGGCAATTCGAAGCCATGAATAAGTCCCTTAAGACTATCCTGCAAAGGAAAATTGACAAAAATCGCTCCAATTGGCACATAATGTTGTATCCGGCACTCTGGGAATACCGAACCTCGATGAAGACTACCACCAGTTTTACTCCTTTTCAATTATTTTACGGGCTAGAATCTATTTTTCCTATCAAATGTGAAATTCTGTCCCTTAAGCTAGCTATAGAACTTCTTATAGAGATGTCTAGTCTCGAATAATGCCTCGTTCATTTGGAACATCTCGATGAGCAACATCGAGATGTTGCCATAATAAATGAGGCCCATAAGAAGAGGGTTAAAACTCAGTATGATAAAGTTGTCCGTCCTCAGGTTTTCTCTGAAGGCGACCTTGTCTTGGTTTATGATCAAGAAAAAGAAGCCCTAGGGGCAGGAAAATTCAAGTCTATATGGTATGGTCCCTTTGTAGTCAAATGAGTTTTGGGAAAAGGGGCCTATGAATTAATCAATTTTGAAGGGAACAAGCTGGCGAAGCCCTAGAATGGGATCTATCTTAAAAATTATTTTGCTTAGGTTCTGGCCGAGAAATTTTTTGTTTGTATATATTGTATTTTTGTACATATTTGTCTAGAAGTTTTTGATATCGAGATTTTTTGATCTGCTTTGGCAGGTGTTGATGGACAATTTGATATATTTCGGATTCGCCGATGGTGCTAGTCGGCGCACTCGGAATCTTGCTTCAGCAGCTTGGGTGATTTATTATCCATCTGGCCAGTTGATGGTGTCGAGGGGAGTACGTATTGGTCCTGCTTCAAATAATGTTGCCGAATATACTACTGTTATTAATTTACTATCCGAAGCAATTTCTTATGGGATTGATTCATTGGTAGTTCATTTAGATTCATAGCTGGTGGTGTCACAATTAAATAAATTAATCATGTAACAGCGCCTTGATCTGGAGGTCGAGTTTCTGTTTGAATTTGATATGTGGTCGTTATCTCCATCATTAACTCACAACCTCAGCAATTACGCTCATCGTGACCTACTAATTGGTAGAAGTTGCAGAAGATCTCTTGCGGTGTCTGTACAAATTTCTACAACAAGTGACAATTATCTATTGCATGTTTTCCAGCTACCTCACAGATAGCACACCACAACGCGGGCCCTTCACTTGGCCCTACTTGAGCTTCTGGTCTCAGAGACATCGGCTCTCCTCCTGCAACATAATTCGCAAAGATAGGGCAATGATCTTTATCATGCCCTTGACTCTTACATTTCAAACACCAAACCTCTTCGAGCACCTCTGGCTGAGCCGCTCTATCCTTCTTCAAACTTTGGAATTATAGGCAAAGGTTCTTCAACTTTATGTGAATTTGCTGAACTCCTAAAGCAGCATCTTGAATTAGTGTCTCGTACAATCTCATCGCAATATCTAGGGCCTCTGCCTGGGTCCCAATCTTTTGTTTTGATAAAGAAACCCTTAGATGCGGCAAGAGCAAAGCCATAAACCATTCGCAGTGCTGCCCATCTGTAAGATTAATGTTAGCTTTATGGATCTTGCACTTCAATATCTGATCTAGCTCCTAGGGTGTCTCTCTAAGTTTCATCATGATTTCTTTAGATCTGTTGTGGCCACCAACAACCCCCCTCTTTGTTTGGTATTAGCAATAACACCAAACAAATGGGGACCCCGAATAAAAAATCCAAAAAACATTTTTTGAAAATTTTTGTATTCAACTCCTTAAAACAGTATCGCATCGCAAGAAGAGAATAAAACATTTTCTTATGAGCATAATAAACTGCGAAGAAGCGACGCGAAATTCATCGCATCGCATATATTATGAAGCGACCTTAAAAGAAAAATCTTAAGGAATCTCCGACGGCCGATATGCGACGTCGCATATCGCAACATCGCGTAAGCAGCACACAATGATTCAATGACTAATTGCGATCTGTGATGAATGCGATTTGCGATAAATGCGATCATGAATTTCTGCGATGACACATCCTGACGACGCGATCCGTGATGCTGCGATGCGAGTCGCAAAAATCACCCATCGCAAATTTTCCTCGGCGCAGTATTCAAGGAAAGCTGTCCGTAAACCAAAATTGGGCGCACGCCTTAAAAGAAATTAATGAATGTATGCCAAAGTATTCAAGATGGACAGTTTTGTGTTTTTCGAAGAGTCAGTTCGTTATGGGTGTCATGATTATGCATTCATAAGAGCTTAAAGCTTTCATGTCAATCTTTATTATCATTACTCTTTTCCTTTGTGTAAACTGTAAGACAGGAAATAACATGAAGCAATGTGCAGGAAACATCTAAGGAAAAGGGGAAAGCGTCAAATGCTCGGAGAACAGAGAAGAGATGCCTTCATAAACGAATGCCACATGCAACAGGACCACAGATTCCAGAGTATCACTCAAAAGATGCTGATGTCAATAGGCCATCCAACGCCCAGAGTCAAAAGCGCACAAAATCAGCATGTTTACAAAAGATCCTGAAGCTTATGCTGGGTAAAGCAAAAAGAAAAAAGGCGCTAAAGAAGGAAAACACACCAGAAAAGCCCAGAACAAAGAACGGATGCAGTTTTCGATGCAGAAAATTGCTCAGAGAGCAAAATCCCTAACTTGTTCAGTCATTCGCAAGGCCGGAAACCGAAATAGCAAAAGTAGAATCAGTTTGAGAGAAATTTGGGTTATTACAAAGTTTACACGCGGTGAATACACCCAGCTAGAGGAAGATTCTCGAAAATATCTTCTAGTTTACCAGAAAGTGGTGCCAGCGCTTGTTATTTCTATTCTCATAGCTCAAACAAAAGCAGAAGGTGACCAGCCGACTCTTCCCAGGCGAATGTTGCATGCTTGCAGCACTAAGGAGCAAATACAGAAATGGTTAGGAATTAGATTCAATTTTTAGAAATAGTTTTGCTTTAGCATAAGGGCGGGCATTTAAAACCGTATCCTAAATTTATGTAATTAAGTTAATTAGTTAGCAGTATTTAAACCCTTCTCAGGCATTAGGGGAAGGGTCCAGAAATTTGTCAAAAAACTTGTCCTCAGAACATGCACTTTTGCACCCTCGGAGGGGGTTTTGATGAATGGATGGATCAAGGTTTATTAATGTTTGCATTTGATATCTGCTACTGATGTTGCACTTCTGTACTCTTAGTAGATGTTAGAACAAGGAGAAATAAATCATTGTTGCTTGAAGCTTATGAGTGGAACCAGTCATAAATGGTACTTTTATCTCTTGACTGTTTCTGTTTATATTCTTAAAGTGATATATAGTTTTTAGTTGTTTATATGTTACTGCATGAATGTATGAGTTACCATTTGGCACTTTTGTACGGTGGAGTCATTTATTTATGTTTGATATATGAATAACTTATTATGCGATATGTTGTTCACAACTATTTTGCCTAACTTTTTATGCAAAGTGGTTTATCTTAATTGATTTCTATTCTTATGATAGCTGAATGATCTTTATTACCAGTTATTGTTTGAAATCTATTTAGATCGCATAATAGAAGAAATTCACCCCGGGTTAGCGTAGATTAGATGTGTTGTTTCTCATTAGATTACAATAGCATAGAGTTAGTTTAGAAGTTTGAATTAAATTAGCTTTAAGTACTCTTAGATCAGCATCATCCAACTCTACACACACACACACCCTTAAATTGGGAAACTGGTCTCATTATCCCCAGTCGGACCCACTATACCAAACGGATAAGGAGCTGCCAACCAAGGTCCGGACCGGGTGGGTATCCCCCTTGTTGTCGACCCGATTTTCGGGGCTTCAACATATTTGGCGCTAGAAGGAGGGCCCGAACTATGAATGGCACCTAAATCAAAATCTAAATACCATTCTGAGAGTAAATCACCCTCATCAACTCCCCTGACTTTCCCAGTACGTTTAAATCTAGAGTCAGAAGTCGCTCAAGTATTAACCGCTGCTACATACCCTAATATTTCAGACCAATCTACCATTGAACCCCCTGAAGTTCAAACTCTGATTCGCAAACTGCAGGGATTTTCTATTTCTACACATAGGTCTGATAAATCTCAAAGCAGCGTGACTTCGCAGTACAATCCTGCTCATCCCTTGACCAGATTAAAGAGTGAAAAATTTGGCATCCAGCCAACTGAATTCCTCTCCCCACCAGGAAAAGAGCAAGGAAAACACCACAAGAGTCTGACAGTGAGACTCTTTCATCTACATCGTCCATTTCAACCCCCTCACCACGAAGTCAGCCACCCACATCTTCATTCCAAACCACTCATCCATCTTCCACAACCCCTCTTCTTCAAACATCTAAGATCATAATATCTTCATCTTCCCAGCCTCAGGGATCATCCTCTGCACTTTCATTTACTAGCAGCTCAACGATGGCCCAGTCTCCATGGAACAATCCTGGGGCAGTTTTAATGCCTCCACCCCTGAGCCGAATACCGGCCCATCCTGAGAAATGGCTACCCAAATTCAATCCAGAAGCAGGCATGCTAGTTGAAGAGCACATTAATAATTTCATGCTTTCTGTCAATCTCAACGGAGTTACCAACGAGGATGCTGTTGTCCGGCTTTTTCCCTATACAATGCAAGGAACAGTCGGGTCATGGTACTTTTCATTACCCTCCGGGTCTATCAGAAGTTGGGACATTTTTCAAAGTCAATTCCTTACCAAGTTTGGTGATGATAGATCAACAGCAACGTTAATCAATGACCTATCCAATCTTAAAGCCGAGGCTAGAGAACCCATCAAAGATTTCAATTTATGGTTTAATAAAATCCTCAACAAAATTCCCACTGCTTCCCAACCCAGCGAAGAAGTACGATGTGAATGGTATATTACGGCCTTACCATCAAACTTAGCAATCTTCGTGGATAGGGCGAATAAAACAACCTTAATTGAAAACCTGACAGAGGCGATAGCAGTAGAGAAACGCGTAGTAGCCCTGGAAAAGAGATCTGCGATAGAGGAACGCAAATCTAAAAAAGTCACCTTCAAGGAAGACCCCAAGAAGAAACAAACGAAAGACCCTTTCGATTTGGAAGGATTGCAAAAAGTATTAAAGACCATGTCCAATGAGATGATTGACATAAAAAAACAAGTAGCAGAAACTTCTTCAAAAAAGCTCTACAGAGCTTTTAAAAGAGGCCCTTCAATGGATGTGAAACCACCCAACGCTATCTCAAATGTCGAATCCGAAGAAGAGGAAGAAGAAGAGAGTACCACTGAAGGGTAGACCGATGACGAAGAAGTTGTGGAACTACAAGGAATGTGGAATTTCATCCTCCCACAAGAAGAAGATCAAGAAGCATTTCCAGTTAGCACATGAAGCAAAAATCAACTTGATCCTCCCCAAACTACCCCTAAGCAGAAGGGCGCAAGCCCTTCAGCAAAAGATAAAGTCGCAACAAAGAAAATGACTGCTAAAGCGACTCAATCTAGCCTAGTCCAACCAGATCAAACACCTCCATCAAGAACACTGATAGTGTCGGATGAAATGGAATACAATATTATTGATGACATGAAAAAAACTAGGGCTAATATCACCCTTTATGAATTGAGCAAATTGAAACATCAATAGAAGATAATGATGAAAGAATTACATGTCGTACCTACTACATCTTTGCCTACAGTTGTAGCTTCCCACAACATGGGAAGACCTCCAACCAACACGATCAATAAGATTGATCCAAATGACATCGCCTTGATTGGAGGAAGATCAAGGTCTCACACTCCCCCTTTTCTTCTCACCTATGAAATTTTCAATGAAAATGTGCACAATTGTTTGGTAGATTTTGGTGCTTCAACGAATATTTTACCCAGATCAATATGTGCCAAGTTGAATGTTCAACCACAAAAATCCACAGTGCGCATAGTTCAGCTTGATCGATCTCAAGTTGAAGTGATTGGTGAACTTAATCAAGTGACCATAAGATTGTCGTCTAACCCGAAGGTATGTCAGGGTATTGACATTCTAGTAGCTGATATCCCAGAATTCTATGGCTTGATTCTTAGCAGGGATTGGTCTGAAAAACTCCATGGATACTTCTCAACCGACTGGTCGCACATGTGGTTACCCTACAATGGTAAACCAAATCAAATAAAGGTTGAACGAGAGTTACACCAGAAGTACATAGTGATGGAATTGGAGGGAGAAAATGAAGCAATAGCATATAACAGCAGTATCATAGGCAATTACTCGGTAGATTCTTTCCTCGGCAATTTCAATTCTCATACATCACCTTACTTAGAAAATTCAGTTTTGTCCCAAGTCGAAAATTTTTCCCAAACTGATAATTCAAAGTGTGTTAATTTTGTATACATACCTGTAAATACGTCTTTGTTTTGGAAATTATATTTTGATGGCTCTAAATCTAACGAAGGAGCAGGAGCAGGATGCATTCTGATTAGTCCAGAAGGAAATAAGACCATGCTTATGTGCAGACTTGAATTCGATTGCACAAACAATACAGCGGAATATGAAGCCTTGGTGCAATGCCTATACAAAGCAATCGAGTTGAACGTCAAGTACCTTCAAGTCTTCGGAGGCTCTGAGATTGTCGTCAAACAGGTACGTAACACCATACATTGCCTATCAGGTCATTTGAAACACTATCAATCTTTAGTACAAGATCTGACTGAGCATTTTATAGCATTTAATATTTCGTCAATCCCAAGACTCCAAAACGCGAGCGCAGACCTTTTAGCTAACGTAGCCTCCAGACTTATTCCCTCCGAAGATTTTAGTCCGGATAGATTCTCAATAGAATTAATCTTTGGACTGTCCATCCCTGACAACATTACAAATTGGAGAGTATTCAATGACGATCCTGATATTGTAAATTTCCTCACTTCTGAAGGATCCTACTCCAATCAAATAATTGACGAAGACCATCACGATCAACAAATACAACAAGATAGCACTGATAATGCTATACCTAAATCGGTGGTTAAGTTGGAAGACTTATACGATTTGAAAATTCGGTTTAAAAGGTCTACCAATTCTAAGCTCTACAATTCAACTCTGAACTACGAATTAGTAAACCTGGGAACCGATGATAAACCACAAAACGTTAATCTAGGCCGCGGCCTAGCCCCTGAAGAAAAACTAGCGTATATTCATCTTTTGAGACAATACAAAAATGTTTTTGCCTAGAATTACGATGAGCTGAAGACATACGACACTTCTATCATTCAACATACTATCCCTATGACTGACAACGAAAAACCTGTCAAACAGAAACTCAGAAAAATCCACCCCAATTTAGAAAATCAGATAAAAACTTAGCTAAATAAGTTATTAAAAGCGAGAATAATTTTCCCCGTCAGACATTCCAAATGGGTCTCGAATATGGTACCCGTTAGAAAGAAAAACGGAGATATTAGAATCTGCATCGATTTTCGAAATCTCAACAAAGCCTGTCAAAAAGAAAATTTTCCCCTCCCACCGATGGAGCAGATATTACAGGCAGTAGCAGGCTCAGAACTAATGTCTTTTTTGGATGGATTTTCAGGATACAATCAAGTTCTGGTACATCCCGATGATCAGTTAAAAACTACATTCCGAACTAAATGGGGCACATACGCATATCGGAAGATGCCATTTGGTTTGATCAATGCCGGCGCTACATTTCAGAGAGCCATGGACATCGCATTCAAGGGTTTAGTCAATAAATCTGTAGTAATTTATTTGGATGATATAACAGTGTACTCCAAGAAGCGAAGCGACCATCTCAAAGACTTGAAACAAATCTTTCAATGATGTTTAATGTATGGGATTTCACTTAACCCAAAGAAATCTTTTTTCGCATTAAGTGAAGGAAAACTTCTAGGATTCATAGTGTCAAAATCTGGTATTCACATTGAGCCTGACAGAATCAAAGAAATTTCTGAAATATCCCTACCTCATAACAAAAAAGCCATGCAATCTTTCCTTGGTCAAATCAATTTTGTGAAGAGATTTGTCCCAGATTTTTCACGAATTGTTTCTCCTTTGCAAACCATGATTAAAAAGAATTCAAATTTTAAATGGGGTCAAGATGAGCATGAGGCATTCAACCTGATCAAACAAGCTATCATTAACGCTCCATCTTTAGCAACCCCAAATTTTTCAGAATCTTTTATCTTATACACATTTGCCTTAGAGAAATCATATGCCGCGATTCTAACTCAAGCAAATCAAGAGAAAGAGGAAGCTCCAATCGCATTTTTTAGCTCGAATTTACAAGGTGCTGAACTCAACTATTCAGACGTGGAGAAACAGGCATATGCTGTTTTCAAAGCGGTCAAATATTTCAGACCTTTCTTACTTAAAACCCATACTAAGGTCATAGTACCATTTCCAGCGGTAAGAAATCTTCTAATACAGAAGGATGTGGGTGAAAAAAGAGCAAATTGGATCACCGCTTTACAATAATACGACCTTGAGATCAAACCAGCAAGCATTGTGAGAGGTCAAGGCTTCTGCAAAATGTTGGATGGAGCATCGCAAATTCCTGAAAATTCATCTGAATAGGTACAAATGTATGAGGTAAGCCTAAATGATGCAGAATCATTATATGCTGACACCATTTATTATCTTAAGAACGGGTATGCTCCATCACACCTGGATCACACCAAGAAAAGAGCTCTGAGATTGAAAGCTAAACAATATCAGCTCATAAATGATGTTCTGTTTAAAAAGAATTACGATTCTGTTCTTCTTAGGTGTCTTGAGAAAACTGAAGCCGAAAAGGTTTTGCAGGAACTCCACGATGGACCAGCAGGCGGACACTATGCTGGAGATGCTACTGCACATAAAATCTTACGTGCAGGATATTATTGGCCCATGCTGTTCAAAGACTCACACAGTTACGTGAGGAAATGTCAAGTCTGCCAAACTACTGCAGGGAGACAAAAGAAACCGTCCATGCCACTACAGCCGGTAAACATCGAGCAACCATTCAGTCAGTGGGGCTTGGACATAATAGGTGAGATCGTTCCTCACTCTTCTAAGCAGCATAGATACATCCTCATGGCAACAGATTATTTTACTAAATGGGTAGAAGCAGTTGCTCTCAAGACAGCTAATTCTGAAAGCATCATTGAATTCATAGATCAATTTATAATCACTAGGTTTGGATTGCCAACGGCTTTAATGTTTGATAATGCCTCATACTTTTCTGGGAATGCAATGACTGAGTTTGCACTTAAAAGAGGGTTCAAACTAAAATATTCGGCCAACTACTATCTGCAAGGTAATGGATTGGCTGAGTCAACAAATAAAAACCTAATCAGGATTATTAAAAGAACAGTTGACCAGAACCAAAAGAATTGGCACAAAACTTTGGTAAATGCTTTATGGGCAGATAGAATAACGAAGAAAGCTTCAATCAGCACTTCTCCCTCTAATTTAGTTTATGGGAAAGAAGTGGTTCTCCCAACTCACTTAGTGATCCCCTCCTTGTCTTTAGTACAATACATCGATGAAGTATCTACTTCCTCCTTACAATTAAGACAAATGGAAATAATTAAGTTAGACGAACGACGAGAGAAAGCTAAGAAAACCCATGCTCATCACCAAGCGCTAATAAAATCCTCTTTTGATTCAAGCATAATGACCAGAAAAAATTTTCAGATGGGAGATCTAGTTTTGAAATGGGATAAGGCTCATGAAGAAAAGGGAAAACATACAAAATTTCAGAAGATGTGGCTTGGTCCTTTTCAGATTGTAGAAGTCATAGGCCCATCAATGTTTGTGTTGCAGGATTTAGCAGGTAGAAGGGATTCTTTGCCTGTTAATGGACAAATCCTTAAAATATATTTTCCATAGAAGATTACTCTTCTATTCTGTAGGATAGTTTTAGTTTTTCTTTTTCTTTTTTTTTCTTTCATAATAAAACCAGTTGTAGATGGTTACTACAGGGGCTCACGAAAAAGACACCAATTCTCTATCAGATTTTGATTTTTTTTTCGCTTGTACAAGTAGTAAAATTTTCGAAAAATCTGATCTTTATTATTGACAGATAGAGTTACTTTAGCCTAGATATGATACTAGTCTCAACTTCAAAAAATTTGATGAAAGCAACCTTTAGCGAAGAAATTGTTTTATATCAGCACAATGAAAGGTATCAATAACAAAATAAATATTCTCTGTAAAACTGCTGTTTTCAAACGCTATTATTGTCGTCCAGAGCTTTCTTAAGGAAAAACAATGATTTCCTCCCTGCTAAAGAAAATCGCAGCATTCAGAGGAACAATCCGAGAAAACACTATATCTCAAAGAATAAGAGATCTCATCACGAGCCGGTTTATCATGATCACAGATATTATAACTTGTTGACTTTGCCAATACTGTCCACCAAAACAGGGCAACGACTCAAGATTGTTGCAATCAAAAGACAAGGGGTCTCATCACGAGCCAGCTTGTTCAGCAAAAGTGTAAATCAAGTGAATGACTGTGTCATAATTTGGCCACCAAACCAAGACATTGTTCTTTAGACAGTAAAAAAGGAAAAAAGTGTCAAAATGGGTTTTTCTCTGAAAATTTGTAAATAGCCTTAAGCAGGATAAAGTATCATTGCTGGGTAACAGGTAACCCTATCAAGGCTATGGACGCCTGCTGGCAGCAGAGGCTCTACCTACGAAAAATGAGCATATTTTAAAGCCAGCACACAGAGAAGACCTTATTTTATCTTTAAAAGACCAAGTAATGGCTGATGTAAATGCAAGGACAAAGCCTGAGGAAGAAAACAATTGGAATAGAAAAAGGTTGAAACAAAATATCATTGATAGGATAAGGCATAATGTACTCTATCTATCCATAACAAAATTTAGACTTATGAAAATTTTTCTGCTTTGGAAGTTAAAATTCAATAGAAAAGCAGAGATAACTGGTTCTTCCCAGTGAATCGCCATTGTTGTGGCCACCAACAACCCCCCTCTTTGTTTGGTATTAGCAATAACACCAAACAAATGGGGACCCTTAATAAAAAATCCAAAAAACATTTTTTGAAAATTTTTGTATTCAACTCCTTAAAACTGTATCGCATCGCAAGAAGAGAATAAAACATTTTCTTATGAGCATAATAAACTGCGAAGAAGCGACACGAAATTCATCGCATCGCATATATTATGAAGCGCCCTTAAAAGAAAAATCTTAAGGAATCTCCGACGGCCGATATGCGACGTCGCATATCGCAACATCGCGTAAGCAGCACACAATGATTCAATGACTAAGCGCGATCTGCGATGCTGCGATCTACGATGAATGCGATTTGCGATAAATGTGAACATGAATTTCTGCGATGACACATCCTGACGACACAATCCGCGATGCTGCGATGCGAGTCGCAGAAATCACCCATCGCAAATTTTCCTCGGCGCAGTATTCAGGGAAAGCTGTCCGTAAACCAAAATTGGGCGCACGCCTTAAAAGAAATTAATGAATGTACACCAAAGTATTCAAGATGGACAGTTTTGTGTTTTTCGAAGAGTCAGTTCGTTATGGGTGTCATGATTATGCATTCATAAGAGCTTAAAGCTTTCATGTCAATCTTTATTATCATTACTCTTTTCCTTTGCGTAAACTGTAAGACAGGAAATAACATGAAGCAATGTGCAGGAAACATCTACGGAAAAGGGGAAAGCGTCAAATGCTCAGAGAACAGAGAAGAGATGCCTTCATAAACAGATGCTGGATGCAACAGGACCACAGATTCCAGAGTATCACTCAACAGATGCTGATGTCAATAGGCCATCCAACGCCCAGAGTCAAAAGCGCACAAAAGCAGCATGTTTACAAAAGATCCTGAAGCTTATGCTGGGTAAAGCAAAAATAAAAAAGGCGCTAAAGAAGGAAAATGCACCAGAAAAGCCCGGAACAAAGAACGGAGGCAGTTTTTAATGCAGAAAATTGCTTAGAGAGCAAAATCCCTAACTTGTTCAGTCATTCGCAAGGCCAGAAACCGAAATAGCAAAAGCAGAATCAGTTTGAGAGAAATTTGGGTTATTACCAAGTTTACACGCAGTGAATACACCCAGCCAGAGGAAGATTCTCGAAAATATCTTCTAGTTTACCAGAAAGTGGTGCCAGCGCTTGTTATTTCTATTCTCATAGCTCAAACAAAAGCAGAAAGCGAACAGCCGACTCTTCCCAGGCGAATGTTGCATGCTTGCAGCACTAAGGAGCAAATACAGAAATGGTTAGGAATTAGATTCAATTTTTAGAAATAGTTTTGCTTTAGCAAAAGGGCGGTCATTTAAAACCGTATCCTAAATTTATGTAATTAAGTTAATTAGTTAGCAGTATTTAAACCCTTCTCAGGCATTAGGAGAAGGGTCCAGAAATTTGTCAAAAAACTTGTCCTCAGAACATGCACTTTTGCACCCTCGGAGGGGGTTTTGATGAATGGATGGATCAAGGTTTATTAATGTTTGCATTTGATATCTGCTACTGATGTTGCACTTCTGTACTCTTAGTAGATGTTAGAACAAGGAGAAATAAATCATTGTTGCTTGAAGCTTATGAGTGGAACCAGTCATAAATGGTACTTTTATCTCTTGACTGTTTCTGTTTATATTCTTAAAGTGATATACAGTTTTTAGTTGTTTATATGTTACTGCATGAATGTATGAGTTACCATTTGGCACTTTTGTACGGTGGAGTCATTTATTTATGTTTGATATATGAATAACTTATTATGCGATATGTTGTTCACAACTGTTTTGCCTAAATTTTTATGCAAAGTGGTTTATCTTAATTGATTTCTATTCTTATGATAGCTGAATGATCTTTATTACCAGTTATTGTTTGAAATCTCTTTAGATTGCATAATAGAAGAAATTCACCCGGGTTAGCATAGATTAGATGTGTTGTTTCTCATTAGATTACAATAGCATAGAGTTAGTTTAGAAGTTTGAATTAAATTAGCTTTAAGTACTCTTAGATCAGCATCATCCAACTCTACACACACACACCCTTAAATTGGGAAACTAGTCCCATTATCCCCAGTCGAACCCGCTATACCAAACGGATAAGGAGCTACCAACCAAGGTCCGTACCGGGTGGGTATCCCCCTTGTTGTCAACCCGGTTTTCGGGGCTTCAACAGGATCCAACAATCGATTGCGCTTTAGATTTGGGCCTATTAAATTCCTTATTCAACGTAGTCTGAATGTCCGTCAACGCAACCATCGAGTTATCAGTGCAGTATTTTATGTACCATGTTAGCGCGCGTTCCTATAAAGAAGTAACCAATGTTTCTTTATTCATCTGATCATTTGTAATGCCCTGGGCTTCCCACACAGCCTTCATGACGAACCAAAATTGGTCCAGGTCCTCATTCCCCAAGCCCTTGAAAACAATAAATTTTACTGAATTCGCCATATTGAACGGTGGTGGAGATGGTGGCGGTGTGGGTGAAGGTGTATGCGATGGAGGTGAAGATGGAGGTGGTGTGGGTGGATGTCGTATTTGCAGGAACCCTCACCTTATTAACTAAACAATGCTCTACGGAGAAGCCTCTGCTGCTTCTTCGTCGTCACTCAGAGGGGGTTCAATCAGCAAGCTATATTTAGGTCTTGTTTCTTTTCTATCCCTGAATAGCTTTCCACTTCACGTAGCTCCAAACATCAAGGTAATTGGATAACCCACTTTTCACACAAGAGCATTTTAATCCAAGTATTCAAAGACCTTAAATACGTACCTCACGATCCTTTGAGGAAGCGGTGCTCTGCTTCACTATAACTGACCGAAGTATCAACTATGAACTCTATCACAAATCCTCCTATGATACAATCAATCCAGTGATCGACAACGTGTGCGATATTATCTTCAATGGCTTCCAATCTCCACACTAACTCTGGGTTCCACACTATCGGACCGTCAAGCCTCCACCTTCATTGGCCATTTGCCAATTTAGCGATCTGCTCGTATAATTCGATCGGGAAGGAACAAAAGAAAATTTCATGTATCTCTGTGTACAGAAACCTATCCAACCATTATTATTTCATCAATCATGGATTCCTGTTCTCTTGCACTGCAAATTCGTGGATATTTCTATCCAACCAATCTTCAATTTCCTTCTTAGTTGGATTCCAGTGATGCGACATCACACATCTCTTTCTATAGATACCAGTCCTGGCAATGGAACCATTTGTTGGCTTAGTGGGCCCGGACCTAGGTTCAGTGTTAATTTTAGCCAAACAAATCCCTACACTACTGGCCCTTTCGGCATCAATCCGTGGAGCGCAGACTAAAGTCTCACTTGAAGGAGTATGGGTGAAGTTTCTGCACCCAAAGATGGTTATGATGTCATTTTGTACCCTAGTTCTGCCTTCATGTAGATCGATAAGCCTTCGAGGCTTATCGATATAACTTCCTCTTACCAATCCCTAGACCTTCACGAAGGTCTACGATTGTCTTTCACGGACCCTAAATAGGCAACTCAGCCACTTATGCGCCTCTGTAATCACTCCTAAGTTTATTATTATCTAGATCGTCTTAAGTGTCTAATATCTTTAGCATGCATTAAGATATTCTTCGTGTAAGCATATATTATTACTTGTGTTCATATAACAATGTAAAACATAGCACTAAATCATAAACCCAGTATTCATCATAACATAATCGCATTTATTCATAACAAAAGTAGACAAATCAAACATAAGTATTTCTAGAGTAATCTTCTTTATTAATTCTTCAGATATTCGTACAAACTCAAAATTCCCTATGAACTTAGCTATAGGGGTCCATGCAATTAGTTGTGGACTTCTACCCTCCTAGGCCTCTGCGCACACAGTTTTAGAGCCTTTCTTCTACTCTAAGACCCTTGGCTCTTTCTATTAATGACCCATTACATTCATCATCAATGATTTTTTGAATAGCCTTAGACTCTTCTAAGACTCTCCCTTTTATACACTCCCATGGTTTGTGGACCATGGGTAGATCTTCTAAAGCCGACACAACTTACATAAATAGAAGGGTAAAACCCTTTATGACACTTTACATATATGCGCTCTGCAACCATAAATTGCAGAGACTTTACACTTTACATACAAAAACTTGGGCTTTCTACCCCAAAATTAACCCTAGGGGACTCTATCCCAACACAATCTCTGGTTTGGATGTATGAAAATAAGTTGTAGATTTGTTATCTACCCTTAACTTGGAAATGACCCATGATGGATCATATGACCATGTGAAACTGAGGTTGAATTACATTTCTTTCAGAAATTTGTCTGCTTCTTCCCCTGCTACCTTGTTGTTACAAATGAAAGGTCCTATTTGGGTTTTGATCTTGAATTGAGATTTCTTCTTGGCAGACACAAAATGAATCTCATCAACATTGAGAATTTGCCTGATGTATTCTAGGGAAAAAATCCTCATTGGGAGGAATTTTGGCAGTTTGTAAGGAGCAAGTTCACACCCATATATCCTTAGCTCTGTGTAATTTTGGTAAAGATACCAATATCCTATTTGGACTTGGTATGATAACTACCAAATTTTCCTAATTTCTTCATTGATTCTTGGCTCTGGATTGCTAGCTAGGAGACTAATTGCTGGATGTACAAACATTTCTATGAATTGTTTGTATGAGTATTCTTTTTGCTCCTTCATTACTAGTGTAGTCCAGAAGATGATTGATTGTTGATTTCCCTCATCATCCAACTTTTGTAATGCAAGTTTGAGGTTGTCTCCCTGAAAATACAAAAACATATATACTAACACAGAATCATATTTAAATACTTCCTCGGTTTGGAATTTAACAAATTGCTCATAGATGGAATCTGCAAGGAATTGGCTGAAGTTGAATAAGATTGAAGGCTTGGAATTTGTAGAGAAAATAGAAAGAAATCCTACAATAGCCTCATCTACCCACTGATCTGAGTAATAACCGAGATAGGAGATTACTATAATGATTTTCTTGGATCTCTCAAGGGAAATGGAGGATGGATAGGGAGGATTTTTCTTGGTTAATGGGGCATCTCTAGTCAAGAAAAGCTCAAGGGTTTTGGCTCTTTTTGTAAAGTCTAGTTTCTGATACAATTTAGTGAGTGCTTCATGAGAGAAAGGAGTGGCATTCTCTGTAATAGGAGCTTGCATCATTTGATCTATTGACTGGATAGTTATGGTAAATAAAATTTCTCCTATAAGGGAAATAACAACTCTTTGACTGGGTAGATAACAAGCATGACATTTCCTGATGAATTCAGGGGCATTATGGGTATGGGGAAAGATATAATGGGGAAAATTGGATTCCCACAATCCAATATCATCAGGCTTATCAATGAATTTGTCTTCGAGCTAGCAGTACATTTCAAATAAGTCAAATTCACACAGGGTTTTATGGATTTTGTAGTCCTTGTCTGCCAAAGGCATATGACGAAAATCTATCGGAGGGTGGATCAAAGGACTTACAGGTTTCTCCTGTCCCTTGTCTTTAGGTGGCATGATTGGATAAGGCTAAGAATACTGATGAAATCTTGATTATGTAGGTTTACAGGGCACAGAGATTGAATTGGCAAACCTATCAGGGGAAAAAGTATTAACAGAGTGTGGTGTTGTAACTTGTGAATAAGCGAAAAGAGAGAGTTTATAGACTTCTGGTTTTCCCATTGATGATGGTGTGGGTCCATTATATTAACAGTTAAGTAATTAAATTACTTAACGGGTTGATTTGGAGGGAGTGGATTTAATTGGTAGGAGCAACGGATAGATGAGGTGGTGAGGGGGAATTGGTGGGAGTGTAACGGATAGAGCAGTGGTTTTGTATGGCGGAGAAAAAAGTTTTCGAAAGGGGGCGGGGTAGCGATTAACGGTTTTGGAAAAGGTGGGTGTGAAAACATAGAATGGCGCCACGTCGCGGTGGGTCCGGGCTTCAATACCGCGCATTTCGGACCCCCCCCCCCCCCTTGACGGTAAATTTCGGTTGGTGAGGGGGTGCCGAAACATAATATAAGTCGTTGAATATCAAATGCGGAGTTTGGATGAGGTGAAAGGTGGGGAGGTTTTATCGTGACGTGATGGGCATATGGTGGGGTAGTGAAACGAATTTAATGGAATATGATTTGGATATGTGGTGAGGGAGGCGAATGAATGGAATATGATCAGAGGAGTGATTTTCGGGTGGTGAAACTTAGGAATAGTGGGATAATGTACCAAATATCATTTGATATACCGAACCTTAGAACAAAACCTTTATCCCTTTTCTTTTCTCTTGCGCATGAAAATAATCTTTAACATTTGACTTAGGATAAAATTTTCATGCTTATTATGAAATCATCATTCTATTTCTACCTACCCTCTCATTTCAATTCTTTTTCTAAGCTAACATTTTTTCTTCTTGCTTTGCAGGGTGCATTTAAACTAGCAGACCCAGATCACTTTTTTTTATGAAAATCTACCTTATCCTATCACTTATCTCACCATTGATTCAAATTAAACTGTTGAATCAATTTTATTTCTACCTAGCTACTGATTTACCAAGATTAAACTGTTTGGTAAATCTTTATTCACTAACCTATTCAACAGAAATTTAAATGTGTTCAATCATGATTAAACTGTATGATTTGAATAGAACTTTAGTCATTGTGGCATTCAAAAACAAGTTGCACACAACCTTATTTGATAATGAACTAAAAGAACTAACTTATCAGTAGTGGCATTTAGACTTGCAGCACTTTCCGTATTATTTTCTATTTTTTCTTTTGTGGGGTTCTTATTTCCTTTTTTTTAATTTATTTTTTAACATACCCTCTTTTCATTTTCTTTTTTCATATATTTTTGGAAATCATTTGAATATTGAAATTATGTACAATATGAAATTACAAATACAAATACTCGATCACCCTGAGATCCTATAATTTATAGGACCCTAACAATTGAAACCAGTGGTTCAGCTTCAGAGTGTCGATCTCACCATGGTATCGCTTGATGTTGACTTTTGCTTCCATTTTGAATAGGGATTGATTCATGACACTCAAACTAGGTTGATCTTTTCCCAGTTCTTTCTTTCATTGGTTCTCCATGTGTTCCAAATTTCCTGATCCCACTTCGAATTTGACCTCTACACTCAAACCCCCATATTCTCCAAATATCCCCAGCTTACTGCTTAGGGCCACCATGAGGAGGTTTACATTGTGGTTTATATCTATGACTTGTTGTTCGAGTCATGAAAACCTCACCTTTATAGCATCATGAGGTTTGTTTACAGATTTGTTACCCATGATTAGGGTTTTACAATTTTTAGCCCCACCAATCTAGATCCCCTACAAATATCCAAAAATACCCAAAGAAACCTTCTATGATACCAAATGATCCGTAAACTGCCATAAAAATTCCACTGGATAGTTCATCACAACATACCTAATAATATTATATTAAAATTCTGAAAATTATACACCATTACAGTTTATTAAACCTTAAGATCTCTGCATTTAACTGTAATTAGTGCATGCATGCGAATGGAAACTATGCAGAAAAGTATAGAACGAAAAATAAGCACATGCACACACAAGACACAATATATTCTCTTTGGGAAACCCTTTCTGGAGAAAACCTAGCTGGAAGGTGAGGTCGCTTTGCACTCTTTCTCTGTCTAGAAATATGGTTGCAGGTACAAAGAAGTAATGCTTGTGGCTTGTGGGATGCTACAATGCACATATGCTCTCTGTGTGCTCCAGCTCCTATCTCTCCTGGCTATTTGTGCTCAATTATTGAACAAAATGCTCTCTAAAGAATGGAATGCCTCTTCCTCCTAGTGGCCCAATTATAACACAACCTAATAACCTACTAGTGGTTAAGTTTGAATAAATAAAATATTAAATAGAGTTACAAAATCAAATCTTATAAATTATTTTACATCACAAATACGTGGCTAGACCCTTTTCCATGAATAATGGGGGCTAACGTGGAATCCTCTCGAACTATAGGTATGAAAACAAGAAGGTCAACTTCTGAGTGGCATAAATTTTGCATACAGACTCCGATTGATGTGCTTCTTGTGCCATTGGAAAGGTATATATGTGTAAAATAGAATAAAAAATAAATTTGCACTAGAGAAAAAAACAAATACCCCCCAAAAAATACCATTTGATGCCTCAAAACGCTCCCGTAAAGCTTCAAACCATGTTTCGCCAAAATGGGTCCCACTAATAAAAATGGTTCTGTGAGATGATTCCTCTACTTTTTCCACTCCAGATGCATCCATATGGATGAAAAAAATATAATGATCCAATTCGGATCACACATTGTCTCTTCAATTTGTTTCCTTAGGCTAATAATTTCCTCGTTAAATTCATGTTCTCTTTCATCACATATCTGCAACAATTTCTTATAGTCTCTGCTCTAATTTGCAAGTCTATCTATTTCAGCCAATGGTGAGTCTAGACTAGCTTGATGTTCATCTATTTTTTCCTCATCAGAATCAAGTACATTCACATTAGCAAAAAATATCTCATTTTATTGAATGCTTTCCTTTTGAAAGGCATTTCTCTTCTTCCTCTTTTTCTTCTCCTTTTCTACACTATTATTACCAGTATTTCCTTCATGCATAAGCTGAAACCTATCCAAGATTTATTTTCCAGATTTTAGATATATAATTGTCCCAAGATCCTTATTGTGAAGGTTGTTATACATTTCACATTTTGCTTTAGCATTCAATTTTTTTTCTTGAGTAGAGGGGGAGTCTTTATAGTATCCTTCACACACTAGCTTCCATATCCAAGGTCCATAAGCTATTAGTTTTGTTTTTACCTTATCTCTCCACTCATGAAAGTTTGTTGTACTAAGCATAGGTACGCTTTGACAACCCATGACTCCACCATATCTACCTTTTGGTTGTTAGGATTACACAAAAGGAACCTGCTTTGATACCAATTGGTGGAAACTTAACTAAACTGAGAGCGGGGGATGAATCAGTTCAATACATTCATGGGCATTAAATTCATATTACTTTTTAATGTTTAATTGAATAGTTAAATGACCACCATACACCTTATCAAAATCATATTCAATATAAATGACATTTAACATGTAAATCACAACACAAAAATCAACACACAAAATCATCACATATGGACACCAGATATAAGTGGAAACCCATAAAGGGAGAAAAACAAGATTTTGTTATTGTAGTGATGCAAAGATAAGTTCCTAATCCCTTATTACATTTTATTTTTTGTCGGCTCCAACCAACAAGAGGCTGCTACCTCAATTCTTCTATAAGCTTCAACTTGCAAGGAAGCTCCAAATCACACAAATTTTTTGTAGGCTACAACCCACTAGAGGCTCTTACCTCAATAGGCTCCAACCTGTTCTTTATCAGGCTACAACTTGAAAGGAGACTACAATTCCATGATACATAAAGAAATCAATGTGTTGGTTACGTGGTCTATAAATCTACATACCTCCGCCTATGTTTCTATTTCTTCTTCTCCTCAAATTTTCTTCACATATTCTCTATATGTGACAGGTAATAAATAACTCAAATCAACTCTTACATGCTCAAAAAATCTAACCATACAACATTGCAACCTCACACATTTTTATAAACAATATTTGATGGATGTTGGTATTACAAACATGAATATGAAATGAAAAGGCTTGTCTCTTTGCATTCCACTCATTCATTTCACACCTTTTGAGATTTTGAATATTAAAATAAAATAAATGCTTGACCAAATATTTTTTTTAGCCACGTGTAATGATTAAATCAACAAGCATAACAACCATATCCTTTGCGAGATACATTAGCAATACATCAACCACTATAACATAACATCAAAAGCATAACATCATTCTTCATTCGTTTGCCTTTTTCTTTTCCTTATACCCTTTCCTTCGCCTTAGATGATGTTTCTCCTTTGCATCTTTGCCTTGCATCACAACAATCTCTACAACATAACAATCTATGATAACAAACCAACTAAATATATGAAACGACATTTTCCATAACCAATTCATCAACACAAACATAAATCAATGCACCTCCACCAACCTTGTAATGATACTTTGATGCTCCTTTGCTCTGTTTTGAAGAGTTCTAGAACATCTAGCATACTTGCATCCAAACAAAACACGCATACCAAGCATACCAAGCTTCTTTGCAACCATATCTAGCATACCTTACTACTCATTTTCCATAAAAATATAAGCAACATCATCAACATGCAATACCAACATATTAAAGCAAGTTGTTCACCTCCAAGGAATAACAATAACTATTCATTTGTATGTACATTAATTGTTCAATCATCTTGACAATCCTTTCCATCAATCATAGCAGTGATAACAACATAAGAATGTGAAAGAAGTTCAATAAAAATCATCATAGCTCCTTCACAATATAACATCAACACAAGCATAACTTAATGCATCACATTGCCTTGCCTTGAACCTCCCTGCAACATTCTCTATTCTACCTTGCTTCTCACAAGAATCACAAAATCAACCATGCATACATCCATGTCATCAAATACCTATCTTGTTGCTTCTTTTTCATCACCCTTTGCATCACATATTTGTATTGCGTTCTCATTCTCATTTCCTTTCCTTGTACCTCTTCAACACTGGTCTCTTCTACATAATGCATCTCATATAACCATAATGCAACAAGCTATAACAAGTTTCAACATGCATACTTCAACAACAACATGACATATCAAGCATATATCTTGCAAACCTCCTCAAATGCTTTAACAACATGAAACATAAAGCATATACCTTGCCTTCAAACATCATTGCAACATACCTTGTTTCTCTTGTTGTTCCTTTGCCATCAATGACAACAATGGCAACAATAACTCCTTATCGACATACAAATCATAAGAGCGAAATTCTTTACTAGTCAACATATCAATATCACTTAGGAAATACAAACTTACTTATTTTCCAAAAAATATTAATGCTAAGAAAATAAATTCTTTTGAAAACAATTCATGTTGGGTATCAATTAAATGCAATATTACATAGAATTTCGAATTGGGATTGTTAGATAACTTTTCAGTTCAACAATTTTGTTCAGCACTCAGAAGTTCATATAATCATGTATGATCAAAGATGATAGTTCCAAATAATTGGGAAATATACGATGATATTACAAGATAGAGAATGATATCAAGCATTCATATCAATATTCTTTAAGGAAAAAGAAAATTTTAAAGGGAAGGTGATGGTTTTTTTTACTTGACCTATAGGAGATTTAAATCATGAATCTCATGGTTTACATAATACTTAATAACACAACGATCATTAATTGAGTTTTCCCTCATGGGTTAAGGAGAAGACAATGTTATACTCACAATATATGAAAGACATAATATGAATAATGGTTGCAACTCATTGGTTAGACAATCACTCACATAGGAGACTACACCAGTACTCATACTTTCATTCACTATGCCAACAATCACTTACATATAAAATATTGTAATTTGCAATCTAGTTGAATAGATTCCTACAATATAGGATCTAACAACTAATTAAGGACTAATTAGGAAATCGGTCCAAACAAATGTAATTGGTTCTAGATATAGGAAAATCTTCTAGATTTTTCCATTATTCTAACACTCCCCCTTAATGGAGAAATGTTTTTCTACCACACCCAACTCATTTCTATATACTTCATGTAATACCCCCACTTGTCTATGAGAATGTAATTACATGTAACTTCATGAATAGACTGGTGAGCTGGAAATATAGTATGGGCCTACACGCTTATGTATCCATGTTATGTATTTTGGGACTAACACTCTTGGATATATAAATGCCTTTAGAGGTTTAAGGCCAGAGAGCCAAATTTGTAATTATGATGTATTATATTTTATTAATAATAAAATAGGTGGTTGTGGATCCCACTCCACGGTAAGATTATGGGTGGCATGTGACTTCATGATGACGAGTAATCGTGTGTTGGTGATAAATGAAATGAGAAAGGCACTTGGGACCCATGTGGCTTCAGAAGTGCCACATACTAGACAGATCCATGTAGTGGGAAATGTATATATAGATACTTTCCCCAAGCATTAATATTCAATCATTATTACTCTGATGACTCTTATTGCTCTGGATTTCCTGGGTGTTCGTAAGGCGGCATTTGGAGAACAGGTATTTTGAAGCACCACAATTAGATTATTTTTCTTTACTTGAGGTCTGATAGACCACATTGGTCTTAGTGGACATTAATCATCATCATCATCAATAATGTTTTATTAATTAACTAAGTATTATTATTTTATATTAGCTAATAATGTTTTATATTAAAAATAATTAATGTAAATAATGATTTTTTAATAATTTATAGTAATTATTATTAATTAATTAAACTCAAGGATTTATAACCCAAGGACTAATATTAAAAAGCCTATAAATAACATTATACCCAACGAATATGAACCCTTAGATTAATAAACCCAAGGGATTGATATTATAAACCCAAGGAAATAATAAACCCAAGGGATTATAAACCCAAAGAAATAATATTAAACCCAAGTGATCAATTTTATAAACTCAACATATAAAAACCCTAAGATAAATATTATAAACCCTAAAACAATCATGGTTAACCATGATTGATTTTCATATTGAGACAATCTTTTTCACAATGCGATGTTGGATCATGGTTGACCATGATTAATTTTAATATGTAGACAATATTTGTAACAATGCGATATTGGACCTTAGAAGACTGAAAATTGTTCTTAAATCATGGGCCAAAACTCTCCCCTCCCCTACTAATGAAAGAAAGCAGGCCCAGGACAAACTTTCTCATCATCATGCTCAAAGTGAGGATGTAGAAATAACTAAAGAAGTGTTAGATAAGGAAGTCGAGCTGCAGCAAACCTTCCACAAAGCCTACCTTTCGGAGGAAGAGCACTGGAGACAAAAGTCTAGGAGTTTATGGCTTAAAGCGGGAGATAGAAATTCCGCCTTCTTTCATAAACAAGCTCAAGCTAGAAAGAGATTCAATTCTATTGCATAAATCAAAGAAGGAAACTTGACTCACAAATACTTTGGGAGCATAAAGAGAGCAACATTCAATCACTTTAAAAATCTGTACAGAGAAGAGGGAGTGACTGACCCAAACTCTAAATTTTTGGAAGCGGTTCCTGATGAGCCCCAAATTTGGTAACATTTTGGGATCATTTGGCCTAATTATCCTTGTTCAATCCTTCATTTTTCATAACTTGTGCATCATTTTTTAGTATGTTTATGTCATTTGTACGAATAAGGGTAGTCACTCTTCCTAGGTGGCTAACACGTGCTCATTTCAGGATTTTTGACACATGTTGGAGCAAAACCGAGCAGTCATGGGCTAGGAGACAGCCAAGCTTGGGTTGAGGATTCGTAGGGGGGTTGTCTATGGCATTAAATAGCCTCCCTCAGGATCTTCACCCCCAACTTCGAGCTCCAAAGGCCACCAAAACCAGATCTAGAAGGCAACCAAACAGATTTTTGGAAGGAGCTGTTCACTCACAGTTTGGGCAGCCAACTCCCATAGATTTAGGAGGCCAGCTAGGGCCTCGTGGTGTATAAATGTTAAGGCCTCAACCTTCGTAAGGGACTTTTGGAAACTCTTGCATACTTTTCACTACAGTGCTGCTAGCTCCCTTTTGTTCTCTTGTAGCCATTGTTGGCATAACTCTTGACTTATGATTATGTTTTGATAATGAGAAGCAGTCAGATTTGATATCAGCTCTGAGTTTTCTATAGGAGCCATAGCTCTCGGGGTTGGGCCCAACCTGAGAGCCTAGGGCCTCCTTCTTTGTATTGTTATCTTTTCTTTATGCATCGTGATTTTCCTTTTATGCATTTGAAACGTGTTCTGTTGAGAAAGATTTAGTTGTGTTGGTTAAATAGGTCACTGTTGAGAAATATAATTGCTTCAGATGCGTAGAATAGATTGGTAGGATAATAATAGATAAAGCTCCAAGAAAAAGGGTTGTCCACACTCTCAGTTTAACCTCTCCCTTATTGGATCAGGGGCTGGAATTGCAGAAACAGTGCTGCCCAACAAAAACACTAGTTTGCTTGACCATGTAATCTTTGGTATAATGTTTTCATTTGTAGAAGTTAGTTATGCGTTCAGGCCTTTGAAATGTTTCTTTGCTTAAGTGTTGTACATGGTTCTCTTTATGAATAAAGCTGTTGTTCATTTGTTTCATTGACAGTTAGATTAGATTAGCTAAGATTTCAATTGTGTGCAGGACTTAATTGATTCGGTTAAGTGTACACCATGCAGGGCATCTCCACCTCTCTCTCATCCACCTAAGCTTCGTCCAGGCCAGCTGCTCCATCTCCTAGTTAGATTCCTCATCCCACAACTGTTCTTCTGCCCATGTAACCCTACCTTCTTGCTCCTCCATTGTCTTAGCCTTCTTTAAGTCAAGCCAGCTTTCCACACCCTCTCACCACTCCATCCATCAGTCCCTGGGTCATTTCAGGCCCCTACCCTACCTCCCTATCCATTCATGCACCCTACCTCACTCACCCATCCTCCAAAATCCAATTTTAAAACATCCTGTAGAAATTTCTGAACATCCTGTAGAAATCCCTGAAACCTCCTATAGAACCCCTGCAGACTTCCTATAGAAGCTCACAAATGAGGTTGCTGGATAGCCAAACTTTGTGAAACTCTCCGGGAGAGTGTTAGGGACTCCTTAGACCCTCTCTGAACCTTCCCAACCTTTTCCAAGCATTTCTCTTCCTTGATCCACCCCTGCACAGAAAAAACCCAGTTAAAACACATGCATGATAATTCTGATAACTTATTCAAAAATACAAAAAGATGTTCCCTTCAGATAGAGGCCTAGACATGTGCATTTTACCTTCATAGAAGTAATGGGATCTCTTTAAATAGTTTGCATTCTCTCCTTTGCATCAGTAGGACTAGCTGGTAGAATTAGGGTTTGCTAGGGTTTATGTTACTTTTTGGCTTTCAGTTTCTTTCTGCAAGTAGATCAGCTTCCTTTGAGTTAGCTTCCATCCATCAGTTAAAAAGCTTCTTCTAAGAGCTCATAGAAGTTGGCTTAAGCCCCTAGTGGACTTGTGCCAGCTGACCAAGTGACAGCTGCGGCAAGAGCTAGTACTTGTGCATACAGCACCGTCGCTTCCAAGTTTGATACGAACTACCGGGTTGATAAAAGTAAAGAAGGGAGTCCCAGGAGTTGCAGCATTATTGCTGCAATACTGGAGCCCACCATCTTTTTGGCGTCGTTGCTAGGGAAGCGTCAGAGTATTGGTGATTGTTGCTTTTCTTCTATTTTCCTACACTCACCTTCTGCTAAATAGTTTATTTCATTTCCATTGTGCAATTTCATTTCCGCAAAAGTAAAGTAGACATTTCCTGCTTTCATATATTAGCATTTCAATTCCGCAATTTCAATTCTGCAAGCGTAGATTAGCATTTCAATTCTGCATGCGTATATTAGCATTTCAATTCTGCAAGCGTAGATTAGCATTTCAATTCTGCAAGCATAGATTAGCATTTCAATTCTGCAAGCGTAGATTAGCATTTCAATTCTGCAATTTCATTTGAGCAACATAGCTTAGTCCTTTCCTGCTTTCATTTGAATTCCGCATTTTCATTTCAGCAAGATAGCTAGTTGCAGTTCAATCTATTTTCAGTTTTGCAGGTGCCAGAAAAAAAAAAAAAAAAGCAATCAAAAGCCTTTCCATTTCATGCCTCATAGGAACAGAGATAAAACCGGCAAATTCTTACCCAACACCCCCACCACTTCACTGAGTCACCCTTATCTCTTCTTTGGTGACAGTGATCCAGAAGAACCTATAGGTGAGCCTCCTGAGATATACGAAGATCCTATAATAGAAGAAGAGTTAGAAAACACTCCATCTGAAGCCATGGCTGAAAACTGAAACGGTAGAAGAGAAGATGAGAGAATAGAAGGTTCCTTTCCCATCCGAAAGACCAATGGAGACATGAAAATGAAAAACATAAGCCCCTCCGCTTTACCTCACTTCCATGGATTGACTACTGAAGACCCTGATACCTTCCTATTTGAGTTTGTTGTCCTTTGTCGAACCTATAACTATACAGAAGATGAGCAAAAATTGAAACTCTTTCCCTCTACCCTCAAGGATGCAGCATTACGCTGGTTCATGGGCTTACCTGGAAACAATATCACCACTTGGGCTCAGATGCAGCAAGCATTCAATACCAAATACCAGGACTACTGTAGGTCCAAGGAAGCCAAGGGAGAAATTTTTCGGATGACCATGGGAAATGATGAGTCTTTAGAAGATTATGAGGAAAGGTTCCAACTTAGCTATAAACGGGCCAGGTGCACACTTGACCCTGAATCTCTCAAGTTGGTCCTGCTCCGAGGAGTCCCTGAAGACCTTCTAGATACCCTTCACATGCTAGCTGGAGGAGATATTTACCAACTACCTTATGACGATATAAAGACTGTGTTTAGAAACCACTCTAGGGCAGCCCAGAAAAGAGGCAGGGGAAACCCCCTTTCAGCTAGTACTACTTTCTCCAAGCATGAGTTTGTTAATCAGCTGGAGGACCTCAAAAGTGAGGTGAGATAGACCATTTCCATGCAACTTGATACATTCTGAATCCAGCAAAAGAAAGAGGAAGCTGAGAGGGCTTTGGCCATCTTCTGTCCTAGGTGTACAAGGAAGCACCCTAAGAACGAGTGTCCATTACACTCGGTAGAGGTATGTTTCGTTTGTGAGGAGGACCACCCCACAAACCAATGCCAAACCTTACCTAGATTTAAGGCCATATACCAAGGAACTGAGGCACCCATTGAATCTCTCTACTTCCTCAACCAAAGGAGGCCGCATGGACCTAGACCTTACCAGCAGGGGATGCAAGGGACATCCCAAGCTTATTATAACCCCAACCAATCTGCTCCTATGCCTTCTTGGGAACCCCCTGCTCATCCTTCCTGGTCTGTGCCTCCTCCATGGTCTTACCCACCTCAATACCATACTCAGCCCACTACTCATTCGTTTCACTGACATGTCCAGCCACAACCTCAGTGGAATGCACCTCAACCGGGGTGGAGGCCCCAGTACAACACTCCTCCCGCCATTTTGCCTCCACCACCAGCTCAACCACAACCATTACCTCCTGCTCCTCCAAGACAACCCCAAATGCCTGCTCAACCGAACCCGAATCCCAACAACCGACAGGCCCAGCAGGTATATACCAGGGAAACAACATGCCCTACCTGCTATGGAGATTCAGGAGATCAACCTACGATCCGGGAAGACTCTTCCGGATCACCAACCTCCTCCCCCAGAGGACGAGGAAGATAAACAGGAAAGTGAACCCAAGGCCATTCCACCCTTTCCTGAGAGACTAAAAGTAACCACACAACCTGACCCAGAAGAGAATGAGCTTCTGGGAGAACTCAAACAGTTGTGTGTGAAAATACCACTTCTCCAAGCCATCAAATATGTACCGATATACAACAAATTGGTTAAGGAAAAGTGTTTCAGGCACCCAGGCAGGCGAAAAAGAGATGCCTCAACCATCAATGTCATAGGACAACTGTTTGATCTTATGTTGGGGCAAGTAATCTGTCCAAAGTATTTGGATCCTGGGAGTCCTGTAGTTGATGTCCACATCAATGGCACCATCATACCCCACACTTTGATTGATTTAGGGGCTGCCATTAATGTGATGACCAGGGATACCATGCTCAAACTCAACCTTCAGGGTTCCATAAGGAAGACCTCGACGGTCCTGCAGTTGGCAGATCGCTCCACCGTGACTCCCGAAGGGATTGTGGAGGATGTCTTGGTCTCTGTTGACTCTTGGGAGTATCCTGCGGACTTCTTGGTTCTTCAACCAAAGGCAAAGCTTACTGGATACCCCCTTATTTTGGGAAGGCCTTGGTTAGCCACTACAGATGCTTACATAAGCTGTCGAGCAGGAAACATGACCATCAAAAATGGTCCTATGTCCAAGCAGCTAGTCCTATACCCTCCTGCCCAACCTCTATTAGAGCATGAATTACCACTCTGGTTGGAAGAAGGAGAAGAGGATGAGGTGTACTCTGCACCCTTGTGCACCTTAGAAACCACCAAGGGAGGCCCTCAAATCGAGGATGATTTGATTGAGACCTTGATTCAAAAATCGCCTCCCAGTGCATTGTCCTTAGAGAAATTGGTGGAGGATACTCAATCCAGCACCTTAGTGGACCTTTGTGTGACTGATCCGATCTCTCTCAGAGTTAAAAATGTGGAGTTTGGCCCCGAGAGAACGTTAAAGATCAGCTCCTCCCTATCTCCTTCCCAGGAAAAGGAGCTGTATAGTCTGCTGGCCAGTCATCTAGATGCTTTTTCTTGGAGCTATAAGGAAATGAAAGGAGTCCATCCTTCGGTCTGTACCCATCACATCTACATTAAAGAAGATTGTAAATCGGTCAGGCAACCTCAGAGGAGAATGAATCCAGCCCTTAAGGACATTGTCAAAGAAGAATTGCAAAAATTGTTGGATGCAGGATTCATCTACCCCGTCTCGGATAGCGAGTGGGTGTCCCCTCTAGTGTTGGTACCCAAGAAAAATGGAAAGTGGAGAATCTATGTGGACTACCGAGAACTGAACAAAGCCACCAAGAAAGACCACTTCCCTCTGCCTTTTATAGATCAAGTGTTGGATGGACTGGCGGGAAAGAAGCTTTTCTCTTTCCTAGATGGGTTCAGTGGGTATAACCAGATCCAAATCAGGAAGACCAAGATAAGACCACCTTCACTTGTCCTTGGGGTACCTTTGCTTACCGAGTCCTTCCCCTTGGGCTATGCAACGCTCCTGCCACTTTCCAAAGAGCAGTATTGAGCATCTTTTCCAAGCTGGTCCACAATTCGGTGGAAATCTATATGGATGACTTCACTCCTTATGGGTCCAACTTCCAGGAAGAATTGTCCAATCTGGGAAAATTTCTAACCAAGTGCATTGAGATGAACTTGTCCCTTAGTCCTGAAAAATGTGAATTCCTGATGACTTAAGGGACCGTGCTAGGATATACCATTTCTCGCCAAGGATTGCCGGTGGATCCTAATAAAATTGCTCTCATCAAAAAGGTTCCACCTCCTCATAAGGTAAGAGATGTTCGGAGTTTCTTAGGCTTAGCAGGATATTATAGAAGATTCATTAAAGACTTCAGTAAGCTAGCCTCGCCACTATTTGGCCTCTTAGCAAAAGATGTTGAGTTCAAATGGATGGACGACTGTCAAAGGGCTCTGAATGAATTAAAGGATAAGTTGGTGTCCGCCCCGATATTGAGAGGTCCAAACTGGGCCCTACCTTTCCACATCCACACTGATGCCTCGAACAAAGCCATAGGGACAGCCTTAGGACAGGTTGAACAAAAACTCCCATATGCCATATACTTTGTCAGCAAAAACTTATCCAAGGCAGAAATGAATTATACGGTAACTGAGAAAGAGTTCTTGGTCGTGGTCCATGCCCTGAACAAGTTCCGACACTACATCACTGGCTATCAAACATTTGTACATACTGATCATGCTGCAATTAGATATTTAATGAATAAACCGGATGTGAATGCTCGTATTATTAGATGGTTACTTTTGTTGCAGCAGTTTGATTTGACTATCGTTGACAAACCTGGTAAAGAAAATGTTGTTGCTAACTTCTTGTCTAGATTGGATTTACCTGCAGGTGAAGATGGAACAGTGGATGACCAGATGCCAGATGAACATCTGTTTGCTATCTCAGTACTCTCTCCATGGTTTGCTGATATGGCAAACTATCTGGTCTCAGCACAGTTCCCTCCGCATCTATCCTCAAAAGAGAAAAGCAGAATTGTGAGGAAAAGTGCCTCATTCACTTGGATCGGGGGCAACCTGTTCAAACTTGGCCCTGATCAGATCTTAAGGAGTTGTGTAAGGGAGGAGGAAGTCTTGGACATCCTTCTAACCTGTCATGATGGGCCTTGTGGAGGAAATTTTGCAGCCAAGAGGACTGCCTTCAAAATTCTACAAGCAGGCTATTATTGGCCCACGCTTCATCAAGATGTCAAAAGATATATCAGCCAATGTGACCGATGCCAAAGGATGGGGAAGCTGACTCCAAGGGACGAAATGCCTCTCCAACCTCAAGTGACTCTTGAACCATTTGAGAAGTGGGGTATGGATTTTGTGGGTCCTATCAATCCTCCTTCAAGGCAAAGGTCTTACATCATTGTGTGCACAGACTATCTGACAAAGTGGGCGGAAACCAAGGCAATCAAAGCAGCAACAGAAGAAAAGGTGGCTGAGTTTTTA
Source organism: Pinus tabuliformis (assembly GCA_031772625.1). NCBI lineage: Eukaryota > Viridiplantae > Streptophyta > Pinopsida > Pinales > Pinaceae > Pinus > Pinus tabuliformis. The sequence continues at coordinate 156,715,211 of CM062812.1, forward strand.
AGAGAAAACATCTTCTACAAATTTGGCTACCCAAGAGAGTTAGTCACCGATCAAGGAATCCAGTTCACCTCCAACTTAATTGAAGACTTGCTCACTTATCACAAGATCAAGCATAGGACTTCCACCCCCTATCATCCTCAAGCAAATGGGCAGGTGGAAGTCACCAATAGAGCATTAGAAGGGATTTTGACTAAGGTGGTGAGCAGCAGCAGAAAGGATTGGGCAGATCGCCTGGTTGAGGCCACTTGGGCTTACAACACCACTTGGAAGACCACAACCGACTTCACACCTTATGAGTTGGTCTATGGGAAGAGAGCTTTGTTGTCAATTGAGTTTGAGGACAACACATTGAGGATGGAAGCTCAGCTAGACCTAGATCTCAGCCATGCCCAACAAGAAAGGTTATTGTAGCTGAATGGGATAGATGAACACCGAATGCAGGCCCTTCTCCACCCAGAAGTGGTTCAACTTCAGAGGAAGATATGGCATGACCGGCACCTCAACGAAAAACAATTCCAGCCGGGAGATTGGGCGCTGTTGTATGATTCCAGACATAAGGATTTCAAAGGGAAGCTGAGGACGAGATGGCTAGGACCATATGCAGTGGAGAAGTGTAATGATAATGGTTCTGTTCTTATTCGGACCATTGATGAGGAAGCCATCCCCATGCTCGTCAATGGGCATCGACTAAAGATCTATAGGAAACCTCTTTCAAGCCAAGAGTTCATCGAAACTGTGGAAAAATCAGTGTTGGTCATAGAGAAGGGTTCTGCCTCTGTTTTGGGCATACCCTGAGCATCATAAAAACAAAAAACAAAAAAAATAAATAAATATATCTATATATATATATATATATATATATATAGATCCTTGGGTGAAAACATTTCTGAGGCACCCAAGGCAGATGGTAGGGGTGAAAACCTCATTGAGGCGCCCCTGCTGTCTCTCTGAAAAAGAATTGGAATAAAAAGACCCTTGGGCGAAAACCTCTCTGAGGTGCCCAAGGCAGATAGTAGGGGTGAAAACCTCATTAAGGCGCCCCTGCTGTCTCTTAAAAAAAAAAAAGAGAGAGAGAGAAAAAGAAGAAGAAAAAAAGAAAAGAAAAAAAAGGAGGAGGCAGAAACAGAAAAACAGGCTTAATCTTTGGAAATTGATGCAGGTTGTAGGTATTCCATGCAAAAAGGAGGCCTCTCAACTCAAGGACAAGGGTCCCTACTATGCTACCAGGCGACCTCACAAGCACTCCCTCCATAAACACTCATCTCTTCCAAGGTTTGGGCGCAATCTGGTCATAGTTTAGCCTCGTACAGGAAGCTACAGGACTTTCTACAGGAAGTTTTGTATTTCTACAGGAAACATCCTGTAGAACCTTTGGACGAGCCAGGACCGAATATGAAGAAGAATTTGAAGCTCGAAGTCCGATGAGGAGGCATGCAACCACTTTTTCTTCTCCATCCCCCACCGTTGTCGCCTCCTTTTCACCACCATTGCTTCCATATGATTGAAATACCTGCACAGTCATACCAGAACGTTGGTTTCTCAGGAAAAAAATATTTTTAAGTGGGAAATAAAGCATGCAGAGGCTCAACGCTTTACCTATCAAGGCAATCTAAGGACCCTGCACCTGTGAACATGACTCCATTATTTCGGCGTGCACCCCAAGAGGAGAAACAGCTATAGGATGTCCTACAGGAATCTTGTAGCAGTTGATCCAACTAGAGCACACACCACGAAGGAACCTGCAACTCATGAAGCCGGCGCATGTAACATTCATAGCCAGGAAACCGGTCTCGTAATCAGCAGTAGTCATTGAAGAGGAGCTCCCGTGCCTGTGCATGAAGCAGCAGCAAGCGGATCCATCATCCCTCGTCCTGAAGCATGAGAAAAATCATGTCCATGACCGCACAGGTAAGTGCCTCACCCTGTTTCGTCAAATTACATAGGCTATACTCTAAAATGTGCGTAACTATGGAAACGAATGGATTGAACAAGTCGGGTAGCCATTCAATTGGCCACCACAACCAGTTCGACGGCCTCATCGGATCCAAAAGGCTTTGGTTATGTCGACAAGACAGGAAATGGACACGTGGGAAGCGTCCAGTCGGAGAGAAGCGGCGATCTAACAGGAATGGCGGCGGTAGATATACAAGGAAGGATTCGGCGGTCAGGCATACATGCAACGGAATGATAGCAGTGACGTCGGCCAACGGGCCGACGGGGACAGCTCACCCCCGCGCCACGAATTCCGCAGAAATTCAAATCAGCCGGCTGAATTACTCATGGCGCACTGCAGTCATTTATTCTCAATCGTTTTGCAGCCGAGTACACATCCTAAATTCTCTGAAGGCTGTTAACCCAAGTTCTCGGCCTATTCCAACGTCCTGTTGCTGCACAGAAGGTCCAGAACCACTGAAGCGCTCCCCAGAATCCGTGCACGACTTCTACAGGAAGCTGCACTACAGGAAGCCCAACATTACGGAGGAATTTGGACTGTTCACATCGAAGGTGGAAATTCTGGAATGAGGTAAGCCTGAACATAGTTCTCCCATGCAATTGGTTCGAAAGGTGGTGAAGTCGACGTGTTGAAGGGGTAGGAAACCGTGAATTAAAGTCTGTGCATGAATTTACAAGCATTTTCTTATCGCTGCATGAGAATTGTCGTCGTAGTATGTATGCGGGATTTTCTCTAGGGTTTGATTTATAATTGAGCCACTGTTAAGGCTCATTCGTAGAAAGTCGTGAATTTTATGAACCTGTGTGCATAACAGAGACATAGCTCTGCGCTCTGTCTAAGAAAATCCCGAAGATCCACTTCTGTATACGAGCAGGCAAGCTCAGGACAACAAAGAAAGTTTTTACCATGCCGGGAGGGTTCATTAGAAAAGAGCCTACAGACTCAAAGAAGTTACGGGAAACCCCTGAGGTGGTGGACTTGTTTTCCCGTGCGCAATGGATGTCATTCTGTGACAAGCTTCAAGGTCACGATGACGAGGTTGCAGAAGAATTCCTACGATCCTTGAAGCCAAAGTCAAAGACATTGGCCATTGTCAACTTCAGAGGATTGACCCTCAGACTCACCCCACAGTTCATTAGCAGAGTAACTGATCTACCGATGGGGGTACCCTGGGATAAGGAGGAAAGAAAACTGGGTCAGAAAGCTAAGAAGGAGTTCTTCTTGCCAGAGGAACAATTCTCGGAGGACAAGAATGGAGTTCGAAGAACCAGCCTACAGTCGTTCTGGAGTGAGGTCAGCCTCCAGATTATGAAGTATATTACGTGCGAAGGGCGATTTAGAATCATGTATGGCTATCATTTCTAGTTGCTCACAGAACTCAGGCACCAAATGGACCTACCCTCAGAGAAAAAGTTGAGCATTCCTTACTTCCTCCTGCAATCCATGACTGAGTGTGCCACCAAACTGAGAGAGGGAACGCTAGACCAAATAGCCCATCATGGGCTCATCAAGCTCCTCGTGGAAGATGCACTCCACACGTACACCGTCCCTCTCTCCTGGGAAACTTTTCGAAATCTGACTAAGGATGATGACATCCGAATTTTGGTTGAGGAGCTCACCTCCTCCAGCAGCGAGAAGGAACACACTCAAGCAGAGAAGAAAGGTAAAGGCCAAGAAACCCCGGGCAAAACACCAAAGAAAGAACAGAAGGGAAAACAAAAGAAAAACCAAGCTGCCAAAACAGAGGGTGACAAAACCACACCAACACCCAGGGAGAAAAGACTACAAAGCAGGGTGGAAAGGACTGAAAAATCCCACGTCAGTGAGGGCACCTCTAAGGCAGCCTCAGCGAAGTTAAAAGAAAAAGCACCCTCAGCCAAACAAGCTAAAACGGTGCCATCTGTTTCTACAGGAAGGTTAAAAACGGCTTCTACAGGAAGCCAGAAATCAGCCACTACAGGGCTTTCTACAGGAAGTCCTGAAAAAGGAAAACAGAAGGAGAAAATGGCCGAAATTCTTACTAGGGAGGCAGCAGCTGTGCTAGCCACCCTAAGTACCTCTCCCAAGCCAAAGGAAAAACGAAAGAGGGAGACTCCTCTGTATTTCAAAGCAAGGAGGAGTGTAAGAATTAAAACCGGTAAACCCCAACCTCCATCCAAAGACCCAATTACTATTGAAAACACCCCTACCTCGCCAAAGGAGAAGTCCCCCTCCAAAGTATCAGTCACTTATGAGCGGGGGAGCCCGAAGACAACTACCTGGAGGGAGAGAATGGAAAGGTTAGCTTCAAAAACCCTTCTACAGGATGCTGAAGCCGTTCTACAGGAAACATTGGCCAGGCTCAAGGAGACCGAAAGAATGGAGGGGGAGGCAGCCAAATCACCACAAAGGGAAGAAGAGGTAGCCCCCAGCCCAGCTTGAGCTCTTATTATAACTTTTTGGAGGCCGGGAAAATCATTCCACAGAAATTCACAGTGCCGCTTTTCTTTGTACTGGAGGAAGAAAGAGTGAGGACCCACACATGGATGAGAATAGCTAAATCTAAAGGAGTAGCAGATATAGGCCCCTTGGAGGAACAACTATAGGAGGTAAGAAGAGAATTGGCTATGGAAAAACATGTGGGAAACTGCCAACGAGTATTTCTATAGGAAGAGAATGAGAAGCTCAAACTACAGCTACAAGGACAGAGGAAACAAAGGGGCACAGCATCAGAGGACATGACAACAGAACCTCAAGGCAAAGAAGGAATGCAAGCTGATCTTGAGGAACTAAACCAGCAACTACAGGTTAGAGAATTGCAAGCAAACATAGAGATACAAGCTCTCAAACAGCAGGTGCAAGAAAAGGAGGCACAACTGGCCTGCATGGCCAGTTGGGCTATGGATGCTCTGCAATGTAGGCAGCCGGCCAAATCTTATGGCCTATACCTACGGGACCAGTGGCTGCAATTCCAAATTAATGCATTGGCACAGAGGGGTATCTCCCAAATCCAAAACCCCCAGCAGTTCACAGATTTATGCAATAGCAGCTCAACAAAGGACAAGGCCAAGCTATCAGAGTTCTACCTCCATAATTTGGCCCTTCCAAATGTAACTTCATGGGACCCCAACACAGTCGTGGGAGATATGCAGCTGATGGCACTAACCTCATGGTTAAACCACGAAGAAAAGAGAGCGACAGAGGTCAAAGATGTTATGAACCGAGAGTTACATGAACCACTGCTGATTAGAGCAGAGCCAGGGGACCCCACCGCATTGATATCAGCCCACCAGCACCTAGCAACCAACTCTCAGGCTTTATTAAAATACATGGATCAGCAGGCTCAGGCTATAGCACACTTCGAGGATATGGAGCGATTATTAGGGGACAATTGTGTTCATGCTTGCACCCGTAGGTGGAACACATTGTCCCACAGCCTCAAAATCAGGGAATATCACACTCCAACTAGAATGAGGGAGGCCCTGGCACGGGTGCCTCTCTACAAGAAGTCCATGCAGAACCTCCAAGCCAGCTGGATCGGCCTCAAGCTAAGCCCACCTTTGCTTTTGGGATTGGTAGAAGGAAGCACAGAAAAAGAAGAGCATAAGCAGTGGGAAGAGGTGGAAAGGAAGGTCGGGTTCCATGATAGTGAGGAGGATACTACTTCAGAAGCCTGGGATGTGAGAGTGGCGATTAAAGCAATGAAAGACGAGGAGCTGGACTAGTTGCTCAGGGATGAGCAATCATTTTAGCAGGGGGGTGATGATGAGCCCCAAATTTGGTAACATTTTGGGCTCATTTGGCCTAATTATCCTTGTTCAATCCTTCATTTTTCATAACTTATGCATTATTTTTTAGTATGTTTATGTCATTTGTACGAATAAGGGTAGTCACTCTTCCTAGGTGGCTAACACGTGCTCATTTCAGGTTTTTTGACACATGTTGGAGCAAAACCGAGCAGTCATGGGCTAGGAGACAGCCAAGCTTGGGTTGAGGATTCGTAGGGGGGTTGTCTATGGCATTAAATAGCCTCCCTCGGGATCTTCACCCCCAACTTCGAGCTCCAAAGGCCACCAAAACCGGATCTAGAAGGTAGCCAAACAGATTTTTGGAAGGAGTTGTTCACTCACAGTTTGGGTAGCCAAGTCCCATAGATTTAGGAGGCCAGCTAGGGCCTCGTGGTGTATAAATGTTAAGGCCTCATCCTTCGTAAGGGACTTTTGGAAACTCTTGCATACTTTGCACTACAGTGCTGCTAGCTCCATTTTGTTCTCTTGTAGCCATTGTTGGCATAACTCTTGACTTATGATTATGTTTTGATAATGAGAAGCAGTCAGATTTGATATCAGCTCTGAGTTTTCTATAGGAGCCATAGCTCTCGGGGTTGGGCCCAACCTAAGAGCCTAGGGCCTCCTTCTTTGTATTGTTAGCTTTTCTTTATGCATCGTGATTTTCCTTTTATGCATTTGAAATGTGTTCTGTTGAGCAAGATTTAGTTGTGTTGGTTAAATAGGTCACTATTGAGAAATATTGCTTCAGATGCGTAGAATAGATTGGTAGGATAATAATATATAAAGCTCCAAGAAAAAGGGTTGTCCACACTCTCAGTTTCACCTCTCCCTATTGGATCAGGGGCTAGAATTGCAGAAACAGTGCTGCACAACAAAAACACTAGTTTGCTTGACCATGCAATCTTTGGTGTAATGTTTTCATTTGTAGAAGTTAGTTATGCGTTCAGGCCTTTGAAATGTTTCTTTGCTTAAGTGTTGTACATGGTTCTCTTTATGAATAAAGTTGTTGTTCATTTGTTTCATTGACAGTTAGATTAGATTAGCTAAGATTTCGATTGTGTGCAGGACTTAATTGATTCGGTTAAGTGTACATTGTGCATGGCATCTCCACCTCTCTCTCATCCACCTAAGCTTCGTCCAGGCCAGCTGCTCCATCTCCTAGTTAGATTCCTCATCCCACAACTGTTCTTCTGCCCACGTAACCCTACCTTCTTGCTCCTCCATTGTCTTAGCCTTCTTTAAGCCAAGCCAGCTTTCCACACCCTCTCACCACTCCATCCATCAGTCTCTGGGTCATTTCAGGCCCCTACCCTACCTCCCTATCCATTCATGCACTCTACCTCACTCACCCATCCTCCAAAATCCAATTTTAAAACATCCTTTAGAAATTTCTGAACATCCTGTAGAAATCCCTGAAACCTCCTGTAGAACCCCTGCAGACTTCCTGTAGAAGCTCACAAATGAGGTTGCTGGATAGCCAAACTTTGTGAAACTCTCCGGAAGAGTGTTAGGGACTCCTTAGACCCTCTCTGAACCTTCCCAACCTTTTCCAAGCATTTCTGTTCCTTGATCCACCCCTACACAGAAAAAAACCAGTTAAAACACATGCATGATAATTCTGATAACTTATTCAAAAATACAAAAAGATGTTCCCTTCAGATAGAGGTAGCCTAGACATGTGCATTTTACCTTCATAGAAGTAATGGCATCTCTTTAAATAGTTTGCATTCTCTCCTTTGCATCAGTAGGACTAGCTGGTAGAATTAGGGTTTGCTAGGGTTTATGTTACTTTTTGGCTTTCAGTTTCTTTCTGCAAGTAGATCAGCTTCCTTTGAGTTAGCTTCCATCCATCAGTTAAAAAGCTTCTTCTAAGAGCTCATAGAAGTTGGCTTAATCCCCTAGCGGACTTGTGCCAGCTGACCAAGTGACAGCTGCAGCAAGAGCTAGTACTTGTGCATACAGCACCGTCGCTTCCAAGTTTGTTACGAACTACCGAGTTGATAAAAGTAAAGAAGGGAGTCCCAGGAGTTGCAACATTATTGCTGCAATACTGGAGCCCACCAGTTCCTTCTATGATCTCCCCTCTAATGAATCAACACCTAGAAGCTAAGATCTCTATAAAAGAAATAAAAGATGCTCTCTCTGACCTGGAGCCTGACAAAGCCCCGGGCCTAGACGGCTTCACTGCAATATTCCTTCAAGTCTGTTGGTAGATTGTGGAGAAAGATCTTTACAAAATGGTCTTGAAATCTCAAAATTGTCAGAAAATAGGGGGCAACACTAACTCTGCCTTTCTTTCCCTCATACCCAAAGAAAAGGGCGCTAAAGATTTCAATCGGTTCCGCCCCATCTCTCTTTGCAACATTGGCTATAAAATAATCACAAAGGTGATTGCAAATAGGCTTAAAGGCATCCTCACAACCATCATTCCGGAAAATCAAGGTGGGTTTGTTCAAGGGAGACAGCTTACTGACAATTTCATTCTAGTGCAAGAGGCGATTCATTCGAGCCAACTTCGCAAAGAGAAAGGTATGGTAATTAAACTAGACTTGGCAAGTGCCTTCGATCGAGTCAGACTTAGCTTTCTTTTGGGAAGTCTTGCATAAATTTGGCTTTGGCACGAGCTTTATCAATTGGATCTGGGCTTGTGTTGTCGACCCCTGGATCGCTCCCTTGGTGAATGGGAAAGCAGCTGGCTTTTTCAAAGCTTCCAGAGGGCTTAGGCAAGGTTGCCCCCTATCTCCGCTTCTCTTCATCCTCCATGTTTCTGTCCTGAGTTTCTATCTTGACCAAAAATTGGTTGATCAAGAGATCCTGGTGCTCAACATAGCCAGAAAGGTAAAAAATGTAAATCACACTTTGTTTGCTGATGACACCCTATTGTTAGGGACTGCCACTGTCAGAACAGTAGCAAAGTTCAAGGAGGTTTTGGACGATTACAGTGAAGCTACACACAACTGTTTGAACAAAGGTAAATGCAAAGTTTTTTGTTGGAATATCTCCGCCTCCACTCTTTCGGCCATCACCAGAATCCTTGGCTTTTCTGCCTCCCTCAGTTGGACCTCTTTTACCTATCTAGGCCTTCCTATCTTTCGAAAACTAACTTACAGCAGAGACTGGATCCCTCTTTTGGATAAATTCAAGGCCAAAATTCAAGCATGGGGATTCTCATGGCTTAACCTTGCTGGCAAAACCGTCCTCATCAAATCTGTTCTCAGTAGTCTCCCCATCTTTCAATCCTCTATAGCCCTTGCTCCCATTGGCATCATCAAGAAAATGGGAGCCTTCATTCGCAAATTCTTCTGGAAAGGTGGCAATCTCAATGACAGGAAAATCCCTTTGGTAAGTTGGGAGAAAGTCTGTAAGCCTCAGAACAAAGGAGGCCTAAATTTCAAAGATCTCAGCCTTCAAAACACAGCCATGGGAGCCAAGATTTTCTGGAGAATCATTGGTCCTCATCTAGGATGGGCTCAAAGAGCTCTATGGAGGAAGTATTTCTTGGGGAAGCGGAAAAGATGCCTGGAATCCTCACTGCCCCCCTCAGGATTGCAATTGATCAAACTCTGCCACAAAGCAGCTCCTCTAATCAGAGACAGAGCGTATTGGATTCCTGGCAACGACAAAGAAATCAAAATATGGGACGACAGCATTATGATGCATCCCCCTTTATCGAGCTATAGCTCTCTGCATGTGCTACGACCGTGGCTGGAAAGAGCAGGATGCGTTTCTCTTTGGGACATCTCGCTGTGGGCTGGCAGCAACTGGCTGCGATGGAGTCTGCCGCCTGTTCCTCCTGAGTTGAATCAAGAACGCGACCTCTTACTCACGCTGCTGAACGGTAAGGCGCTTTTGCACGTTGGAAAGAAGGATGCCCGTGGTTGGGGAGCCGCCCCAGGTCTGTACACAGTAGCGTAGGGGTATAAAAGCCTTCAAGAATGTCCCCACGTCCCTCCAGACCCTGTTGTGTGGAAGGGGCTCTGGAATTACAAATCCATACCAAAATTTGACTCATTCTGCTGGCTGTTATGCCACAAAGGAATCTTAACAGAAGACAGATTGAAGAAGAAAGGATTTCAAGGACCCTCTCGTTGCCATTTGTGCTGTGACAGTGAAGAGAATGCCCAGCACATTATTTTGGACTGCAAATACGCAAAAGAGATCTAGCAGAACCTCTTGAGCCATTGGAAAACAGAATTCATCCTACCTACGTCCATCTCTGACTTGTTTGCAAATTGGCAAAGCTTCTACCTAGAATCGCTCCCTAAAAACGAAAGTTTCAAAGCAGCATGGCTCTCCTTGCCGAAATTTATCTGCTGGCATATATGGCTGGAGAGAAATAGAAGAGTCTTCAGAGATGAAAGCTTAAATCCGCATTTCACCGTCATCAAAATAAAAAATCTATGGAAGGAAAGTCTGGGGGAACATCTGTCGGACTCAAATCTAAGACAGCAAGACTTAGATTGGGGTGCCTCGATGGATCTCCAATTCTCTGGAGAAACAAGGCAACACAAAGATACAAAAGAGTGGCAATTCAAAGGGAAGGAGAATGAACTATATGATTTGCTCAACAGGCAAGCCAGATACTCTCTATTCTTCGATGGGGCAGCGAAAGGCAATCCCGGATTGGCTGGGGCAGGAGGAGTGATAAAGAACAAGGAGGGCAGAATTGTGACTAAGTTCGCTTGGGGATTAGGACAAACCACCAGCATTCAAGCAGAAGCCTTGGCTCTTCTTCAAGGACTCAAACAAGCAAAGGCCTCTGGTATTTCAGATGTCAATATAATAGGAGATTCTCAGCCAATTATCAAAGTCCTATTGGAGGATTCTTCACCTGCAGATTTTAGATTGGCAAGAGTGATCTCAAGAATCAGAATTCTGGTGAAATCTTTCCAGACTGCAAACATCCACCATGTTTTTAGGGGGAACAACAAAGATGCTGATTTGGAAGCCAACAGGGCAGTGACTCTTCCAGTTGGCTCGCTCCTGAAAGACAGAATGGAGGAGTGGGACTCCATACCATAAAATAAACTTACGTTTTACCGCATTATACTGAATCAGTTTGTTTGTACTTTTAAAATAGGAAAAATAACGAAGATAGATTCTCTAGCCTTGAGTAAAATTCGTGGATCTCCAAAGTTTGGGGACTATGACCAGTTAGTGGAAGAAAGTTTAAGGGCTATGCCCAATCTATTGTAACTGGTGAAAGGCACTTTGGCCACTATCTAATACAAATCCATATCCGTTCCTGTAAAAAAAAAAACAATGCGATGTTGGACGATGGTTGATTTTTATATTAGAAAATCTTTATCACAATGTGGTATTGGACCGAGGTTGACCATGATTATAAACCTAATTGATTTATATTAAACCCAAAGATTAATATTATAAACCATATGAATAATATATACCCAAGGGAATAATAAATCTAGGGATAAAAGTTATAAACCTAGGATATATAAACCCTAAAATAAGCATGGTTGACGATGGTTGAGACAATCCTTGTCACAATGCGACGTTGGACCATGGTTGACCATGCTACACCATGATTGATTTTCATATCAAGATAATTTTTGTTACAATGTGATGTTGGACCATGGTTGACCATGGTTGATTTTCATATTGAGACAATCTTAGTCACAATGCGACATTCAATCATGGTTGACCATGGTTGGCTATGATTGACCATGGTTGACCATGATTGATATTATAAACCCAACAAAATAATAAACCCAAGGGATTGATCTTATAAACCCAAGGGATTAATATTAAAACCCCAAGAGATTATGAACCCAAGGGAATAATATTAAACCTAAGGGACAAATATTATAAACCCAAGGTATATAAACCCTAAGATAAATATTATAAACACTAAAATAAACATTGTTGACAATGGTTGACCATGGTTGATTTTCATATTGAGACAATCCTTGTCAAAATGTGACGTTCGACCATGGTTGACCATGCTTAACCATCGTTGATTTTCATATCAACACAATCTTTGTGACAATGTGACGTTCGACCATCGTTGACCATGATTGACCATGGATGATCATGTTTGATTTTATAAAACATGGTTGACCATGGTTGATCAAGGTTGACCATGATTGACCATGATTGATTGTGGTTGACGATGATTATCATATTGAGACAATCTTTGTTAATGTGACGTAAATTATAAACCCAAGGTATATAAACCCTAAGATAAATATTATAAACCCTAAAATAAACATGGTTGACCATGGTTGATTTCCATATTGAGATAATCTTTGTCACAATGCAACACTGGACCATGGTTGACCATGGTTGACCATGATTGATTTTCATATCGAGACAATCTATCACAATGCGACATTGCACTATGGTTGACCATGGTTGATTTTCATATTGAGACAATCATTGTCAAAATGCGACATTCGACCATGGTTGACCATGGTTGACTATGGTTGACCATGGTTGACTATGGTTGACCATAGTTGATATTATAAACCCAAAAGAATAATAAACTTAAAGCATTGATATTATAAACCCAAGAGAATAATAAACCAAAAAATTATAGTAAAACCTAAAAAAATAATGAACCAAAAAAATAATATTAAACTCAAAATTATATATATCCTATATTTTTTATAGTGCTTATTTAAATAATAATCACACATATCCATACAATAAGTTTTATATATGCGCGTGCATACAATAAGTTTTATATATGTGCGTGGAGGAAGGAGGACTCGTAGAGTAAATTAAAGGGAGTTGTCTATAATGCGACTTTTTGGAGATTCCGGTGACGAAATCCGGCCGAAGAAATTGAGGTTAAATCTTGATTTGTTGCAGTTAAAATGGTTTTTTAACTGCATATTTGGATTCAGCACTCTCGAAAACCCCTGGGACGCTTTCATTGTGCAGAAACTAGCTATCAAACTTGCGATTCCAATAAATTCCTGCCGGATTTCGACCGAAAAACCCGCCGGAAAAGCTTTCAAAAAGTCGCGTTATAGAAAACTGCAAATTAAAGCACGAGAAAAAAAATTGCACAGGAAAAATTATATATATATAATAGGTTATAAATTTCATATGTATAGATATAAATTCGATTTGGTAACTTTTTCCTCTTTGAGAAAAGTTTATATACATATTTGTTTTTATACATTTTATATTTAATCGTTTTAATATATATATATATAGATTTATTTATTTGAAGTGCGTAGTGGACCCGTTGAGCATTGATTTGAAATTTTATATATATAAATACTTTCTAAATTTTGTAGGTATTGGTTTTTATATTCGTTTTGCGAATTATATATAGAGTTGTTATACATAAATGTTTGATTAATATATATATATATATATATATTTTCATGTATCTAATTTTTTTAAGTGTTTGATCTTATGTCTATAAAACTATATATATAGTCGGATTTTATATATAGGTTGACGTGTGGGTGCTCGAAGGATGCCACCTCTATATGTTAATTCTAGCCCGCATAAGGAGGTTGAGTTAATTTTTTTGGCATTATAAAGCATGAATTAATCCAATTGGTAAAGGATTTGTCACTATAGCAGGATTGTTTATAAAAAAAAAAAGAATTGATATGAGAGGGTATGATGTGATGTGTTGTATGAAGTACATTAATAGATTCTAGTTGAGTGTCATAAGGCTATAAGAAAGATTTGTGGGACTTTTTGACTTGTTGGATTGGGTTGTGAAGAACTTCATGGTAATCTTAACCGCGATAAGAAATCGAAGTAGACAAGAAGAAATAAAGTAAGCGAGGATGTAGGGATACATAATTATTTAGCGGATATATTTCTAATTATGAAAGAGGGGTGTGTTATATAAACCTTTAGGATTAATATAGGATAGTCGAGGTATTTATAGGTTGCAAGTATGTCGAGGAATGATGACAATAATGTGACATATAGATAGCTTGTATAATAAAAGGGAATTCATGAGGAAAAATAATTACGTTGTCGAGTTCTATGACATGCAAAGAATGAGGAGACAGACATTTGAAAACTTCTCATACTGATGAATATGCATATGTATATATATGCATGCATTGAGATATATAATGTGGATTTGTGTAGCATGTAAATAAGAAGCCGAAGTATATAGTGATTTTGTGCTACTTGTAGAATGGAGCACAAGGAAAATTAGCAACACATTAATCTTACTAAAAGAGGCTGAATATAACAACCAATATATTGTGGACTGCTAACATGTCCAATTTATGGTGAATACATTATCTTTTTGTCCATTTCCTTTTATGAGAATGTGTGTGGACATTGATGGTTATGGATGTGATATTTGATACATTTACGATAAATGATGGTTGAAAAGGACAAAGGTTAAAAATGGATGAGATTGACATACATTGGTATGCATAATGGAAATCTATAATATGTATATGCATATAATATATGGGGCATGTGTATATTGTTGCATGTTGATTGAAGAAAACGGAGGGCAAGGAAGAGTTTTTCTTGTAACTTGTGAAACGGGGGTTAAAACTTAAGGTTATTATTGGAAACTAGATCACCACTGAGTGGGGGGGGGGTTGAATCAGTAGTGAAGGCACTTATAATTTTTTCTCCAAATTATTAATTATTAAGCATTCATAAACTGAAACACATAAATAAAATCAGGGCATCAAAAATGAACATGAAACATGAAAACCACTCAACACGTAGAACACAAGTATGTCCAGTGGAAAACCCTCTCCAGGGAAAAAAACCACTTGCCGATACTGCGTTGTTCAAATATTCTATTAGACAAGCAAATTCTAGACATAGAGATATTAATGGCTACTATCAAATGGAGACTTTTTCTCACGTGGATCTACGGACTACCATCCGCTGAAGGGCACCACGATCAACGATCCTCACCCGATTACCCCTGAACTATCAATTGACTCTGGAGACTCTGATATGTTGGAATCCACCACGACCAACAAGCCTCACCTAGTTTCTGCCAAACTATCCAACCACCATTGGATTGAGAAAACTGATCACTTCTATTGATTTATCTGGAGTCCCCCAACTCCACTCCTCTATGTGGTTCTTGTTTCAAAATATTTCAGACTGGAATCGTGAACTACTCAACATGAGCACTACAAAAACATATCATCAAAGCATAATCAAAATTCAAGACTACACCAAAAATTGCATTATAATCTCACCAAAAACTTCGCCAATCCACACTTCATCTTCTCACTCACTACACAAATATGATGGCTAAAACATATTATGGTTATCGTTGCAACACCTGCAAACTGCTTTAGAAATTTTGCATTAGACAACTCACATAACTTACATACAATCCTAAAAACTCACACTCACTCCACACACAAGAGAATCAACCATACTATCATTGAGCTTCCTCCAATATATAGATGAACTGAGGTGATCAAATCAATAATTACCAAGAACTACTGAGCTCCACAAACTCTGTTCATATGCTTGATTTGATTCGGATTCAGCTCATTGAATTGATAAAGCCACTAATTCCACTTTCCTTTTGATATTTTCAACTTTGATTAGCTTCTAGAGGCTTTACTAACTTTTCTGACCATATGTTGAAAAGTTTCTCTCAAGAATGTCTCAATAATACCAAAATTAGTTGATTTGTGCGATGAATGTGGAGAAAAACTCATGAAAAGGCTCGGTCGCATGCAAAACACTACACAAACTTGACTGGAGCTCCTTAGTCGCTCCCACAAACTTGCCTACCAGTGACTGTAAAGTTTCAGTTGCTCCCATGAATCACCATCCATGTGACTAGGCAAAGGATGAAGGAAAAATAGAAACAAGTCAGCTCAAAGCTCCGCCAAACTTCAAGAACACCTTCATCAGCTTCAAAACTCACCTCCAAGCATCTGTGACAAGTTTGCAATTGATGGCATAGGCCAAGGACTCCTACAACAAGTCAGTGGCAAGTAGTCCCTAGTATGCCAACCTCATCACCAAGACCAACACCTCCAGCTCCTCAAGTAGTAATGACAACATGTCTAAACACCTCCAACACCTATATCAACATCTCTAACTCTCATAGCAGCATCTCCAACTCCTATAGCAATAGCATCATGTCATCCAACTACCTCCAGTGCTGATAGAGGCACATCCAACACATGTAACCACATCTAAACACATGTATCAACAACTTCAATGCTTCCAACACATGTAGAAGCATATGCAACACATGTAGCAGCAATCCAACCACCTGCAATAGTGACATCTTCAACATATGATAAACCATCATACCATGCCTTGCATCGATCTCTACTCAACCTCCAAATCCATGTTCACATTAATGTCAACCAATAGTATCACCAATCCAAACACTCATCACACATCAAGAGGAAAATTAACATCATAAGGCATATAACAAGCAACACCATGACCTTGTTGACATCAATGCAAAAATTACAATGCCAACAAACTCCCCCTTTGGCATTGATGTCAACCTCAATCCAACAACTGAGGTTGATGTTTATCCATCCAAATTCTCCCCCCCTTTGACATGAATGGCAAAGGGACACACCAACACTAAAGACAATGCCAATAATGTGCCAGATGAGATAAGTGTTCCCCCTATCATACTCAACACCATGTTGATACAATAGTGATGTAGACCAAGAATGTGCATATAAAAAAAGAAGCACAACTGCCAACATGTCTCTAGCCATTGCCATGCAATCTCTAAAAATGAACATGCTTCCCCTAAGAATTTAATGAAGTTGCAATCACACACTCTTTACTGCTGAAGAAACACATCCTCTTCACTTTAATAAGCCTCCTTTCCAATTGCGAGAGACTACTCCTCATGAACCATGACTCCAAATAAATTTGGAAAATATATACAATGAATTACAATACATATGCAATGCTTCATGGAGCAAATACATGGTTGTGACAAATACATAGGACTGGCATATGAATCCTCTATAAACTCTCCTATCACCAACCATGATGCTATGGACCCAGGTTTAGATCATGCACCCAATATAGTGGGGCTACATCAAAGATATACAAAATAGAACATGGCTTGAACACCCATTGACCCATACATAGCTACATCAACTTGCTCTTTCAGCGCCTTTGCCTCCTACAACTTTGCTAACATTTGTGTGATGGCGATGGTGTGTGTCATCGCTTTAACTTCATCATATCGTTGTTGTAGGTCCCACGCCTCCATTTCCAGCCTTTGTATATTGGGGTGTTCTTTCAAGCTAGTGACTACTTCGAGCGACTATTTGAAGAGAGAAGTGCAATCCTCTATTGCATTGTCCATTGCTGCCAGGGCATCTTTCACAGTTGTCTCGTGCTACTCTATGACTTCTAGCGGAGTTGAAGTCTGGGCCTTCAACTGCAGTTTTGCAATATTGAGGTTCAGGTCAAACTGAACCTTCGCCAACTCTGTTCTTGCATCATGCACACCGGAAGCAAGCTTCTGAATCCGCACATCTATTGGCTCATCATCGGGAATTTCCAGCTCTAGAACAAACCTGCATGCCTCAGCCACTACCTTGTCCGTGCGCTCATTTTTTTCTATGATGGATTTGACGAGGTCAATAGCGGAATCTCTCTGTACAACCATCTGAGCGTTGTTGACTTTCTACACACTGATTACCTATAACGCGTGTTGTTTGTGGGCCTGAAGTTCCGCGATCACGCCATCCTGCAAAATGTGAAGCTCCTCCCTAGGAAGCACGGCCAAATTGAGCCCAACTCCTTTGATAATGTTGACAGTGGATCTGTCAGCTTCGGTCTTTATGGTTAGCGCTCCCTCCGATAGCACTATTGCCCGGGTATCTAGCTTATGCACCATCCCTACTGCTTCCGATGTGCTGGGTGCCAAACTAGTTGACGTCGTGCTGCTTCGTCCCATGTTGGTCTGTACCTGCGACGCCTGGATCTGCAACTCATGAAAACCCGTCTGAATGGCACCCAAGGCCTGCTTCTACTGGATCTCAAACTGTTGTAGAAGTTCGGCGATGGCATCCCTTATCGTATCACCGATATCATTTAAATCACCTTCTGTTAAGGTGATCAGATCGAGGGAAGTCTTGCTGGCCTTAGACTTCTTTCGCGGCCCTACCTTCTCTAGATCTCTATTGCGCTTAATGCAGAACGGAGTATTCTCTGGGTTTGCTCCTCCCTGTTCTGACTGCTGGTCCTCCTCCTCTGTCTCAGGGGAAGGCTACTTTTGACTCCTGTCAGAGTCGCACTCCTCTTCTTCCGCATGTCCTCGCGTCTACTTCGTGGTAGCGCACTTTGCCTTAGCCTTGTCCTTAGCCTCATTTTTTCTCTTCACGGCCAACTGTTCCATCTTTAGCTTGACCTATTCCTTCTTTCACTGCGTTGCGAACTTGCTAGACCCAGCTTTCAAGTCTGAGGCAGAGCACCAATCTGTCGGCCAACGGTCAAGGACCGCTGTAATCGCGTCATTTATGGCCAGGTATGGCGGGTCATACCATTTTTTCTCAAGATCCTTTCACACGCATATCGAGATATGGTGGAAGTCGGCCTTGAACTCCACATACTCTTGCAACTTATCAAAAACAGTTGGCGACAACCGCGGTTTGCGGTTGATGGTCATATGGATACTCATCTCCATCAAGATCCAAAAGATCTTGCTATCCTTGACCCTTTGAGGGTCCTTCATAGCCCATAGCGAAGCGAACTTCGCTGCTTCCGGTAGGTCGGGCGCGACTGGAGGAAACTGGCTATCCTCTGGTAACTCCCACGTGACCAGCACTATGGACAGCAGCAACCATGCATAGTGGAATGTCTTGTTGTGATCCTGCACCGCTCTGCATTTCATGAGGAATTCACCACAGAGGTAGCCTGCCCAATTAAATTGTATGCCCTCCGCGCATTGGGCTACTAAGGCTACTACTGGTGTCGGCACTTCGTCTATGCGACACTTCTGCATAATCTTACCTGCCATGATTTGTGTTGCTACTTTGACCGCGGGGTCAGTTATACTTGTGATGGCATAACTACATGGATTCTTAGCAAGTTTGAATTTGTCCTTCATTGCTTCAGATAGGTCACGCTCTCCTGTCTTTTCGCCAAACACCATGGCCGGATTTTCTCCCAAGTGTGGCAGCTGAGTGATCCTATGGATCAGCTTGTCAGTGATGGGTATCGGCTCTTCTAGCCACAGACATCCATTGTGCACCAAGCACAACAGCTTCTTGATCACTACCATGGTTATGGGTGTGCAGTTGTAATGCGATACCCACAGCATGTTTAGTAGACCCGCCTTATCCAGCCCTTTTACCCACTTCCTTGGCTCTAGCATAGTCACACCAAAGTCTTTGTAGAAGACACAGTGCATGAGTTGATCTGTCGCTGGATGGGGAAAGTGTTCCGTATCAACCAAATCCCGGTACTCCAATTTTAAAAGGGGGATGCGCCCCAGGCACGATCCTTCAAGGACGATTTGGTCGGGTAGTAAGGGTGTGTATAGTGTGACCTTACTTCCATCAATATCCTTTGGAACCTTTGTCTTGCCTCTGCGCAGAGAAATGTACTTGAGCAGTTTAGAAATGGGGTCAAAACCCTCCACATCAACATCATTCATCCCCATATCAATGTCATCTACACCCATATGGATTTCTTCAACATCGGCTTTAGGCTCTAGGTCAATCACCTTTCCCTTCTCCTACGCGATGGGCTTTCCCATTTGTGGGTGCTTTCTGGGTGATGTGCGCACCAGTTGTTACGCTTTCTACTTATCTTTATTTGATTTTGGACCCTCCTTAGTCGACTTAGGCCTCAGCCTAGGTGTCCTCGGTGATTTAGCCACTTCTTCCAGTACTTCAACGCTTTCAACCTCCGAGGAAGCTCCCTCAGTTACCATTACTACCTCCGGGGTAGTTCCTTCAGCTGCCATTGCTTCCCCTGCACTCACGGTTTCTACAAGCGCTGACATAATGCTAGACAACAACTCTTGTGTTTCCATTGACAATTTTTCAAACATTGAACTCGCTATAAGATATTCAAATATCTTAGGGTTCATACGCACCTGAGAGCTTAATACCTCAATTCTCGAAATGCCCAGTGTTTTTCGTTGGGTAGCCACTTGAAATTTATAGGCATTTTCAAATTCCAATTCGACTGTTTGCCCCAAAATTCGTTCATAAATGTTGGATTGGCTGCAGATTTTCACAGATCTTGCCCTTAAATTCCAACTTAAATGTCGCCCCCCTACTCCATTTGGTCGTTTTCCCACTGTCAAGTCATGAACAGTGACCATAACGGTCACTTTCCGGCTGCCCTGCGCAGTCCCTTATTGGATAGTGCAGCTTCCTACGCATTGTTGCTAACACTATGACATTTGTTCATTCCGCACAGTGCTCTAATCGCACAACTCCCCAAACAGGGCAGTCTAGTTTATAGTCCCACGCCTCCTTCTAGCTACCTAGAGCGCTAAGACTATGCTGTCATCATGTAGTCATCTAGCCGAATTGCTAGTGTATGGCTTCAATCAGTTGCCATTCACCCGTCCTGGGAATGGTTCTCCATTCAATTTTACCAACTGAACTGCTCCACCATCAGTAATCTTCTTTATGACATAGGGCCCCAGCCAATGCATCATAAATTTCCTTAGAAATTTATCAAACTTGCTATCATATAACAAAACCATATCATTTACCTTGAAGGTGCACAGTTTGATGTGTTGATCATGCCATGCCTTTTCGCGCTCCTTTTAATCTTGTTGATGAAATCGAGCTAGAAATCTATCCTCCTTAAGTTTTGTTAGCTATGCAAGCCTCTCTTCTAGGGCTCCGCGATCTGCCATTCCTGTGAATACCACTATGCACAGACTAGGTACAATGTACTCCATCGACATCACAACTTCTATGCCATAAACCAGCTTGAACGACGTTTGTCCAATCAGCTTCTTGCAAGTCGTCCTATAAGCCCATAGCACCGCAAGTACGCGCACATCTCAGTCATTCCTTTGAGCATTGCAAACCTTTGTTAGCACGTTTTCCAGTTTCTTATTAAACGCTTCTACCATGCCATTAGCCTATGGGTGATATGGCGTGCTCTTCTGATGGTAAACCTGAAATTCCTCTGTCATAGCGATGATCGTCTCATTAAGAAGATGCGTACTGTGATTGTTCATTAAAATTTTTGGAAAACCAAACCTTGTCAGCACGTACTCAAAGATGAATTTTGTGTTTTCATGCTTGTACAGTCCTTCACAGGTTGTGCCTCCTCCCATCTAGTTAAGTACTCAATCGCGGTGATGATGTATCACGCACCCATCTTCTTTATTGGACGCTAAATTATTCATACAAAGTGTTATGCTCTTAACTTGCAAGATGATACAAGAATACCAAATATGTGCAGAAATATACCCAGAACATAAAATAGTGAGAAATAATAGTAGGTATTTTATTATTCAGAAAGTAATGTTCACTTGCCTCTTCGAGGGGGCAACCTCCAATAGAGCAGAGCTCGATTACAAAATAAGACACAATGCTCCTCGCAAGAGTCTCTATCCTTTATATATGACTCATACATGTAATACCATGGAGAAATACCATGGTTCTTATTAATACCATTTATCTAATACCATGGCCCATTTGCAACTAACTGTGGTCCCGTCATTAAATGCGGGTTAACCACTTACAATTATTAATATGGGCTTTATTGACTCTTTACTTAACTATAACTATGACTCAATCCTACTACAGAAATAAGGAGGTTAGGGTGGGACCCTAACATGCCCTTCCCCTTAAGAATAGCCTTGTCCTCAAGGCTGAAGCTGCGGAAACTGTTGAAGAATAGTGGTTGGTTCCCAGGTTGCACCTTCCGAAGACGTGTCTTTCCACTTGATGAGGACTTCCTTGATCATGCGGCCACGCAAGTGTCATTCTCGTGTGTCGGGGACCTATTTAGGTTGGAGCCAGATTGACCCTTCGTCATCCAATTCAGGTAGACTGGTTTGAATTCTACAATTGTTCCCAATCACTTTCTTGAGGCATGAGGCATGGAAAACTGGATGGATTTTTGCAGTGGGTGGCAAAGCTAGCTTGTAGGCCACTTCTCCAATGCGCTGAAGTACTCAATATGGTCCATAGAATTTTGGAGATAGTTTCTAACAACCCTTGTCTTTGAGTGATGTTTGCTTTTATGGTTGCAGCCTCAAAAATACCTGATCCCCTTCTTGAAATTGGCGTTCTGAGCGATGCTGATCTACCTGTTGCTTCATGCGGTTTTGAGCTTGATGAAGATTCTCTTTAAGATGGGCGAGCATGGTTGTGCGGTTCTGTAGGAATTGATCCACTTCTTGTACCTTTGAGCACCCCTTGATATAAGAAGTAGGGGAAGGAGGGAGTTGACCATAAACTGCTTCATAGGGAGTCACTTTGGTGGTGGCATGATAGTTGGTGTTATACCACCATTCAGCTAGAGGTAACCATTGTACCCAAAGATGTTGCTTTTCTGAAGTGAAACACCTAAGGTAGGTTTCCAGACATTTATTGACTACTTCAGTTTGACCATCCGTCTATGGATGATAGGAAGTACTGAGTTTTAGTTGGGTACCTTGTAGCCTGAAGAGTTCCTGCCAAAAATTACTGGTGAAGATCGGGTCACGATCAGACACAATAGAAGTGGGCATGCCATGCAATTTGAAGATCTGATCCATGAAAGATTGAGTGACCAAAGTCCGTGTAAAAGGGTGGGGTAGGGTGCAAAAATGAGCATACTTAGAAAGTCGGCCCACAACCACCATGATGACTGACTTGTTCCCTGACTTTGGAAGACCTGTAATGAAATCCATAGAAACCTCCGTCCATATTGATGTCGAGATGGGCAATGGTTGTAATGTGCATGGTGCTTTGACTGTCTCCCCTTTGTGGTGTTGATAGACATCGCATTCCGCTACAAAAGTAAGAATGTTCTTTTTCATGCCTGTCCAAAAAAATGATCTTCTAGTGCGAGAATACGTCTTCTGAAAGCCTGAATGTCCTGTAGTGGGGGATGAGTGCAACTCCACCAAAATGCGGCTTTTGAGGGTGGATGTTGGTGATATTACGACTCTGTCCTTGTAGCGAAGAGTCTCATCCTACCACGAGTAGCCCTTGGTGGAATTTGGATCTGCCTGCAATTGAGTAATGAGTTGGGAGAGCCAGGGATGTGAAAACCATTCCCTGCTAGCCTCTTCAATCCATTCTGGAATGGGAAGGGAAATTGCGAGCAGGGTACTTTCCTCCTCAAATTGGCGAGATAATGCATCTGCTACAATATTTTCGCTCCCTTTCTTGTAAATGATCTCATAATCATATCCCAGCATTTTGGCAAGCCATTTATTTTGTTGTGGTGAGGATAGGCGTTGCTCCAAAAAATATTTAAGACTATGATGGTTTGTGCGGATTTGGAAACGTCGCCCCAATAAGTAAGGTCGCCAGATATCTACTGCATGTAAGATGGCCA
This sequence comes from Pinus tabuliformis, assembly GCA_031772625.1. NCBI lineage: Eukaryota > Viridiplantae > Streptophyta > Pinopsida > Pinales > Pinaceae > Pinus > Pinus tabuliformis. The sequence goes on from CM062812.1 coordinate 156,738,389, forward strand.
TCATTTCTTTCTCATAGGTAGATTGTCCCAGATTCTTCCCACTTAGTTGTTGGCTTGTGAAGGCCAAGGGTCAACCTTCCTGCATTAAGACCGCCCGAAGACCTGTACCTGAAGCATCACATTCAATGACAAAAGATTTGGTGAAGTCGGGTAGTGCTAAGACTGGAGTGGAACACATGGCATTTTTGAGAGCTGCAAAGGCCTGTTGTGCTTCATCATTCCAGAGGAATGAATTTTTCTTGAGGAGTTGAGTGAGGGGTTTCGCAATGCGACCATAATTGCGGACAAATTTGCGATAGTAGCCCATGAGACCCAAAAATCCTCTCAGGCTCTTTAAGGTCTTAGGTTGAGGCCAATCCTGCATTGCCTGGATCTTTTTGGGGTCCACCCTGACACCTTCACACCCCACAATGTGGCCCAAATAATTTATGCTTGCGGAGCAGTTGTAAGAGCATATCTACATGCTGAAGATGTGCATCCCAAGTGCAACTGTAGATGAGGATGTCATCGAAGAAAATAAGGACAAATTTTATGAGATATGGTTTGAGGAGGTGGTTCATAAGGCTCTGAAAAGTAGATGGGGCATTACAAAGACCAAATGGCATGACCAGGAACGCATAATGGCCTTCATGAGTTCTAAATGCAGTCTTTGGAATGTCGACTTCTTTCATGCGAATTTGGTGGTAGCCTAAGCGAAGATCCATCTTAGTGAAGAATTGAACCCCATTTAGTTCATCCAACAAATCATCAACAACCGGAATGGGAAATTTATCTTTGACAGTCAACTTATTGAGGGCCCTGAAGTCTGGACACATATGCCATTCCCCATCTTTCTTGAGCACCATGACCACCGGTGATGAATAAGGACTAATGCTGGGACGAATGACTCCTGCTTCCAAAAGTTCCTTGATTATTTTTTCTATTTCATTCTTTTGGGTGAATGGATATCGATATGGGCGCACATTTGGTGGCTGGGCCCCTGGGACCAAAGTGAT